>CM034149.1:814883877-816083877 GCA_019776745.2 Taxus chinensis
TTTTGTCTTGTGGACAAATTGATGGGTTTTAAGCAAACGTTATGGGAATCTAAGTCCCTCTACTTGAACGGTGCAGCTTCCGTATGTGCATGCATGAAAAAGTGGATTTCAATGGTGGCCTTTCGGCCAGAGATCCAACAGGGGCACTCCACTGACCCTGTGGCAAAGCTAACAATTTCTCACTGGAGAAGAAATTTGTCTGAGAAGGGGAAAGGGAGTGATAATTGAGGTAGGAGAAACTAATGTTGCAAGTAGAATATCAGATGCCCACACACATTAATTAGAAATTTCATTTACATGCATTTATAGTCAGAAGAAAAACAAAATCTGCGGGAGAACCTACAAGACTAAATGAAATTCATTGGTCGCAAAGTACCAATTAATTCCTCAATCAAAGAGGAAAAAATTCCTTATTTTATTATTGAAGCTCGAATAGATTTTGTACATAGCTTGAGAATGGAAGAAATTTGAGGAAGAAGAGAAAACAGAAGAAGAATGGCATTTTCTGTCTTTTCCAGGTACAAAGCACTCTGGTCTTTTTGAAAATCAATCGCCAGCCCCTGGAATGACATCGAGAAGCCATTATATTCTTTGCAAGAAACCATTACAAGTTCACAAATCCTCAACACCTTTTCAAATTCCTTTGTTGTGAAGAAAATGCTCATAACGAGATAAAAACCAAATCTTACAAAGCAATTGTTACATTCAATTTGCCAGTTTAAATATAGACCATTTGATTTGCTCCTCTAACTTTGAAATTGGGCCGTCCATGTGGTAGGAATTGATTGGAGCGGTTACGGGGGAAGCCCTTTGCATTTTGTGATTTTTTAGAAATTTGGCAATTTGGAACAAATTGGCCCGCACCCCCACTTTGAATTTTTAACTTAGACACGTGGCTGCTTCTGATTGGAAATGGGGTTGCGGCCCTTTTCTCAATATTTTAACCTTTTTAGGAAAAAGGCTCAAAAACTCAAATTCCTTCGTCGACCCACTCTTCCGCTTTGACTTTTTAACGGTGGGCCCAAGACCTTTGTAGAGCCGCAGAGCATTCTATAACTTTTACTTAGCTTTTAGAAATTTGGTTAAATTTCCAAAAGTGCCCCAATGGCCTGCGTGTTTGCTTTGAATTTTCCACGGTGGGCTTAATCTTTGAATTTTTCCCTGTGGGCTCAAGCTTTGACTTTTTCCCTGATAACCTGATAGGGGTTACAGGTCATTTTTTAACTTTTCACCTTTTTCCCTAAGAGGCTCAAAAACTCAATTTTCTCTGCCGGCCTGCTCTACCGCTTTGAATTTTCAACGGTGGGCTTCACCTTTGAATTTTTCCCTGTCGGCTTCAACTTTGACTTTTACCTTTATACCCTGATTGGGGCTGCGGGTTACTTTTTAAATTTTCACCTTTTGTACAAAGAGGCTCAAAATCTCAAATCCTCCTGATGGCCCACTCGTCCATTTTGAAAAGTGACTTCTGAAATTGTGTCGTTGCAACATGTGGAGCCGTTCGCTGAGCGTTCCATACTTAGCCAATTTTCCCTTCATTTTGTACCTAGGACATGTGGAAAGCATGTGCTTAATTTAAGACTTTCTTTTGGACCTTGCCCCTGGAGTTGCGTCGTTGCGACACGTGGCTGCTTCCGTTGGATTTTGAAGCATGACTAAACCACCTCCAATCAGAGAGACCCATGTATCACTCGGTGATGCTGAGACAAAATTTGACGAGGAAAGAAATGCCTATCGCTCCCGACTGTGGGAAAAATACACAGAGGAAGAGAACTTCGTCATTTTGAGTCCAATTTTCAAATTTCCTTCGTGTTATCCCGTAAAATTGACAAGGGCAATTTTACCGATAACCATACCGAAAATTTTGTGTTGATCCCTCGCTAGGGATCCCTTGTGTTCAGAACGTTGCAAAATCCCTTTCCGGGAAAATCTGGTTTCCGAACTTAGTCTTTTTGGTCTTTTTTGGCTGGGCGCATGGAATTACTATGTAACACCAACTTTTGGTGCGCCCCCTTTAAAACCTTTGGCGCATATTTTTCAGTGTCAACACACCTTTTGGTGCACCTTGTATGTTGAGTCTTCCCTGCGTGCGCCAAGGCGCATGCGCCTTCGTACTAACACAACTTTTGTTGCACGATGTTTTGGTGCGCCAAAGGGCGCACATAATCTCATGTCGACATCCCTTTCAGTGCGCCAAAGACGCGCTTAATTTCATGCTGGAAAATGCTTTCATGCGCCAAAGGGCGCATGCTTTTCCATGTCGACATCAACTTTCATGCGCCCTTTACAAAGTGGGTGGCGCATTTATGACTAGCTCACCTATATATAAAATTTGCGCGCCCAAATGTCATTATCATCAGACGCATATCACGTGATTTTTATTCTCTGAGCCTGTCAGCCTTTGCCTCATCGTTTTCAACGCATTGTGGACCCGTTTTCAAGATTTTCACTATTTATCCAGGTAAGAGGTTCTTCTCCCTCTCGTGCGTTTTGCGTTTTTGGGTCTTGGTGTGTTTGTGGTCTGGTTTTAGTTTGTGTTTGGAGTATTGAAATATCTAATGTTGATCTAAACCTCCTCCATTTGCTATTATCCCTCCCCCTTTGTCCAGATCTGTTGGTAGGGGGACTTGTCTGAAAAGCATAGTTTTGTTTCCCTCATCTTTGAGCTATTTCACTGCCTAAATACCCTGCTAAACTTACAGAAGAGAGATGGAGAAAAGGATTGTTTTTTTTCTATGGCGCACCGGCACGTCTTGCAACATCAGAAACAGTTGCGCCCCTTAGGCGCATCTGTCACCCCTGTAACATGATAAAAACTCGTCCCAATGGCGCACCCATCTTGCCTGCTGCATCGTAAACTTCTGCGCCCCCAAGGCGCGCCTCTTTCATATGCTACAAGCACTAACCTTGCGCCCTCTTTGGCGCGCCAACCTTCCTTGCTACATCATGTTTCTATGCGCCAATGGCACACCCAACATCAGTGCAACATAGGCTTTATCCGCGCTAAGTACAAGGCTTTGAAGGCGCAGGCGCATCCCTCCTTACAGCAACATCATGTTGTGTTAACCCTTCGTGCGCTGCGCCATGGCGCACGAAAAGTTCCTGTTACACAAACCTTACATGCGCCAAAGGGCGCACCAAATCCCAGTGCAACATGAAAAGTCTATGCGCCAAAGGGCGCATCCTGTCTCTATGTAACACAATGTTTTCATGCGCCTTTTATAAAATGCACTCTGCAGTATCTATGCGCCATGCGCCTTTGCTGCCAGTTTAACCTTTGCAACATGCCTTTCCTGTGCGCCTTACCTATTTAGCCCTGTAAGCTACAATTTTCATGCGCCCTGTGCCTTGAGCCTAATAATAACTAACTCCTCCTTCTGTTGGCACTTCAATGGGAAATCAAATGACTGATACAACCTTTCTATGTTGGGTTTCACTTCTTCTTCATGCAGATCAGCAACTGAGTTCGAAAGAACATATGTCTACATCTAGCAAGAGACCCATCAAATCCAAAGGAAAGGCTAAGCTTACAGAGGAAGAAATGAAATATAAATATCAGAGGGTCAGAATGCCCGAGTCTCAGGCCGAGTGCAACATGGACGTCAGAGATTCAGAATTAGGGCATATTGATATGGAGGAATTCTGGGCCAGAACTCAGAAAGTCACAAGGAGTCCATGGATGGACAAATTGATCGGCAGTGCCTTGCACTTCGCCGGAGGAATCCCCGTCAGCGCCGTCAATAATGAATTTATGATGGTGGTTGCCCAGTGTTACAACAAGGACACAAGGTGTGTCGAAAACAACAAGGGCAAGGTAGTCATTAACCTCACTGCCCATCATTTTGAGATAATACTCGGCATCCCTCACCACCGGCACTTTGTGGCCGTCAGCCAAGCGGAGTGCATTAAGGCCTGGGATGACAATGAGGATCAATGTATGCAACTAATGAACGAAGTCTATCTGAAGAACAAAAAGGTAATAACCCGATGGCCCCAAATCATCCACCGCAGTGACTTCTTAGAAGAGCTCAACGACACCATTACATTCATAAGCAGGGTCTTCGGGCTTTCTGATGCCCATTATTTCCATAAATGGATGCTGCGGTACTTAGAGACCATGAACAAGAATATGCCTGATCAGTGCTTTTGCTGGGGAGAAATTATAAGCAGCACAATCTCCGAAAAGCTACAACAATTCAGCACAACGGGGACATTTCATATGAACTCCTACATGGTCTACGCTGCAGCATCAGAGAGGGACTATCCAGGCCTGACGCGGAGTGGAGGCTGGCCTCAGGTCAAAATATATGAGTATTATCCAGAATTGAGGCTGGAGAATAGCATCTCCCAATTCACCAAAATCAACGATGCATTCTTCTACCACATCATCTGCCTCCTGAGGCCGAATATGACTTATGGTCGCACGACCAAAAGCATAGTGGTAGCCACAGAGAAATGGGGAGCCCTGTTCACCCAGTTTCCTACATTCACCTATCTAAGGGCTGCCAACTTTTTGGGAGAGCCAACCAGGCTACCGAGGTATGTTGGACCGAAGCTGATTCTGCTGGAACTGTTAAGGCAGCTAATCACATACCACGAGAAATGCCTTAAAAGAAAGAAGGGTGGAACTCCGTTCCCCCTCACAGTAGGCCGATATACATGCCCTACCCACCACAAGGCGAAGGAAATGTTCGCAGAGCTGGAGTTACTCAATTTGAAACATGATTTCCCAGCCAGGCCTACCTTCAACCCAAGGAGCTGCCTGCCAAGGGGGAAACTTGATCCAATCCATGTTCCTCAGCAGAAATCATCCAATATGGGGTAGCCATTGTCCCCAAAGGCTTCCAAACTATGGAAGATGAAGTAGACAAGGTATATACTGACACAGATGGGGACAATTGGCCCTTTCTGGCCATTGACAGAACTAAGGCCCCTCAGACAATTGAGGAGAGGGTCAAGGAGACTTTGTGTAGGACAGAACATTGGTGCCGGATGAACGGCCTAATCTACCTCGGGGTTGATATCACAACATCCCCATTGGGCAATGCACCTCCACGATCAAAAAAGCAGCCTAAAGGCAAGGGCAAAGGCGTAGAAGGAGAATCCAACGCCATTCAGGAAGAAGCCCCTGAGATTCCTCCTTCCGTGGCACCCGTGCAGGTAATAACTCTGGATTCGCCAGAGAAAGAAGCAGAAGAGGAAGTTCCAATAGGCCCATCCACTCAGGATGTCGGCATTGCCACAATAACCGAGGTCCCTTCTGTCCCTTCTTCTTCTCTTCCTTCCCCTCCTCGAGCGACTCAAGCGACCATCCCTTTGGTTGTGTCCTTTTTCCCTTCTTCTACTATTTCCCCTGCCTCTTCATCTATCTTTTCTTCCCTCATTGATCTGTCCTCCTCCATTTCTTCCCTCATCTCCGAGCTCTCTTCCCTTCCTATGTCTTCCGCAGCTGTAGTTTCCCTTCCTTCCGTGGGCACTTCTTCAGCTATTCTCTCAATGCCGCCGCCACGTGTCTCCATGTTTTTCCCCTCTTCTTCTGCAGCTGCTCCCTCCTCTCTTTCCGGTCCTTCTACCGTGGGTCCAGCTTGGATCTCTCAGCAGCTAAGTCAGCAAAAGAGGAAAGTTCCCATCGCTCTGATGGACTTTTCCGTAATCCCATCTAAGGAGGCGAAGAAGCAGAAGCCTGTCATGCGCTTCTCTCAAAGTGTTGCAGGAGAGAGAGTTATGGAAATCGCATACCCCCAATCCCCTCAAAGAGAAAAAGGATCTGTCTCCGACAGATTTTACTGGTGACCCAAGTCACAATGGGGACATCTTCCGAAAGTCCTCAGGGGGAGGCTCTTTCTGCAGTTGACACCCTCTGCAAAAATCTTCAGGAAATCAAGGAAGAGAAAAGGCAACTGAAGGAGCAAAAAAAATATCTACTCCAAGCCTTACAGAAGATGGGTAATGCGCCTCCCTACAACTACCGCCGGGAATTCTGAGCTTCTCAGCAAGGAGAAAATTAATGAGTATGCCAAAATTGGCGAGTAGGGTATGGCCGTTTCCGCTTGGAGGAGCCAAATCCTCAAAGACCTCAAAGACAGTGAAAAATTGATCGCCGAGTTCTCCGACTTGTACCTGAACATCAGTAAGGCAAATAAAGAGCTCCAAGCATTAGCATGGCCCATATCAGAAGAGTTGGAACATGCCAGACTGCAACACGAGACCTTCTAACAAATGTTCGGCTATTCAGTCGAAGATCTAGTCAAGTTCGGCGTCTTCGGCCATCCAAGGGCCCTTAACAAAATCATGTCCACTCTAGCACTACCGGGTGGATCAGCTAGAATTTATTCTAGAAAAGATTGAAAAAGTCAAGGAAGAAGCCCTGGATGTGATGCACCAAATGGAATGAATCGTTCTTAATATGTCGCCAGGGTTACTTACTCCTTCCTTCACTTTAAGGAAAGCTGATGAAACCACCCGGATCTTCAAGGAGATCGCTTCTCAAAGAATGGGGCCAGAGGTCACATTTGACACAGAATCTATCAACAACCTGCTGGCCTGTAGGGACTTCATTGGGTTCCTCATTGAGGCGGAAAAGGACTATTACAAACTCCCAGAGAAGCTCATAGATGAGCGGGAGACTTGTGAGGTGATAAGTGATAGGCACAAGGATCCTTCCCAGGATCAACTAGGGCCAATAATCAACAAGTTCATGGAATACCGCTCTCAGTTCCATATCTCGTCACCAGAGGAGCAACAAAAGCAGTCCACCCCCCTTTCGGCCGCAGGATGATGACAACGAATAGCTGCTACTTCTTCTTTTTCTTATTCTTCTCCTCCTTCTTCTCTTTCTCTTCTTTGTCTTTCTGGAAATATCTGGAGTATGTTGATACAAATGATGACATCATCCATGTTGCATCATGGGATGATGTCATCCATCAAGTTGCAAAAAGTCAACATGACTTTTAGATATTTTGTAAATATCTTTGTAAATAGTTGTTGGCTCCTTTTTGCCTTCTTTTCTCTTCTTCTTCTATAAATACCCCAATACTTGTTGTATTGTGAATGGATGGATATCTTTCAGATGAGAAATAGAAGTGAAGAAAAAAGACTTTGAGCTTTCTTGTAACAGAAGAAAACAGTAATACAAATATTGAGATTTTGTGCTGAATAGCTATGTTATGCATCAGACCTTTCTTATGTTAGATCTGTATGTGTTTATTCTGTTAGATTCATATCTACTTTTTTTTCATTTATTCATCATCAGTATTGCTTTGTTTGTTTATGCAAGTAGGTTTGGCTCTGTTTACTACCAATCCCAAAACATAAACCTTCTGACCTTTCTGCTTTGGAATTCATTTCTTTTCTTCCTTCAGACTTGCTCTTTCTTCATCCCCTCTTCCTTTCCTTTCTTTTCGCGGTTGGAAACACCCCTACTGGGATGAGATCCCAAACCCCCGAAGGCAGAATCTGTGAGACTTGCATAGATTCCTACTGGTAGAATAGCAATAAACCAGTTTCGCTTTGCTGACTCAAAGAGGGGCTATGCCCTGCACACTGTTGGCTCGTCTATCCATAGATCTGTCCAGGCGATAGATTTTCAGACCAACACTTCGCGAACCAGAGGCATGGAGGCAAAACAATGATTTGATGACCCAGTCCATAGAACAAGTGAACAATTTTGATCAAAAATGGAGGTTGTAAAGAGGATATTACATGCACAGACCAGGAAATGGAAAATTTCTAAAAATGAGCAAAACAGAGGTTTAAACAGCTCTAGGGAACTACTTTTGCTAATTTCTTGAATCTCTAACTTGGCTTAAACACCAACAAAGGGCATGAGCTCAAAAAAATTAAATTTGGCTATGAAAACGTAGAGCTATTTTCAGGAGACAACAAAATGGAAGGTTGAGCATAGTACTTGATGAGAGATGTAAGGTGTTAGAATGGATGTAAGGGCTCAATAAATTTCATAGTTATGAGAGTGGACCATGATTGAGGATTGTTGAGGATTCAACCATTAAACTCTTATCAAGTGAAATATTTTATTCAAAGTTCTCGTGTGAGATATAGGAACTAACTACAAGTAAAATCACTAATTTATATTCAAAATGATAATACATCTTAAAAAGTTAAATATAGAAAAGAAGATGCATGACTGTCTTTAAAGTGAAGCATGCATCACAAAATTAAAATGTAGAAGCAACTCATATCAATTCCAATGACCTTTAGCAATCTAAGGACACGTGTAAGAAACATTATAAGAGCAATTTTTTTTTTTACAAATTAACAAATCATGTAGCATAATTTAGGTGGTTATAAGAATTGGGTCCCAACAACAAAGCTTGATAAGGTATTCAAGTACATAAAAATATATAAATAAGAATGAAGAGAAGCCCTTATTAAAAGTAGAGAAAAAGAAGAAAAATAAAATATTTTGTCCCTCTAGAAGATGAAGTTGAAGATTCTCACATCCTAAGAAGGTTGTCCCCGTACCCATAGAAGAAGTGGAAAATGAAAATATTTATTCTTATAAATCACTAATTTATTTTCAAAACGGTAAAATACCTTGAAAATTTATACATAGATAAGAGGATGCATGATTGTCTTTAAAATAAAGTATGCATCCCGAATGTAAAATGCATAAGCAACTCATATCAATTCTAATGAATCTTTAACAACCTAAGGACGCGTGTAAGAAAACTTATGAGGAAATATTTTTTACAAATTAACACCCCTATAGCATAATTTAGGTGGTTATAGGAATTGTGTCACAATAACAAATCTTGAAAAGGTATTCAAGCACATAAAACATCCTCTGAGAAGAATGGAGAGAAGTTCTCATTAAAAGTAGAGAGAAAAAGAAGAAGAATAAATGATTAGCCCCCCTAGAAGATGAAGTTGAAGATTCTCACATCTGAATAAGGCTTCCCATACCCTTATATGAGTTTGCAAATGAAAATATTTGTTCTTATTTAAGGGTTTGGTGAATATATGGCCTATTTATTCTGTAGTCTAACAAAATTTGAAATAAACAAATTTTCCATGAATGAGATTTCTAACGAAGTGCATATGAATCTTGATGTGCTTGATTTGTTGATGTTGGATTATATTGTTGTAAATTTGGATGGTGTTGTTATTTATCGCATAAGATGAGTGTGGGCCATTTAAATTGAATATCAAACTCAGTGAGAATACCCCAAAGCCAAATATTATCTGTAGATTATTAATAACTCAAGTCTACTTATCATCAGTGGATGAAATAACAATAATATTTTGCTTCTTATAGATCAAATAATTAGATGTAATAAGAGACTATTTTGAAGTGGATTTGTGATGTTGAATATTGCCAATCCAATTTGAGTCTATATACCCATCTAAGTCAACATCAATACTTTCTCCATAGTGAATCTCAAATTTGTGAGTAGTTTGAATGTAAGGGAGAATTCACTAGGCTGTTGTCTACTACAACTCATGAGTCTCTTAATTGAACCTAGATATCATGCCCATAATATATAAACTATTGAATATAGTGTGAATTTAATATATTCAGACTACTAACAAGTTGTCAATACAAGGTAGTTATCAGTTAATGAAGAAGAACACTTAGCCTAAATCTTAACTCCAATAAGAAACAATGTTGAATTTATCTTAGAGTTGGTCATAAAAAGTTGCGTGAGAAAATAAAAAACATACGTGGAGTGTGCCACGGTGATATTTTAGTTAGATTTTGAAATCTCAATCCTAAGGAAGTAGTTCAATAAATCCAAGTCAGTCATGGAGAATTAGTCACATAGAGAATTTTTCACAACTACAATGGAGGATGAACTCTATGTGATTAATAGGTCACCAACGTATAGAACTAGAATCATCACATTATAAAATGCAAACATTCATATTAGAATAGTATCTAGTGAACCTAAATTGTGAGAAGAAATCCATCTTGGCATACCAAGCTTGAGAGGCTTGTTTGAGGCTATAGATAGATTTTTAAAGTCTTCATAATAGAGAGGTATACTCAAGGCCACTATGAAGAAATACACACTTGAAATCCAAATGATAAAATTACCGAGGAGTTGTGACAATGGTAAGAATGTCAGATATAGTTCATTTTGGAAACTGCTTCAAAGGTATGGATATATTCACTACCAAGAAACTATGATAATTATTTTGCTACCAATCTTGTTTTGAATTTATCCATGAACCCATTTGGTGCATTTTTTTTCAAATAGATCCATATCCATCTACATCAAACAAGCTTCCTTTTTAAAGGTTTACTAAATCCTAAGTGTGGGTTATTTATCAAAAAACTATACTCATGGATAAATGCATCCCACTTAGGAGTTCCAAATGCTTCATGTAAAATTTATGGATAAGAAGTGGAAGCAAATGCGACATGTGGAACACCTTGAAATTTTTAATGTGTTCCTTTGGTATATAATGGACCTCCAACCCAATCACTTACACATTGTAATGTTTATCTTGACCAAAGAGGACTTCAAGTTAGAGATTATTTTACCTCTAAAAAGTGATTGGGAGAGGAAGGATGTGAATACCTATCACTTTTTTCATCATTTAAACTGGAAAAATAATCCTTATCATCAACAAAACGTGAGGTGTATAACCATGACTAGTGATCTTCTCTCCCCATTACCATTATAGAATCATTGTGCATCTCCTTAATAACCACAAAATTCAAATTAATCAATTATATTGATAGAACCTACATGAGTGATCTGATAAATAAATTGGAGATTAATTAATAGTGAGGGAACACAAAACACCATATACTCTTTCCACTACCACTATTAAATTGCCGTGCAACTCCCTAATAACTATAGATTTTAGAGTAAACTCAATTATCTTTACATAACCTATGTGAGTGATTTGATAAATAGATAGGGGAATTGATGGTGAGGGAACAAAAAACATCCTTGTATATTATATCACTCACTTCAATAGATTTTCTTCCATAAAATTCTACGCAAGTGTCATCACCCATAAAAAGGGCATAAAACATGGATCGAAGGGTGACAAAGGGTATTCTGATGAAGTCATGTGATGTGAAACATCGAAATAAATCACCCATGTGGAAGCCTAATATGCAACTGCTACAAATGCCTTGCCATTTATTTTCTTCTTACCAATATCCTTACCGTTAGAGGAATCCTGAATTGATGAACTTTGTTTGACATAATCAAGGAAATTTATGTTGCTTTTCTGAAAAATATTTTTGAAGTGATTGTTGACATTTCTTGCACATGTGCAAGAAGGCAACTAAAAACTTTGTTTCTTAGATTGAAAGATCTATGTGAAAGGTAAGAAGGTCATGAATGAGAGAATACATAGCTTATATGATCTTTACAATCAATTCTTTTCATTATAAATCATGAACCCAACTAGAAGGAGAGTTTTTCTAGTTTAGTTTGACACAAGTCCTTTGTAAAAAATGTCGAGGTCAAAAAGAATATTATGATCAAGAACAAGTTCATGAGAATGACTTATATGAATGGATTGCACGAGCTACAAACTATAATTGTTGATGTCTTGTTTGAAGACATGTTCACTTGAAGCATCTCTCGACATAACACGTATCATACGGGTTTTATTTTGAATAAAAAAATTAGAGACTAGATTTCATTAAGGCCCATAGCAAGTGCAGAGCCATTTGAAAAATGGGCAATTGAATTTGTAGGACCTATTATACACATGTGTGCAATAAAAGCACACACTATATTATCACATATACACAGTACTTGATAAGGTGGGCAGAGGTCATGCCTACGAAGGATTGCACTACAACAACGATAGTTATATTTCTATGGGAGATTATCATAAATAGGTATGGATTTCCATTGAGCCTTACAAGTGATAGAGGACTCATTTTCTAAATGAGATTATTAGAATTATACTAAAATATTTTATGGTGGCACATAATAAGACCACACCGTATCCCCTATAAGATAATAGTACTGCTGAGGATTTTAATAAGATCTTGGGGCAGACCTTGACTAAGATATGTGATGTTGGAATAAAGGATTGAGATGATAAGGTATCATCCGTTATATGTGTTGGCATGTGTATCCAACACTCCCCTGCGAGTTTCGTGACATGGACTAACCGCCTCTCGTGGATACTAACTCTGGAAATTGTAGCGGAGATTAACGCATGCGGGTTTTGGTTTAACGGAAATCATGGTTCAACAAATGGCATCATAGCGATAGGTCTCAAGTTCAAAACTCACCTAGTAACACTCACCCATGAGTTTCGTGGCATGGACTAATCACCTCTCGTGGATCCTAACACTGGAAATTGTAGCAGATATTAATGCCTGTGGGTTTTGGTTTAATGACAATCATGGTTCAACACTATGAGCATACAAAACAACTTATAAAAGGTTGACTAAAGCCATGCATTTTCAGTTGGTGTTTGGCGCAGAGGCTGATCTACCTGTTAAATTTATGTTACCCTCATTGTGTATTGCATGCACATGAGGTTTAGATGATGAAAAAGTAGTAGATGTGAACAATTATAAATTGATGCAGTTGGATGAGATCCATTTCATTGTGCGTTAGAGTTAGAAGACAAAGAAAACTAAACAGAAGGCTTTACATTACAGGCATATCAAAAACAAGTCTTTTGCTATGGGAAATATGGTGCTCTTGTATGACTCTAAGTTCACGCGCCATCCTGGAAAACTGAAGGTACACTGATTGGGACCCTTTGTAGTAACTAAGATACTCAAATCATGTGCATGCTAGTTACATGCGCTAAATGGCACCATGTTTCTTGGTCACTTCAATGGGAGTAGGTTGAATCCCTACTATAAATAAGTTTCTTTTGTATTTGTAATAAGGGAGCATTGTCATCTTAGATTAAATTTCTATTTTTGTTTTGTTTTTTTGTGTTTTGTGGTAATAATAAAATTCGCGTGCATGAGAGCTGATTACTATCTGTTAGGTTGATGTGTAAAGGACCAAGCATACATTTAGTGTGGGATGAATCGGGTACAAGTGTGCGTAAGAGAAAAGGTGACAACTCATGATAAGCTTGACACACATTGACCACATAAATGACAACCAGCGCAAACAATTCACTTTTCTCTTTTATTTTGACAAGACAACATAGAAGTCCAACCACAAAACACACTTAACATTAGGACATACCACGGTGAGAAATTATTGAAGGTTATTTATTTTAATAAAAAATCCTTCAATTCTTAACTTACGTTCTAGGAGATTCTGGATATGATTCGTACAATTCATATTACAAAACTAAGTTTCTTCCTTTTACACTATAGAATAATTAGCTTAAAGTCTTCTCTAATATCACAATTATTTGTTTAATTCATTTATTTAATAAAGGAGGTAATTTAATTCCATAAGGCCATCTATCCACACTTACGCTACTAAAACTCGTTCATACCCCTATTACAACATGGGTTCATGTTCAACACACTTAAGAGAAGATTACAAAGCACCTTGGAAAAAGTTAGAGGAAGAAGGTCGAGTTGAATTCATCTTTGAAGATCTCATTAGTTATAACCAGGACTTTATTGAAGCTTGGGAATTTATCCAGACTGATAAAAGGTTTCACTTAGGCTTCACTGGATGAGTTTTACAAAAGAAAAAAATTTACCTTTCAAACGGCTGAGAGATAGATTGTGTGGTTTCTAAACTATTTCCTCCTACTTATTAAATCTTATTATCTTCTAAAAACTAACCATTGATTTCCCTTAAGATCGTTTAAGAATTCACCATAAAAGGATAATGTTTGCTAGTTTAGCTAGGGATAACAAGTTATATAATTTTTACTTTACAAAGGATAGTTTTCTCTTTGATCACTTATGGAATTGATTGTTATCAAGTAGGTCACCTCTACATTAATTTATTTGTATATAAATTTTAGTTTAACTTTTATAAGGGTTATCCAACCCATTTTATTTTGCTTATAGGCACATTGTTACTATGTCTTAGAAAGATTTACAACTCAACATTTTATCTCAAGAGAAAAGTTTAACAGTAGTCGTTTGCGAAAACAAAACAAGGTTACATCAATTCTTTCTAACATGATGCACAACCCAAAGGGACATACCAACTCTATGGAACCATGACTAGGGAACAAGAAAGTAATAACATCGGTCATGCCACACTACTATTCTTAGGATTTATATAAAACATAGAATCACCCATAACCATGCGGTAATCAAATTTTATCTTTTCCATGATAACCAAAACTAACCAAAGTTTCAAAATTTATGACAACAAAACTCCACAAAACATTAAACAACGACATGGGCCCTCTTCTAAAACTTCCCATAGGACCCCTTTCCAGATTTTACAACATAAAAAGGTATCATATGAAAGAGATTTATAACCAAGATTGATGTAATGATTTACATGTCACTCCCTCATTTACCTGCAAGCCATCTGCAACAGTTAATAACTTGAGTCAGTTCGCGAGAACTGAGCAAGATAAGACTACACAAAGCAACAAAAAGCTACTATCTAACAATATCAAGAAAGGAAGCATTCTATTCCAAGGATTGGATCAAAACTCTAAATACAACAACTCCTTAAGTTAATAAGGAAATTCCCATCATGCCAATCAAAGGAGAAAAACCTTATACTTCAATTATGAACATTGTTTCAAAAGCAAGGAAAGTTTAACAATCATTCGAGAAGGGCCACTAGCCCTATAAGCTAGAAACAACCAACCTAGTGGAACATGGTTCCTATCGAATAAAAATAAAAAGTCATAAGACTGAAAATTGATATTCAAACCAACAATCTAAACTTATCAAAAGATACCACAAGAAATAGGCTACTATACTAGATTTCTAAAAAATGATAAAATTGAACAATCAATCCAGGAGGCAACACAAAATTCAGAGGTCAACACGAAAAGTCAAGTGTATTAAAATTTCAATCATGTAATAAGATAGATTACATGATTGAAATCTAATACTCGACCACCACTCAACATTGATTAAAAAGGGAAGCAAATAAACTGCTAGTTTCAGACATTGACTCCAAGGTACTCCACAATCATTCAGGAAGAGGTCATTGCCCTTATAAGCTAGTAACAACAAGCGAGTGAAAAAGGGAATTTCGTTAAACAAGAAGCATTCAAAGCATCATCCAAGTTGTTATAACACTAAGGATTTACAAACCTCCACAATAAGTCTAAGGTTTGGTTTAATTAAAAGAATATTCTCTTTCTCAACACAAAATATTTTAAAGCATCCCTCGATAACAAAATCAAATCATTCTAACAAAGGTATTAACATATATTACTAAAAGTCTTTATCCAACCAAAATCTTCCATTATAAAATAATAAGATTTTTGATGCATAAATAGTTTTCCCCCAATGTTAATAAACTTCATATCAATTTCCATCGTGAACCATTAAGGTATTTAAATACATATAATTTGACCAATTAATTAACAACATTAACATTATAAAAGAGAGAACAACGAGATAAAAAGTAGAATATGCCACCCAAAAGTATTCCCGAAAGAGAAGTAAGCCAAATAATTCTAGTAATAACTAGGTACTGGAATTGTACAAGTGTAACATCGAACATAGGTGATTCAAAACTAGTTACGAGTTCAATCTTGAGGAGGACAGTCAAGGTATCTCATAAGGAAGAATTTACAAGTCTAGGAGAAATTCTGATGATGAACGGGGATTAAACACAACAAGATCTGAATATGTTGCACTTGACTTCTACATTCTAAAAGTTTTAAAACCAAATCTCTAACCTCGACTTAGCCCAAGTATTGGTCACTCCACCCCAACAACCCTTCTTTCCTAGAATCAAATGGTTATCGAAATGGGGTTTGAGAGTGAGTCATCAAAGTACAACATAAGGACGATACGCTTGTGAAAACAAGAGGTACATAGATACTGCAGGCTTGCTTTCCCAATAAAAATTACTAGCTAAAAACAACATAATAACCTTGATACTTAAACAAAGAAAAACAAACAAAAAGGTTGAAGGGCGATCACTTGAGCAAGAAAACGTAACAGCCAAAGAAGGGAAAAAAATACATCTTAGTTGACCACTTCACACTGGAAACTATAAAATAAAACATGAAGATTTCAAGAGGAAAGGAGGGATTTTCTCGCAAGGCGTCCAACCCACAACAAAGTAGCAGTGACAAAACAATTCCAGGGAAAAGGGTGGTCCAATTTCGTGATATTTTTAAATCTAGAAAAAGTAGCAATGAATAGAATTATCTTGTCTATTTCTCCAACTTCAGCAAGTAGCCAACACCACTCTTAGGCCTGCAGCAACATTCTTCAGGTTGAATCTCCATCCACATCCATGTTGGTGCTAAAACACCACTCGTTCTCATGTTGGACAGGTAGGGATCCCCCCAAAACCACGAGTTGTATCTTCCCGAAGGGACAAAGATCTCAAGGACTGTCATGACAGCAGTAAAAACACAAAAATGTAAATAATGGAAAGGCCTGGGAACACGTGGGAGAAAGGGGAAAATCCAAACCCCACAACCTTACAAACTAACCCCTAGCATGTGTAAAAAATGGGACAGTTAGAGTAGGGTAAGAGCATCCATTGGAGCACAAGGGAAACTGTTTTTTTAAAACAACTGTGGAAGCAGGAGCATAAGAGGCCACACATGAAAACAAAAATGTTTAAGTAACCACAAGGCAGGTAACCTGCTTTACAAAATGCCTCAAGGAGATGAGGTCTCAGGGATGCCATGATTGCAGGGTAAGCACAAACAAAGCCTTAAAAAAATAGTCCCTCTTCACCCTAGGAAACCAACAGGTGACAAAACTTCCCATTGCCTTTTCTCAACATAAACACAACCAACGCCCAAAATAAATCTTGAAGTAGATTAGGACGTCCACCCAACAAAAGGGAAAAGTAAAACTTTGTCCTCATTCCTGTTGAACGTGCCCAGGGAGGAAATATTATGTAAAACGCATTGATAGGAATGTTTTTCAATGGCTTCTCTCCCCCCCAAACCAATCTGAAAACTACTCTCTACTCACGTGGCTAGGAAAAAACAACATCCTTAGGCACCAAGGAAAAATAAATCAGAGCAGAAAAATAAACCACCAAAGCAGTATGTGACCAGCAGGGGAAAACATAATGGTGAGGGGAAATTTTAATTTTACCTGGGAAAGGCATTCAACATCCACCAAACAAGGAGTAAAAGAAAATATAAAATAATGTCTCCCATAAATTCACGCCAAGTATGCCAATTAAATGGCATAAAGAAAAGAAAAGGGAGGTAGGTGTCCCACTTCCAAGGCACCTCCATGCATCCACTTGCCAGGAGACAAAGGAGAAAAGGAGTCCAAAGATCTCACGCCAAACAAGAATAAATTTCCATAAATTTCAAAGCTTGCGTGGAGCCAAGGGGGGGAAAAGGAAGAACTGGAGGTTAGAGCTTCAAATGCAAACACAGGACCACGACCAAACATGGCACCACGATGGGGAATAAATCCTCTTCATTTGCTTAAACTGAGGCTCGGTTTGCGGAAGAGACCAACAAAACCATTAAAAATACTTAACGATAATAATTAATGCTAACATTGATAACAATAGACAATAGAATAATAATAAAATTAATCGTCAGTCAACAATTAAAATAATAATAATAATATTATTATTATTATTTATTTATTTTGATCAAAATAATTATTAACTGTAGTGATACTGACTGATAGACAGCTCGACAAAATAATGATAATAATTAAGGATCGACAATTAAAAAAAATATTATTATCATTATATAGATATTACTTTTAGCTGGACACGCCCTAACAACACCAAACAACATACAAGCCACCCCTTTGGATTCGAGAGCATGATTTACCTTTAATAGCGTAATCGTAAAAAGGGCACTGCGAAGGCCCTCCACTAGAAGCATCGACAAGGAAGCGGGGAGACCAGACAGAGAGGGAGGATGTTAATCATTCCTATGGGACAAAGTCGAAGCCAACTAATAGTTAACATAAGCACACACACAACCATTCCACATTTAGCAACAGGTCAATGAAGCAGAACTAGGGTAACATCGAATGGGCATTATAGTACTGCTTGAGAAGCTGATGAGTGAGTGCATGTCGGTATGAGAAAAAGGTGTGTGGAAGAAGGGTTGACATGTGCATTGGGATAAACACAGGTGCATGCTAAAGGAATGTATTGGTGTGCATGATGGTGTGAAAGGATGATGCATGATAAAAAAGAAATTGGTACACATAATATGGTGCAATGAATGGATGGATTTGGTGTAAAGGTGCTTGATGTGATTATGCTTAAAAGAAATTACTTAGATTAGAAACCACATGGAAAGATATGTCCGTGCAGTATAACATGAGGGAGACAACAACAAGGTAGGATACTTGGAAATTGAAACAGAGGAAGAAGGTATGTGGTGCAGGAAGGTACACGTAAGGAGGTTTGTAGCCTGAGAAGTAGTGGTGCACCTGAAGGTTATGACTATCACGTGCAAAAGAGAAAAGAGAAAGAAAAATAAAAGTGCTTTAAAGAAAAATATAATAGTAGGTGAGGAGCAATAAATGTGGATAAAATTGGGAAATATATAAATAGTGTGTGAGTGAGTTCATTCTTATCTTGTCTTTGATGAACTTATGTGATTGAAGAGTGAAAGTGTGACTAAGTGCAACCGAGTGTTAGTGCTTAGAGAAAACCAGAGCTATGCAAGAAAATGTACATGGCCTTGGATCTGAGAGCTCCTTTAGTGGAAGTGGAAGCTAGGGAAGGTGTGAAATCAATAATGAGTAAGGATTTGTGAGCAGGGGTTGAAGGGTGTGAGTTTACAGATCTTGAAGTTGCAGAACTAGGACACAAGATTGAAGCAAATAAGAGTTAGGGTTGAGAAAGATGATTATAATTTGACCTCGCATGTAGAAGGATTAATCAAGTAAGTTCATTCTGTACCTAGGGCACATATTTTCTAAAAATTCAAAGGTTGATCATTTGAAAAATTAAGCAATGAAACCAAATAGAGGCTCCCTATGGTTAAGAAATCTCCCAAGAAAAAGAACAAGAAATTGGAGGAAGCACCTGAGGAATGGTATTCTGAAATGCAATACCCTCTTGAAGTGGTAGTAGGTCAGCCATGGGTGTCACACTTGACAAAATGTAGAATAAGAAATAACAACCATCGCATAGAGGCATGTTGGTTGTGGAGCCTAATCTTATTAGTTAACACTCATATCTTGGGGTTGCAGCGCCCCCGAAGGACACATTTTATATGTATTTATTCATTGTAAAATCTGGGCAATTCATTATTAGGTCACAAATCTAACGATATAAGTTAGGGTTGTTTTTTATTTTCTACCCTAAAAGGGTTGTGAGGTGTGGCTCATTGGTATTCCTAATTTTTATTGTAATCGCGAGGAGACTGTGATAGAGAGAAGAGGAAGTTACATCGGATTTTTTGTAGGGTGTATACCTTCTTGTATTTTACTGGACGAAATATAAAAAGACTGGCTATTTTGTGGATGTAGCCCAAATATTGGTGAACTACATTAAATATTGTCTCTAAGTTGTGTTCTTTTATTTTTTACACCTTTAATTTCATATATGTAATATATCCTACATTTTAGTTTCTACTGTTGTGATTTTGTGGGATTTTCCGCATAATTTTTATCCCTTATTTCCTAAAAAGGCCCTTGAAGGAGAGATGAGAAAGAATGCCATGAAAGAGTTGACTGAGAGGATGCAGAAGGGCAACTTGTTACTGATTACAAGGTGAAAAAGGACCTAGAGAGTGCAAGAGTCCTTGAGGTGTATGAACTACCATACTTTGGGAAACCAAAATGATTATACCAATGACTTATTTTGTAGTTTCATGAGGACTTATTCTAATTTATAGGAAGAAGAATGCACATAATGCTGCAATTGATTTAGAAAATGATTGGCTTGTGTGAGAGTGATGCAAAAATTGGGCTAGATTTGGAGGATGACACAGTAGTAGATGAAAAAACTACATAATTCAATTATTAGAGAGAAGCGTGCCTTCACAATCACAAGTATCACTGATATAGGTAAGGGTAGAAACACACCTTGTGAGTTAAAAATTGGGCATGTCTAAACGTTGGTCTGAGGTTAATAAGAAGTGGTTGCTGTTTCACTCGGAATGTTTCAGCTTCTGGGAATAGAGTTGCTCTTATCCTTTCATTCCTTTTAGAAACAGATGAGGTTAGGGTTAGGAGGAATACCTGTTGAATGTCGAGATGGTGTGCGCGTACCATAGAGAAAGATCAGGTTGACTGCGGAGAACTCCTTTTTGTCTTGGAAGGACTACCTGCAAATAAGAACACAAGACCACAAGATTTTGATTAAACAATAAATGAGGAAACTGCCTTGGGCCCAGGAAATATAAAACTTCCTTTCGAAGGTGGTCAGTTCCCCTGCTAATATGAATTAACACAAAAGACTGCAAAATATCAATTAAATTGTTTCGTTGAACTGGGTAGGGGAAAGGCTGGTTTTCTGGTTTTGATCAGAGGAACCGATGCCGGTTACTGATAACCGGTGCCGGTTACTAATAACCGATACCGGTGGGTTCTAGGATCTTCTTAGTAGCTATGGTGTTTTGTAAGGCTGGTTTATGGATGATATTAGGAAATGGGATGATTAGAAGCAAAAGAATAACAGTTAGATGCAATGACACGTTGGGTAGTAGATTCAGAGATGGATTTAGGAGGACTGAAATTCACAGAGCATAAGAAATGTTATAACAGAGGACATGCAAGATATGACTTACTGGTTTTGGCGAAGATGCAAGTTGATATCCTCTACTGCAAGCACTTCTGGTTTCTTCACTCGTCTCTGCTTGGTTAAGTGAAGATCTGGACTCTGTTTTTCGCTCCCAATGCTCTCTATTGATTCAAAATCATTCGACTGATCTCCCAAATGAAATTCCCATCATTGTTTTGGTTTGGGGAGCCCATTTACAGGGAACCGATGGCGGTTGCGTAACCGACGGCGGTCGAGTAGGAACCGGCATCGGTAAGGAAAAAGTAGGCTATTTTTAGTAAAATAGCCCACCTTCCCTGCTTTTCTCCCGAGAGATCAGTTGCGGGCTTGGTCAAGTGGCTAGAAGGTCGGCTTTGGGTGCGAGTAAGGAGGCATTAGTTATGGATGTGAGTCTAGACCAAGTCATGGGTCTTAATTAGGTTAGTTTAGGGTTAGGGCTAGGTCATGATGAGGTGGCAAAGTGAGGTGGCGGGTAAGGTGATGTGGATTTATCAATTATAAGGTAATTAATAAATAATTGTGTAAGGTTTAGGTAATGAGGTTAGGTTGCGAAATGGGATGCGGGTCACAAGGGGTCGTAAGACACGAATTTGGTGTCTACATTAGCCCCTTATTGTCGTGTAGCTTGTTCTGTAAAGTTGCGCGGACAATAATATGAAGTGGTTTCTCATGTTAAGGATATAGGTAATCCCCCTCAAATCTATCGCAGATTGAGTGAACGGGAAATCAGGGATAGGGTTGATAAAGGGTACATGTTGTAGAGAGGATGGTAAGGTGGTGGGGTAGGTCCAAGGAAGCAGACGCATGTTGAAATGCAATAGTACGACTAGTGTACATGATTTGACAAGCAAACCAGCAATGCAGTAGGCAAAGGTCGATAGTTTATCCAAACAAGGGTGATATAATCCCGGTATCCAAGGCATAGGAAGTAGCTCCAGGGTATATAACAGGTGAGGTACAGGAACGTTTAGGCATGTTCGGCAGTACCAAATGGTTGGTTTGGTTGAGATAAACGTCACGGTCTAGGTCTAGGAAAAGTTGGTCGACAGATCAAGTCAAGGACCCTAATCATGCTAAAACACGAACAGGTGAGCTCGATTGAACAAAAGGTACATGATGGATGGATAAAATAAACCGTTGATGGGTGGATAAAAGTGTATGGTGTTGATTTTGGGTAAGGGATGGAAGTGGTACGGCCGTGGGTCGGGCCAAGTTGTTGGGTTGCGGCCTTGGGTCGGGCCAGAAGGGTAAGTGGAGGCCTTGGGTCGGGCCAAATAGTGAGAGCGAGGCCTTGGGTCGGGCCAATTGGTAGGTTGAGGCCTTGGGTCGGGCCAAATTGGTAGGGCGAGGCCTTGGGTCGGGCCAAATAGGTAGGGTTGAGGCCTTGGGTCGGGCCGAATAGGTAGGTTGAGGCCTTGGGTCGGGCCAAATGGAGTAGGGCCGATTGGTAGGTTGAGGCCTTGGGTCGGGCCAAATTGGTAGGGCGAGGCCTTGGGTCGGGCCGAATAGGTAGGTTGAGGCCTTGGGTCGGGCCGAATTGGTAGGTTGAGGCCTTGGGTCGGGCCTTGGGTCGGGCCGAATAGGTAGGTTGAGGCCTTGGGTCGGGCCAAAGGTTGAGGGTAGGTCGGGCCGAATAGGTAGGTTGAGGCCTTAGGTCGGGCCAAATAGGTAGGTTGAGGCCTTAGGTCGGGCCGAATAGGTAGGTTGAGGCCGTAGGTCGGGCCGAATAGGTAGGTTGAAGCCTTAGGTCGGGCCGAATAGGTAGGTTGAGGCCTTAGGTAGGGCCAAATCGGTAAGTTGAGGCCGTAGGTTGGGCCGAATAGGTAGGTTGAGGCCTTAGTTTGGGCCGAATAGGTAGGTTGAGGCCTTAGGTCAGGTTGGACAAGTGAACAAATGGTGTGCAACAAAGGTGGATAGAGGCGATATTGGTGAAAAAGAGGCAAGGAGGAAATAAGGGAAAAGAATGGGGTGAAAGTTGGGTAGAGAACCGATGTCGATTCTGCATGACCGATATCGGTTAAGGGACCGATACCGGTTCCTTAGGGCAAAATGAAACCGATATCGGTGAAAGGCAAAAAACCTATAAAAAGAAAAATACGGCTTGTCATTGTCACTTTTGTTATTTGCAAACCAAATCGACTTGTCTGACGTGGAGAGTTGGGATTAGAGGCTTGATTGAGTGAGGTGGAGCTATTGTATTGGCGGAGAGAGTTGATAGTGGGCCCGATTAAGGAGGACGCAGCAGTTGATTGGCTGGGGACCCAGCAGATCAGGATTGGAGCCATGGCACAGGCAGGAGGAGCTGGAGGGGCTGGACCAGCTGGACCGCCACCACCCATCCCACCACGACGACATGTCGTCGTTCGGGTAGATTCGAAACTCTTTAATTTGGTGATTTGGTTGTATTATGCTAAATTGGGGGTTTGGGTAGGAATTAACCTTTTTTAGGAAATAATGAGAAAATGGAAATGATTTGAAAAAGGGAGAGGGTAGATAGGCTAGATAGGCTAAGGTGGGTAGGTGGGTAAGTTTTTAGGGTATTTGGGTGGGTAGATGGGTAGAAATAGGTAAAAAAATGGGTTTTGGGGGCCGCGCGGGGCTTCGGCTCCGGGAGAGGACAGTGACCGATGTCGGTCACTAAGCGACCGGCATCGGTCGCAAAATTGTAGGGAAAGGGACTGTTGTTGGTGACCGGCATCGGTCATGTATCGGCCGGCGTCGATGGCTTGGTGGGTTTTGGGTTTTTGGGTTGGGTTTTGGGTTTTTGGGTTGGGTTTGAGGTGGAGGTGGGAGAAGGGTTTGGTGAAGGGTTGGGTTGTGGGTTTTTGGGGTTGGGTGTAGGGTTGTGGGGGGTGTGGGTTGGAGGTTGGGTTTTGGGTTTTTGGGCTTTTGGGTTGGGTTTGAGGTGGAGGTGGGAGAAGGGTTTGGTGTAGGGTTGGGCTTTGGGTTTTTTGGGTTGGGTTGTGGGTCGGTGTGGGTGTTGGGTTGGGGGTTGGGTTAGGGGTGGACAAGGGTTTGGTGTAGGGTTGGGTTGCATGTGTTTTGTTGGGGTTTTGTTTTTGTTGGTTTTGGGTGGGATGGTTTTGGGTTTTTAGGGTGGTAGGTTGCTAGAGGGGGGTGGGAGAGAGTCGGGGTATGGTCGGGGGGATAAAAAAGGGTATTTAGATGATAAAGTAGATGTTGTAATAAAGAGTAGGTCTAAGGATGTGGGTTGGTTTTGCAGGCACGTCAGCAGTTGACGATGCGGGATAGGATGCCCCCGCTGTTGGTGCGGATGAGGCCACACGTATCTGCGGCTCATTGGGCCATCATGCGCGAGGTGGGACTCGGTGGAGTCCAGAGGTACAGAGCGATAGAGAGAGATCACAGCCTGATGGTCGCCCTCATCGAGAGATGGGATCCGGCGACCAATGTGTTCCATCTCCCGACTGGGGAGATGACCGTCACATTGGAGGATGTGTATCGCATCCTTCGGTTACCTATCGAGGGAGAGGCAGTCTTCCAGGTAGATTCAGAGACTGCCATGGACAACATACTACAGGTTTTTGGGGATGCAGCCGCGCTACTGACCTACCATAGCGCGAGTATCGGGTACGGTGACATGTACCGTGCGCATCGACACGAGACACGACTGGCTGTGTTGATGATGGTTGGGATCACCTGCTTCGCCCTCCCGGACTCAGAGGGAGGCCGCTTCCCACGAGCATTGATGGGGGTGCTGCTGGAGATGGTGGAGGAGCACACCTGTTACGCCTGGGCACCAGTATATCTGGTGCAATTATACAGGGAGCTATGGGGCTATCGCCGGAGGAGGCGATTTGGTATTTGTTCTACATTTTTGTTGCATTGTTGGGCATACGAGCACATCGTATGCATCAGGCCAGTAGGGTTACCCCAGCAGCCAGGGCCACAGGTCATATACCGATATGGCTTTCAGA
The DNA here is from genome assembly GCA_019776745.2 of Taxus chinensis. NCBI lineage: Eukaryota > Viridiplantae > Streptophyta > Pinopsida > Cupressales > Taxaceae > Taxus > Taxus chinensis. The sequence continues at coordinate 814,908,572 of CM034149.1, forward strand.
GGTGGTTGGGGGTCGTGGGCCAGCCACGAGCAGTTATGGCAGGTCGGGATGTGGCATACTATAGACATTTGCTAGAGGGCCTTACAACAGTAGAAATTGTATGGAGACCCTACAGAGGTCACCATCCTGGCAGAGGAGCCCGCTTACAGTTGCGCCTAATCCAGTACACATTCTGGATAGCAGGACAGAGGCCAGGAGAGTACGAGCGGATACCCCTGGAGAGGGTACGCAGGCAGATGGGGCTGCGACAGGACGAGCCACCTCCCGTTCCTCAGTACAGGAGAGATGATGTAGAGGCCCCACTGCCTGCACCACAGCCTTTGGATCCAGATTGGGTAGCAGAGAGGCCAGCAGGTGAGGGTGTAGATGATGCTGGGTGCACGGGAGCATACAGGGTGTGGTGGGCTGGGTAGAGAGCAGCCAGGATAGTACCGCCTGCACAGCCAGACTTGGCTGCAGTGATAGGAGAGAGAGATCAGCTCAGGGGTCAGGTGCAGCTCTTACAGGGGCAGCTAGCTGCAGCACAGGCACAGATAGGTGTCTTACAGGGGCAGCTAGCCCAGGCTCAGGCACAGGCACAGGCAGCACCACCACCAGCACCACAGCCACAGGTGCAGGTACAGGTACAGGCAGCAGCACAGGTACCAGCACCACCACCAGCAGCGGTACAACCACAGCCCCAGGCACAGGTACAGGTACAGGTACCACAGCCACAGGCACCACCAGCGGCACCAGCACAGGCACAGGGGGCACTGGTAGTAGGTGTCAGGGGACTAGCCCCAGTACCTACGGTGGCTCGAGAGCGTTACATGGAGGCTAGAGCGGAGGCCCGATACTATCAGGATATTCTTGATGGTACCGGGGCTGATTATCAGCCCTATGCGGCACATAGAGCAGAGACCTCTCGGAGCCAGAGGTCTCAGGGAGGTGCAGCCACAGCTGGTGGGTCCGTCACAGGCAGGAGGCGAGAGGCACCACAGGGACCAGCGGGGAGAGGTGCCGAGGGCGGTGGGGAGAGCTGAGAGATCCCAGACATGGTGTATTGATAGATGGGCACCGGTCTGCGAACCGGGTGTATTGATAGAGGCCTGCGTGCCTATGTATTATTCATGTATTCATTTATTCATTTATTGTATACCGGCCTGCGAGCCGAGTAGGGGTTGTATAGTGGATACCGGCCTGCGAGCCGAGTATATATCTATTTTTGATACGAGGGACCGGCCTGCGAGCCGAGTCGAGATTTTTTGACAGTTATTGCGGCCTGCGTGCCGGCTTTGGTGGATTATGAGATCACAGAGGCCCCGATGTAGGGCACATTGTATTTTTGAAAATTTGTATATATATAGAGACGATGTTTTGATCCACATGCAGTGTTCAAAATGTGTTTAAATATTTTGTTAATGGTTGGTAATATATAATGTATGATAAGTTTTAGTTGACATGTTGATAGATGGATGATGTTGATGTTTTTGTTTTTGCACGTATATATGAATGTCAGGTTATGTGATGAATTGGTGGTTTTGTGACATTGTGATATATGTAACTGATGAGTTGGATCCAAATGATGTATAGATTGATAGTTTCTTGATATCCGTAGTTGATGGTTTGTGTATTTGTATAAAATAAATGATGTTAATGAAATTGTAATGCTATGTGTGGTGGATGAACAAATGTGGTAAATTGTGTTGTTTATGCAGGAAAAGAGGCGGGCGCGACAAAAATTTAGGTGAGAAATGAAGAAAAGAACGCTGTTGAGAAAAGATAGGTGTGTAACCGATATCGGTTAAGGAACCGATATCGGTAGCTGATAGACCGATATCGGTTAAGTAACCGATACCGGTTATTTAGGTATGAGCTTTTCTAAAAATAGAAAAGCTAGGGTGGCAACTTAAGTTTTAATTTTAGAGCCATGCAAGAGGTTAAATACGCGAACGCGACGCTTTTTGACGACTGAGACAGGTATTTGCATGAGAGATTTGAGTGATAAGGAGAAGAGAGACAGGAATTTGTATGAGAGATTTGGGTGATAAGAAAAGAGACTGGGAAGGTGAATGCGATCGGAGATTCAGAAAGTAGAAAGGTGAATTTGAAAAGAGTGGTGATAATGGCAGGACGAGGAGAAACATCCAGCAGGCAGGGACAAGAGGGAAGACAAGGGCCACCTCAAGCTACTGCAACCCCAGAGGTAAATGTTTTGGTTGTGATTTGATTTCTGCATGTTTTGTGAATAAGATGGGGGAGAGTATGTGGGTAGATATGAGAAAGAAAAGATGATAACAAGAGTTATAAATGAGGTGAGTGTTACGTGGTAGGTAATCAAGGGTTTCGGGTATGTCTGTGTATACAGAGAGGAATAAACGAGCAATTTATTGTCGTAGGTGGTTGTTTTAGGCAAGATGTATGTAATTGACAGTGACCGGTAGCGGTTAGAGGTAACCGGTATCGGTTACTGAACCGATACCGGTTATGTATAACCGATACCGGTTACTGGAGGAATTTCCAGAATGTTTGAAAAACCCTGACGGATTGAATGGTTGTTTGTTGTTTTGGTGTATGCAGGCAGAGGCAGGATTGAGGATGAATGATAGTGTGCCAGCGCTGTTGTCACGAATCCGAGCGGATGTAACACCAGCTGAATGGACATTGATAAATCGTTTGGGGTTAAGTGGAATATGCTATTATTCACGAATTGCACGGAACCATGCTATGTTGCAGGCATTGATTGAGAGATGGAATCCCGAGACAAATACCTTTTATCTGCCAACAGGGGAGATGACAGTAACATTGGAAGATGTGTTTCGGATTTTGAGACTCCCTATTACAGGAGAACCAGTATATCAGGCACTACCTAGCGCGGCACGGGGAGCGATAACAACAGTATTTGGTCCATACGCACGAGATTTGACACAGCGAGGTTTATCCTTTACGTATGGGGTAATGTATGCAGCACACCCTGAGGAGACAAGGTTAGCAGTGATATTAATGATAGCGGTAGGGTATTATGCATTACCGAGGGCAGAAGGAGGAAGATTTCCAAAGGCATTGATGTGTGTTATCTGGGAGATGGTAGAAAGGAACGTTACGTTTGCATGGGCACCTGCATATTTGGCGGAGCTATACAGGGGTTTATGGGCTTGTAGGTGAAATCACAGGACGACGCTGGATTGTTCATACTTATTACACTGTTGGGCCTATGAGCACACTGTTTGTGTGCGACCAATAGGCCAATCCCTCCAGGCAGGAGAGACCGGAGTACAGAGGTTGGGATTCAGACGATGGGTCCAGACAGAACAAGAGGCAAGATCTCAGGCCGTGATGGGTGACATTGAGTATTACAGGCAGGTATGGGAGAGAGTGACGGTTGCGGATATCTGTTGGAGGCCTTACGGGAACTATATGATAACAGAGAGCATAGCTGAGGAGTTAAGGGGTGTAGAGCGAATGAGGTGGATCGCGGGGCACAGGCCAGGTGAATATGAGAGGATTCCTATAGATCGCGTGCGGCGACAATTTGGATTTGTGCAGGATATACCCCTGGCTTATAGACCATATATGAGGATCGACGCCGAGGCAGCATTCTCACCTCCCCGGCCAACACCTCCAGAAGGGCCTGAAGAGGTAGCAGCCGATCGCAGGGTAATGGATGCAGGAACGACAGAGGCCTATAGATTATGGTGGGTAGCAGAACTGCGAGGTGTACGTGAGCGCCCTGACATAGTGGTGATTACAGCAGAGAGGGATCGTCTGCAGCGTTTGGTTCAGCAGCTCCAAACGCAGGTGAATGAGACAAGAGGATTGTTAGTGGTTGCGGAGTCACGGGCGGAGAGACTAGAGGCTGGAGTCCTCCATGCGAGAGGGCGTATTCATATGTTACAGGAGAGATTGGCAGATCAGTGGGTGGTACCAATAGCCGTGGTACCTTTGAGGACAGAGAGGCCCGGCGAGAGGGGTCGACGATCACGATCATCACCTAGTTCGGGATGAGGCGTGAGGGTCTGAGTAAATGTTAGCAAGGTATAAGAATAAATAAGAGTACCGACCTGCGTGTCGATGATAGAGAAGATGTATTTGTTTAACATCTAAATAAAACGAGATATGTATGTTGATTTGAGTTATAATAATAAGAATGTTTTCGTTTTGACTTTCGGTGTTTTGAAAAAGGATAAAGAGGAATGTGATTAAATAGAAATACACAAAAATATTTATATTTACCACACATGATAGGTTATGGTAGGGGATGGTCGAGCTAACCTTGGGAGACCCCATGTCTCCGAAGTGCTGCCTACATAGCCCTTTGCACAAAGCAAGGAGGGGCCTCAGACCGATGTAGTTCTCCCTTAGGATCAGGGAGAGGCGAATTCAGGCAATTTGGTATGGTTTAGGCAATTGGTTGGTTGGTAAAAATATTAAGATTAGTAAAGGTAAGGTTGATGGTGTTGGTAATGAATTGGTGATGTTGTAAAAGGTATAAGGGAAGCGAAAGTTAGCCTACCCAAGTAGTAGGGAATCATGTCCTGATTAAGGTCAACACACAATCCTAGATGCGAGGCAAAGCAGAAAGAGTGCTCCGTAGGTGAAAAGAGCTAAACAAACCACACAACGTAGAACGAGCTTGGAGCCCTAGGTACCGTGCATAGACGAGAAGTCAATAGGTGAAAAGAGTTGTATGATCACAATATATCAGGTGTACGTCACGTCCCTTGAGTTGAAACAAATGGTGAGGTGAGGTGGATGATATAGCTGAGGTACAGAGAACTTATTACAAAGTGAGTGTTCTGACGAAAGAGAACCTACCCTAAATAGACAAGTCCATGACTCAAAAGTCCTTTTGAATGAGGCTTTTATTTTATTGAATGTAGACTGATCGATGCGGGAAGTCTACAAGGGATATTGATTGTATTATTCTTGAGGTCTTCACGAAGCTGATCAATGCGAGAAGCTTCTGATAAAGGCTGACTGTGTATAGCTGTCCTTCGAGGGAGCAGTCTATTTATAGTAGCAGATATGATTGTAATGCATAGCTGTCCTTCGGGGGAGCAGTCTATATATAATAGCAGCAATAGTTCGGCATATAGCTGTCCTTCGAGGGAGCAGTCTATATTTAATTTAGATGACTAGATGTTCTTTTGGCGTGAAGCATCTAGTTTAGTAGGAAGTTTGACTCAAGAAAATCCCATAAGAATACGGCTTATTTTAATACTTTGAAGTCATGGACTAGACTAAAAAGGGGAAGGCATCATCAAGGGGAGGTGAGAATCAAACTATGTGAGCTTGATTGTTATTATGAGGTGTAGGAAACAGAGTGTATGTAGTGGTAAGTGAGCTCAAGGGACGAGCAGGAAGGTAGATAAGAAGTGATATAACACTAATTTCAACAGTAGAATGGTCGAAGATGCAAGGCATTAAGGGGTTCAGGCTCAGGTTTACCATTAAGCGAAGCTAAACGATAAGTACCAGATCCATAGGTGTGAGTGATTATATAAGGCCCAATCCAATTGGGAGCAAATTTTCCACGTTTGCTCTTTTCTAGTTTGGTTACATGTTGATTCTCTTTGAGGACAAGATCACCAACCTTAAAGGTACGCTCATGAAGTCGCTTATCATAAGCACGTTTAATGCGTTTTTGATAGATTTGAAGGTGATCAAGAGCTGTAAGACGGCGTTCGTCAAGAAGCTCCAATTGGGCTAACCGCTCTTGACGGAAATCATCGTTGGTGAGAATATCCTGAAGAGATATTCTAAGGGAGGGTATTTGTATTTCGAGAGGCAAAACAGCCTCGGTACCGTATACCAAAGAAAAAGGTGTGGCATTAGTAGAGGTACGAATGCTAGTACGATAAGCCCAAAGGGCAAAGGGAATGTGATCGTGCCAATTTTTGCCGGAGTCATTGACAACTTTCATGAGGATTTTGGTTAGTGTTTTATTAGAGGACTCGGCTTGCCCATTGGCTTGTGGATAGTAGGGTGATGAGAAGCTAAGTTTGATACCAAAGTTGTCGCAAAGGTCTTGCAACAACTTGTTTTTGAAAGATTTTCCATTATCTGTTATCAGGCGATGAGGAACACCAAAACGACAGATAATGTGGTGGTTAATGAACTCGACAATTTTTTCTTTTTTGATTGAAATGAGTGGAATAGCCTCCACCCATTTTGTGTAATATTCGGTCGCTGTGATTATCCAACGGTGACGTTGTGAAGAGGTCGGGTGAATCTCACCAATAAGGTCTAAACCCCATTGTGAGAAGGGCCAAAGATCTCGAGCGACCTGGAGCGGGTGGCTAGGAGTATGTTGAAGGTTGGCATGTTGCTGACACATAACACAACGCTTAACATATTCGTAGCAGTCGTTATTGAGAGTAGGCCAATAATAACCAAGGCGAAGGATTCGTTTGGCCACGGCAAGGCCGCTAAAATGTCCACCACAAATACCGTCATGGACCTGTTGGATGGTATGAGTGGCCTCCGCGCCAGTTAGACAGCGAAGGAGGATGCCATCAAAGCCACGTTTATAGAGGAGTCCCCCCATGACAACATAACGTGAAACACTTTTAAGAAAAGCACGTTTGCCGTTACTAGTAAGGTCAGGTGGGAGGACAGAGATTGTAAGATAATCGTGAAATTGGTGATACCAAGTATCCTGCGAACTAGCAGACACATTATTTATCATACAAACAACCGGGGCTGAGTAAGATGGGGCAAAAAGTTGCTGGACCACAACGAATAATTCAGAGTCAGTTGGTGCGGCGGGAATTTGCGAGGCTAGGCAAGCCATAGTGTCCGCAAATTTGTTAGTGGAGCGTGGAATGGTTTGTATAGAATAGTGAGTAAATAAGGCTAGAAGTGAATCCACGTAGTGTTTGTATTTTTGAAGTTCCTCGTTTTTGCATTGGTAGACGCCCATAACTTGATTGACTACCAATTGAGAGTCGCCAAAAATGTTGATAGATTTGATACCTAAGTGCAGCGCAACCTGGAGACCCAGAACAAGGGCCTCGTATTCCGCTGTATTATTAGTGCAAGGGAAATCGAGTCGGAATGAAAGAGGCATAGGCTCAGCGTCGAGAGGAATAAGAACAACGCCAGCTCCTCCGCCACGATGGCATTTGGAGCCATCGAAGAAGAGGGTCATTGGGTACGACTCCTCTGTGAGGGAAAGAGTAGCGATGAGTTCGTCGGGAAATGTGAAATTGGTAAATTGTTCCCCAGGTAAAGGAGCTTCCGCAAGTTGGTCTGCGATGGTTTGTCCTTTGATTGATTTCTGGTGGACAAACTCAAGGTCGAGGTCGGCGAGAAGCATGAGCCATCTGGCAATGCGTTGGTTCAGATGAGGTTTGGCATACATGTAATGGATGGGGTCTGTATTGGTGATGACGAAAGTCTTGTGATTTAGAAGGTAGTGTCGGAGTTTGGTGGCCACGAATGATAGGGCTAGGCATAACTTTTCTATATGTGTGTACCTAGTCTCATAGTCCACCAAAGTACGACTTATATAATAAACGGCTTGTTCGCGATTCTCAGAGTCACGATGTGCAAGCATGGCTCCTACAGCGTGGTCGGTGGCGGAAAGGTAAAGGTAGAAAGGGCGGTCGTCTTGGGGTGGGATAAGCACGGGTGGCTGCAAGAGATAGGATTTGAGAGCTTCGAAGGCTTGGTGACATTCTTCGCTCCATTGGAATGCAATATCCTTTTTAAGGAGGTGATGGAAAGGTTGACACCGATCTGAGAGTTGGGAGATGAAACGTCGGATAGATTGGAGCTTACCTTGTAAACTACGCAATTGTTTGAGATTTTTGGGTGGGGGCATTTCTAGGATAGCTTTGACTTTAGATGGATCGACCTCAATGCCACGCAAAGAGACGATAAAGCCAAGAAGTTTTCCCGAAAGAACACCAAAGACACATTTCTTCGGTTGAAGGCGGACAGAATATTGTAACAGGCGATCAAAAATAATGGTTAAAACATTGAGATGTTCACTACGATGTTTAGACTTGCCGAGAAGATCGTCGACATAATCTTCAAGGATAGTGTGCATAATGTCATGAAAAATGTAGGTCATAGCCCGCTGATAGGTAGCACCAGCATTCTTAAGGCCAAATGGCATGACACGATAACAGAAGGTTCCCCAAGGAGTTATGAAGGCAGTTTTATGTTGATCGGCAGGGGCAACCAAAATTTGGTTGTATCCTGAAAAGCCATCCATGAGAGAGAGCATCTCATGACCTGCAGTTAGATCAACAAGTTGGTCAATGCTAGGTAAGGGGAAGTCATCCTTGGGGCAAGCGAGATTAAGATCTCAGAAATCCGTGCATATCCGAAGTCCCCCTGTCGCTTTAGTGACAGGTACGATGTTAGAAATCCATTGAGGATAGTCAATAGGCAAGATGAAGGAAACAGAAAGGAGTCGTTGGAGCTCCTCTTTGACCAAGAGAGCAATGCGTGGATGCATTTTTCTCAATTTCTGTTTGATTGGTTTGGAATCGGGGTTTAGGGTGATGTTATGGACGGCAATGGTAGGATCAATTCCTGGCATGTCAGCGTAAGACCATGCGAAAGCTTGGTTGCGAGCACGGAGAAAGGTAGTAAAGGCGGCTTGTTCTGATGTGTTAAGGGATTGTCCAATCTTCACAATGTGAGGATCCTCCTCCATGTGGATGTTGATTTCTATGGTAGATTCGTTCAGCATGGTTTGGGTTTCAGATGGTAAGGCTCGTTGAATATAAGAATCATCCGCGCCAAGGTAAGTGAGGATGGAGTCGTCATCCTGGCATTCAACAACATTAATCAAAGGCGAATCCTCTTCGATCATGTCTGGATACAGAAGGGGAAGAGAAGATGGGTCGTCATTATCGCGTTGATAAGTGAGAGGACCTATGAAGATAGCATTTATGAAAAAAAAAAGTTAGGAGGGATGGATTCAGGGTCTATAGATTCTGTGGGTGATGATGGCAAAGTGGGTGATGATGGTTTGGTAGGGGCGACGTCTTCTTCTTCTAGGATACAGCTGACAGGAGGTGTCTCCTGTGTAGGTGTTTCGGGAAAACCGAGACCACTGCGATCATTATGTTTACGGGTAGTCACGGGAATGAGTGTATGTCGGCCTTGTTCGTAAAGGCCAAAACCAAAGCCTTTCCACGCACAGCGAGTCAAGAAGGTGAGGGCGAAACGACGATTTGTCAAGTATTGAAAATCGGATTGGAAGGGAACCACACCAAGAGGAGGTTCAGGGGTAATGGAGGATGCGTCAACACCCCCATACGTTAGGTTAGTGCGGCAATGGGGTGGTCCGTAAGAGATTACCTCCCCCACGCGACGGTCGTAGGTGGGATGTGCATGTAATTGTCCGTACTCCTGCGGGGTAGGGAAAGAACTAACGTTATATAGGCGGTACTCCCCCAGTGTAAGGCACTGAAAAACATCTACTAAGGGGTCGGAGGTTGGAATGTTAGCTGCGGGAAGGGAAGTGGTTTTTGCGATGGTGGTTTCATCAGTTGAAGGCGTAGGCGCGGTTGAGGTGGATGGTTGAGGTACATTTGAAGAGGATGGTTGGGTTGAATGTATGGGTGTCTTGATTGGTATAAGCACATCGTTAGGGCGGTATAACATATTGCAGGTTTTAAAGGGGGGAGGGTCAGCTTTTACGGTGTAGGACTTCCCCTCGTACTCAAATTTTATGCATCTATGTAATGTTGAGGGAACGCATCCCATGGCTCGGATCCAAGGACGACCCAGCAATATATTATATTGGAACTCTCCCTCCAAGACATAGAAGAGTTCGGGTAAAGTACGTGGTCCTACCCGAATGTTGAGGATCACGGTGCCTAAGGTAGAAGTAATAGCGTCATTGAATGACCGCAACATGATGGGGTTGGCACACATGCAACTAGAAGGGATATTCATTTGTTGGAAGGCTTTTGAAGAGATGATGTTTAGGCTAGCACCCCCGTCAATCATAACCCGACGTACTCGAATGTCTCGGATGTAAGCGGAAATGAAAAGGGCAGGGTCAGGGTCTTCTGTACCAAAGTCAACAATTTCATCTTCAGAGAAACTGACTGCAGCAGCTTGTGGTATAGAGACAGAAGTGATTGGAGTAGTGGGTTGTTTAGTGAGAGAGGCAACGTGATTGGGTGTTAGAATGGAGGCGACAGGCAGGGTTTCATTAGGTAAAACCTCTATCCCTTGAAGGATCTCAACGAGAGCTTGTCGATGAGATTCAGAAGTCTGAATGAGATCATACAGTGTCATTTTTACGGGCGATTGGTGAAGCTGTTTAATCATATTTCGGTGGGCAATGCCATTAGAGACGGGATAGGCGGGGTCCGCGAATGACCACTTTAGGTGGTGGTGCAATCGGGATGTTTGACGGAGAAAGAGATGCTGCAGGTGTGTTTTCTTTTGCTTTCCCATTGTTTTTCTGCCCTCGAGTAGCGACACTAATCATATTAATCTCGTAGACCTGAGATGAGGAAGATGGTTGGGATAACTCATGGTCTTCAAGAGGTGGGGTTGTAATAATGATAGATCTTGGTGAGGCGGGGACAGATGGTATAGGAGAGGGAATGGAAACTAAAGGTCTCTCCCTTCGTAAGTTGTCTTTCTTAATCTTTCTATCCGGGAGAGGTGACTGACGAAGGATGGTTTTTAGAGCTTTGCATCCCTCCACATCATGTCCTGGTGTGCGGTGATAAGCGCAGATTTTAGACTCATCGTAACCCATAGGTCGGGGTTTAGACGGGTCATAAGGTCTAAGTGGAGGTAGGGAAATGGTCGCATTCTCCACCAACATAGCAAGGATTTTGGCGTAAGATCCTTTGAGTGGGTCAAAATCGGAAGAGGATGAGGGTATTGGTTGTGCGGGTTTTGGTAATGTTTGGGCGTGGTTGGTTCGCACGGGTGGTGGTTTAGCCGAGGGGTGTTGATACGTGGTTTTCACTAAACGTGATTTCTTTGGCGTAGAAGCTATGTTGGATGATGAGGCCGCAGATGATGTGGTATCAGAAAACAACCACGGGGAAATAGGAGTGACCGAAAACAAATCTTTTGATGATGGAATTTGTTTAGGGTTGATAGGTGGACAGGATACGCGGGAGTGACGGTGTTGCTATACCCTGGAATTTCTGTATAGGTGCGGAAGGCGTAGGTTGTTTTGAAGAAAACGCAGGAGGTATGATATATTGATGTAAGGTAGAGGGATGGGGTCCCAATATGGAAGGTAGGTATGACGATGATGGTTTTGATTGTGATAGGGGCACGGATTGAGTTTGTCTCCTAGGTGGCGGGACGGATTTATTTTTGGATAGATCGAGTCGCTTAGGCGGGTGCGTTAGACTGGGTCATTGGTGAGGTCCCAAGCGTAGGGGAAGATCTGGTTAAGTTGATAGAAGTGGACGGGGCATTTGGTAGAGGTGAGGGGGGTGAAGGTGAGAACAGGGGCATTTTAAGCTTCTGTAAACACTTCGGGTATATGGTGGAGACATCAGGATCAGTCATTTGCATTTGAGTAGAAAAAGGGGTACTCAAACGTTCCCATAGGGCCTGTCTATCTTCTGTGGAATGACAGTCTCCAGGTGTGATTTGTAATTTTTGTACGGAAGAAAGGTGGGTTGTAATTCCAGTCCACTATGGGTGTGACACAGGAGGTAGATGAGGCACTGTATCAATAGATGTTAAGAGGTCAACCGGTCGTTGAAAAGATTTAGGCGATGAGGGACTAATAGGTAGGAGGGCGTGTTTGAGGGGATCTGTCATGTTTAAAGAATGTGGTGATGTCAGTGTAAGAGATTTCTCGTCTAAGGATGTCAAAAGGAGTGGTGAGCTCTCCTCTTGTGCAGCAAGAGCGGTAGAAGGGGACGTTTGGGAAATAGATAAATTAGATAACATCCGCTCACAGTCTTGTAGGGATGTGGTGTAAGAAGACTCGTCGATGAGAAGAGAAGTCCAGGAAGTTAACTCTTTTATGGGTAAAGGAATGATTTCACTTTGGCTTGATGGTGGTGAAGGAGGTTCAGACTCCTGTGTTGGTGGAGAGGCTTGATTCAAAAAATTTTCAATAGAGGCTTTTGGCTGAGAATCGAAGACTGCATGGATCTCATGAACACTCTCCTCGGCTAAGATATCTTGGTTTACGTTACTGTTGGACGAGTGATTCGGGAATGGCTTGTTGAAAATTTTCAGATTTCGGTTAGCAGGGGCGTTAGGATTATCGAGGGTTATATCCCCTGCGTCAACCATTTCCTGCACTATGTTTTTCAACATCTTGCAGTTTTCATGACTATGTCCTTTTACGCGGTGAAAGTTACAAAAGTCATTTTCTTTGTACCAGGAAGGTATTGCGCGGGTGGAGTCAAACCCAGAGTGAGGTTTAACAGGGGGCAAGGTGATAGCCCCAGCTTTGAGCAATTTCTCCAGGATGACGCCATAAGTTTCTCCCAAGGGAGTGTAATTGGTGGGCTCGGCTTTGTACTTATAAGTGGTTTTCGGCGGAGTATTGGACGGTGTTTGAGATTTGACCATTACCGCGTGGACAGCTCCTTTTGATTTAGAAGAAGTGGACGCGTGAGGAGTGGTGGTGTTTGGCTTGTTGGTAGAATCAGGAGTTCGGAAATTGGGGTTTTTGTTACGCAACCGCAATTTCTCTTCTTCTAAGGCTCGAATTTCTAGTTTCCGAGCCATGGTAAAGGCCTCGTCGAATGTACGGAAAGTTTGAATTTGGAGGGTGGGGGAGATGTGCTTAGCGCAGGCCCGCGTAAATAGTTCGATAAGTTCGGTTTGAGGCAAGGCATACGTAAGTTGGTTGATAAGGCCCCGCCATCGTCCAACGAAATCTGCGATAGATTCGTCTTCAAATTGTCGGATGGCATAGAGGTCGGTGATAGATACTTTCTTGGCAATGTTAATGGAGAAATGATCCAAGAAAGATTGGGCTAGTTGGTTAAAAGAGAAGATTGAGTGCTGGGTTAAAGCACTGTACCACTCCAAGGCGGGGTCCTGATAAGGACATGGGGAAGGTGCGGAGTAACAAGGCATCATCATGGGCAATCAAATAACAAGCATGTCTAAATGATCGCAAGTGTTGTTGAGGATCCTCTTTACTGTTAAAACGAGTAAATTTTGGCAACTCCCATTGAGGAGGATATGAATGAAGGGGGACAGAAGGGTGAATGGGCTCCCGAAAAACTTGCTCGTATGTCAAGGCGCTACGACTTCCTGAAACAGAAGCCTCCAGGTTTTGCATTTTGTCCATCATTTGTTTGATGAAATCTGTGGTTGGATGAGATGATGGTGCGGTTGTGGTAAACGGAGGCAAGTTGGACCAAGGGCTTCCGCTGGACAATGGTGGGGCTAAGTGTTGATAAGGTATGGAGGATGAGTATGTTGGAGCAACAGAATAGGGATGTCCCATATAAGGTGTTGAGGTTACTGGATACGTGTATGGGAATGAAAAGGTAGGCAGAGCTTGAGAAGGAAAGCTCGTGTGAATAGGTGGCAGAGAGTAAGTCATGAATGGAGTGGTCTGAAAGAGAGATGAGATAGGGGCAGTTGGTGGTAACGATACGTGGGGTCCAAGATTAACCAAAGGAAAGATAATCGGGGTCGTATGAACCTCTGAAGCCGTCGGATTGGGAGACGGGGCTAGAGATGCAGGAAGTAAGGCAGTGTTATCAGGAGGAGTGGGAGCTAAATGAGCAGCTATACTAATAGGCATGCCAATAAGGAGCTGACCATCAGGCGTACGGTCAGGGGCATGAGACAAATAGTATTGTACAGCGCTGGGATTAGCATCCAGAAATTTGGCAAAGTCCTTGTCTCCTACAGGAATTTGGGGGATCTCACTGGTGTCCGTAGGGTTCCCTATAGAATGTGAAGGGGGTGATTCAGGTAAAGACACAGAGCAGGCATGTGAAACCATGGCGGCGGCTTGCTTCCGAGTGATGACAACCATGGACAAGAACACACAGGAAAGTTTCAATCTATCAAGAACAAAAACAACCTCAGAATGATGAATTTGGCAAGTTGTTGGTTTGTCAGGGGCCGATGAAGACAGTAACCGATATCGGTTTAGTAACCGGTGTCGGTCACAGAGCAAACGACGTCGGTCCCTTAACCGATGCCGGTGTCAAAAGTCTAGGATAAGAAGATATAAAAGGCTGCTAATTTGATTTTTAGCAACGTTGAGTATATTTATCAACTTATTGATCACAGAAGACAAAAGTATGACAGAGAAAACAGAATTTGAAAACAAGCAAGATGCACACGCAAATCCAGAGACTAATCCTAGGGTTAATTTTAGTTATCGTGGGCTTATGCCTTTAGACGTAAGATTATGTCAGAATCCTAAACAACAAGACCTAGGGGAAATGTCAAGTTTGTTTTGGCTTATAAGGTTACCTCAATCGGGCGGAGGAATACCGCGGAAAAAGGGGGATGTTTGAGCTGTTGTGTTAATTGTGAAGTGATTCGGTATGTGTTGTGCAGTGAAACTAAGGTTAATTTCCTGTCAATACCGTGGATATCACCCCCACGTGTACGACCTGTTACTTAATCTATGTTCACTAGAATTGAAGAACAACAAGCAGGAATGCAATGCATGTGTTTTAAACCCAAATCGAAAATTATGTTCGATGAAGCAAGAGAGATGACTTTCACTAATGCGAAACTAGGAAAGCAAGACAAATTCTTTACGAAATATATAACAAAAGCAGCAACAGCAAATATGCTTCCTAAAATGAAAATAAGCAAGAGAAAGAAACCCAAAATGGGTCCCACCGGGCGTGCCAAAATGTTTCACTCGGAATGTTTCGGCTTCTGGGAATAGAGTTGCTCTATCCTTTCATTCCTTTTAGAAACAGATGAGGTTAGGGTTAGGAGGAATACCTGTTGAATGTCGAGATGGTGTGCGCGTACCGTAGAGAAAGATCAGGTTGACTGCGGGAGAACTCCTTTTTGTCTTGGAAGGACTACCTGCAAATAAGAACACAAGACCACAAGATTTTGATTAAACAATAAATGAGGAAACTGCCTTGGGCCCAGGAAATATAAAACTTCCTTTCGAAGGTGGTCAGTTCCCCTGCTAATATGAATTAACACAAAAGACTGCAAAATATCAATTAAATTGTTTCGTTGAACTGGGTAGGGGAAAGGCTGGTTTTCTGGTTTTGATCAGAGGAACCGATGCCGGTTACTGATAACCGATGCCGGTTACTAATAACCGATACCGGTGGGTTCTAGGATCTTCTTAGTAGCTATGGTGTTTTGTAAGGCTGGTTTATGGATGATATTAGGAAATGGGATGATTAGAAGCAAAAGAATAACAGTTAGATGCAATGACACGTTGGGTAGTAGATTCAGAGACGGATTTAGGAGGACTGAAATTCACAGAGCATAAGAAATGTTATAACAGAGGACATGCAAGATAATGACTTACTGGTTTTGGTGAAGATGCAAGTTGATATCCTCTACTGCAAGCACTTCTGGTTTCTTCACTCGTCTCTGCTTGGTTAAGTGAAGATCTGGACTCTGTTTTTCGCTCCCAATGCTCTCTCTTGATTCAAAATCATTCGACTGATCTCCCAAAATGAAATTCCGATCCTGTTGTTTTGGTTTGGGGAGCCCATTTACAGGGAACCGATGGCGGTTGCGTAACTGACGGCGGTCGAGTAGGAACCGGCATCGGTAAGGAAAAAGTAGGCTATTTTTAGTAAAATAGCCCACCTTCCCTGCTTTTCTCCCGAGAGATCAGTTGCGGGCTTGGTCAAGTGGCTAGAAGGTCGGCTTTGGGTGCGAGTAAGGAGGCATTAGTTATGGATGTGAGTCTAGACCAAGTCATGGGTCTTAATTAGGTTAGTTTAGGGTTAGGGCTAGGTCATGATGAGTGGTGGCAAGAGTGAGGTGGCGGGTAAGGTGATGTGGATTTATCAATTATAAGGTAATTAATAAATAATTGTGTAAGGTTTAGGTAATGAGGTTAGGTTGCGAAATGGGATGCGGGTCACAAGGGGTCATAAGACATGAATTTGGTGTCTACAGTCTGACATATCATGCACTCGATGACACAGAAGACCCTTTATAACATCTTCATGATTTATATTGTTGAAGCGATAGTCGAGGTGAATGAAGCCCCCATTTTCTAGGTAAGCAAAGGGGAAAAAATAACTTGGGGTGTAATCTTGACTCTTGATAGTAATTTGGGAGATATGGGTACCTGATGGTCCATAAAAAAAAGATATGTGTTCATTCATCCGTTGGAGAACAAGTCTCCCATGTAGAAATCTACAGAGTTCACCTGTGATTGAGAAATTACAATCCCTTACAAAATGCACATGGATAAATGGTATAAGAGGTTGTGTGATGCCTTTGAAAATAAATGACATGTACCTAGGGAGCTTCCCTCACTACTATGGATAAGAAGGAAGAGTTTTTTGTGCATCGACACTTTTTCCTTGAATAGGTTTGTACTTAACAATGGAGAGACGGGCCTATGATGTGAAATAAATTTTTCCTTCACGACAAAGTATTTTTAGGCTTTGGTGAACAAAATAAAGGATGCATGCAAGTTGAATTTCAATGTAGATAGTGTTGACTCCAACTATTAAGATACCTTATTTATGTTCCAGACCAATGTATACCCATCTAAGGTCAACATTTGTAGAGACAGTGGAGTATGAAAATATGGAACTGAACCCCACAATTGTGATAGTGGGTAAGGCATGTGTTTATAGTGTATATCTATGCTCAGGCCCAATTTAAAGGATGGAAAGTACCTAAACGCATAAGATATTCATCTTCCAAAACCCCCACAGAAGAAGTAAATAGTGGGAATTGCAAAGATAAGGTGCAAGGAAACTCCTACTCAAGAAGAAGAAGAGGTAGATGTAGACGCCTAAAATGTCTACATGACTAATTAACATTAATCATGTCCCGCATTTTATCTTCATCACCATTTATCCATTACCAATCCATTTTAATCTATTTTAATCCATTTTAATCCATCATTATTATTCATACATCAAGCATATAATAATTAATCATAAGATTAATTATTATTATTAATCCATTTTACCCATTCATCATTTATCATTAATCTTTTTATTTCATCTAATATCCCATTTTCATCCTTAATCCATTTTATTTCATTATTATATCATGTTATCCTCTTTAATCCTTCATTAACATTTATAGGAATTTAATATTCCTACATCTCGCCTACCACCTACCCTACATGTCCCTACATAGCCTTTCCATCAAATCTCATCATTAATTATCCTAATCACATCATTTAACCTAATCTAATCCTAATTGTGTCCACATCCTCACCTCTAAATCTAAAGGCTTATAAATCTAGAAGCTTCTCCATCTTTCCCTCTCATTTTTAAATATTCAAATATTCTACACTCTTCTATTAAATTAAAAATTTAATAAAATCTTCACACAAAATCTAGAATTTTGCATGCTAGAATCCTCCAATCCTCTCATCAATTCTCCACCATTAATTCAAATCCACCATGGAAAGATCTTAACCATTGAATCCTCCACTCAACTATAAATTTAGCTCTCATCCTCCATGAGAACAACAAATTAGAAATCCATAACAAAATTCTGATCTTTTTTTCTTTAATCAATCAGTCCAGTCTATCAATCACCCATCTAAAATCAAGCAATCCTTCACCATCTTCATCAACAATCAAGCAATCATCAAAGGGGAGGTGTTTTCCAAGTGCATCCACAACAAAATATCAAGCATCCAAGTTCAATCAAGAATCCAAGAGAAAATAAAAAGCATCAAAGGAGGAGTTTGCAATCTTGTAGGTAAGTCCAGGTATTGAATCTCTCATCTCTTTCCTTCCATTGCTATATCTGATGTATTTGCTAGGAAGATTAGAGTAGCAAGACTAATTTATTTTTTTTCTTGCATTTTCATTCTAATATTTTTAACATCTACATTTTGGCACCCACCGTGGGGCTTACCCCCCATTTTTCATCATTTCCAATCTTATTATATCCCTAGAATAGGCTGTCAAAGTTTCAAGAATTTTCATTATCATTTACACCTTCAAAATTCAAAAGTTTGAGGTCAAAATCTGTTTCCAACACGAAACATCACATATGAACTATATTTTGGCGCATATGTCCTTAAATGGCACATTTGTTCTGTTTTGGCGCATTTGTTTTGCTTTTACTTTGCGTACCTTCTAAGAGCCATAACTTTTGACCCTTAACTCGAAACGACTCCATTTTTTTTCCCTAGAAAGGTATTGAAAAGATATATACAATGAAGGTGTTAATTTAAAATTTTATTGTATAATTTATTTATAGTTTTTATTTTACTAAATATTTTCATTTTAACTACACTTTGAGTTTTGTTTTCTTGTTCCAAACTACTAACACTTTGTGTGCATCTTCCTACGCTTACCAAATATTAATCAATCTAAAACTACTAACCATTTTTGTTTTGTAGCTCTTTTGGTCCAAGAGATTTGGGGTTATAATCAAACTACTAATCTTTGTTTTATAGGGCCTCCTCTTAAAGACCCCTTTTACATTTTTTTAAATCATCTTTTTATCATTTAAAACAAGAAAAATAAAAATCTTTCTATCTTACATCTTTCATCTTTTGCATGTTTTTTTGTTAAACCCGAAGGTTAGATTTCGTGTATGCTCTCCTCTCCCGTCGTTGGACGATCTTGAGGATCAACGGTGGTTCACCTTCTTCCATTTTCATTTTTAGGGGCAACGTGACGTGGATTTCATCATCATGCACTTGTCATAGTCCTAGGGGTCTTGTGACCGTGGGCTTCATCTCCACGCACATAGACACACCTCGTGTTCCAGCAGGGTATATAAATCCTTGGAGAGATGACTGATCCAGGCAGCAATTCTAGTGGCGCAACTTCCAGAGACCATAACTTTTGCACCGTAGCTCCGATTGACTCCGTTCAAAAGGAAAAGGAAAGCTTGGAATGTGTAGAATATGATGAGAAGGTGTGAACTTTGTTCAACAATGTTTGACCCCCGAAATCCGCGTTTAAGGGGCCCAAATTGTGATTTTTGTACTGCCGTCTAAAAATAGTAAATTCTAAAAATAGTATGTTTCGCAAAATTAGTGCACATGTAAGTCTTGGAAGATGAAACACCTCATCTCCCTCGAGACTGGTGACCTTCCACATCTTTCTAGGTGTCCTTTCGTATTTATAAAGTATTATAAATACATATGTAACCGGAAGAAGAGATAGACATCTCTTGGCAGAGATAATTGATGTATTTCGAAGTCTTTGAGTAATTAACATCTCTTTTCAGAGATAGTTGTTTTGCAATTCATTTGGCACATTTGTTAATCTGTTCCTTAAGTCTGAAACCCCTCAGTTTTGGATCAATGACATTATTAGCTAAGCGTCTATGTGTTTTAAGTGTGATGTGAAGTGAGGGGCTTCCATGTCCCAATATCCAAGCCTCAGACAACATTCTTGCAACACGGATTCGGTGCTCACGTATCGAAAGGTATATAAAGGACTCCCTTAGTTATCCTTATGTATCCTAGCATAGGTAGCCTTTGGCCGTAATCATGCTATAATGCAGGGGAAGGAACTGTTATCCAAAATTCATCCCTCAAGGTAAATTTGATAACATGCATCAAGTTCTTCAGTCCCGCGCAAGTCATGGGACATCTTTCTGGAATAAGCATGACATCCTCTGCATCACAAAAACTGGATTTTTTCTTAATTTTGATGAGGGTAGATACATTAAAATAAAAGAAACGTATTCAGCTCTAGTCAATTAATGCTCATTCCCGTCAAATTACAGAAGATGCCTGGCAGGCCCAAAAATACTCAGAAGGCCATAACTTTTGCATTTCTCAACAAAATCACACAAAATTGTTACCATTGGAATTGTGGCTATGATCCTGACACAAAAAAATCAAGAAACTCCATATTTGATGAAGGATAGATAGATATTTCATATAAAAATGTGGCCAAGTTCATAACAGTGTTTTATTTGGTGGTTGGGAGTGTAATTAAGAGGCATGGTTATCATTTTTTCATTGCTGCAAGTCATGGGATAGTATGGGGAGCCTTTTGCAAGCAATAGAACATCATTTCACTCCATTTAATACCTCTTATTAGTGGTTTAAGGACATATTTCAGGATTTCCATTTTCCCTCTCTCTCTCTCTTATTTTTCTATAAATTGGAGTGTTGGGCTCATTGTCAAGGGAGGTAGTTTTGTAGTAGCAGAGCTCTGTCAAAATTGTTTGTGAATCCAATGTGCTGCAAGCCCTTGTAGTGGACTCCTTGCATGGTGATCCAAGCCCTTATCTTGTAATAGATTGAACTATGCATATCATGAAGCAATAAAATACAAGTTTGTGGATGCATCTTCCCCTACTGTGTTTGTTTGCACTCTTCTTTCCCATTCAACCTCCATTACTAGAATATTGTGTCTATTCTTATGCTCTTGCAAGGACTCATTATTATTGTGCATGTATGAAATATTGTTGTGAATGCATTTTTCAGATTGTGGAGAACTGTTATCACCCCTTCTAGTATGCATTTTACTTCTATTTTTCACATGTTGGAAGACTACTCTCACACCCCTCCTTTTTCGGTATATCACTGTTGTAGTGTAGGCTTTCATTTTTTATGCATTCTCTCTCCTTGGTCCCTTGGAAAGGTAGAGTAGGAAAGTTAGTTTTTCCTGCATTAGAGTATATTGTGGCAGGTAGTTCAAGAGCAAGAACCAACTTTCTCTAGAGGTCTATCTCAAGTAGCAAGTCCCACAACTTGGAGATAGTACCCATGTTATCCAATCACACTGTGAGCTCAAGTATATACAATTGTGTAAACATAAGGGTGTTTTGATTCAGTGATAACAGGTTTGGCATGCCCGGTGGGACCAAGAAGTTTCCATCTTATTACAGTAGGAATTGATGTACATTTCTTGTGATTCTGGATTTTAAGAAGCCTTAAAATTGTACATCTGGAGAGTCCAAAAGAAACAAATCTACTGGTTTCAATAGCCCAAGCTTGGAAGATTCATGAGAAAAACCCGGTCTAGAGAAAAGAAAGAAGGTATATTTGAATACTTGCTTCTATCCCTAGGCAGAGAAAGGAGAGGAAGAAGAATTCAGAGGTCTCCATCTCCACCAAGAAGAATTCAGAGGTCTCCATCTCCACCTTGTCAACACCTACACCTGCATACGGAAGGCCTTTCTTCCAGTCTACAAGGATTCTTAGGCCAATCAGAATGGCACAACCAAATCCATATGTCAACTTCACTGGCAGTAGTCCACTCACCTTGATTGCACAAAACCCAGTTCCGATTGCAGCATTAAAGAGCATCCCATATTTCACTGGGGAAAATCAAACTTCTCTCGGTGACCATGTCCAAGATATTGTAAATGTCTGTACAATCCATGAGATCCATGAGATGGAAATTGCAGTCAAGTTGCTTCACCTCTTCATCCAAAGGGAAAGCTTCACAATGGTTTAGGAGTCTTACAACAAGCTCTATCCAGAACTGGAACTAGCTGTGCACATGGATCTTCATGATCAGTTTGGGGAAAAAGGTGATAACGTGTCTTTGTTGGAGCCATTAACAACAATCAAGAGAGCCCCGAAAAATCAGCTGACAGACTTCAACCTCAGATTCCAACAGACCTGGGATAGAATTCCCAATAGTAAATCCCACTAATGAAGGTGCCTTCTTATACTTTCTTAGGGCTTTAAATTCTGATATTTCTCTGATGATTCAGTCAATGGGGGGCACTACATTACCTGCATAGCCTATAGCCTCTCCATAGGGGCTGAGAACCATTTGATTCAAGCTGGATTAAAATCACTCCTAGGCCATCCATGCCTTTGTACCCTGAGTTAGGAAGCCCAAATACTAGCCAAGTGCCTACCTTAGCTCCTATACCCACCCCTAGGAGTCAAAGCTCAGCTGAAGCTTCCACTTCATCATCTAATACCTCTAAAGAGTTTCAGGAAGCAGTGATGAAGCAACTTCAGAACTTTGGGAATGAGCTAGTTACCATCAAAAGACAACAAGCTCAGAGTTCCAGGCCATACCAGCCCCCAGGCTCAATATCAAGCTAGACCCCAGTATCAGCAGAATAGGCCACCACCTCAGACTGTAAACCAGAGCCAGAACCAAGGATAGCCCCAAGTTGTTAGACCTTTCAAGTCATATGATCCTAACATAGCTTCAACATCAAGAGCATTGGTCCCATCATAGAATAACATGGCACAGGAATATGATTGGTGTTTTCCATGCAGATCAGCCACATAACCAATCAACATGCTTTAATGGTGCTCTAAATCAGGCCTTGATGGTGCAAACCAGTATGATGCCGCAAGAACCTAGCCAAGAGGAAGATCAGCAACAAGGTGGCCCCCCAAATGAGACTATGCTTGTCAACTGGTAGGCTGAAGACTTCTGTGGGATGAATTAGTTCCCTTCTCAAAGTGTAGCTGCCAATACATGGTCCAAAAAGAGAAGTATTGGAGAGGGCCGACCACTAAATTCAGGTGACCCTCAACCTTCCATCACTCCACAAGGTCCTGGTGTTCCAAGTGCAACTCCAAACATACAAAACCAATCCAAGCCACCTCCCAAACCTAGTCAAGCACCGGTTGTAACAACCCATGTGCAAGAAAGAAATGTGTCTGGGAAGGGGTAGCAAAAAGATGGCTCATTCAATATTATTGAGTAGATGAAAAGGACAAGTGTGAACATTTCACTATGGGAGTCACTGGCCATTCCAAGATAGAGGGATCTATTGCAAGACTGCCATGCAGAATTGGTCAAGTTCAAATCACCCCCTAACCAGCAAGAAAGAGTGCTTGCTAATGCAGTTCATCCTGGGAGGAACCATGGAGAACAACAAGGTAAAAACCTGAGACCTCCTCCATTCTATGTCTCATTGATTATTGGAGACAAATTGGTACACAATTGTATGATTGATTCTGGGGCTAGTAGTTCTATGATGCCCAAGCAAATAGCTGATCAACTGGGTCTCCAATATGAAGTCATCTCTAGAGGGGTAGTGCAATTAGATGGGACAACAGTGACAATTGTTGGAATCATCAAGGATCTGAGCCTCACTCTGCATGTCTGCCCCAATGTGACTATTTTGCAAAATGTGTCCATCATAGATTTGCCACCACATTTTTCTTTGTGTTTGTCTAGGGACTTCACTACCAAAATTGGAGGCTACCTGTTTGTTGATTGGTCACATATGCTCTTTAGGACAAGGTATGGGGCAAAGGCCACAATCAGATCTGAACCCATTGCAGACTACCACATTGAATCTTATGTTCTAATCTCAATCAATGCAAACTACTCAGCTTTTGATCAAGAAGACCTCCTAAGCACTCCCGAAGAAAATACCAAGGTGGGGTGTATCCCAGACTTGAAATTCGATGAGTGGGCCAACAAAAGACACACATTTGATCCATACAAAGAGATGGAGGAATCTGAGCTAGGATTTTACTACCTATATGAAGAAAATCATCCTCTTTCTGACCTAATTAAGCCATAATACAAGGATGACAATGAGGTATGGAAATTGTTCTTTGATGGCTCAAGGAGTAGACAAGGAGCTGGAGGAGGAGCTATGATTGTATCCCCCAAAGGTATGAAATATTATTCTACCTTTAGATTCTATTTTGCTTGCTCAAATAACACTGCTGAATATGAGGCTTTGGTCCAAGGTCTTCATTGGGCAAGGAAGCTAGGGATCAAGAACTTGCAAGTGTTTGGTGACAGTGAACTGGTTTCCAATCAAGTCAGAGGACTTAATACTATCAAAAATGACCTGCTCAAGAACTACAAGAGTAGGGTATGGAACCTCATGGAGGATTTTGAGGCCTTCAGTATTGTGTCCATACCCAGGAAGGAGAATGAACTGTTGATAGACTTGCAGCAGTTGGAGCAACGTTTGATGTGGTTGACAACATCAAGAGGGATAGAGAACAACCACATATCCATGTGGTTGTGAGGCCAGCAGTGCTGGATAATAATACATGTTGGTAGGTGTTTGAGAATGATTAACAGATCATTAACTTTTTGTAAGAAGAAGTTGAATTCTCAGCTAGAAACCAAAGCAGACTAGAGCAGCAATATGGGAATCAGGTAGTACAATTGCATACAAACAAACTTCCCAAAGGCTTAGTGACGTTGGAATCTATTTTCAATCCTAATGATCAATTTAGAAAGGAGAAGGCTAACATACAGATCAAAGGAGAAGATTCAGAGTCAATCCCAGTTGGAGAAGACAAAACACTTCAAATTGGCAAAGTGGCCACCGGGCAAGAAAGGTATGAATTCATACAACTTTGCCAAGAATTTCTAGATGTGTTTGCTTGGAGTTATGAAGACCTAAGAGGGTTTGATCCAAAACTAGCACAACACACAATCAAACTGGATCTAACTGCTCATCCCATCAGGTAGAAGCAGAGACCAGTCAACCCACATATTGAGCCTCTGATGAAGAAAGAGTTGAACAAGCTGATAGAGGCGAGTATCATATTTCCAATCAAACACTCAAGATGGGTTGCAAACCTGGTCCCAGTCAGAAAGAAAAATGGAGAAATCAGGTTGTGTGTTGACTTCAAGGATTTGAACAGAGCCTCCCTCAAAGATCACTACCCACTCCCTTCAATGGAGCAGATCTTGCAAGTAGTGTTTGGGTCAGAAATATTCTCTCTCCTAGACGGTTATTCGGGATATAATCAGATCATGGTGAAGGAAGATGATCGATTCAAAACAACCTTCACCACCAAATGGGGCACCTACGCCTACAGAAAAATGCCATTTGGATTGTCAAATGTTGGAGCAACATTTCAGCGAGCTATGGATATGGTGTTCAAAGGATTAATCAACAAGATAGTGCTGGTATACCTAGATGATATCACTGTCTTCTCAAAGAATGCAGCAGACCATCTCTTTCACCTCAGGCAAGTGTTTCAAAGGTGTAGAAGGTTTGGAGTGTCATTAAATATGAAGAAGTGTGTATTCTTGGCACACGAGGGAAAATTATTAGGCCACATTGTCTCAAGGGAAGGGTTGACAATTGATCCTGAAAGGGTTGAAGCCATCCGAACACTTCCATTTCCACACCACAAGAAATCCCTCCAAAGCTTCTTGGGAAGGATAAAATTTGTCTACAGATTTGTGCCTAATTTTTCCACTCTTGTGAAGCCTTTAACAATGATGTTGAAGAAGAGTCTTGCATTCAAGTGGACAAGCAGAGGGCAAAGAGAGTTTTGAGAACATCAAGCATGCAATATCATGAGCTCCAACTCTTATCAACCCAGAATTTTCAAAGGACTTCATGTTGTATGCTTTTGGAGAATCAGATACAATCTCAGCTATCTTGACACAGCTGAATAGAGAAGGTTCAGAACAACCCATAGCATTCTTCAGTCAAATCCTAGAAGATTACGAAGTAAAGTATTCTTTCATTGAAAAGCATGTCCTTGCTGTCATCAAGAGTTTGAAGAAGTTCAGACACTTGGTCTCAAACAATAAGATTCAACTGTTGGTGTTGGTGTTAAGGAATTTCTCCTGAACAAGGATTTGAACGAGAAGAGATCAGGTTGGATCACTCGAGTAATGGAATACGACATTGAAATCAAAGTGACCAAATTGGTTCGTGGCAAGGGTTTGTGTGAGAAACTTGCTTCCAAACAACCTGACGGGTCAAAAGGTGAAGAAGATGTTGTCTTGTTACTACAAAATGATCAAGAACAACCAACTGACGATGCACCCATTCCATGTTGGACTCAATACTTGGTGCATTATCTCCAAACGAGTTTGTGCCCTCCAGAATGGAACAAAGCTAAGAGGAGATACTTTAGATTACAAGCCATCCCGTATGTACTCATTAATGGCATCTTGTTCAAGAAGGATATCAATGGTGTTCTATTGAGATGCATTGGAATAGGTCAAGTTGAGAAGATATTACTCGAGTTCCATGACGGGGAAGTGGGAGGCCACTTTGCTCCATGAGTAGCAGCTCTCAAAATCATGAAGGCTGGTTACTATTGTCCTACGGTGTTCAATGATTTCTACTCATGGGTCAAGAAATGCAAGAGATGTGCATTCTTCACAGGGAAAGAAAGGTTAGCAGCACTGCCCCTTTCGTCTGATTTTAGTAAATCAACCATTCATACAATGGGGATTGGACTTCATTGGGTTATCAATCCAAATTCAATTCAAGGCCATAAGTGGATACTTATGGCAACAAACTATTTCACCAAGTGGACTGAAGCGGTGGCACTCAAGGAGGTAAATGAATCCAACATCTTGGATTTCTATGAAGGGATAGTTACGAGGTTTGGTGTCCCTGCCACTATCATATCAAACAATGCATTGGCATTCCTTGGCACAAAGATCACTGAATGGGCTGTCAAGAATTGTGTGTATCTCAACACTTCATCGAATTATTACCCTCAGGGTAATGGTCAAGCAGAGTCTACGAACAAGAACCTACTAAGAATCATCAGAAGAAATCTTGATGAGAATCAGAGAACTTGGCATGCAAAGCTCAAATAAGCTCTATGGGATGATGGATCACACCCAAGAGGTCTACAGGAAGCTCTCCATACAAGCTTGTATATGGGAAAGAAGTAGTTCTACCTATATCACTCGAGTTGCCAACATTAGAACTCATGAAACAGTTGGAACTAGCTGAGTTTGAGCCTATGGAAATCAGGTTTGTAGAGCTGATGGAATTAGAAGAAACAAGATAACATGCAATGCAAACCATGGAGAAAGATCAAGCATTGATCAAAAAGAGTTTTGACAAGAAAGCTAAGGCCAGGGTATTGCAAGCTGGAGATTTGGTACTGAAGTGGGATGTTGATCGTGCAAAGCCATGAAAACATTCCAAGTTTGATGCCATATAGGAGTGGTCCATACATGATCATTGAATACAAAGGTAGCAATGCCTTCTGGCTGGCTAAGTTGAATGGTGAAGAGTTGCAGATTCTGGTCAATGGAATCTATCTCAAACGTTGCTACTAGAAGGATAATTTCTCACCCTTGTAAATATTAATTTAGAATTTCCATCCCTCCAAGTGCTTATGCACATTGTACTGTTGTTAGAATAGTTTTCATTTCCCTAAGTGCTGGCGCACATGTCCTATTTCTTCTAGTGTGTGCATGTTTACAGTTCATTGAGCTCCCGGAAAAGAATTTGCAGCCACAGGAGAATCAAATCAACAAATGTTTCAATGGCTCAAGGATGCAAGTTTTCAAACTTCAGATCAAATGAGAGATTATCAGACAGACTCCATGCCCAATGGATTGCTATAGGAAGTTGGCCATACTTCATCTGGCAGGTAGATAACCCTAGGTAGATAACCCCATGCATCAAATTCTTCTGAGTTTAAAGGCCAAAATTGTTATCAAGAAGTTAGAGAAAATTCACCCCTCGAGGTAAATTTGATAACATGCATCAAGTTCTTCAGTCGAGACACGCGACCCGATTTTGCTAAAAAGTCATGGGACATCTTTCTTTTGGAATGAGCATGACATCCTCTGCATCACAAAAACTAGATTTCTTAATTTTGATGAGGGTAGATACATTAAAATAAAAGAAACATATTCAACTCCAGTCAATTAATGCTCATTCCCGTCAAATGACAGAAGATGCCTGGCAGGCCCAAAATAGCTGCTCACACTCAGAAGGCCATAACTTTTGCATTTCTTAGCAAAATCACACAAAATTGGTACCCTTGGAATCATGGCTCTGAGCTTGATGCACAAAAATCAAGAAACTCTAGATTTGATGAAGGATAGATAGAGATTTTGTAGAAAAATGTGGTCGGGTTCAGAACAGTGTTTTATTTGGTGGTTAGGAGTGCAATTAAGAGGCATGGTTATCATTCTTTCACTGCTGCAAGTCATGGGATAGTATGGGGATCCTTTATGCAAGCAAACAGAACATCATTTCACTCCATTTAATACCTCTTACTAGTGATTGAAGGACAGATTTCGGGATTTCCATTTTCCCTCTCTCTCTCTCTCTTCTTATTTTTCTATAAATTGGAGTGTTGGGCTCATTGTAAAGGGAGGTAGTTTTTGTAGTAGCAGAGCTCTATCAAAATTGCTTTGTGAAGCCAATGTGCTGCAGGCCCTTGTAGTGGACTCCTTGCATGGTGATCCAGGCCCTTATCTTGTAATAGATTGAACTGTGCATATCATGAAGCAATAAAATACAAGTTTGTGGATGCATCTTCCCCTGTTGTGTTTGTTTGCACTCTTCTTTCCCTTTCAACCTTCATTACAAGAATATTGTGTCTATTTTTATGCTCTTGCAAGGACTCATTATTATTGTGCATGTATGAAATATTGTTGTGAATGCATTTTCCAGATTGTGGAGAACTGTTATCACCCCTTCTAGTATGCATTTTACTTCTATTTTTCACATGTTGGAAGACTACTCTCACACCCCTCCTTTTCTGGTGTATCACCGTTGTAGTGTAGGCTTTCATTTTTTATGCATTCTCTCTCCTTGGTCCCTTAGAAAGTTAGATTAGGACAGTTAGTTTTTCCTGGATTAGAGTAGATTGTGGCAGGTAGTTCAGGAGCAAGAACCAGCTTTCTCTGGAGTTCTATCTCAAGTATCAAGTCCCACAACTTGGAGATACTACCCATGTTATCCAATCAGACCATGAGCTCAAGTATATGAACTTGTGTAAACATAAGGGTGCTTTGATTCGATGATAACAGGAACCACTGAAGATTACTTGCTAGCCAATAACACATCGACGTAAAGGTGGGCCAACTTAGTTAGTGCCACTATTGCGTGTTGTATTAAAATTGGGCTATAGCTTGTGTTGCACACCCACTTGACTAGCTAGGTTGTGTTTTTGCATGTGTATTGTTTTCTTACATATCATTTTGACCACACATTAGTCAACCAATAAAACATTAATCAAATAATCAAAATCAAACCTCCCTATCCAAACATAATCATACCCAATCCATCCATCTAATTACCCCAGTCTTATCCCCTTTCCTAATCCATCCCATCCACATCTAATCCCTCCATCTTAGTCCCTAATCCTACCTACATCCTATCCATATCCAATTTTATTCCTAAAATATTATATAAACCCCCACCCTCATCATGGCTCCCATCAAAGTCAAATCTCCCACTCATCAACCTTTACCCTCCTAGATCAAAACATCCCTATTACTATCCAATATCTAAAAAACCAAATTATTGGACTCACATCCTCTATCCAAAAATCTCCTAACCCATCCCACATCAATCCCACCATCCTCACAACCATCCAAATCTTAACAAACAAATTATTGACCTCCAATCAAACCTTAACCAAACATCTTCTCAACCATCCCCCCTCACATCCACTTATGATGATGAGGACCTTTTTGACATTGACGAAGATAATATCCCATCCACACATTCAATCACACTTAATCCCCAATCCACATCATCCAACATCTTTAACCATCCTCCATCCTCACCATCAACTAAATACATCAATTTTGATCAACTCCAATCATACCCTTCCACCAATAAAGATATTATTTTTGAACTTTATCAAAATTTAATCAATTATGATTCATCCACCACACCCATTTCCAAATCCAAACCTAAACTAAAATCTACACCACAGTCAAAACCTAAATCACCACCAACATCTAATGACCTTATTTTACAATTTGATAGTCTATTATCCAAACATAATCCTTCATCACCATTATCCACATATATATCCCCCATCAACCAACCTAATCCCCAAATACCTCCCATCAAAACATATCATAATGTACCTTATACATACCCAATCAGATCCAATCAAGACCAAACCAAACAACTATCTTCATCCCCTACATCACACCTTAATTCTAAATCCTCATCATCCCAACCTCATCCCCTGGAATTTATCCTAGATTTTCCCACAATCACTAATCCACCATCAAATTTATCCCCTAAGCCTATTGCATCCCCTCCATCACCTAAATTCAATCCTACTAAAACTATCTCATCTACTGTGACTCCTAAGTCACCCTCATCCTTTTCTATCTCTAATCCTAAACCATATAATGTTGCTTCTATGCCACCCTCATCCCCTTCATCCACATATAATCCTAATTCATCCCCTTCATCACTTAAACCTAACACTATCCCATCCTTTAATCATATCTCAAATCCACCATCCCCCAATCCTAAAACATATAACATGAATCCTAAGCCACAAAATCTTAAACCTAACTCATACAATACCAATCCTCTCCCCACCCAATCTCCTACCCAATATAATGAGGCACCTATGCCACCTTCATCTACTTCATCCCCAAAATAAACCAAATCTAGTGTGGTTCCTATACCACACCCATCTCCCAAATCTCCTTCATCCCCAACATCACCTAAATCTCATGTGACCTCCATATCACAACCATCCCCTTCATCTAAATCTAAATCTAGTAATCCTAAGTCAAAATCATCTCCCTCAAAACCACATACTCAAACCAATACAAAACCAAACCAACCTCCTAAATCCCCCAAGGCCATTCTTCCATCCAAATCCCAACCATATAATCCACATCATAAACCTACATCCAAATCCAATCAATCCTATCCCATCCTACCCACTCCTACACATATCCTACCTAAACCACTCTTATTACCCACACCATCACTCCTACCAACCCCAATCACCTTTGCCTCCTTTGGTGAATCCTTGAATACCATCTTCCATCATCTGAAAACATTCAAATTGATCATCCATCCTCCCATCAAATCACGTAATCAAAACCTTCCCAAACCATCTTGGTATAGGGACAACTATTAATGTGACTTCCATCACACCCATGGACATTTGACCAATCGTTGCATACAATGTAAGTCTTATGTCCAAAATCTCATTAACCGAGGGCTTCTTGTCCTTATACCTCTCTAACCACCACCCTTCCATCATGACCCTATCCCTAACCATCCTCCATCATCAAAATCCCACTCAACATCCAAAAACCATCATTTATCCAAATATAATCATCAATCCAAAGATCCCTCATAAAACAAAAATCAAAACTCTAATCATCAATCTAAACATCCTTCATCAACCAAAACCAATAGAAAATCTCACCCCCCATCCTTCATTAAATCCAGTCTCTTAACATATGAAAAATTTACAACCCCCCAGTCTCATGATGACCACATGACATCATCCTCTCCATCCACCTCATCCCCTATAGCCAAAAAAATGTTTTCCATGAACAAGGACAATCAGGATTAGGCTATAAACCTCACACAAACAATACCCAATCACAACCCAATCCTACCAACTCCCTTGATCCACCCATCAATCCATCTACCAATCCCCAATATTATAATCCCCTTACACATCCCAAACACCTAAAATCAGATTGAGCATTTAGGTTATCCTTTGCACATTGATGGTCTTTCATACTCCTTCCAGCCCCATTCCAATCCAATCCATCTTCACAAGTACTTAATGTAATTAATATCACATGATGTAAGTCATTAGTACCTATTACACTTGTGTGACCTTGGGCTACCCTTACTATCAACTTCTAAGAACGATTGTATCTTAGAGATTCAATCACTTAGTCACATGTCTTAATAAACTTGTGGTGAAGACCCTTGGGTGCATCTTATGACACTCTAGCCAATATCATCACCACACTCATCTCCATCCCCCCATCAAGCCACTTGTGATTCTTAACCCCTATAGGTCTTAAGAGAGTGGATCAAAATATAAAATATTAACAAGAAAAATATCAACAAAAAATCATACGAAAATTCAAAATATCAAATAAAATCCATATCAAAACTCTCTCTAGGGGTGTTTCCAACAACTCTACTGGGGCTATGAACACCTGGCTAATAGTAGATAAATGTTGTGACAAGAATTAGATGTATCTCCGTCGGAGCTATGGATGCCTAGTTGGGAACAGAGAAATTCATGAACTAACCTTCCATTCACCATACATCAACCTACTTGACTTAATCACTCCCTATACATTATCTAGCTTGTTTTACATCCTACTCACTGAGTCTTCACTTCAAGTGGTAATTAACTATCACTTTTACACACACTTCGATCTCAAAGAGACATCGTACTTGTATGTTGCCAAGTATTTCTTAGACATTAGTCACATTTTTGTTCTAGGCTTACTTTTATTTTACAAGTTATTTTAAGCTCATCTTTTATTCATCATGATCCATTACAAACCATCCATCCTTTGCATCCAAATCATTTTACATCCATCATCTGTGGGAAATCGATGATCATATTACTTTATTCTATCCACCCCTCTGTTTCCCCCTTTTTTTCTTCCTTTAACTTGTCATCATTATGACTGGGGGAACTTTATAATCGACTAGGGGCAAATCCCTTACTTTTTATTCTTACTTACAATTGGGTGCACAACACACTACACTTACATCAATCATCCCATACTTTACTTGGGGGACTATCTTACTCAATCATCTCACATCATACCTTATCCTATCCTAAATCCTTTACCCTACCCTATCACATCCATCATCCTATTAATCCTCCTTTATGTTATCCACAATCATCCCTTTACCTGGCATCCCTTATCCTATCCAAAACCATCCCTTTAGCCTTAATCCCTATTTACATATCCCTTGGGAATTATAGAAGAAATTCACCTCCTTTCAACCCCACCCGTCCTTATCAAATCTTCATCCCACCACATCTAAATTATCTTAAAAATACAAAAAATCTAAAAAAATCTTAAAAATCCATACAAAATTAAAAATGCACATAAATTATAAAACACTTTTGCATGAATTTGTGTGTGTGATTTTTTTCTTGTTTATATTTTTCTTGCATTTGCATCATATTTTAGCCAATGATATGATGCCTCTTTTATTTCTATTTCTTCTAGCACTTGGGAAATGATATGAGGCCAAATTTTCTTTTCTTTTAGCACTTGGAAGATGATATGAGGCCACTTTTTGGTCCAATGATATGAGGACCACCTTTTTAATTAATTTTTCTAATGATATGAGGACACAGGAATTTGGTAATTCAGTCATCATGGTCTTTATACCTTAGTGCATCTTGCTTTATGCCATATCAATCACACTTGCTAATGATAATAATTTTGGGTACTTTACAATAACACCCCTTTACATAATCACTTAGCCTAATCATCATCACCTTATCCAACCAACCCTTCATCAATCCTCTAACTTCCAATCATCAAATCTTATTCATCGAAACAATCTATCCAATATATTCAATCAAACCTATCCAATCCTACCATACAAACATCTTCACATCCAACATCTAAAATCAAAATCCTTACCCCTTAACTGGGGCATCCAAATTCCAAATCATCAAAATCCAATATCCTATCTAATTCTACCCCCTGACTAGGGATAACAAAACATCTAACATCAACAACATCATCAATCCAAGATCTTATCTAATTATTACCGCCCCCCATGGCTGGGGCATCCAACAATCCAAAATCCCAACATCCTATGATTTAACATCCAAACATCCAAACATCCAAAATCCAGAAACATCCAATATCCAAACATCCAAAACATCAACCCCTTTATTGGGGCATCCAAAATCAAAACTGTTGTCGCCAAAACACTGCACCCTCCGAATGGCCAGGATGTGAATAGGACATTCGGTGTGATTAGGACACATGGGATCACCTCTCAAGCTGTGGGACTTGGGCTCGAGGTGAACCTCTAGAGAAGGCCGGCTTCCTCTTCCTAAACTAAGTGTTGTACTACTCCTAGTGTAACAAAAATGATTATCTAATCCTATGCTAACATTTTTATGGGGTTTTAGGGAAAGAGATTTACAGAAATGAAACTACACTAGGGATGGTGATGCACCAAATAAAGGGTGTTTCCAGACTTAGGAAGGGTTAATTTGAAGAGGGTGTGTGCACCATAGGTCAAATTCACCTACTGTAACTTAGAGAGGGTACAAGATACCACAAACTAAGAGACACGTGTTCCCTTTGTTAAACTTTATCAGACCGAGAAATACACCAGTTTCCCAGTGAAGAAGGATGAACTCAATAAGGGTGAATAGACACCACAACTCAACTGCATACAATACTCCACCACTCGATAAGCACAGAACTCCAAGAACCTGCAATAGAAACTTAAACTTGCACAGTGTACCTGCAAGTACGAGAAAGGCACAAAGAAGCATAGAAGGATGAAAGGACTGAGATTAGTCAAAAAACACACACTTTTATTGCTTCAATAACATGCACAATGCATCATAAATTCAGAAGAGGCAATAGTTTCCATTACAGTCTTGAAGAGGAGGCTTGAAAGTTCTCTCAACACATAAGAACAACTTGCAGAAGAGAGAGGATTCTTGAAAAGTATACACTCGCCTGAGATATCTAACTGTCCAACTTGTCTGAACTGTTGGAACCCTTTGAAATGAGCTTCCAACTTACATTTATAGAAGAATATGTGAGAAAGAAGAGGAAATGGTCATAATTACATTCCTAAAATGAAGGCCCATGATGAATTTATTACAGTTAGTTGAACCACTTGAGAAGGTTCCATCATGGGTCATTAATTTCCTGATGACCTAGTCTTCTTAATTAATTAAAAGAATATTTAAATAAAATATTTAAATAATAATAATAAATATTATTATTAAAATATTTAAATAAAAAATATTAATTTAATTAACATA
Organism: Taxus chinensis; assembly: GCA_019776745.2. Classification (NCBI taxonomy): domain Eukaryota; kingdom Viridiplantae; phylum Streptophyta; class Pinopsida; order Cupressales; family Taxaceae; genus Taxus; species Taxus chinensis. Next base: position 814,943,277 of record CM034149.1, read on the forward strand.
ATGTCGGGACCCCCCCCCCCCCCCCCGTTGACCCATTTGACTTGAAGAGGAGGGGGGTCCATGTGGATAGAGTCTGCACAAATCTCAACTCGGTGAGTTTCGAATCCTCTAACTCGGTGTTGCAATCAATTTTGAACCCCACACTAACTCTTTCCTCGATTTGGCAATCATATTCTTTTGCATTGAGTCCTTCGGTATTTTGGTAGTGCACTCTGCAATCTCGGCTCCAATCAACAATTATGCCACTATTGATATCTTAGTATGGCGTAGGTAGCTGTGAGCTACACAATATACTCATTTTTCTAGAAACTAAAAAGATCCTTTATGTTACAATTTGCGACACATAAAATAAGCCCTTCAAAAAATACATTGAACCACTGGGGCAACCAAGAGGACCTTGGAAAAATGTATATGTAACAACCATATGAATTTTTCCTTAGTCGTGGATCAAAGCTAATAGAAATAAGCTAGATAAAATTAGCTTGAAACTGCAGTATAATCGTCCATTGTAAAAAACAAGCTTCTCTGAACCTGGTAAAAGAATACTTTTATTGTTTGATTGGACATACATAATGGAAGGGTATAAATATTGCCTACTGCCCACAGAGTTTCTCAAAGAGACCATTTACAAGTGACAAGGATGTGGCATACAAAATGGTCCGACCAGGTATTTCAGAGTTGACCTTCACATTCAATTCCTTTCTAGGAGAAGAAATGCTGAGCAATATGAATCGTTTCATTCTGCACCGTAATAAACCTTCATCTCTTGATTCAGGGAAATTTTATGAAGCCTTGAATGGCGTGACTCCAATCAATCATACATGGTAGTGAATATTTGTTTCCTGCAGCTGCTATTCAATCTGAGTTCAGAATAAGGATAAGCATGCATTCGATACTGAACAGATAACAACACAGTTAGACAACCTGCTTGCTGGAAGCACTCAAAAGAAAGGCCTCTACTGTACTACAACATGCTTGATGCCTGTGCATGGGAGCTTGTCTCGCAACCACATCAAGTTCAGCATTGTATAGAGGACAAGGAGAAGGTCGTGGCAGCTACTAAAGCCGATTCAAAGTCTGAACAGTTTAGTGGAATCCTAACAAGGGCTGGATGCTGTATGAAAGGAGACACTTTCTTTGTATGACCTATGGAACCCAATCCACAGTCCATGCAACACACATCCTTTCCATCTGGATGAGTTTTCAGCATTGCTTTCCCGTAAAACTCTTCGCACATGAGCCACGACTGAGCCATTAACACATCACCTTGGTTAGGTCTGATACGAAACAACTTTCTTTCGTCATAGTGGTGAACCGAGTGATTATTTAGGCTAAATTCTGAAATGTTCTCCTTTTCCCATGCATTCAAACTTCAAGCGCTAGACCCCCACTCACCATGTTACTCGGTATCATTTGAACAAATATCTGCATAATGAGATGAGCGGCCTGTAGCCTCCGCTGAAATTGGTATCACGTCACGTTGTTTTCTCCATGACTCACTCCAATTCACAACTGTCTTATTAATCCTCTTGGTGACTTGCACAACGTGCTCCAAACCTATTTACACAGCCTGTGTGGAAGTATCATGTTGGATAGCCATTGTAATATTTCCACGCTTGGCAGTTTGATCTGATTTCTCCCATTAACAGAAGTTTGATCATGGTTTACCAACCCAATATTTCCACTTGGCGGTGCTTGTTTTGATTTCCCCTGAATCATACCCCTATGCGGAGATGAACAGCTTGGACTGCCATCCTCAAATCTCTAACCTCGGCATACTAGCTCCAAATCCCCCCACGTAACGGCTTGGACACATTAATCCATGGGCCCTGGCCTTATCTTCAGCCGCGCAACCTTGGCAAGATAGTAAAATGTTTCCCATGCACGGCATTACCTGCGGCTTGCCATGATCGTGCTCCCGATTTTTTGGCAGTAGACTCAAACTTCTCCCACGTCTGGAAATATTTTCAATGGCTTGACATCACGTCATTTCCTTTGGCAATGCTCACCTTATTCTCCACGTCCGGGATTGGAGTGCGGGGTTTCATTATCATTTGGCCATATATAGTTTTGGACAGATGGCCACTGATTTCCACTTTTCCACCCAATATGAGGAGACATCATTTTCTCAGTGCAAACATTTCAGCTGTAGCTTGTAAGGTGTGATAATTTCAACAGAAACCTTTATGCCTTGCCAACTTAGTGACTCGTTGAAGATGCTCATATAATTGCAAAGCAAATTGTGCCTCATGAATATTCTGATATGAAACAGTTCCACCTCTATGAGATTCACTTCTATGAGTTGCATCGTAAAACAAGTAAGGTCTCGATAGATAATATTTGTAATAAATTTCATCAAGTCTCCCCGGTAACACTCTCACTGTCACTTAATCGATTTTCATAAAAATATCTTGAAGGAAAATCCCGAATTTGAGGATGCATTCGATGTTGAATAGATAACAACATAGTTGGACAACCTGCTTGTTGGAAGTGCTCAATAGAACTCTCTAGCTATACTGCAACATGCTTGCTACTGCCTATACATCGAATACTCGGCTGAGGAAGGTCTGAACACCATTATAATTCACATCTCTTTTTAAGATGTCAGTTTTGACTCAATTTTACATTGTTATTCTGATGGTGCTTATACTATATTCCTGGGGTCGATAGAAGTCCTTCTATTATGTCATTACAAACCCGATATTCAATGATGTTGAAACCTCCCATATCTTCATAATTTCATATCATCTCGGTCAAACAAGATAATTCTCCCAAGTGGTTAGTCGAGCATTATCTTAATGGATTAAACCTAGCATCATGTTGACTTTGACTCTCCCTGACTTGGCCTTCAGATATTTTTGCATCGATCTCCACCAAGATCCTTGTACAGTTCCTTTCATTCATCAATTTTCAATGAGCTATATTTTGCATTAACAAGACCATCGTCTAGCTCTTACAACTGAGAGTCTCTACTGAGATGATTTCTGAGATGATTATCAATTTGACACCAGGTTCTTTATCAACTCGACCCTGAACTCTTCACTGAGTTGAGATCAAATGGGTGCCTTTCGATGCTAGGTGATCTCTTCATATGTAATTTAGGAATTATTTTTTAATTATTGCATCTCATTAATAACCGAAGGTGGGTTCTTGGGACTATTATTTCATTTTGAATGTGATAGGACCCCGTTGTCCAATCTTGCCATGTGTGCAAAATTGGATAACAAAAACATCATGCACCCCTATCATTTATCGATGACTAGGGCCTCCTATAGTTATCATGTTCTCATCCTCTTACCCACTACCCCTTACATATATTTCATTTGTATGGTGCTTTGAAAGTGTGCATGTAAAACCTTATTCAGATAATCAATATAGCCCAACCTCTGAACCTGTGATGCCTCTGCGCTTATTCTCCTCGTGCGTGTGGCCTTAGGAAATCTCACAACCAAACTAGGATCCCCTCCCATGCTACAATATTCATTTCCTACACTTTTGTAACCTCCTCTCTTACCCCCTTGTCTTGAGTATCCTCTTATTCCTTGTCATTCTTCCTATTGACAAAGATGTAGTCATTTTATTCTTTCTCTCCTTCCTCCTCCGAGTCATGTACTTCATAGATAGGATGGTCCTCACCTCTTGGTTCATCTTCATCATCATCATATCTCTCACATCTATAGGCCTCCAAGCTCTCTATATCCTCTGAATCATTTTCTTCTATCACCTTCTGCTTCTTCCTGGTAGAAGATTCTACTTCCTCCTCCTCCTCCTCTAGTGACCTCTCCTATGGTTATGGGTTCTTCGTGCTTCACCGCTTCTTCCTCTGGAGTCTTTGATTTCACCGGGGAATTCTTTCTCCATGTGTAAGTATTGGGCTTAGCGCTTGTCTTCGGCACACTTACCACTTGTGTAGCTTGAATACATGGTGCTTTCTGCACCTCTTCTCTTTCCCTCTTATTTTGTGTGGGATTCTTTCTTCCCGTGGGGTCCTCAAGGATGGATGCATCATTTTCTAAGTATGCACCCTTTTCAAATTTTGGCCCGATGTGAAGGTATATCATTACTACAACCCTTCCAGTGATTGGAAATGTTACTGGATTCATCATTTTTATCTCATGGGATACATATCTCTCTCCGTATGTGTGCTTCATTAGGGTAAGCTAACTTCCTGCATAGTTCTTTGTGGTCTTGATCCACCTCACTAAGGTCGAACCTTAGTCTCTTGGCCTCTTTAAACATGTTCACCCGTGCTTAGAAGTATTGTGCGGTGGAGGAGAAGGAGAGATTGCACCAGGGGCCCATGTTTTCATCTGTCAACCTAAATATGCTAATGTAGAAGTGTTGATATACTGTGAATTTTTCCTCTCCTTTCATGAGCACAGGTAACTACTCCAGAATCCTCCATTCTACCCCAAACGTGTCCCTCATGTGCTTGTACCACTTTCATAAGCATGCCTTGTGAGTGGCTGTCATGGTCTTGCAAGTATATTTTGTGAACCGCTTCTGAGGGATCCTCTTCTGGGTACTTCTAAACAAACATTTCTAGCCCATCAAACACTTTGATTTTTGAGAAAATAATTGTGAGGAGGACACTGCCAAATAGTATCTTCTCACCTTCTTGCGTGGTGCTAATGATTTCATCTACAATGAAAGCGAACAAGTTGTAGATGGTCCCCTCAGATATTTTCTGACATACGTTTAGCCATGCCTTGTTTACTTGAGTCCATCTCTCTTGGTCATTGAGCTTGGTTACCAAGTGCGTGACCATCCTCATCATAGGGTCTGGTATCTCTGTGATGTCAAAGTATCACAATCCTTTCTTATAGTCATACACAAAAACTGTTTCCTTGATGGCCTCCTTGTTTCTTAGGTCATCATCAATGTTATCCCCCTTATAGATAAGGCCTGTGAAATTGGAAATTAACTGAGGATTTATGCACATCTTGTGCCCTGTGAAATAAAAATGGTCTTCGTGAACATGCACCATTAGCCACTGGTAGAGGCACTCAAGTTTTCCGAAGTAGGGTAATTCATAAAGTTGTAGTAACCCTGCCTTCTCCAATTTAACCTGTACTTTGTCATGGTAGATGGGCATGCCCTCTGGTGTTATCTTATTTTTTTTATGAACCAACTCCAAATCCATTTCTTTTTCTATCATGCTGGTGCGGTGATTATAGTCACTTATATTCATCTTCCACAAATGAGATTCCTATTCTTTTCCTAGAAATACCCCATCCAGGTATTGTATCTCCGTGTACCACTCTTTATTTGTGCTTGTGACGGCAACCGATTTGCTTCCCCTTGCCATTTCACTTCAAATTTTTAGGTGAGATGGTTTATTTCTTTGGTGCCATCCTTCTAGTTAGGTTATCACTTCAAGCATATTTTTCTTTCTCTGATCTACCACTTTATCAAACCCTAATGCACAACCTTACGAAGAAACCCTTCTACACCGTGCCCTAGCTGCAAAACCCTAACTAGAACAATTATTCAACAAGAAGGTGCTTCTCAACAACTTCGTTCTCAAAAAATTCCTCAATGCCCATGTACTCCTTTCATGCTAGTTTGCGGATCTGCTCTAGTCACGTCCTCTAATATTTCTTAAATTTTTCTTCACACAGATCACCTTTGGATGCCCTAGTTCGTGAGAGGTCTTTTCTCTTTGTAAATGCAAGGTAAATAATGAAGTTCCTGACTTCTTATTTATAGATTTTCCTTCTTTCCAACATTAAATGTTATTTTACCTACCACCGTACTTAGTACTAAATGAGGATTTTTTAACCAAACTGACCTTACATGCCTTCACTTATGCACCCAGTCTTGCACGAAAAAATTCTACAAAATTATGGTGTGCAAAAAATATATCCTGATAGAAGACTCTTACACACGTGTTAACAATGCCAAAGGCACTTCTTATTTCCTTCACTTAATTTTTTCTCTCGCCTACCTCATTTTGTTCCTGCGCTTCTTCCTATGTACGTGGTTTCTCTGAAGTCTTATCCTAACACCAAAAATTTTCATCCACCTCTTATTCCATGCACTTCCTTCATCCTTTCGTGCTTTGTATCCATCAACTAAGCAACTCACCACAACTTCTACTGCCATTTCAACTTGTATTATGGGCTTATACTTCACATCACTCCACCCCACACTAAAATAGATGTGTGGTCCTCTGTGCATGCACAACCTTCAAAACGTAATGTGGTTACCAGTGCCCAAGGTGCAAAATAAATGACATAACAAACAATGAGAAAGGGAAACACTAAAGGAAATTACATAAAGGAAAACTTATACTAAATGGAAAAACTGCGTTATTACAAACACCAAGAGGAATTATTTATAGTAGGGCTTCAGCCTACTCCCATTGAAATGGCCTAGTAATGTTGTTCCATCCAACACTCTCAACTAGCAAGCACCTGAATTAAGGATGTATGAGATGATATAAGGACTCAACCAATGGAATTTCAACTTTCTGGGATGGTGCATAAACTTAGAATCATATAAAAATACCATATGCCCAATCTCAAATTGTTTGTTTCTGATGTGGCGATCATGCCATGATTTTTGTTTAGCCTTTTCAGCCTTTTTACTCCACCTAGCTAATGATTGTCTCTCATTCAATTTCATCAATTTGTCAATCCTTTCCTCTAGCACTTGTTCATCGACCAATCCTCCTACTTGTTCCATACAAAAAGAAGGTAACATAAATTCAACAGGTAAGACAACCTCTGTGCCAAACACCAATTGGAATGTTGTGGCTTTATTCAACCTCTTTTAGGTTGTCCTATACACCGATAGAATTGTTGATACTTTTTCATCCCAATCTCATCTACCAACATCACAAATTTTGGTCAGGGTATGACTCAGTATTTAATTAAATGCTTCGAAAGTTTCATTTGCTTGTGGATGATAAGGGGTAGTCTTATGATGAGCCACCATGAACTCTGATAGCAGAATCCAGATGGTATCATTTAGGAAATGCGTACCTCTATCACTAGTTAAGCTCAATGGGCATCCATAGTGTGTAATAATATTTTCCCATAGAAAATTAGCAATTGTAGCCACTATATAATCCATGGTAGGTGTTGCTTCTGCCCATCTTGTCAAATAATCCGTGCAAGTAATTACAAGGCGTGATCCTATCTTACGTGCAGTTGGCGAAATGGGGACTACAAAATATATGGCCCACTTTTCAAATGGATTTATATTTGGAATAGGGCGTAAAGGCATTTCATCCCTCCACCTTGGTTTTCCAAGGTGTTGAAAATGATCACATGCCTTGCAATACTCTTTGCAATCTTGATATAGGGTTTCCCACCATAACCCATCTTGTAATATCTTGTGTGCAAAGACGTCCCTTGCATAGTGTCCACATGTGCTTCCTCCATGTGCCTCCTCTGTAATAGTTAGGAACTCATGTTCTAGCACGCACCGGTGCAACACTTCATCACACCCTAGTTTGTACAAATCCCCACTAACCAACATGTAGGGTGCAACACGTATGGCTAGTTGCTTCCTCTCTAATGCTTTCATCCCTTCTGGCACCATACCTATTTTGAGAAACACCACAATATCCTCTAAGTCTGAGGGCATGTGTCATAACCTAAACTATTGTGTGTCTGACATAGTATCCTCAATGATTTGTGTGTCCTCTCCTGATTCAATTCTAGACAAGTGATCAAGTGAAAAATTACTCTTTCCTAGCTTGAAAACCATTATGAACTCAAATTCTTAGAATAGCAGGACCCATTGACATATGTGCCCTTGCAAAACAGGATTATTTACCAAGTATTTTAATGCCATGTGTTCTGTGTAGAATACAAATGGTGTCGCTAGTAGATATTGCCTGAATTTGTGCAGCCCGTAGATCATGGATAGTGCTTCATGCTTAGTAGTGGTGTAATTTTGTTCTGCAGATGTTAAATTTATGCTTACAAAGCACAAGGGATGATCAACAATCCCTTCACTAGGTTGTTCTAGTACTATTTCAATGGCTGTACCAGAGGCATCCACATGAACATGGAAAGGTTAATCCCAAATGGGGAAATGGAGAATGGGTGCTGTGACAAGCCTATCCTTTAGAGTGTCGAATTCCCTCTGTTATGACTCTTCCCAATGAAAGACTCTCTAATGTCTAATTAATTCCTCTAATGGCATGGCGATCTTGGCATATCCCTTGTTGAACTTCTTATCATAACCCGTATGCCCAAGGAATCCACACATGATAATTTGGCTAGTAGGCTCCCCTAAACCCACAATGGATGCAACCTTGGCGGGACATACTAGTAAGCCCTCCTTGCATATGATATGTCCCAACAAGGTTCCACATGGTGTAGTAAAGAAAAACTTCTTGATGTTAAGGTGTATCCTCAACTGTCGACACCTTTCAAACATTAGTCTTAAGTTATCACAATGGTCCTTGACTTGACCCTACATAGTCTAATCATCCAAATAGACCTAAAGAAAATTATGGATGAAGTCCTGAAAGGCTTGCACTATAATGCACGAGAACACAGTAGGCACATTCTTCAATCCAAAAGGCATGAATATATAGGAAACAATTCCCCATTCAGTGGCAAAAAATTGTCTTTCTCTGGTCTTCCTTTACAATCCACACCTGGTGATACCCTAAGAACCCATCTGTGAAGGAGTACACTTCGCACTCGTCCACTCCCTCTAATATTTTTTTAGTAAATGGGGTAGGGAAGGGATCAATGAAACATACAACATTCAGGTCCCTGTAGTCAACACAAATCTTGATCCTTCCGTCCTTTTTTATATTGATGACCATTGGGCTTATCCATTTTGATTCTTCCATAACTTCAATGATAATTCATGTTATCATTTTTTCTATCTCCTCCTTGACCCATACGTGAAAATTTTGATTCATCCGGTAAGGCCTCTTCCAGATCAGGCGCACACCTTCCTTTAGTTTTATCTTCATCTCCCCTAAGGAATGGTGGACACCCTTGATTTCATGATACCCATGAGGGAATAAATCATAGAATTCACATAACAGATCAATGATCTTTGAGACCTCATTTTCCAACCAATAGTCTCCAATGATTGCTTCCTTGGGTTCTGCGTTTGACCCAATGTTAACGTTCTTCATTTTTAAGGGATCATGGTAAGTGTGTGTCCTTTCATAAGCACTATCTATAAAATCACGTGTACCTACAAAGTGGTTAACATCTAGACTCTCCATTTAATCTCCATCTATGACATAATCCATCTTTCCTTTTTACTTTTCTATGCATGCTTACTCAAACTGCATCTCCTCTGACTCATCCTAATCAAAGCGTGCCTCTAAATTGGGCTCACCTAGTAAATATAGTATCCTATCTTCCACCATGGCACTATCCCCCATCATAAGGCACTTGATCAATTGCAATGACTTATTCACTGATGGCTTTGTGCTCAGATATTCAAAATCTTGGATGAGATCAGTTGTCAACTCCTGCCAATTTCCTGTGTGTCAGTATGTTTTTGAATGGATATACCATGCACGTGCATAACCTTGTAGTGTGGAATACAACTTATGTACCCATAATGATGGTGGCAAGGCTTCTGCGCATCCTATCATGGCCTTCTCACATACCTATATATGAAATGAAGTGGTCTCTTTAGCATGGTAGTCTTGAATGACAGTGGGTGTGTTGCTCCTGGAAAACCTTACAGAGAATGCAATTCTTACTATGTGCCACTCTAGGAGGCTCTCCCGATGTGTAGCCCACCAGCGCATTATAGTCCTGAGTAGGCTATAACTTAGCATCCCTCTTCTTTTGTCCTCATTTTTCCACTGAGATTCCATGTCTCGTAAGAAAATTTTAGGGTATTCCCCTCCAAAGTAACTTGGTAACTTCTTTCCTCCTACACACTTGAGTGAGCGTGCCTTGGGCACTTTTTTTACAAACCCCCTTAGCTGTCACCTAATTAACTCATAGGTCTTGTGTGCCCAATTGTCACATGCCATGCTTGTGGTATCACTCAAAGACTAGGCATCCTAAAATTGGATAACTCCTTCTGTAGGGTGAATTATCTTAGGGTCTCTGATGGAGCACACATAAATTCTATCAAGGACCTCTTCTCACAAAGGTTCAGTGTAAGGTGATAACTTCCCATCTGTTAGAGGGATGATGAACCGTTCTTCCTTATTCTTGAAAAATATATATCCTTTGTTGAAACTTAGGTCGTCATTGTTCTTATAGCACCATGGGAACCCAAGTAATGCTAGAAAATTTTCTGCCTCGGTGAGCGCCAAGACTTCGAAGTCTCCAGTAAACTTGACCCCCTGAATGGTAATCACTGCATTCTTTAATACTCTAATGGGCATTGCCTTAGTTTTTTTTCCATATACAACACATTCGAAGATGGTTGTAGTGCGGGCCTTCCCATTTGATGTCAGGAATCTAATGTAAGAACATTGACTTCTTCTCCCATGTCAATCAATATGTTTCTTAGAAGCCAACCATCCATAACTGCGTTTAGTGTTATTTATTTATCATATTCAAGGCTATGGGGAGGAATATTTTCATGCAACACCTACCTTTTATGCTCCACTCTGGTGCATGACATCTCCTCCTGCATCCATTATCCTAGTAAGGGAATAAAATTCTCTTGCCTTAACATTTTACACACTTCCTTGACCTCATCAAGGTCCTTCTACGGAGCCTCAACATTTATTCTTTACTCCTGCTTCCTGGACTAATCCTTTAGAAATTGGATTTCTCCATGAAAAATATGAATGGCATCCATTGTCTCTTGACACCCTTCCTTATGGTGGGCAAGGTCCGGATACTTCCCATGCACCACTTCTTCTCTTGATACTAGAGTCTTTTTCTTTGGTTATTCTTTGGCACGCGCAACCTCTGCTTGTGTTATCACCAGAACAGGTTCTAACCCTAACTCACGTGCCACTCAAGGCATCCACTATGTGTCTAACTTCTTTATAATCACCATCCTAGTGCCCTTGTCATTCCAATGCTACTGGCTCATGTGCTCAAATAACTCATGGCACTCCTCATACTTATGATTTTTCCCACACCATGAGCACTGCAATAAATCTAGACACTCACGCCTGTAATGTTCTGTAGATCCACATTTATAGCAGGTTCCTCATGGGAACTCACTTCTTCCTCCTCCGCAATTACTGTGACCATGGAATCCTCCATGATAACCTCTCCCACGTGCCCCTCCATACACACTTCCTTCATAACGGAAATCATCTTCTTTGGAACCACTAACAAGGCTGGTCTGATGCACACCATGATCAATGGCCTCATGGATCTGGTTAATGAGCCTACAATCCTTAGTATCATGGGTTATAGAGGTGTAGATCTTACAGTAGCAAGACACATTCTTCTAAATTGTGTGCTACAACAAGGGGCATCTACTCACATTATGGTCCCTGTGACAAATTTCAAAATCTACCGCTTTGGCGCGTACTAAATTCTGGGGGAAACTATCCTTGGCATGCCCCTCTACTTCATAATCCAGAAACCAAAGACTACTACGAGTCTCATGTGTAGATTTTATAGAAAAATTCTCTAATTATTTAGCCATTGTAGCCATTTGAGCCTCAAGAAAAGGTCTCACACCACTATCAATGCTCCTTACTACTTCAATGTGTAAGGCAACCTCTAGAGCCTCGTGTGGGTAAGTAAATGTTTTATGGGACAATGACCTCCAAAATGGAGTGATCAACCCTCTAAAAAACCATTAAGCATGTTTTGAAGGGTGAATGTCATATGGCAATTTTGACAGGAGAGTCTTAAACCATGCATCATACTCCCGCACACTCTCTGTCATTCCCTACTAGATCTCCTTCAAAGAGTTGATGATCTTCTGCTTGAACTCCAGTATATGGAACTCTTCTAGGAAGGAATTTTTCAATGTAAAGTAGTCTACCATCGTTTGATAGGGGTTGTACTTCCTATACCAACTATGTGTGCATCCTTGCAATTTTATTGCAAACTGAATTACCTTTCTCTCTAGGGTAGTGATCCTCTTTGTGTGCCATAGCAATTCACACTTGTGCACGTGTTCCGCAGCATCTTCTATACCCTGGTAATATGGTAAGTGTAAAGACATTTCAAAGAAAACTTGAGGAGGTGGCTGAGGCCCTTGTCCTCCTGATCCTAATCCTTGGTTCCCTCCAATGTTCCCTCCACCAGATCCACTAGGTCTTGTGCCTCCAAATCCACTAGTTCCACCTCCAGATCCTCCTATAACTAGCAATGGTCCTGAAGTGGTCATGCCTAGTGTCCCCAATGTCCCTCTAAACTATGCACCAACGGTCTGCAAGGTTGCTCCACTGCTAGAAGTGTATCCCACGCCACTCCCAGACACATTACATAAACCTTTCATACTTGAACTTTGGCTAAAAATTCCTCCAAACATCGGAATGGTATGTAAAGCCATGGATGTCCCAAACAAAAAATTATAACTCTTGGCTGCCAATCAGTCACTCCCACCAATACCAACTGGGTTATCAATACTCCTTTGATTTGTAAAACCAAGTGCTAGGGGTTGGTCACCAGGTGGGTTCAAATGTGCACTGACGACTCTCCTTTCTCTATGTGACAAACTCTCAACAGAATACAAAGGGGCCTCTCTCCTATGCTTTATAAGATGGGGTAGAAGAGACTGCTCAGACTCAATATCCTCTATGTGAAATTCAACACCCTCTCGTAATGTTTTCCTCCATAGATCCATCACACTTACAACCTCGCGTTGTCTAGTCATATCCCTTTCACAAGCTTTACTATACTTGATCCGTCTCTCCTCCCTTTCCTTTTCATCTGTAATGTCCACCATTTTCCCCCACCCTAGCTTCCTTTCCTAGCACTCAGATTAGCTTATCCGGCCATGGGGAATGCTTCTAAAATAAAAGTAACGACCAAGATATGTTAGAAGCACGGGAATACTAAGAGGAGTGGGGGTGAATCAATATTCGAAAATAATTTTTTTTTCTCCAACTTATTAATTTTATTTTTCAAACTTAACAAGATATTCAAATCTACAAGTAAAATGAGAGCACACACTAAAATCAAATGCACATAACACCATATATACCGTGGTTCACCCAGTGTGGGCTACATCCATCAAAAGAGACTGCTTAGATCTACTGTCCAAATCCAACTGAAAAAATAGTGTTTACAAAGTGTGAGCACCCACTCATATAAGACACCAATCTCTAAGCCATACATCAATTCAGCCCTTGAATGCAAACACCACTGACTATGCAATCTCTTATTCGAAGCACTAACTTCTGGAGACACCAATCCCCAATCGGAAGCACCCACTCCAGAAAATATGCAATACAAATCAATGATAATTTATCCTTCTATATTCTCTCTCTCACATACTCATACTAACTTAAGAGATTTATAATATCATCTCGCATACATGTCACACTCATGCAAAATGCTCTCTTTCTCGCTCTACTAAAAATGTGCACACAACACTTGCTTATATAGAAGAAAGGAGAGGAAAAACCACTTGTGGTTTCCCTAAAACCATGTGCCCATACCATGGGACAATTTTATCTAAATATTAAATATTTTCTCCAAATAGCAATATTCTCTTACACATGTAAGATGAACTCCTCTTACACATCATAGAATCTCTTACGCGTCATAAACTGTCATAAAATATTTTACGTGTCATAAGCTATCATAGAATCTCTTACACGTCTAAAGTTGTCATATAATCTCTTACGCGTCATAAGCTACCATAGAATATCTTACGCATCATAAAATATCTTACACATCCCACCATGTGTCGTAAGATTCCTTGGTGATGTTGAATATTAAAATATTCAAATTTTGACATCACACTAATTTTGACATGGATAAATATTTTACGAACACTAATGTTGTAATGTTGAATATTAAAAAAATATTCAAACCTCAATATTTCCATCAACACTAATGTTTTACTTTTGAAATCAATGACAAAATACTCAACAAACTCCCCCTTTGTCATTGATGGCAAACCCCTACTAAAAATAGACATGAAAAGCTGTTCACTTTGAAATCCAACTTTCTGCCTCACAGCTCTTTCTGTACTGTTGCATTATACATGTTGTATGCAACTCTCCCCCATTATACAATTCTCCCCCTTTGACATCAATGGAAAGGGGATGAATGAACATGTCACCTGAACCTGTACTCGGAGGTGAAGATACTGCAATGTGTAGCTCCCCCGATGTCCATACTCCCCTTGAGATAGTCAATGAGTAAGAGTGACATGAATCACTCCCAAATTTTGTCTGAGTGACTCAAATGATTCCTTTGGTAGGGTTTTTGTAAATATATCAGCAATCTGATCCTTATTCCCAACATATTCTAATTTCACCTAGAGATCTGTAACTTTCTCTCTCAAAAAGTGATACTTAATGGGAATGTGCTTTGTCCTAGAATGCATGACTAGATTTTTTGAGATGTTAATAGCATTCGTATTGTCAAAGAAAATGGAAATAGGATGATCATACTCTACCTTCATGTCCTTCAATGTTTTCTTCATCCAAAGCACTTGTGTAAAACATGCCATTGCTGCAATATACTCTGCCTCTTCTGTAGACAATGAAATTGAGGCCTATTTCTTGCTGAACCATGACACTAATCTGTCACCAAGATAAAAAGCTGCCCCATTTGTACTTTTTCTGTCATCAACACTTCCTACCCAATCTACATCTATGAATGCTATAAGAGTGAAATCATCATTCTTTGGATACCATAAACCATAATCTAATATACCTTTCAAATATTTGAAAATTATTTTTACTGCTGCCACATGAGTTTCCTTTGGTGCTGCCTGAAACCATGCAACTAATCCAACAACCTACATAATATCTGGTCTAGATGCTATGGTATAGAGCAAGCTACCTTTCATGGACCTATATAAGGTCTGATTAGCATCGGGAGACTCATCATTCTTACTCAACTTGCAACCTGTAATCATGGATGTACTAAATGGATTGCAATCTTCCATTCTAAACTTTTTCAACATCTCCTTTATAGAATTGGTTTGTGAAATAAAAATGTCTTGAATAGACTGCTGAATTTTCAAACCAACAAAATAAGATAACTCACCAAGCATAGACATCTCAAAATCCTTCTGCATCTTCTCTGCAAATTCTTTGCATAGTCTCCTATAACCGCTTCCAAAGATAATGTCATCCACATAAACCAAAACTATCACTTAATGTTCTCCTTCTATCTTGATGTACAAATTACTATCCACAATTCCATTTTTGAATCCTTGTTCCTGCAAGTACTTGTCCAGTCTAGAGTACCAAGCTCTAGGAGCTTGTTTCAAACCATAAAGATCCTTTTTTAGCTTTCACACAAAATATGAATTTTCTGATAGAATAAAACCTTTTGGTTGCTCTAAAATTCTTCCTCTAAGTTTCCATTCACGAATGCTGATTTTACATCCATTTGATAAAATTTAAAATTCTTGAAACAAGAAAATGCTAAAAACATTCTTACTGCCTCCATATGAGCAACAGGTGCAAATGTCTCCTTGAAATCAATGCCTTCAACTTGTGAGTACCCTTTACACACTAATTTGGCCTTGTTTCTGACAAATTATCCTTCTTTGTTCATCTTGTTTCTAAAGACACACTTGGTACCAATGATATTCTTGTCCTTTGGCCTTGGTACTAAGTCCCATGTGTCATTCTTTTCTATCTGATTAAGTTCTTCTTTCATGGCTTTTATCCAAAACTTATCCTTGCTAGCTTCATTAAAATTACTCAGTTCAACTTTTGACAATAAGGAAAGTTTACCTCTTGTGGTGCACTTTCTAGTCTCCTCCTTGTCTGTACTCCAGTATCTTTGTTTTCAATGATTTGATCTACTGTATGATTCTTCTGAACAAATCTGGATGGTGCCTTTATGTTTTCTCATTCAGATTCTTCTTCTTATTCCTCTTTCTCAGATTTGATTTCTTCATCCTCTTTTTGCACCATTGAGTGTCCTATTTTCTTCTTCGGCTTCCAATCATTGACTTTCACATTTATAATTTCCACTAATTTTTATAGTCTCTTGTTATAGCACCTGTAAGCCTTGATTCTCGATGAATAATCAAGGTATATGCCCTCATCTGTTCTAGAATCAAATTTCCTGAGCTCATCTTCATCATCTCTCTTAATGTAGCACTTACTTATGAACACTTTGAAGTGTTTCATGGAAGCTGGTCTTCCCTTCCATAGTTTATATGGTGTCTTTTTTGTGTTTACTTGAATATGTTCTCTGTTCAGAATATACACCATTGTGTACACTGCTTCTCTCCAAAAAGCATCTGGTAACTTGGACTCATTTAGCATTGTTCTTGCCATTTCCTACACTATTCTATTTTTCTGTTCAACTACACCATTCTGTTGTGGTGTTCTTGCTGTAGAAAAACGTCTTCTGATTCCATGCTCTTCACAAAACTCAACAAATTCGTTAGAAATAAATTCACCTCCTCTGTTTGATCTCAAACACTCAATCCTAGAGTTTGTCTCATTCTCAATCAAAGATTTAAATTTTTTGAATTGATCAAAAGCTTCTGATTTTTCTTTTAGAAATGCAACCGATGTCATTCTAGTAAAGTCATTAATTAATAACATAAAATAAGAATCACCTTGCAAGATTTTTGTTTTTGTTGGCCCACAGAGATCAGTATGAATTACCTCTAATGGCTTCATTATAGAGTACTCCTTTGTCCTAAATCTGACCCTTGTTTGCTTCCCACGTTGACATTGTTTGTAAATAGTACTTTGTGGTTTTGTGATCTTGGGTAAATCTCTCACTGCTTGTTTTGAGCTGATTTTTACCATGTTGTTAAAATTAATGTGACCCAATCTCTTTTTCCATAACCAACTTTCCTTAATTTGACTCATGCAACATTTTTCTCCCTTCACATCACTTAGCATGTAAAGGTTGTTCCTTGTTCTATTTACATCTGCAACCCAATTACCTGTATCCTTCCTTCTAATTTCACAACCCTAAGCATAAAACATGAGTGTATAACCTTGATCACACATTTGACTGACACTCAAAAGATTATGTTTTAGTCCTTCAACAAGTAAAACATTTTCAAATTTAGCTTGACCATTTAATTTTATGTTACCTCTTCCTGTGATCTTGGCTGTAGTGTTATCTCCAAACTTTACTATACCTCTATTGGAATTTTTCAACTTCAAGAACTTTCTTCTGTCACCTATCATATGGCTGGAAAATCCACTATCAATGTACCAAGTTTGTTCTTCATCTTGTGCATGGAGCGCAGTTTGTACCAACATAGCCTCTTCCTTTTCTCCCTCCTTTATTTTTTACCAGACTTTCTTATTGTTGTCTTTCTGAATGATTTGTTTTCCCTCTTTCTCTTGATTTGGATTTTATGTAATATTACTCCTACAAAATCTTGCTATGTGGCCAATTTGGTTGCATTCATAACATCTAATCACATGCTCATTCAAATTTGACAATGCAACAAAAGAATTGTAGTTTCTAGCATGAAAATTCTGATTCCAACTTTGAAACCTTGATCTACAGTCCATCATCTTATGACCAAAATTGTGACAGGAAAAATAATAACCATAAAAAGAATACCTGGTCATGTAGGGTTTCCTCTAATAAGATAAACTTATGAAACTTCTTATTGGTACCTTATTCCACTTGCTCTCTTCTTTGTTTTTGTTCTGTGGAGAATGATCTTCTTGTTTCTTGCTACTTTCTCCTTTACTGAAGCCTTTTAGGACATCTGCATAGTTGGCTTTCTTATCTGGATCTTTGATCTCTTTCTTTTCTGATTCATTGAATTGAATACCACCTTTAGATGATTTTGGTTTCTGTTCTCTTAGAATGTTGCTCAACACCTTAGAATTTTTTTCAAACTTGAGTATCTTGTTCAACTTTTCAGTTTCCTGTCTTAGTGCGAAAATCTCTGCCTCCAATCTCTCGCATTCTTTTTCTTTTGATTTCAGTTGTTCTCTGATCACTTCCTCTATTTTTTTTGCCTCTTCAACTTGGGTCTTTAGATCAACAATAGTATTCTCATGTTCTTTATCAACATGCAGATTTTTCTTTGCTTCTTTATACTCTTGAAGTTACACTTTTTGCTTCAAGGTCTTCTTTTTGAGTCTCTTGATCTCACCCAAGGCACATATGAGTTCTTATTCTAAGTTTACCTCACCTTCTTCATCAAATGCATCTTCAGCTTCCACTTTTCCATCTTCAAGGGCCATAAACAAAAGTTCTTCAATGTCACCTTTTGAACAATATTCCTCTAAGCTATCATCTTCTCTGGTGCATAGACTCTTCTTGTTTTGGTTCTAGTTCTTCTTTTCAAACTTCCTTTTCTTGAAATTATTTTTGTAGAAAGGATTTCCTTTCTTTGCTTTGACAGGATCTTCATCATCACTTTCACTTTTTGCATGCGGACACTTAGCAACAAAATGTCCAATCTCACATAGTTAAAACATTTAAAAGGAAGTTTACCTTTGTACTTTCCAGATCCTCTTTTCAGATTTTTCACTAATAGGGCTTCTTATTCCTCATCAGATTCATCATCTGATTCAACCTTCTTCTCCTTACCTTTTGAAACTTTGAAAGTAGATTCTCTTTTTCTTGTCTTATCTAGTTATGTTCTCATCTCATAAGCCATGAGTATTCCATATAACTCATCCATTTTCATTTTATCTATATCCTTAAGTTCTTCAAAAGCTGAAACTTTAGCATCAAATCTAGGAAGTAGACATCTTAATACCTTTTGTACTATTACTGGGTCTTCCATCTCTTCACCCAAGCCTTTCATCATGTTTACGGTCTCATCCACATGGAGTAGATATGCTGCAATGTTCTCTTCCTCTTTCATCTTTATAATTTCAAAATTTCTTTTGTGTGTCTGAAGCTTTGTCATCTTTACTTTCAAATCTCCTTCATATAAACTGTTGATGTCATCCCACATATCCTTAGCAGTTTCACAAAGCATAATCTTTACAAACTCCAAATCTGCTACACCACACAAAATAACATTCATAGATTTAGCATTATTTTCACATGCTCTCTTACCGGCCAGATCTGTCGGTGGTGTTGCTGGTGTCATATAGCCATTCTCAACCAAATGCCAAATATCATGTCCAAGAGAATTCAAATAGGTTCGCATCCTTATGCTCTAAAAGGCATAGTTTGATCCATCAAACAACAAAGCTTTATTTGTGGTGATTCCTTACTGAGTTGCCATTATGATTTTTGATCTACCTTCTAGATGTTAAGCTACATGGAAGGAATCTCGATCTGATACCAATTGTTAGAAGCACAGGAATACTGAGAGAGGGGCGTGAATCAATATTTGATGATAAATTTTTTTTCTCCAACTTATGAATTTTCTTTTTCACACTTAACAAGATATTCAAATCTACAAGTAAAATGAGAGCACACACTAAAATCAAATGCACATAACACCAGATATACCGTGGTTCACCCAGTGTGGGCTACATCCATCAAAAGAGACTGCTTGGATCTACTATCCAAATCTAGCTGAAAAAATAGTGTTTACAAAGTGTGAGCACCCATTCACAGAAGACACCAATATCCAAGCCAAACACCAATTCAGCCCTTGAATACAAACACCACTGACTGTGCAATCTATTATTCGAAGCACCAACTTCTGGAGACACCAATCCCCAATCCGAAGCACCCACTCCAGAAAATATGTAATACAAATCAATGATAATTTCTCCTTCTATATTCTCTCTCTCACATACTCATACTCACTTAAGAGATTTATAATATCAACTCACATACACATCACACTCATGAAAAATGCTCTCTTTCTCGCTCTACTAAAAATCTACATACAACACTTGCTTATATAGAAAGAAGGAGAGGAAAAACCACTTGTGTTTTCCCTAAAACCATGGGCCAATTTACTCCAAATATTAAATATTTTCTCCAAATAGCAATATTCTCTTACACATGTAAGAGTAACTCCTCTTACGCATCATAGAATCTCTTACATGTCATAAATTGTCATAAAATATTTTACATGTCATAAGCTATCATAGAATCTCTTACGCATCATAAGTTGTCATAGAATCTCTTACACATCATAAATTGTCATAGAATCTCTTATGCATCATAAGCTGCCATAGAATCTCTTACGCGTCATAAAATCTCTTACACATCCCGTCATGTGTCGTAAGATTCCTTGGTGATGTTGAAATTAAAATATTCAAATTTTGACATCACACTAATTTTGACATGGATAAATATTTTGCGAACACTAATATTGTAATTTTGAATATTAAACAAATATTCAAACCTCAATATTTCCATTAACACTAATGTTGTACCTTTGACATCCATGACAAAATACTCAACAAGATCTTCATATCCAGAGGAATAACACTAAAAAATTACCCTTTAGGCTCCCTCAGAAACTCACTCAGCAACTTCTAGGTAAGAATACATCAAAATAGCGTATTCTAAAATGTAACTGGCCAACACTCCCTTACACCAGTGATCAATAGCATGCGTCCAAGTTAGATCTACATCATGTAGCCTTTGATAGTTATCTTGGTTCCACACGCATGATCTATAGAACCAACTTGATTTGGATGCGTATGATGAGAGCAATTCATATAGATATACTGGGAAGTAGAGAATTAATTTCTCATAAAAATTATGGTATAGGTTATCTTCTACCCATCCACACTCATTGACCTCAGGTCGAGTGCTGAATATTTGAGAAAAATCATCCTTCGTGCTCTTGAATCACGTTTCAACAATTTCTAGAGTCAGGCACTCTGTCATTACACATCAAAAAGATTAAGATGAATTCCATTTCTCACAAAAACTTCAAAAAAATTGCCTCGAAAATGGAACTAAGATGTAGTAATTTTTATGCCCTCTCAAAGAATAAGGAAATCCCATAAGCATCAGCCTATCGCCCAATGGGCACTAGGTGCTCACCCAAGGCACGTGTGGGAACCGAGTCCCTCTTTTATGTGAGTTGTGTGAGAATGCATTATTTATGATAGAAACTTAAGTGAATAGATTGGAAAGGAACCATACATTCAATCTAGAGCTTAGAACGGCTTCTAGATCAATATTTTCATTCATATAAGAAAATAATTATAGAACATAGATCCGAATCATAATAGAAAATAAATGCATAGGGGTTTACACCCACTCATATGAAATACATATATAACCGATCCATACAGATGTAAGTAGAACCAAAACCACACATATATTCATATTAAGCATGTTGATAACCACATTACATTAACTGAGGCAATCACAGATCCATATGATAGTGTAGACCAATGTCATGTATCAGAACTAGACTTAGGCCCTTCATAGTACAAAGAAAAAATGCTCGGACCCATCCCCTTGATATAACATACTCCTACAGATCCTCTAAACCCAACCTATGGAGCTCTCACAATATTCCTGCATGGCTTCTCCTCTCTTCAATTCTCAGTCTCTCCATGTGTCTCTTTTTCTTCTACCAGGCACTCATATATAGCCTTACCAAGCACTGTCGTGCCTTTTTGAAGTTTTAGATCACTTGCCATGAGTCTAAGTGGTCTTCCATGGGAGCATGCTTCTTCAGATGTGAGCTCTCCATCCTTTTCCATGATCACCTTCTGAAATCTTCTATCCCAAGGTATATTCCTTTTGTGGGCACCCAGTTTCCAGGCTGACACCTTATCCACTTTGCATGCACAGTCGGGTCATGTTGTCCTCATGTTCTTCTTGATATGCCAAATATGGCTAAGTCCCAAGATATTTTCTCTACCTTGCGTGTGCCACTAGATATACTAAAACCCTCCTAAAACCTTGTCCTGCACGCTTTCTACTTATGCGCCCTTCTTCAAATAGGTCTTGCATGCCCATGTGCATTCTTGTACTTAGCCAATATTTTAGGGGCCCAACACTAATGATTTGCCAACCTCATACTTATCAATTTTTCCTCGTTTTCAACAATAAATGCTATGCCACTTACCAATGTACTTAGCATTAAATCCACTAAATTTGACCTTAAGCACCCTTACCTACGTGCCCAATCCAACATGAAAAACTCTTTACAACTTTCTGGCACACAAAAATCCTTATTGGCTAAAGATTCTTACGTGCACGTCTACGGCATCAAAGGTACCTCTTCTATCCTTTACCTAATTTTACCCTCACCTACCTCATGTTATTCCTGTGCTTTTCCTTATCTTTTACGTGGTCTTTATCAAACCTTATCCTGACACCAACCATTCTCTTCTATTGTTTTCTATCCTTCAATTGGGCCATTTAATTTTTACTTCTAGCTTATACTTCACTTCACACTACTCCAACCCACACTAAAATAGATGCACGGTCCTCTGCGCATACACAACCTTTTGAAATTAATGTGGTTACTGGAACACAAGGTGCAAAAACAAACAACGAGAAAGGGAAACATAAAGAAAAGAAAAATGCATAAAGGGAAATTCTAATCTAACTGGAAATACTGCCTTATTTACAAACACAAGGAAGGATTATTTATAGTAGGGCTTTAACCTACTCCCATTAATATGTACATGTAGCTTTATCCTGTCCAGCTCTTGTAACTTACATGTGTCTGAATCAAGGATTTTCTAGATGATGTAAGGGCCCAACCAATGGAATTTAAACTTCCCAGGATGGCACAAATACTTGGAATCATACAACAGAACCATCTACGCAACCTCAAAATTTTTGTTCTTGATATGACGATCATGTCATGAATTTGTTTTTGGCCTTTTCAGTCTTCTAACTCCACCTATAAAGTGATCATATCTCATCTAACTACATCAACTTATCTATCCTTTCTTCGAGTGCTTGTTCATCAGCCAATCCTCCTACACTTGTTATACATAGATTGGTAACATGAATTCAGTGGGTAAAAAATCCTCTACGCTAAACACCAACTGAAAAGGTGTGGCCTTGTTCAATATTTTGTAGATTATCCTGAATTTCCATAAAATGGATAATACTTTGTCATCCCAATCCTATCTTCCTACATCACAAATCTTGGTCAATGCGTGAGTCAGTATCTTGTTAAATGCTTCAGCAGTTCCATTCGCTTGAGGGTGATAAGGGGTGGTCTTGTGATGGGCCACCATAAATTTTGCTATATGAATTTTGACCATTTCAATCAGGAAATGTATACCCCTATCACTTGTCAAGCTCAAAGGACATCCATACATAATGATTATGTTTTCTAATAAAAATATAGCATCTGTCACTATAGTAAAATCCTTTGTAGGTTTTGCTTCTGCCCATCTTATCAAGTAATCAGTGCAAGTAATGATGTAGCGCGAACTAGTCCTTCGCGCGACAGGTGAAATAGGCCCTACAAATTCAATTGCCCATTTTTAAAATGGCTCTACACTGGCTATCGGCCTTAATGGCACCTCATCCCTCTTTCCATGTTTTCCCAGGTACTAAAAATGGTCGCAGGCCTTGTAAAATTCAATACAATCTTGTAGATGGTTTCCCACCAAAGCCCTACTATTAGAATCTTTCATGCGGTAGCATTTCCTGCATAGTTTCCTCCTACAATCCCACCATGTGCTTCTTCCATAATTTCAATGCTCTCATGTTCCAATACACATCAGTGTAGAACTTCATCATGTCATAACTTATACAGATCTCCACTAATCAACATGTAGGGCGCGACACATATTTCTAACTATTTTCTCTGCAAATCCTTTATCCCATCCGGAGCCAAACCTATTTTCAAGAATACTATTATATCTTCTAAGTCTAAGGGCACATGCCACAACCAAAATAGTTGCACTTCCAGAATGATATCCTCAATGCTTTACGTGTCCTCCCTTGAGTCAATCCTTGATAAGTGGTTAGGCCCTGAATTGTTCTTTCCTAGTTTTAGCACAACTAAAAATTTGAATTCATGAAATAACATAACCCAAGAGGATATGCACCCTTGCAGAACATGCTTGTTCACCAAGTATTTTAATGTCATGTGGTCTATATAGAATATAAACAATGTTACCAATAGGTATTGTGTGAACTTATGCAGCACATAGATAATTGACAGTGCCTCACGCTCAATATTGGTATAATTTTTTTTCTACTGGTGTCAACTTCCTATTTGTAAAACACAAGGGGTGATCAACAACACCTCACCAGGTTGTGCTAGTACTACTCCTATGGTTGTTCCTGAGGCATCAACATACACATGGAAATACTTATCCTAAGAAGGAAAGTGTAGTATGGTCCCAGTGACAAGTTTATCCTTCAAAGTGTCAAATGCCTTATGTTGTACCTCTCCCTAATGAAAGGCACTCTTGTGCTTTATAAATTCTTCCAATGTCATGAAAATCTTGGCATATTATTTGATGAACTTCCTGTAGTACCCTGTATGCCCATGAAATCCACGTATTGTGCTTTGACTAGTAGGCTCTCCCAATCCCACAATAATAACAACTTTTGTGGGATCTACTAACAATCCCTCCTTACATATAATATGTCCCAACAAGGTTTCAAATGGAGCAGAAAAGAAACATTTCTTAATGTTGAGGTATATCCTCAACTGGTGACATATCTCAAACATCAGCCTTAAATTGTCACAATGGTCCTTCACTATCCCATACACTGTCTAGTTATCTAGGTAGAATTGAAGAAACTTATGGATAAAGTCCTGGAATGCTTGTACCATGATACATGAGAACACAACAAGCACATTTTTCAATCCAGAAGGCATGACTGTATAGGCAAAGCTTCCTCACTTAGTGGAAAAATTTGTATTTCTCTGGTCTTCCTTTGCAATCATGACTTGGTGATACCCTAAGAACCCATTCATGAAAGAGTAGACATTACACCCAACTACTCCCTCCATAATTTATTTAGTAAAGGGGGTTAGGAAAGGATCAATGAAACATACTACATTCAGGTACCTGTAGTCAACATGGATCCTTATTCTTCCATCCTTGTTGATATTGATGACCATCAGGCTTATCCATTCTGATTCGTCCACATCCTCAATAATGCTTAAAGCAATCATCTTATCTATTTCCTCCTTGACCCATAATCACCAGTTTGGATTCATATGATAAGGCCTCTTCCGAATCAGGCATGTACCTTCCTTCAACTTGATCCTCATCTCCCCTAAGGAATGGTGGATGCCTTTGAGTTCATGGTACCCACGTGGGAACAAATCTTGGAACCTGTGCAATAGATTAATGATCTTTGAAAATTATTTCTCTAACCAGTAGTCCCCAATGGTAGCTTCCTTAGGTTCTATCTCTGTCCCAATGTTAAAATTCATTTTTTTAAGGGCTCATGGTAGGTGTGTGCTTTCTCATCAGCACTATCTATGACTTCACGTGTACCTTCAGAATGGTTAGCATCCAAAATTTCCATTTCTTCACCATCTACTACATAGACTATTTTCCTTTTTCATTTTCCATACAAACTCACTCAAATTGTGTTTCTTTTGATTCCTCTTCATCGAAATGTGTCTCCAAACTAGGTTCACTCAGGAACTCTAGTAGCTTATCTTTTGTTATGGCACTATCTCCCATTGTAAGGATCTTAACAACTTGCAATGCCTTATCCACTGATGGCTTGACACTTTGATACTCAAAATATTGAATGAGATCAGTCCTTAACTCCTACTAATTACCTATTTGACAACATGTCTCTAATTGGATATACCATGCATGCACCCTGTAAGGTGGAATATAACTTATGCACCCATAACAAAGGTGGTAACATTTATGTTCCCTTCATCTAGGCCTTCTGACAAGATTTGATGTGGAATGAGGCGGGTTCCTTTCCATGGTAGTCATGTATGTTAGTGGGCACATTGATTCTATAGAATCTTACAGAAAATGCAACTCTTACGTCACTCCACTCTAGGAAACTCTCGCAATGTGTTGTCCACCAATGTGTGGCAGTCCCGAGTAAGTATAGCTGAGCACACTTCTTCTTCCGTCCTCATTTTTCCATTGAGCATCCATTTCTCATAATAAATCATCATATATTTCCCCTCTGGAGTAACTTGGTAGCTTCTTTCTTCCCAGGCACTTGACTGAGTGTGCCTTTGTGACCATTGTTATAGATCCTCTCAATTGTCACCCAATCAATTCATAAGTCCCGTGAACCCAATTATCACATGTTATGCTAGTTGTATCACTCATCGAATGATCATCTTCAAATTGGATAACCCCTTCTGTAGGATGAATTATTTCAGGGTCTCTGATGGAGCACACATTGATTCTATCGAGGAATTCCTCTCCTAATGGCTTAGTATAGGGTGCTGATTTTCCATCTGTCAAGGGGATGATGACATGTTCCTCCTTGTTCTGAAAACTTATATACCCCTTATTAAACCATAGGTAATTATTATTTTTGTAACACCATGGGTGGCCAAGTAATTTTGGGAAATTATCCACCTCAGCAAGTGTCAAGACTTCAATGTTCCTAGTGAACTTGGCCCCTAGAATAGTTATAACCACATCTTTCGAGACTCCAATAGGAATTACCTTTGTCTTATTCTCCATATATAACACATTCAAATATGGTTGTAATGCAAGCCTTCCCATTTGATGCCATGCATTCAATTTAAGAAAATTAACCTCCACTCCCATATCGATGAGGATATTTCTCAGAAGTCACCCATCAATAACTACATTCAATGTGATCTCTTTATCACAGTCAAGGTTGTGAGGAGGAATATTGGCATGTAGAACCTTCTTTTGGCGCTCTCTCTTGGAACGTGGTACCTTCTACCGTAACCATTCTCCTAGCAAGGGAATGATATTCTCCTACCTTAACATACTCCACATTTCCCTGACCTCATCCATATCCTTCTGTGGAGCCTCAACATTCTTCCTTTTCTCCAACTGCTTTGATTCCTCCTTTAGACATTGGATCTCCCCTTGTAAACTCCAAATCACATCCATAGTCTCTTGATATACTTCCTTCTAATGAGTAGTGTCAAAATACTTCCCATTTACCACTTCTTCCCTAACAACTAGTTTCTGTCTTGGTAACTCCTTGGCACGCGCAGCCTCCACCCACATTGTCACTAGTACAAGTTCTAATCCTGACTTATGCAATACTCTTGGCATCCACTGAAGGTCATCCTTCTTTATGCTCACCATCCCAATGCCTTTGTCTTTCTGGTGTTTTTTGATCATTTGCTAAAATAGCTTAGGGCACTCTTTGTACTTATGTTTCTTTCTGAACCATGAGCACTTCAATAGATTAGGACACTCACGCTTATAATGCCATATAGACCCACAATTATAATAGGTTCCTTGTAGGAACTCACTTCTTCCTCCACCATAGTTACTAAGACCAAAAAATCCTATTATGTGCGCCCTTCATAGGGATGATCATCATCCTTGTAACTGCTTGCAAGGCTAGTCTAGTGCACACCAAGATCAATAACATCATGAATCTAGTCAATCAGCCTACAATAATTGGTATCCTGGGTCATAGAGGTACATAAATTACAATAGCAAGAAACATTCTTATGGATTGCGTTCTATAGTAGAGGACACCTATTTGCATCGTGATCCCCATGACAGATCTCACAGTCTACCACCATGGAATGTACCAACTTTCGAGGGCAACTATCCTTTACATACCCTTCCACTTCATAGTCTATGTACCAAAGACCACTACGAACCTCATGCACTGAATTCGCAGATAACTTCTCCAACTACTTGGCCATTGCAGCAATATGACCCTCCAAAAAAGGGCTAACACTAGTACACACACTCCCAACAACCTCAACGTGTAGGGAAGCTTCCAAGGCCTCGCACGGGTCTGTGAAATTCTTGTGTGATAGTTCCCTTCTAAAAAGTGTTATCAATCCCCAAAAAAACCATTGAGCATACTGAGAGGGGTGTATGTCATAGGATAGTTTTGATAAGAGAGTTTTGAACCATGCGTCATACTCTCGCACACTCTCTGTCATTCCCTACTAGATCTCCTTTAGGGAAATGATGATTTTATGCTTGAACTCATGGATATGGAACTATTCTAGGAAGGTGTTATTCAACACATTGTAATTTACCACCATATGATGTGGGTCATACTTCTGGTACTATATGTGTGGGTGTCCTTACAATGTCATTAAAAACAGACTTAATTTTCACTCTAGGGTAGTGATTCCCTTTGCACACCACAACAATTCACATTTTTGCACATGTTATGTGGGATCCTTAATACCTTTGTAGTCTGGAAAGTGTAAATACATACCAAAGAATACTTGTGGAGGTGGCTACGACCCTTTTTCTCTTGATCCAGAACCTTGGTTCCCTTCGGTGTTTCCTCTGCCACCAAATCCACTAAACCTACCAGGTCTTGGTCCTCCTGATGCACCAGATCCTCCAAATATGCTAGGTCCACATGGTTCTCCATATCTTATACCACCAAATCCACCTCTTATAGCTAGAAAATGGCCTGAAGTGGTTGTGCCCTTTTTTTCCAACGTCAGACTGAACTGTGTACCGATGGTTTGTGATATTTTCCCGCTGCCAGTTGTGTGTCCTGCACCACTTCCAAATGTAATACCCAAACCTTGTGTATTTGCACCTTGTCTAAAAATTCCTCAAAATAAAGGAATGGTTTGCATAGCCATGGATGTCCCAAATGATAAATTATATCTCTTAGGCGTAGATCGGTTACTCCCACCAACACCAACCAGATTAGCACTACTTCTTCCTTAATATGGAAAACCAAGCACCAGGGGTTGATCATCAAGTGGGTTCAAATGCATGCCAAAGGTTCTCCTTTCTTCATGTGATGAAATATCATCAGAAGATGAAGGGACTTCTCTCCTGCACTTGCTAAGATGGGGTAGCACAGAAAACTCAGGTCTCACATCCTTTGTGTGAACCTCAACTCCTTCCCACAACGTATTCCTCCATAAATCCATCACACATGTAACCTCGCATTGTATAGCCATCTCCCTTCCATGAGATTCACTATAATTGAGTTGTCTCTCTTCCCTTTCCTTTTCATCTGTAATGTCTATCATCTTCTACCACCCTAGCTTCCTCGCTTGATGCTCAGAGAAGCTTAGCCAACCATAGGGAATGCCTCTAAACTTAGGGTAATGATCAAGATCTTCATAGCCAAAGGTATAACACATAAAAATGATCCTCTGGGCTCCCTCAGAAACTCAAACTTAGAAACCTCTGGGAAAGAATACGTAGAAATGGCATATTCTAGAGTATAACTAGTCAGGACTCCTTTCCACCAATGATTGAAAACACGCGTCCAAGTCAGATCTGCATCCTGCAACCTCTGGTAATCATATTAGGTCCATATGCATGATCTATAGTACTAGCTCAATCTAGATGCATATGATGAAAGCCATTCATATAGTTATACAAGAAAATAACAGAAGAATGTCACGTAAAACTTATGGTACAAGTTCTCTTCTACCAATATCCGTGCATCAAACTTAGGTCTAGTGTTGAATCTTTGAGAAAACTTGTCCTGTATGCTCTTGAATCATGCTTCAACATTATCCAAGGTCAGACATTCTATCATCACACATCACAGGGACCAAGATGTATGTCATTTCTCACAACAACTTCAAAAAAAGGTCCCAAAAAATGGAACCAAGATGTAGTCATTTTTATGTCCTTAGAAACAATAGTCTAATCCCATGTGCATCGGCCTATCACCCAGTGGGCACTGGGCACTCACCCGAGGAACAAGCAGGAACTGAGCCCCTCCTTTATGTGAGTATTATGAGAAGATGTTGATCAATGAAAAAGACTTAGAAAAAGGGTAAAGAAACATGCATTCATTTTGAGAACCTAAGATGAAGCATTATATTAATGCATCCATTCAAACAACAAGAGAAATATCAAACAAATAACATATTTGATAATACAAAGAAAATTCACTAGGGTTTATACCCATGAACAAAGTAAATATTTTAAGAGAAATACATATATTGATATTACTCTCAGTAACCATATTAAATTCTTTAAGGCCATTATAGACCAAATGTTTTAATGCCGATAAGACTTACACATCAGAATCCTAAACTCTGCTTTACAGGTTACAAAGATGTTCATAGACACATCCCTCTACATAATTCATCTCTCCAATATCCTTCCTAATGAGAATCCCTAGAACCCATCCCTATTTCTGCATAGCGTCACCTCTTTAATCACTATGTGGTGCCAAAGACCACACACTTTTCTCAAAAATCCCCCCTTTCCTTTTACCTGAGAAGCTCTATATATAGCTTTAGCATCCACTGCCATGCCTTCCTGAAGTAGTAGATCAATTGCAAAGTTTCCATGCGGTCCTTAAATGGATCATGCTTCTTCCCATCCAAGCTCTCCACTTTCTAACACGATTTCTTTCTAGATCCTTCCATCACATGGAATATTCCCTTTCCTTGTTGGGCCCCTGAAAGATTAACTAAGTGTGAAGATGCGTGGGCGCATGGGACCCTAGTTATAGAAGGGCACGCAAGGAAAAAGTGCACAGGAGGAAGAGTTAAGGAGGCATACGGTTCTCGCGGTGCATGAAAGGAGATTCGGGACTTAGCTGATTTAAGAAACAAAGGCAGAACACATGAAAAGTGTGATTAGTTACACACAGATAAGATGCCAGCTTGGCAATAGGTGGCCGAGAAAAGAGCATGCCAATGAAGGAGTCTTCTAGAAGACCATCATGAGATGGAGTGGAGAGCTCAGGCTTGAGGAAACATGCTCGCTAAAGGACCACATTCGACAGTTGGTGACATATCTGAGGGTGCGGCAAGGAAAGTTGGCAATGTAGGAAGGTGATAAATACAAGTGCTTGTAGTGGGAAAAGAGAGACAGAGATAAGGAGACTAGGATAACATACACACGGGAATATAGATATGAGAGGAGAAGATAGGAGGGATACACACAGAGAGAGATAACATGGGTGAAGCTCTGCAGGATTACTGCGAGTGGAACTTTGGTGTAGAAAGGAGTGTAATAATCTTAGCATTGTAATTTATTTTTCTTTTTAGCTTAGTTATACAAGCCTAGTGATGTGCATGACTGCGGTCTAACCTCTATGGCTCTTTGTAATCAAACGATGAATACAATGAGGTTACCTATTGCAATTAGATATGAATATCAGTGGGTTTTATGTATATTTCATTTATAGAAGCTCTCTTTCCTTTCATGCTATGAATGAATGATTGTATCTTTCCTTCTGTTATAATATATGATATGGAGTCTATTAAAACACTGAGTTTGAAGGAAATACAAGGATCTGGAGGACGTTATGAGCCCCATAATTCTTGTATGTCTAAAATTATTTCCTGAATACTCTTATACTACTCATAGATGAATGCTTCTCACTAAAACTCACATAAAAGAGAGACTCGGCATCCACACGTGCCTCAGGTGAGCACTCAACTTCTACTAGGTGATAGGCTGGTGCACATGGGATTCCTTCCTTTGATAGTTGGAGTAAAATTGAATACATCTTGGTTTCATTGCGGGGACCTATTTTTAAAGTTATAGTGGGATATAACATGCATCATGATATGTGTAAAGAGTAATGATGGATCGGTTAACATTGGAAAATGTTGAATCGTGGTTCAAGAGCACGAAAGATGAATTTTCCCAGAGATTCAACATTGGACCTGAGTTTGATACACGTAGATGGGTAGAGGAGAATCTCTACCATGATCTATATGAGACTTTTTTCTACTGCTTCCTAGTAGAGTTTGTTGGTATCCATATTTAATCTCCTTCACAACTTGAACAACATCATGAATTTACATAAGACACTCAAGGATGGATAGATGTTTTGTATGTCATTTGTAGCCAGGGAAGCACACCTATCTACTTGTTTGCATTCAAGAACTGAGGGAGTGGATAGCACCTTCAAGAGGGTTTTGATCTAGCCCTCACTATTTTAGGTCGTGCCTATCAACCAAGGTAAGAGAACCTATATTGCAACCCCTATATGGTAAGGAGATGGAGATATCCTTGTGTTTTGCATATGATATGGAAGAGGCTTTGTCAAAACATGATCAAGTATCCATTATCCAAACTCAAAGGAGTTGTCACTACTAAATGACAGACATGTTCTCAAAACAAAGCTAGAGCTGCTAAAGACATGATAAAACCCTAATCAACTTTGTGCATTTTAGTGAAAGGATTGAATTATTTTATGGACACACAATGCAAATACAAGGGTATTGGAGGTAGGATGAGTTAGTCTAAAATGAAATTCTGATGAGAGATGTTGAGACAAGATTAGTTAGAAGTCATCACCTTCTTTGGGAAACTTTGCAAATGAATTACAACACCTAAACAGCAGAGATGTTTCAATGAATTTGAAGTGCTCTTTCAACCAGGATGTGTGCACACATGGATGCCAAAATCTGTAGTATTCCATACAAAATTTGATAACCTGCCATAAAGGCTTGAAGAAAAATATCAATGAAGCATCTAGGAATCCCTATTTAATCATGACCTAAGGTGCACCCAAAGGTTTACAGATAGTCTCAATAATCAATGATGGTAAGATGATTTTAAATCTATTTATCTCCTATCAGATGAAAGATCTTCTGAATACAAGATTGTAAATGCCATTAAACCATCAACCAGAAATGAGACCCTCTATGATCAGAGAGATCCTAAACACAAGATTGCAACATGAGCATGAAACACAAATTGAAAACATACTGAAATATAAGTGTATGCAAGCTTTGCCAAGAGATAAAACTAGTTAATCTAAGAATTTGATCAGATGTATCAGCAAGGGAATGTTATTTAGACAATCTCAAAGCTTGTTGATGGCTTTATAGCTGAAACCAACTCAACATGATGAACATTTGATGCAAATAGGAACCAAAATGGCTCTCAGGAAGTCTCTCCAAAAAGAAATGGACTTCTTCCAGTTTTCCACATGAAATATCTTCTCTCCTCCTCCAAAATTCTCAACAAAACCTCCAAAATGCCTCCAAATTACATCATATACCCACTACCAGCTTGGATCCTTGCATCCCAAGCAAATAATATGCCAAAGGGATCAAATTTGTTACAAAACCCTATCCATTTGATGAAAAATGATATAAAACTGTAAAACAGCTTGCCAAATGCCAGAGATGCACAAATATTTTAAAATATTACATGAACTCAGATCCTTATCCATCCCAGGGTCACGTTTTTAGCATTCCACCATGTCAGCATGCATTTGTAATCATTTTCCACCTTTTTCCCTTATAATTTTTAACTCTGCAACTTTAATTTTTTACCATTCACATTTTTTCACACAGGTTGCAAAAAATATTTCACAAAAAACACTATAGGGCACTGAATCAGCTCAAATGAATGATGCCACTATATTTAGAAGGTCGAAAGGATGCATAATCGTATAAAATTTCATGTGATTTGGTGCAAAATGGTGATTCCACACTTCTTGGAGCTTCTATGGCACCCAAAAAATGAAATTACACAGCTGCCATCGATTAAAACAAACTTTAAATCTCTGCCCTCCACGTGTCAGATTCAAATCCCCTTCAAAAATGCTGAAATTATCTTGTTGCCTTTTAATAAGGTGGGACACATGTCCAAATATGATTGGGGCGGGCCCCCAATCCTAAAAATGCATTTTAAAACCTTTTTGGCTTCGGGAAAATTTTGAATATTTTTCCTGTGAGCCCCTGGATGTGCCACGTGTCCTCCTATGGGTCCCCACCAAGGTCGCGGGCCAATTCGATGAATTTTTCCACTTTTTGAGAAAAGGAAAATTGTCTAAAAAATCTCTGTGCCCTCGAACACCCGCTGCTACTTCTGCCACGTGTCGCTGTCCCATTGGATGCAGAGCTGTCTCAGCAAATTTAACTTATTGAATAATGCCACATGTCTCCCCTTGATTTGTTGCAGGGAGACGCCTTCAAATTTTCCATGGGTCAATTTTTCACCTTAATATTTGTTTCCAGAGTTTGGAGAACTTTTTCCATTTTCTCCCCATGCTTCACATCTCCATTGAATATGAGACATGTGTCCTCCTTTGATTCGTCACAGGCTATCTTGCACTTTTTACCTTGTAAACATAGAGGCAAAAATTCACAAACTTCTCCTTCAGCCTCTTCCTCCATCTTGCCTCCTGGACACATGTCCATACCCTATTTGCTATGGGCCTTCAGGAAAAAATTTAATTTTAGCGTTTTGAAGTTAAAACTTCAAAGTCTTTAAAACTTTCACCCCCACATGGCTTCTCCTGGACACGTGTCCACTTTTCATTGGGTGCGGACATATTTTTCAAAAAAAAATTTCTCTAGCATTTTGAAGCCAAAAAACTTCAAATTTTTTCAAGTCCCTGCTTTTTCAGTCGACCTCGCTGTGCCACGTGTTATCATACCATTGGGCGCGGGCCCTTGGAGAAAAAGTTGACATTGAGAAATTTTTCAAAAATGAAGAAAATTTTAAGTGACCCCTGCCACCCGCCGGTCCATCAACCAATCAAATCATGCCACGTAGGCACATCACTGTAGAACTGCGGGGCCATGGACATAAATTTTCCCCTCGCTAAAATTTCAAAAAGTGACAAGTTATAATTTTTTTTCCACCATCCCCAGCCAATAGGATCCTGCCATGTAGCATAAATGTTACAATGATAAATTTGACAGCCCAAGAGCCCATCAAAATGTGAAAAATACAAAGGGTGCCCAAAAAATTGAATTTTTTCACAAGGAAGGTGGACCTCTTGGTTTTAAATTGATTGAGTCATGTTTTATCATCAATTTCAGATCGGGGATCAAGTTTTCAACTTTTAGAAACTCGGACTTTGATCCATTTTGAGTTTTTTGCATGAATGGGCAATGGAAAAATGGCACAGCCCATACAAATGAAAAAAATTGGGGCACAACAAGGGGGAAACTTGGATTTTGTTTGAAAATGGGGTAGAATAATGACATTGAGGGCATTTTGAAGGCATTTGACTAGAAAAAAGAGCTACAGATCACCGGCTCGAGCAAAAAGATGTTTTGGAGTAAAAATGGAACATGGAGAATTAGGGCAAAGTGTGCAAACCCAGTAATTACACCAACAAATTTATTTGGGTGGCTTTCAACTTATGCATCTAGATCAAGTTGTCATTATGGATCATGAATATGGACCATAGAAGACTACCAAAGGTTGCAGGATGCAGATCTGACATGGACCCATGCTATAGATCACTGGTGGGGAGGAGTACTAGCTAGCTACACTTTGGAATACACCGTTTCCACGTATTCTTCCCCAGAGATTGCTGAGTTTGAGTTTCTACGAGAACCTAGAGGATCATTTCTACATGCTATTCCTCTAGCTATGAAGATATTAATGGTTACCATGAGTTTAGAAGTGCTCCCCATGGCCAGCTAAACCGTTTCTAGAGCACTGGGTAAGGAAGCTCGGGTGGAGGAAGATGGCAGATGAGATGACAAAAAAGGAGAGGGAAGAAAGATGACTTAAGTATGGTGAAGTGCATGAAAGGGAGATTACTAGATGATGCAAAGCTTGCTAGTGTGATGGATCTATGGAGACAGATGTTGCAGGAAGGAGTTGAGGTTCACGCGGAGGATGTGGAACTTGAGTAGTCTGTGCTACCCCATCTTGGCAAGCACGTGAGGGAGACCCCTTCGGCTCTTGGTGAGAGTTCGTCACATGGAGAAAGGAGAGTTGTTGGTGCATATCTGAACCCACCCAGTGACAGAGCCCTGGCGCTTGGTTTTCCTGATCCAAGAAGAAGTATTGATCTAATTGAAACCAGTGGAAGAGATAGATCTATGCTTAGGAGGTATAATTTTTCAGTTCCTTCTTTTATGGCTACACATATTCTAGTATTTGGAGGAGTTTTTGGACAAGGAGCAAGTGTACAAGATTTTGGTCTCACATTAGGGAGTGGTGTGAGAAAAATTAGCGGTAGTGGGGCACCATCACAGATCGCCAGTGCATAGTTTAGTGGGACCGTGGGGGCACTTGGCATAGCTCCTATAGGCCCTATTGGGCCTAGTGGTTCTAGTGGCTCTGGAGGTACAAGACCCGGTGGACCTGGAGGATCAGGCGGTGGAGGAAACACTGGAGGGAACCAAGGCTCTGGTTCAGGACAAGGACCCCAGCCACCACCTCAAGTTTTCTTTGAAATGTCTCTACATTTACTAGATTACAGGGGCATTGAGGATGCTATGGAACATGTTCACAAGTGTGAACCACTATGGCACGTGAAAGGTATCACAACCCCAGAACGAAAGGCTAGTCAATTTGCAACAATGTTGTAAGGATGTGCACATAGATGGTTTAGAAAGTATGATCCTCATAAAATAGTGGTAGATTACACTGCATTAAAGAATGCATTCCTGGCAGAGTTCCACATTCCTGAGTTCGAGCAAAAAAGCATTAACGCTTTGAAGGAGATGCAACAAGGAATGGCAGAGAGTGTGTGAGAGTATGATGCGTGATTTAAGAATCTCTTGTCTAAATTATCATATGATATACATCCTTCTCAGCATGCACAATGGTTTTTTGGAGGATTGATCACCCCTTTTAGAAGGGCTCTGTCTCATAATACTTTTATAAATCCACACGAAGCATTGGAGGTTGCCTTGCGTGCCAAATCCATTGGTAGTATTGATACTGGTGTTAGCCCATTCTAGGAGGCTCAGATTGCTGCTATGGCTAAGAAGTTGGAAAAGCTATCTACCAACTTGGTCCATGAGACTCGTAGTGGTTTGTGGTGCATCTAGATTGTGAGATAGAGGGGCATGTTAAGGAAATTTTCCCCCGGAGGATGGTATGCACTATGATGTTAGATTGTGAAATCTGTCATGGGGACCATGATGCCAGTAGATGTCCCTTGCTTTAGCACGTGATCAGGAAGAATGTATCCTGTTATTGCAATATTTGCACCTCCACGACCCATGATACCAAAGACTATAGGCTCATTGATCAGATACATGACACCATTGATCATGGGGTGTGCCAAACCAACATTGCTAGTGGTTCTAAAAATTATGATCACCGTTATGAGGAGTGCGTAGATGGAGACACCCGTGGAAGAGGTTTTCAAGGAGGATTCCATGGATGAGGTAACCACAGAGGAAGGATTGAGTTCCCGCGAGGGATATGTTTCAACTGTGGATCTCCAAAACATTACAAGCATGAGTGCTTGGACTTGTTGCAGTGCTCATGGTATGGAAAGAAGCATAAGTATGAGGAGTTCTTAGAGTTTTATGAGCATATGATTTAGTAGCACTGGAAGGACAAAGGCACTACGATGGTCAACATTAAGAAGGCAGACATACAATGGATGCCTCGGGTAACACAAGATGAAGGTTTGGAGCCTGTCTTAGTAAAAACAAGGGCAGAAGCCACACACGCAAGGGAGATACCAAGAAAGAAGAGCCTGGTTTCAAGGGAAGAGGTCATTCATTGAAAGTATCCAGACCCCGCGCATCAGAAGGAGATATATCAGGACACCATGGATGTTATTCAAAGCTTACAAGGGGAGTTCCAGTGTCTCAAGGAGTAATCCAGGAGGGAGAAATAAGGAAGGAGGATCAAGGTGCAGAAAGATGACCTAGATGAGGTCAAGGAGGTGTACAAAATGCTAAGGCAGGAGAACATCATCCCTTTAATAGGATCCTGGTTGAGAGAGAAGGTACCACGCACTAGAGAAGAGCGTGAGAGACAGGTCTTGCATGTGAACCTTCCCCCTCACAACCTTGACTATGACAAAGAGATTACATTAAATGCAGTTGTGGATGGTTGGTTCCTCAGCAATATACTCATTGACACTGGCGCGGAGGTTAATGTTTTGACTTTGGATGCATGGCATTAGATGGGGAGACCTGTATTACAGCCATCTTCAAATGTGTTGTATATGGCAAACAAGACTAAGGCAATGCCCATCGGTGTCTTGAAGGATGCAACTATTACTATCCAGGGAGCCAAGTTTACTAGGGACTTCAAAGTCTTGGTGCTCGCCAAGGTAGAAAATTTCCCAGCACTACTTGGGCACCCTTGGTATTACAAGAACAATGTGGACATCTGGTTCAATAAGGGGTACATCAGTTTTGATAATAAAGAGGAGTGGGTCATTATACTCCTGGTTGATGGGAAGTCAGCGCCCTATATTGAACCATTGGGAGAAGATGTTCCTAGACAAGATTTATGTGCACTCAATCAGAGACCCTGAGAGGGTACACCCTATTAGCGGGGTTATCCAGTTTGAAGATGCCTAGTCAGTGAGTGATACCACTAGTATAGCATGTGACAATTGGGTGCATGGGACATATGAATTAATAGGATGGCAGTTGAGAGGATCGGTGACTGAGGTAACAAAGGCACACATAGTTCGGTGCCTTGGAGGAAAATAATTTCCCAAGTACTTAGGAGGAGCCTTCCTTGAGATCTTTCTGCAGGAGATAGAATATCAGTGGAAGAACAAGAAGGAACAGAGGGAGATGCTGAGTTACGTCTTGATCGGCACAACAACTCATTGGTGGGCCATGCATTAGTAAAGCCTTTTAGAATGGCACGAGGTAAGAATTTCTCTCTCTATTAGATTTTATAGAAGTAATATACCCACCATCATCACAGAGTACCATGGGAAGGATCCCACCTCTTTCCATATCTAAGAGTGTGAACGGGTCTGGAGAGAAGGTGCGGAGGCCTTGCCACCATCCCTCTGGGTGCATAAATTATATTCTACATTGCAGGGTTATGTGCATATGGTACATTCATTCAGAGACATGCTACCAGAAAAGGAATTGGCAAGATATTGCAGCTGATCTTATTCAAGCCTTTGAGTATCAGAGTACCAAACCATCGGTTGATAATGCCTTGCAAGGTATCAAGTGCCTTACCATGGGGGATAGTACCAGAATGGAAGATAGGCTATTGGAATTACTAGGTGAACCAGGAATGGAGGTGTGCTTCAAAGAGATTGAAGAAATAGAAGAGTTACAACTTGAGCATGCGTGTTTAGAGAAGGAGAGGGGAAAGTTAGTATATGTGATTGATGGAGAGGAATCAAAGAGTTTAGATGTTAGCAATTTTATAGGAACGCACAAGGTAGTGGACAGTGTAGATGATCGCGTGCGTGCCTACCATGAGCCTTTAAAGACAAAGAAAGTTAACATCAGTTTAGAAGAAGAACCTAAGTAAGCTATTATTAGAGATTATTGGACGGAGAAGGAAGTGTCAAAGATCATTGATCTGTTGTGTAAATTCAAGGATTTATTCCTGTGCGGGTATCATGAGCTAAAAGGTGTACAACATTCCTTGGGGGATATGAGGATAAAACTAAAGTAAGGTGTGTGCTCGATTAAAAAAATGCCCTACTGGATGAATCCCAACTTACGCATGAATGTTAAGGAGGAGATAAACAAGATGATAGCTTTTGGGATCATTGAGGTAGTAGAAGAATCGGAATGGATAAGTCCGATGGTAATTAGCATCAAGAAAGATGGGTGGATTATAATTTATGTGGATTATAGGGAATTAAATGTAGTTTGTGTCATTGATCCATTTCCAACCCCCTTCACTGAAGAAATTTTGGAAGGAGTCACTAGGCGCGAAATCTATTCCTTTATGGATGGATTTTCAGGATACCACCAAGTTCGGATTGCAAAGGAGGACCAGGAGAAGACAACTTTTGACACTGAGTGAGGAATTTTTACATATACAGTCATGCCCTTTGGGTTAAAAAATGTGCCTACTGTCTTATCACTCATAGTGGTGCAAGCATTCCGGGACTTCATTCATAAGTTTCTTCAGGTTTACTTGGATGATTGGATAGTATATGGTCTAGTTAAGGACCATTGTGACAACTTGAGATTAATATTTGAAAGGTGTAGGCAGTTGAGGATATCCCTCAACATTAAGAAGTGTGTGTTTGCTACACCCTTTGGGAATTTATTGGGGCATATCATATGTAAGAAGGGATTGTTGGTAGATCCTACTAAGGTTGCAGTTATTGTGGGGTTAAGGGAACCTACTAGCTAGAGCACAGTGCGTGAATTCCTTGGGCATATGGGATATTACAGAAAATTCATTAAGGGGTATGCCAAGATTGCTGCACCTCTAGAGGAGCTTCTTAGACAAAAAAGTACCTTCCATTGGGGAAAGGTGCAGCAGAGGGTGTTTGATACATTAAAAGATAGGCTTATTACCACACCTATTTTGTGATTTCCCTCTTGGGACAATCCCTTCCATGTCCATGTAGATGCCTCAGGAACCGCCATTGGAGTAGTACTTGCACAACCAAGTGAGGGGATTGTTGATCATCCTCTCTATTTTCACGATCAAGAAGCTAACACTAGTATAGAAGAATTATACCACGACCGAGTGCCAGGAATTTTCAATGATCTATGTGCTTTTCAAATTTTGACACTATCTGCTAGAAACACCCTTTGTATTCTGCACTGACCATATGACATTAAAGTATTTAGTGAACAAGCCCCTTCTTCAAGGGTGCATATGTCGATGGGTGTTTTTGTTTCAAGAGTTTGAGTTCACCATTGTAGTGAAGCCTAGAAAAGGAAACGATGGGCCTGATCATCTATCAAGAATTGATTCAGGAGAGGACACGCAAAGTATTGAGGAAGCAATGCCAGATGCACAACTGTTTAGATTGTGGTGTGTACCCTCAGATTTGGAAGAGATTGCTATATTTTTAAAAGAAGGTGTGGCGCCAGATGGAATGAGGGCATTGGAAAAGAAGTAGTTGGCCATACATGCCATGTCCTACATGTTTATTAGTGGAGACTTATAAAAATTGGGACGTGATGAAGTTTTGCACAGATGTGTGTTAGAACATGAGTGCCTGGCCATCATGGAGGAAGCACATGGAGGAAGTGCGGGTGGTCATTACGTAGGTGATGCCACCGTGTACAAGATTTTAATGTTAGGTCTATGGTGGGAAACCTTGTATAGGG
Source organism: Taxus chinensis (assembly GCA_019776745.2). Lineage (NCBI taxonomy): Eukaryota > Viridiplantae > Streptophyta > Pinopsida > Cupressales > Taxaceae > Taxus > Taxus chinensis. The sequence goes on from CM034149.1 coordinate 814,984,206, forward strand.
ATTGTAGAGATTATTGTAAAGCATTTGACCATTGTCAGTGCATTGGTACCAAAACCATGAAGGAGAGATGAAATGCCTTTGCATCCTATTCCTAGCGTAGATCCTTTTTAAAAGTGGGTGATAGAATTTTTAGGACCTATTGCATCGACAATGCGTAGGACTGGGTCACGTTATGTCATCACTTGCATGGATTATCTCACGAGGTGGGTAGAAGCAGCCCCGACCAAAGATTACATGACAACAACAGCGGCAAGGTTCCTATGGGAGAACATTATCACCAGGTATGGATGCCCTTTGAGTTTGACCAGTGATAGGGGTATGCATTTTCAAATGAGATCATGAGGATCCTACTATCTAAGTTCATGGTGGCTCATCATAAGACTATGCCCTATCACCCACAAGCAAATGGAACCGCAGAAGCATTCAAAAAAATACTGAGTCATACCTTGACCAAAATTTGTGATGTTGGAAGACAGGATTGGGATGACAAGATATCAACAGTTTTATGGGCTTACAGGACTACATATAAAAGACTAAATAAAGCCACACCTTTCCAATTGGTCTTTGGTGTGGAAGCTATTTTTTTGGTTGAATTTATGTTACCTTCTCTGTGAATAACGCGTGTAAAGGATAATTAGCTGATGAACAAAAGCCTAGGAAGAAAGAATCTATGAACTAATGAAACTAGATGAAAGACGATCACTTTCCCATTGGAACCAAACATCAGAAAAAGTAAAGCAAAAGGCTTGGCATGATCACCATATTAGGAAAAATAATTTGAGGTTGGGTAGATGGTGTTACTGTATGATTCTAAATTTTTGTACCATCCCGGGAATTTGAAAGTCCATTGGTTAGGTCCCTACACAATATCATACATCCTTGATTCAGGTGCGCGTCAGTTACAAGCACTGGATGGGACAAAGCTTCCTAGACACTTTAATGGTAGTAGGCTGAAGCCCTACTATAAATAAGTCTTCTTGGTGTTTATAAATAAGGTAGTTTTGCCAATTAGTTTAGCATTTTTCTTTGGTGGGTTTTTCAGAAAAATGAGCTCTCTCAAAATTTTCTCATGATTTTCAACTTTTCCCGACCCCTCTGCATGTCTCAAAACATGAATTATATATCTCTTGCCACATTTGATCCTTCTTTCCCAAGCAAAGAATATGCCATGGGATCAATTCTGTTACAACAATTCTTCACGATTAAATGAAAATGACATCAAACAGAAAAACACTCGAAGGTTGCCAGGTGTGCCCAAAAAGATTAAATCATTACAAATATCTAGATCATTATCCATCCTAGAGGCATGTTTTTCATCATTGAGGCATGCAAACACCTTTTACTCATCATTTTCACCTTTTTACCTTTTCAAATTACCTCTACAACTTTTGATTTTGACATTCCACGTGTTTGCTCGGGTAAGGGTAAAAAATTACTTCAAAAACATCCCAAATCAAAGAATTAAGCCATGAAAGTGATGCCAATGATCCTAGAAGGACAAGATGACACAAACTCACTATACATTTGATGAATTTTGATGCAAAAATCGTGATTCCAAGCTTCCTGGAACTCCCATGACAGTCAAAACAAATGGATGCACAACAATCGTCGATCTTATCCATCTTTTAATCATGGCCCTCCATGTGGAAGATGCAGATTTAGAAATAAGCCTAAGTTACCTTTTTAATTTTTTGGATAAGGCCGAACACGTGGCAAAAAATGATTGGAAACAAATTCGGGCTCATTTTTGACATTTCCACATTTTTTGGAAAAATGGAAAATTTTGACTTTTTTCTCCACCCCTCCACCTTTGAATTTTGGAGCTGACACGTGGCACATGGTGGGTCCCATTGGGATCACGCTTCAATTCTGCACATTTTGACCTTTTTTGGAAAATTAGAAAAATTTCACTTTTTACCCCACGAGCCCGCATCTCTGATTTCTCCCTTGCCATGTGTCTCAATGATTCATTTATGTCCATTCGTTACCAGGTCTAAGCACTTTCCAAAATTTTCAAAATTTTAGGTCTCTTTTTTAAAAAGGGAAAAAATCCCCTTTTGACTTCCATTTGGCCTGTCACACCTTCCCATTCTGACCCTTTTGGACACATGACTAGCTGTGATTGGCCACGGGGCCGCTGCTCCAAATTTTTTAACACATTTCCCTTCTTTTCACAAAAGGGAAACAATTCAAGCTACCACTTTTTCCATTCGTCATTTCCTACTGACCCACCTAAAATTTATGCCACATGTCCTCCTCTCATTGGAGTTGGGGAAAAAATGATTTTGTAAACTTTAGAAAAATAGAGCTAAAAAACTCTAAGTCCCCCATCGGCCCGCTCCTCCCTTTTTGGTCTTTTAGGACACATGTCCTCTTCTGGTTACCTGCAGGGATTCGGGCCATTTTGTGACTTTAACATTTTTGCAAAATAAGGTCTAAAAACCTTAAGGGAATCCAACCACCCACCATTCCCCTACCAATCAGAACATGCGATGTAGGAAAATTTGGAAAAAATGGGTCCCTGGGCCTGAAAATGCCCCATTTGTCAAAAAGGTGAAAAATGAAAATTTACAACACTTCCCCACTTTTCCTCAGCCAATGAAAACCCACAACATTACCAATACCTTTTGAGGATGAATTTGACAGGAAAATGACGCCCATTTAGCCGTTAAAACGTAAAAAATTCCAGGGATGCCCTAAAATTCAATTTTTTCATCAAGGATGGTAGATTTTTCGATTCTAAATTAACTGAAGCATGATTTCTGAACATTTTCAACCTTGGGATAGGATTTTCAATTTCACACAAGTATGATTTGATAAAATTTGATTTTTTCCATGATCTGGAAAAGGGAAAAATGACATAACCTGCAAAATTGGAAAAATTAGGGCACAAAAAAGGGCAAACTTGGATTATTCTTTGAAATTAGGGAAAAAACAACAAGTTTGTGAGCATTTTAAAGCATTCAACTAGAGGGGTAGAATTTTAGACCATCAATTCAAAGGGTAAAATGTTTTTGAGCAAATATAGATTTGGAAAATTAGGGCAACATGGTGCAAGCTCAAAAATGGCACCAACTTCGGCTCTTACTTGGGGATGGGCACTCCCATTGAGTGCCACAAGGACAAAACATAGACCAAGTGCCAAAATATCCATTGGGAAAAGGATTCACAAGCCAAAATCACTAAAAACCAGCTGAGAACCCAACAAAAAGGCTGCCACACAGTAGGGCAAACCACAAACTAAGAAAACACCAAAAACAGAGTGAAAAACCAAACACTATACACTGTACAAGTTGGTGCATACCTCAAATTTGGGGATTAATCCAAGAAATGCTTCAGATGCCTGTCATTAACAGTAAGTTCAAGCAATTCCCCCATCTAAATCTTTGAGAAAAAAGGAATTCTCACTAATTCTGATAACAATGGCATAAGGGCCCTGCCACAATGCATCAAATTTTCCATGCTTTCCCTTGTCTTCATACCTACTATCCCACAAAAAAACTAGATCTCCAACATTGAAGGCTCTAGGAGTGACCTTATTGTCAAACAATCTCTTCAATTTTTCCCTAAATTTGACATGCCTTTGATGTGATGCTCTTCTCTCCTCATCAAGCTCAATAATCTGATTGATCCTTGATTCATATGGGCCAAGATCTTGATCTTCCAACTGTTGGGCAAACTGAAATGAAGATAATTATAGGTGTAAGGGCAAAAAAATCCTGAGTTCCATACACTAATTCAAATGGACTTTTACTAGTAGCTCTTTTAGGAGTTATCCTATCAGCCCAAACTACAAATTTCAATTGTTCACCCCATTTCTTCTTGTTTTGTTCCAAGGTTATTCTAATGATCTTCAACAAATTATTATTGTTGGAATCAAATTTTCCATTCCCTTGGGGGTTATAGTTTGAAGAATAAGTCAGATTTATTCCATATTCATTACACATTGCCATTAAAGGTTTGGCTCTAAAGCACATGGCATTATTAGCTATAATCTTGACTGGGACTCCAAATCTGCATATGATTTGATTCAACAAGAAGTCCATAACTATTTGGTGTGTTGCTTTCTTGGTGGGGATTGCCTCTACCCACTTTGTACAATAATCAGTGGCTACAAGGATCTACTTATGGCCAACAATAGAAGGATCTAAAATCTCACCAATGATTTCCATCCCCCATTGCTTGAAAGGAGCTACAATTGATACAGGCTGCAAAGGAAGGGAGCCTAATGCTTTTAGTCTTCCAGAGAAACGTTAACAACTTTCACATTTTCTAATCAGCATGGTTACATCTTTAAAAAGAGTAGGCCACCAATAACCAGCTCTCAAAATCTTATGTGCTGTTATTCTTCCAGCAAAGTGTCCTCCATAAAATCCCCCATGGAAATCAGCAATTACTTTGGGAGCTTCATCTTCAGTTACACACTTTAAGAGGACACCTTCAGGGTTCTTCCAAGCCAACCCAAAGTCACTGATGATGTATTTTTGAGAAGCCAGCTTGAGGGCTCTTTTCTGATTTTTATTTAAATGATCAAGACAACAAAGGTGTCTGAGGTAAAATATTATATCCTTGTACCACTCAGAACTTACCAATTTCCTAAGAACATCTACCCTTTCTTCTTCTACATCATTCACTTCCATAGTCTGCAAGTTGCTCTCATCCATGAGCTTAGAAAGACCCAAACCTCTTACTAGCTTTATGGTTTGTATGTCCATATCATACTCCTAAAGTTTTTTTCACCCATCTTCATATTCTACTTGAGATCTCCATCTTTGATAAGATGTCTTTTACCATGGGTGTGGGGAACATAAGCAACAACTTTTGAACTTAAAATATAAGGCCTGAAAACCTTTGTTGCTTTCACCAAGGCAAATGCTTGTTTTTCCATGATTGTATACTTTAACTCAACATCTTGTAAATCCTTGCTAAAGAAGGCAATAGGCCTCTCAGCCCCATCTTCATCCTTTTGGAGAAAAATAGATGCAATAGTATTTTTAGAAGCAAAGGAGAAGATTTGGAAAGGCTTCTTGTAATTCGGAGCTGCCAAGATAGGTGCATGTTTGAGTGCCTCCTTGATTCCTTAAAAAGCCTGAATAACAGCCTCTTCCCATTTGATAACCTGATCTTTATTTAACATGCATGTGATAGGAAGAGTCAACTCAACAAAATTAGACACAAACCTTCTAATGAAATTTATTTTCCTAAAGAAATATTGGATGCCCTTCTTTTTTCTTGGAATTGGCACCTTGTTGATTGCTTCTATTCTCTTAAGGTCAATCATGACACTAGACTTTAAAACAATATGACCAAGCAACTTGGCCTTTTGCACCCCAAAGTGACACTTCTTTGGATTGAGAGAGATCCCAAATGCTCTACATCTGATCAACATCCTTTCCAAATGCTGCAAGTGATCTTTTCTGCTCTTTGAAAATACAGTCACATCATCCTGATAAACTAAAATGAATTCATTTATATAACCAACAAAAGCAACATCCATTGCTCTTTAGAAGGTATCCCTATCGACACTAAAATTTTCTTCCATAATTTCTATTTCATTAATGTATGTATTAGGAATAGGATGTTGTTAAGTATAATTAGTAGTAGTGTCTGATAGAAGATAACGGCGCCGTCAATACGGTGTCACAAATAATGTGGATTATGGTAACAGTCAAAGTACAATAGGAATGTTGTAAAAAATAAATATTTGTCGTAAGTGGTCCGGTAATGTTAAAATGTCAAAGTTTGGGTAATTAGAGAAGTAGGGTCTACATGATTAGGAATTAGACTATTATATTGGTAATAAGGACAAGGAGTGAGGTCATAAATATTTTTTGTATTTTATTTGTAAAAAGTCTAAAAATGTGGAACCCATGTAAAATGATAAGGTTTATCTTATCTTAAGAGATAAGCTTACATGTATAGATAAGAGTTAAGGTATGGAATATGATTCGTCAGAGTGGATTTCTTATCCTATCTTAGAGATAGGATGGATAAGCCTGGAAGTTCTATAAATAGAGAGGCCACCCCCCTCATTTAGCATAGAAAGAAGTAGTGAGAAATATTGTAGGAAGTGTGCAAAGGAAGCCATCAGTTAAAGGTGTGTTGAAGAAGCCATCGAGAGGTGTAATTGTAAAGTTTCTCCCATAGTCTTGTTGAAGTACCTCATGGGTGAGATTGTAACAATTTCATGTTAATATTATAATTTACTTTGATATTTCCGATTTTTCATCATTCTGTCTTATCATAGTCGATGGTATTCTTGTGTTCGGTTGTTGTTTTATTTCCAGATTACATCCACCAAACTAAAGGCTGTGCATTAGTAAATAATCATAGCACGAGGAGTTCTCGGTGAAGAATTATCATAGTGCCAGATTGGTGATGACATTTTGGTTCCGTTGCCGGGACCATTCCTCGTCGGTGGATTTTCTGGAGAGATATTCCCACTTAGTCAAAAATCAATTGGAGGATAACCTTGTTTTTACTGTGCATAGTAGTTACCGTGGTAAAGTCATTTTTACCGTGAATAGTAGTTACCATGACAAAGTCATTTTTGCTGTGAATAGTATTTATCATAGTAAAGTCACTTTTTACCGTGAATAGTATTTACCGCAGTAACTTCATTTTTTTTACCGTGAATAATGTTTACCACAGTAAAATCAGTTTTTACCGCAGTAAGTCAAGTTTTACCATAGTTTACCGTGGTCAATTCTATAGTAATTTCAATTATTTGTGCACATAAGTCTTGTTGATTGTACTTGTGGGTTGGTATTTCATGGTGGTTACTTTTGAAAATGGGAAAGATTCATGTTTTTTCAGCTCAATCTAATGAAGATGCTTCTTCTTTCATTCAAGAGTTTAAGTGATCTTGTATTTGTAATGGCCTTATAAGAAGGGAACAATGGACTGAATTTTTTCCTACCTTTTTGGATGGTTCTGCACTTAGGTGGTTTGAAACACTAGGTGATAATGTGAAAAATTCATGGGATTTATTAACTGAAAGTTTTCTTGAAGAATTTGGTGAATAACAGAGATATGCAGACCTCATGATCAAGATCACAAAGCTATCCAAAGGAGAGAAGGAGAAGATAAGGGATTATCATGCTCGTGTTCTAGAGCTAAGGAGGAATCTCGATGCCTAGATCCGGAAGGAAGGATTAGCGGATGGGTTGATGAATGGCGTGGATAATCTCCTCTGTAAGCACTTCATTCTTAGGATGAAGCCGGAGATCAAACAACGAGTGAAGTATGACCGCCCAGCTACCATTGAACAAGCAAAGGAGATTGCAAGAAGGCAAGAAGAAAGAATGGAAGAGGAGCCCAAAGAAATTGTTGTTAAAGTAGAGCCTACACCAACACCTTTGGTCCAGAATCCACAACCACTCCCGGTGAGCACAAATATTTCTCGTAGTACATCTACTGAGTATGAAGTTCTGCTTAGGAAGATGGGCCAGTTAACTATTAATCTTCTTCAAGGAAAGGAATTTAGTTCTCAGGGAGGAGATAGAGGTCCAAAAAGAAATATTTCTGAAGTTGTTTGTTATGGTTGTTATAAAAAGGGTCATTATAAGTATAATTGTCCAGATAGAGCTTCTACATCTGGTACAAGAGATAATGATAAAGGAAAAGCACCTGTGAATTCTCTTGATGTAGTAGATAAGAGTAGAAATAATGAAGTAGATGTGTTTGTAACAACAAGAAAGAAAGAAAAAGATAATCAAGATGGAAATGATCCTAAGAAGATGAAAGAAGAAACTAGTAAGAAACATAGGAGAAGAAAGTTGGGTGTGCAGGATTTTCTGATTTCATAGGGGCAAGGACCATACTCCATCTTGGAAGATCTGTCCAAAAGGCCTACAAATATTACATATGGTCAACTCTTGGCTATGTCTTCTGAGAAGAGGCGGGAGTTGCGAGGTGGAATCAATGCTTGAAGAAGGAAGGAGGTTGAGGTCCCTGTTTTGGAGGCAGAGACAGATCCCTATGCTCCACAAGCTGAGGTATTATGTAATGGTATTTCAATTCATGATGTCTTAGTTGATGGAGGTGCTACAGTTACTGTAATGACCGAGTCTGTAATGAATATGTTGGGTTTAAAAATTGATCGCCCTTCAACACTTATGTTAAGGTCATTAAATAAGGGAAAAACTAAACCAGAAGGTGTAGTTTCAAATGTTGCAATATCTGTTATGGGTGTTGTATGTGTGGTAGACTTTCAGGTGATGAAAAATGGTACTGTTGTGTACCCAATGCTGATGGGAAGACCATGGCTAAGGAGAGTTCATGTAAGAAACTACTGGAATGAAGGTTTCATGACACTTGGACGTGGTAGAGAGAGGGTGAAGATAAATGTGATCCCTTGACATCATAAGGCAGAACCTGTGGATTCAAGTGATGAAACTGATGATTGGACATCCTCTGATTACTCTAGTACATGTGAAGTGGACACTGAAGATGAAGAAAGTGAGGTGGATGTTTCAGTCATGGATATGCTTCCAGTCACACCAACTCATGACCCCATAAAATTATCTGAAGAAGAATTTGATGATCGTCTCCAACAAATAAAGATTGGTGATGCTGTGATGGAGAGTGAGAAGGAATCCTACCTCTAGCTCTTTCTAAGGTACATACACCTATTCACTGGCCCACTCTTTTTAAAGATTGTTATAATTATTGTAAGACATGTGATATTTGTCAAACACATGGTAACCGTAAGACTTCATCAGCTCCATTATGTCCTATTCTTCCACTTGGTCCCTTTGAAAAGTGGGGAATAGACATTGTAGGTCCACTTCCAACTACATCACACCAAAATAAGTATATTGTAGTTGCCACAAATTATTTAACCAAGTGGGTTAAAGCTAGGCCATTGAAAACAACTTCCATGGATGAAGTGGCAAGGTTCATATATGAACGCATTGTCACCAGATTTGGTTGTCCATTAGAAATTGTAACAGATCAAGGAAGCCACTTCATTAATGAGGTGGTAGAAGCCCTAGTCAATAAGTTTTCTATTAAGCACAGGAAGGCAATAACATACAAGCCAAACACAAATGGACAGGTAGAACGAACAAATTTTGTGCTGTGTCAAATTCTAGCAAAAGATGCAGCCTTGCAGGTACATAAATGGGATAAAAGGATTCATGCAACATTGTGGGCATATAGGGCAACATCAAAAGTCAGCAACAAGATACTCCCCATTTCAGTTGGCCTATGGCATTGATCCAGTTCTTCCTATTGAGTTTGATATTCCCACTGTGAGAGTTATGAAAAATGAAAGGATGGATGAAAGTGATTCAGTAAAAGAAAGGTTGGTACATCTTCATTTGTTAGAGGAAATGAGGGAAATAGCAAAGGATACAAGCCATAAGAAGAAAATGAAGCAGAAGGAATACTTTGATCAAAAGATCCAGTGGTCTCCATTTCATGTGAATGACTTGGTCCTAGTATATGATTCCAGATACAAAAAAAGAAGACAGAGAAAATTTCTTCCAAAATGGATGGGGCCCTACAAAATAGCAGCTATGCATGAAAATGGTACGTACCGACTAGAGGAATTGGATGGCACTCCCATTACGAAATGGGTCAACCACGACAAGTTGAAGATTTTCCAAGCACCAGAATAGTCTACTCCGAGGAAGGAGTAGAAGCTAGGAAGGGGGAAGATGTCGACACTAAAATTTTCCTCCATAATTTCTATTTCATTAATGTATGTATTAGGAATAGGATGTTGTTAAGTATAATTAGTAGTAGCGTCTGATAGAAGATAACGGTGCCGTCAGTACAGTGTCGCCAATAATGTGGAGTACGGTAATAGTCAAAGTACAATAGGAATGTTGTAAAAAGTAAATATTTGTCGTAAGTGGTCCGGGTAATGTTAAAATGTCAAAGTTTGGGTAATTAGAGAAGTAGGGTCTAAATGATTAGGAATTAGAATATTATATTGGTAATAAGGACAAGGAGTGAGGTCATAAATATTTTGTGTATTTTATTTGTAAAAAGTCTAAAAATGTGGAACCCATGTAAAATGATCAGGTTTATCTTATCTTAAGAGATAAGCTTACATGTACAGATAAGAGTTAAGATATGGAATATGATTCGTCAGAGTGGATTTCTTATCCTATCTTAGAGATAGGATGGATAATCCTGGAAGTTCTATAAATAGAGAGGCCACCCCCCTCATTTAGCATAGAAAGAAGTAGTGAGAAATAATGTAGGAAGTGTGCAAAGGAAGCCATCAGTTAAAGGTGTGTTGAAGAAGCCATCGAGAGGTGTAATTGTAAAGTTTCTCCCATAGTCTTGTTGAAGTACCTCATGGGTGAGATTGTAACAATTTCATGTTAATATTATAATTTACTTTGATATTTTAGATTTGTCATCATTCCGTCTTATCATAGTCGATGGTATTCTTGTGTTCGGTTGTTGTTTTGTTTCCAGATTACATCCACCAAACTAAAGGCTGTGCATTAGTAAATAATCATAGCACGAGGAGTTCCCAATGAAGAATTATCATAGTGCCGGATTGGTGATGACATCCCCAAAATTTATGAGACCAAAAGGCATTCTCACATAAACATATGTTCCCCAAGGAGTGGTAAAGATAGTTTTAAATCTTTCTGAATCCTTGACAACAACTTGATTGTAGCCAAAGAAACCATCTAAGGTGGACATCAATTCAAATCCAGTTACTAAATGGAGCATGTTCTCCATGTTTGGCAAAAGATAATTTTCTTTTAATGAAGCTCGATTCAGGTTTCTGAAGTCTACACAAAGTTTGATATCTCCATTCTTCTTTCTGACTGGCATAAGGTTTACAACCCAAGATGAATACCTTGTGGGCTGAATGATCCCTCCCTCCTTCAGTTTCTTCAATTCACCTTGCATTTTCATGGAGAGGAGTGGATTAATTGGCCTTTGATTTTGTCTAAATGGCTTGGATTTTGTTTCAAGAGGGATCTCATGCTGAAACAAGTCTTCTCTATATGTTTTTCAGCTTTGAATATGACCAGGCAAGGTAGTCTTGATATTGTTTCAACAATTGAAGATAGGACTGTTTTTCTTCCTTGCTTAAACTGCTGCCCAAAGAAACTTTTCTTGGTTTTTTCCTTTGTTCCCAAGTCATTCTCTTCTACATACCTTGAGGCAGACATGTTTCTATTGATGATGTAATCAACATTGTTAAAATTAGACTCAAGATCAACAAGGCCTCTAGGAATGGTGTTAGTTTTCAATTGGATAATATATTTTCCAAACAAAGTCTCTCTTCCTTCAGTCACACACACCATTGGTTCTAAATCAATATGCTGATCTACAAACTCACCTTGATTTTGCAAGAACCTTTGCACTTGAGAGTCATCATAAAACAGTTACCAATGCTTGATGTTGTCAGGGACAGCTGGCCTAGTCAACACTTCAACATTGTACTCACAATAAGGTGAAACGGTGCAAAATCCAAATATTGACCCCAACATTGCCAACTTGTCAGCAATAGCATTCAAACTTCTGTCATGGTGCATAATATTAAAGGAATCAAACATATCAACTAGATCCCAAACTACATGTTTATATTACTACATCCTCTGATTTTTTGTAGCATATAATTTTCTTATTTCTTTGACAACTAGCTCTGAATCTCCCTTTGCAATGATGTCCTTAACACCATACTTCCATGAAATTCTTAGACCCAACAACAAGGCTTAATACTCATCAATGTTGTTAGTACATTCAAAATTAAGCTTGAAGGAAAAAACAAATTCTTCCAAGCTAGGAGAAATCAAAATTACACCAGCACCATTTCCAAATTTGGAGCAAGCTCTATCAAATAGCAAGGTCCAAGGAGAACATACCTACTCAAGGCACTTTGACTGATCCATTTTTTGTTCTTTTCCATCAGAAAAACCAATGAAATTATTAGCATCAACATAAGAAAACAACACCTTACAGGAAGCATTATTTGGATCCTCAATTAGATGTAACATTTTCTTTTCTCCATAGAGCTTGACAAGGCTGCCCTCAATGGGAATGGTGGAAAAAGACATATCCATTTGGACACTCTCTCCAACACTTGTAACCCACTTTCTTGACAAAAGCATACCCCATTTGGCAGGGCAATCAACAATCACACCATCCAATTTTAAATTCCTCCTGGGATAAGATCCAAGTTGCACAACCAAACCTTTTACACAACCAACTACCAACACTTATCTTGAGTCCATGTCAGTACATTTTCCATAGGTTGCTGTCACTTTGATATCCAAATCATTCATGACTTCTAGAGGCATGCCATTACATGATTCACTGGAATCAAACATACAAATGTGAAGTAGCTTATCCTTTATGATCAAATTTGTGAAGAATGGATCAACATTCAATTGGGAATCAACCAAAGATGTCCCCAAATATACCTTAGGTGTCTCTCCAAGATCTTCTATTGCTGGTGGTGTTTCAAGGTCAACAATGACTTGAGGGGAATTCTCAACAACATTTACATTTCTACATGGAGTATTCTTCTCTTCTTTCAATCCTAAGTACTCAAATGATCTCTTCTTATGCTCAGGAATTCTAAGCAACTCAATTATTGGAACATTCACTTTGATTTGGCTCAATACTTGGGCTATGTCATAGGGAACATTCTTTGGCAAAGCCGCACTGGAAGGGAGACAAGAAGATTCATTAGATGACAAAGGATTCTTGGCAGCTTTGGCATGATGAGGACTGTAATTTTTACTTAGGACAATAGAGCTTTTAACAAGTGTTTCTCTCTTAGGATATTATTTTTGAATGCTTGTGAGAAAGGGTGTTTTAGGTTTGGCTCGAGGCCTAAATCCATTAACAAATTTTCTTCTAGTGTTATAGTATTTCTCTTGAGCTACAAAAAAATTCATCAACAATTGTCTATCTTCCTCTGAAGGGATACCACCATCATACTTCTTAATAATCAAAGCTCTTAAGTATTCAAAGTCATTGTTAGGAATTTCAAAATCTTGCACTACATCAACTTCAAGAGTATGAGGGGGAAGCAAGACTTGTACCCGTTTGATGCAATCCAAAAAGCATTGTAGTGTTCTAGCACTTATTACTTCAGTAGATGTTGCTCCTCCTTGTGAGATTGAAGAACAACCCATCATGCAAATATCATCATCATTATTAGCTTCACCTTCTTGCTGGTCCACTTCAAATGGAGGATGGGGTAGAAGACAGCTATCACACCAATCAATATCAGCAACCTCTTCAACAACAACAACCCTAGTAGTTAAGGGATCAGGAAAAACTCTTCCTTCACGTGCTTGAGGATGGCTATTTGCAGATCTAATAGACGCTTTACCTTTGTCATCAAACCTCTACTCATTCCTATGGTGATTGCCAAATCTATGTTGTGCTTGTTTCCTAGGCTGACCTTGTGAAGTCTTTCCAATTCCATTCTCAGCTCTTGCCAACTTGTATGAGATTTCTTTGACAACCCCTACCAAATTTTTCACAACCTCTTCTAAATCAACACCTTTGCTAGCTTGAGTTTTTTCAGGGTTTATCAATTTTACACCATATCTCTTGAGAGGTTTCCCAATTGCTTTGATATTGTTTTCAATTTGAAGTGCCATGGTAAAAGTTTGTCTTAGATTGGTAGAGTTCTTGTCTCTTAGGCAATAGGCTGCCTTCTTATCAAATGCATCTGCATATTTGATTAAACAAGATTCATCACAAGGCCTCCGATTAACTGGCAGCCTTCTCAAATTTTTGTTAAACTTTGTGTTGAAGTCATGAACTAACTCATTGGGGTTCTTCTTGATATTCTCAAATTCAGACAAGAGAAACCTAGGATCAATTTTGTCACCATATTGTAACATAAATGCAAATTTCATTTCAGTCCATGAATCAATAGAATTATCAGGTAGAGCATTTATACCAATACATAAAATATTCTTCTAGTGTATGAATAAACAATTTGACATACACATTCTCAAACTCTATCTCAAAATCTTCCATCATATTATTAAATTTTTTGAGATGTTGATCACTAGTAATAGTATTGTTACCCTGGAATTTTGGCAACCTATTTCTGACATCTTGTGGAACAACATTTGGGTAACCATCCATTCCTCTAAAATTTATAGGACCAAAGGTGTGTTAACAACAAATGGAGGTCTAGGATGAGCCATGTTATTTTTTGGTGGTGATCTTGGACGTGAAACAAGATGATGAGGAATGAGAGGTATTTGGGGAATGGGAATGAAATCTTCAAAAAAGATCTCTCTTAAGGTCTCTCCTTCTTGATGATCTCTAGAAAATTTAGAAAATACAGGAGAAAATTTAGGAGCAATCCTTTCAAATGTACAAGAAGGTCCCTCACCTGATGGGGAATTCAAATCAACAATAGGATTGTTTGAATCAGATCCACTTCAAGAAGAAATGCAGTCCTCAATAATAGGCTGCTCACTTTCAAACTCAACAATAGGGATCTCCTTTCTTACAGTCAAGAATCCAACAACCTTCCACACCTTTCTCCCCTCTAGCTCTGAGTTTCTTGAATCTGTAAATAACTTCTTAGCAGAGTCCTTGATGAAGAGAGATCTTCTTCCTTCCATTTTTACAGATTTGAGCAATAAATTATGAATGACAAAAAGGTAATACAACTGGTATTCTCAATATCAAATAAACATAGAGTCACCACTAAGGAATTTCAACTTAGTTGTGCAAATTCACTAAAGTAATTTGTCAAATGTTTGCTAGCACTGAAAACTTTGCAAAGCCTTATAAATCAATCCTTCTTCTTCTTATATCAATCAATCATAATGCAACCAAAGTTTATAAACTGCTGGGAAATGAAAAAGGGCAGACAGAGCTTGAAAATTTGTGTCTAAAACTTGCAGATATGAAGCATAGAATGATATTTTAACAATGTAGCAGCTCAAGTAATTGAATACACAAATGCTCAAAATTTTCAAACACTTCAAAAACACCAAGAAATTCCAAGAAGTCCCAACTTTGGCAGCGACACCCAGAGGGTGTTGGTACCCCAAATTTGTTCTCCTTTTCAGTTTGAGCAACATCAAAGATATGGCATGAAGCTTGAAGTTAGATAGATCATGATGTGTGTCCATTTTGTAGCCGGGGAGGTGATCTAACTGGCACTTAGATTTGTGGAGAGATGGATAGCACTTTGAAAGGATTTGATCTGACCATCATTATTTTAGGTTGTGCCTTTTCAACCAAGGTAAGAAAAACTATATTGTAACCCCCAAATGGTGAAGAAGATGAAGATATCCCTCAATTTATGCA
The DNA here is from genome assembly GCA_019776745.2 of Taxus chinensis. Classification (NCBI taxonomy): domain Eukaryota; kingdom Viridiplantae; phylum Streptophyta; class Pinopsida; order Cupressales; family Taxaceae; genus Taxus; species Taxus chinensis. The sequence continues at coordinate 814,999,479 of CM034149.1, forward strand.
AATAGTATGAAAAGGCCTTGGGAAAATATGATCAACACTCCAAATCTGACTTTCAAAAGTTGTCACTACCAGATCATGGAGATATTTTCAATGCAAGGCAAGGGTTACTAAAGACATTGTATAATCTTGATTTGCCTTGTGCATTCTTATAGATGGGTTAGATCCTTTTGTTGACACACAATGCAATGCAGGGGTAGTATGGGTAGGATTAGTTTTGTTTGAATGAATTTTTTTGGTGGGGTGTTAACAAGACAAACTGGGATATATTAGATCTTTGACAACCTCTACAATACTTGAACAACTATCAGATAAAATGCTTCAAATAATCAGGATATTATTTCAACTGAGAAGAGGCATAAATGGAAGCCCAAGTTGCACTCTTCACATAATCTTTGAGAATTCACCACAAAAGCTTGAAGTAAATAACTCAATTAAACACAAAAATCCATGATCAAACCATGCCTAGGGGTACCCCTAAAGGATTACAAGAAATCTCTACAGTCAAGGAAGGTAAAGTGATTTTAAATTTGTTTATCTCTTTATTAGATGAAGGCTCTTCTGAACATGAGATTGCAAATGCCACTAAACTATCAATAAGAAATGGAGATTCTGTGTGATTTCTAAAGACTTTCAATGTAAGATTGCAACAAGAACAATGGAAACTATTTGCAGGCATTTAAAAATGATAACAAACATCATATTTCCTAGAAAACATAGATTAACTCAAAATATTGTTAGATTCATTAGCAAGGGAGAGTTTCATGAACAATCTTAGAGCTGTGTGATGGCTATACACTTGTAACCAACTCACATACATGAATATCTAACACAGAAGAAATTATTCTGGTTCTTTGGTGGGTTTTTCAGAAAAAATGAGATTTCTCTCAGAATTTTCTCATGATTTTCAACTTTTTCCCGACCCCTCTGCATGTCTCAAAACATGAATTATATATCTCTTGCCACATTTTGATCCTTCTTTCCCAAGCAAAGAATATGCCATGGGATCAATTCTGTTACAAAAATTCTTCACGATTAAATGAAAATGACATCAAACAGAAAAACACTCACAGGTTGCCAAGTGTGCCCAAAAAGATTAAATCATTACAAATATCTGGATCATTATCCATCCTAGAGGCATGTTTTTCATCATTGAGGCATGCAAACACCTTTTAATCATCATTTTCACCTTTTTACCTTTTCAAATTACCTCTACCAAACTTTTGCATTTTGACATTTCACGTGTTTGCTCGGGTAAGGGTAAAAAATTACTTCAAAAACATCCCAAATCAAAGAATTAAGCCATGAAAGTGATCCCAACGATTCTGGAAGGCCAAGACAACACAAAATCACTATAAATTTGATGAATTTTAATGCAAAAATCATGAGTCCAAGCTTCCTAGAGCCCCGCATGGCAGTCAAAACAAATGGATGCACAACAACCATCGATCTTATCCATCTTTTAATCCTAGCCCTCCACGTGGAAGATGCAGATTTAGGAAATAATCCTGACTTACCTTTTTAATTTTTTGGATAAGGGCCGGACACGTGGCAAAAAATGATTAGAAACAAATTCGGGCTCATTTTTTACTTTTCCACATTTTTGAAAAAATGGAAAATTTTGAATTTTTTCTCTTCCCCTTCGCCTTTGAATTTTGGAGCTGACACATGACACATGGTGGGTCCCATTGGGATCACGTTTCAATTCTACGCATTTTGACCTTTTTTGGAAAATTGGAAAAATTTTCACTTTTTACCCCGTGGGCCCGCATCTTCGATTTCTCCCTCACCACATGTCTCCTTGTGATTCATTGCGGTTCAGTGCTCCAAATTTTGATTTTAGGTCTTTTGTGAAAAAGGGAAAAAATTTCCTTTTACTTCCACGGCCCACGACTTCCTTCTGACCCTGTTGGACATGTGTCCACCTATGATTGGCCATGGGGCCACGCTCCAAACTTTTAATTTTTCCCTTCTTTTAACAAAAGGGAAACAATTCCCTTTTTCCTCCGTCAGCCCACATTTAACCAACCTAAAATTTATGCCACGTGTCCTTCTCTCATTGGAGTGGGGGAAAAAACTGATTTTGAAACTTTATAAAACTTAGAGATAAAAAAACTCTAAGTCCCCCATCGGACCACTCCTCCCTTTTTGGTCTTTTAGGACATGTGTACTCTTCTGGTTGGCTGTGTAGATTCGGGCCATTTTGTGAATTTAACATTTTTGCCAAAATAAGGTCTAAAAACCGTAAGGAAATCCAACCACTCACCATCCCCCTGCCAATCAAAACATAGCCACGTAGGCAAATTTGAAAAAAACCGGGTCCTTGGGCCCGAAAAATGCCCCATTTGCTTGAAAAGGGGCAAAAATGAAAAGTTACTTAATCACCTCCCTGCAGTCTTTTCCTCAGCCGATGTACTAAAACTGCCACATTTCCAATGCCTTATGAGGATGAATTTGATGGGGCAAATGACGCCCGTTTGACCGTCAAAACATAAAAATTCCAGGGATGCCCTAGAATTTTATTTTTTTCACCAAGGATGGTAGATTTTTCGAATTTTGAATCAACTGAAGCATGAATTTTACAAAATTTTCAACCTTGGGATAGGATTTTAAATTGCAAACACTTATGAATTGATCAAATTGATTTTTTCCATGATCTGAGCAAAGGGAAAAACGACATAGCCCGTGAAATTGGAAAAACTAGGGCACATAAAAACGGGCAAACGGTTGGACCTTATTCTTTCAAATTAGGGCAAAACAACAAGTTTGTGAGCATCATTTTAAAGTTATTCAACTAGAGGGCTAAGAATTTGCAGACCATCAATTCAAGGGTAAAATGTTTTTGAGAAAATATAGATTTGGAAAATTAGGGGAAACATGGTGCAAGCTCAAAAATGGCACCAACAGTATGGCATGCTGAAACAATGACGGCTCCCCACAAAGTGTGGATCGAACTATGGTATAAATCACTGTGAGATATTTATGCCTTCTCCCTCCGAGTCCCTGATTTCAAACTTTGAACAACTCCCATGCATTTGCACATGGAGAAGCTAATGGAGTTTAATGGGGGTTTTTTAGCACTAGAGAATGAGTAGGTTTAAGCTGGTAATGAATAATTTAATGGATGTGCCTTGGTGCAAGCTGACATTCATGCTGCTGCTACCACCTGTACTTCCAAACGGCGTGAAAAAACTCGAATCGACGGAATCGAAGAAACACTTCATTTCCAGGCTTTGAGCTGGCGCCTTGTCTGAAAGGCGGGTCCTCTATTTTCGGATACTCCAGTCAAAGGATTTCGATAGGCTATCTCAGGCGGTGTAAACCTTGTGCATATTTGGCGAAGTTCGATGTCGGAGGGTGGTCTCACTAGGCAAATATACAATTATAACGGACACTTCCTATTGCTGGACAGATCTTCCTTTCCATTTATACATGCACATAAGACCAAAGTTTGAGGAATGACACATACTTGGTGAATGAGATCTCAATACCTGAAGACCCCTTGGGAAAGAAGAAGCCAGTGTTTAAGAAGAGGGGCAGAGGAGAGGAAGGAGAACCAAGTGTGTTGAATGCTCAGACAGTGAGCATGCCTTCTACGAGTGCCAAGCCAAACACCTATGTTCGGAGAAAAATAGTCTCCAGTAAAGGAGAAGAGACGCTAGAAGTAGAGGTGCTCAAACAACCCACCACCATGGAGGAGTTGCAAGAGGAAGAAGAAAAAGGTAGAATCTCCTAACCAAAAAGACACCTCTTAGGAAGAAGCAGAGGGTGGATGAAGAAGCTGACTCAGAGGCGACTGACAGCTTGGAAAGATACCTGGGAGAAGGAGAGGATGAGATTAAAGAAGGTGGTGATGAGGAGGAAGAGCTAGAAAAAGATAAGGAACCTTTAGAACCTCACGTATTTAGTGTTTATGACTAAGAGGAGGAGAGTGGTGATGAAAAGCAAGAGTTTGTCTTCACGCGACAAAAAGGTGCACAAGGTGATGAAGGCACTAATGATACAAAGGTAGATGAGGGGGATACCAAGGGGTAGAGAGCCACAAATTTTACAAAGGAGCAAATAACTAAACTGGCAGAGCAAGAAGTGAGGAAGATGCTCGAGGCCCTTATAGACTAGGAGTTAGAGCATAGCACAGACATAGTGCTAAAGGAAGGGAAGGAGGAGAGTGTTGAAAAAGGACATGACAGCCTAGGAGGCCCTGATCTAACAGTCAGCTTCCCCAAAGGCGCACACTCGGGTAGAAGACCTTTGGATGTAGAACAGAAGTAGATAATGGGCTATGTGGATGATTCAAGGAAGGTGCTACGCGCATGATTCCAGAGCACAATACCCACTGAGAGACTTATCGCCATGGGATCATTTGAAAAGAAGGGAACATACCCCAGGACCAAGAAGATGCTTTCTTTAGCATTTGAATCCCACATCGATGAGCCAGACTTTGAAGTCTTCCAAAATGCACTTATCAAACTACCAGAGTCTAAGGGAGACGAACCCCTTAGTGAATGCCCAAGATCTCTCAAATGAGCAAGTGTGTAATGCTCTAAACAAGGTTGCGGTGGAAATAGAGGCGAGGCTATTCACGCAGAATGATAGCATAAGGGCCTTAGAGGGAAAGCTAAGCCAAGAATGAGGAAGAGTTGGCTAAGGTGGCCAGAAGCTTAAAACAGGAGGAATTAATCAGTGCACAGCTAAAGCACGAGCTCAAGGAGGAAAAGAAAAAGGTACAAGAGGTCTACAAGAAAGTAGACTCAATAAAAAGAGCCATCATTTTGAAACACCCCGATCTAATGCCTATCCCTCAGAGGTATGCATTGACACTGGGAATTCCTAGAAGACTTAAAACACATCCTCACAATGGAGAGGTGAACCTTGGCATTGGAATCTATAGAGGAAGTAGTCGCTCGCCTAAAGGAGGAGGACCAGTTAAAGGTGATAGCACTTGTTGCTGAGTATAGCAAGGTGCTCACTGATGTAAAGATTGCTTCCCAATCTACTGAGGCTGCATATGACACATGCATGGATAGAGATAAGGTGACCAGCTCCTTGGTCACCACACTCGAAGTAGAGTTGAAAGAGTTCTAGGAGAAGAATAATGGAAATAGGGTGGAGTGGGATAAAGTCCTAGGCGGAAGTAGAAAGAAGATCTGAGGAGATTGAGGCACTAAGGGGCTCAACCAAAACACGACTGAAGGAAATATATCTGTAGACACCAAATTCGTGTCTTTACGACCCCTTGTGACCCGCATCCCATTTCGCAACCTAACCTCATTACCTAAACCTTACACAATTATTTATTAATTACCTTGTAATTGATAAATCCCCATCACCTCACCTGCCACCTCATTTTGCCACCTCATCATGACCTAGCCCTAATCCTAAACTAACCTAATTAAAACCTAAAACTTGGTCTACACCTACACCCATGACTAAGGACCCCTTTCTCGCACCTAAAACTGACCTTCTAGTCACTTGACCAAGCCCACAACTAATCTCTCGAGAGAAAAGCAGGGAAGGTGGGCTGTTTTACTAAAAATAGCCTACTTTTTCCTTACTGATGCTGCTTCCTACTCGACTGCCGTCGGTTACGTAACCGCCATCGGTTCCCTGTAAATGGCCTTCCCAAACCAAAAACAACGGATCGGAATTTCATTTTTGGATCAGAGAAAAGGATTCTTTGAATCAAGAAAGAGCATCAGGAGCAATCGAGAAAACCCTGATCTTTACTTGACTGAGCAGAGACAAGTGAAGAGACAAGGAGAGTTAGCAGCAAGGGAGAGAAAGCCCAGGACTGCAACTAGATACCAGAGCCCTTGTGATACTCAGCTGATTTGATCTGCTGTGTGCCAGACCATCCTACCTCAGTTCTACCTTTGCCATCAGAGCTCTTGGACTTGCATCTCCGTGAATAATCAGTAAGCTACTTCTTGCATGTACTCTTTAATAACATTTCTTCGACTTTTTGAATCATAAGTCCTCACAAATCCATTCTTGGATCCACTACCCAACGTGTCATTACATCTAACTGTCATTCATCTAGATCTCATCGCCCTATTTCCTAATATTACCTATATACAGCCCTACAAATAACACAACTACCAAATAACACCACCACCACACAAAACAACTAACCTTCAGATCCTAGACTCTACCGATATCGGTCATCAGTAACCGCCATCGGTTATCATAACCGCCATCGGTTATACTGACTATAACCAATAAACTAGCCTTTCCCCTACCCAGTTCAACAAAGCAATTTAATTGATATCTTATAGTATTTTTGTGTTAATTCATATTAGCAAGGGAACTGACCACCTTCGAAAGGAAGTTTTATATTTCCTGGGCCCAAGGCAGTTTCCTCATTTATTGTCTAATTAAAATCTTGTGGTCTTGTGTTCTTATTTGCAGGTAGTCCTTCCAAGACAAAAAGGAGTTCTTCGCAGTCAGCCTGATCTTTCTCTACGGTACGCGCACATCATCTCGACATTCTACAGGTATTCCTCCTAGCCCCAACCCTTATCTATTTCTAAAAGGAACGAAACATTCCAGAGTGAAACATTTTGACACGCCCGGTGGGACCCATCTTGGGTTTCTGTTTCTCTTGCTTATTTTCATTTTAGGAAGCATACTTGCTGTTGTTGCTTTTGTTATATATTTCGTAAAGAATTTGTCTTGCTTTCCTAGTTTCGCATTAGTGAAAGTCATCTCTCTTGCTTCATCGAACATAATTTTCGATTGGGGTTTAAAACACGTGCATTACATTCCTGCTTGTTGTTTTTCAATTCTAGTGAACGTAGATTAAGTAACAGGTCATACACGTGGGGGTGATATCCACGGTATTGACAGGAAATTAATCTTACATTCACTGCACAACACATACCGAATCACTTCACAATTAACACAACAGCTCAAACATCCCCCCTCTTTTCCGCGGTATTCCTCCACCTGATTGAGGTAACCTTATAAGCCAAAACAACTTGACATTTCCCCTAAGTCTCTTGTTTAGGATTCTGACATCATTCTACGTCTAAAGGCATAAGCCCACGATAATTAAAATTAACCCTAGGGTTAATCTCTGGATTTGTGTGTGCATCTTGCTTGTTTTTAGTTCTGTTTTCTTTCTCATACTCTGTCTTCTATGATCAATAATTGGACAAGTATACTAAACGTTGTTAAAAATCAAATTAGCAGCCTTTTTATATCTTGTTAGCCCAAAATTTTTACACTGACAGCGGTTACTGACCGACATCGGCTATAGTATAACCAACATCAGTTACTAGACCGATATCGGTTACTGTCTTTTCCAATTCCTGACAAACCAGCAACGTACCAATTTTACCAGTCTGAGTTTGTTTCTATTCCTGACAGATTGAAACCCTACTATGAACTTTTGTCCATGGTTGTTATCACTCGAAATCAAGCCGCCGCCATGGTTTCACATGCTTGCTCTGTTTCTTTGCCTGAATCACCCCCTTCACATTCTGTGGGGAATCCTACGGATACTAGCGAGGTTCCTAAAATTCTTGTGGGAGATAAGGACTTCGCCAAGTTTCTGGATGCTAATTCTAGCGCTTGTACAATACTATTTGTCCCATACCCCTGACCGTACGCCTGATGGTCAGCTCCTTGTTGGTATGCCTATTAGTATAGCTGCTCATTTAGCTCCCACTCCGCCTAATAATACTGCCTTGGTTCCTGCATCTCTAGCCCTGTCTCCCAATCCAACAACTTCAGAGGTTCATACGACTCAGATTGGCTTTCCGTTGGTTAACCTCGGACCCCACATATCATTACCACCGACTGCCCCTACCTCATCTCTCTTGCAGACTGCTCCGTTCATGGCTTGCTCTCTGCCACCTATCCACACGAGCTTTCCTTCTCAAGCTCCGCCTACCTTTTCATTCCCATACATGTATCCAGTGACCTCAACATCCTATATGGGACATCCCTATTCAGTTTCCTCAACATATTCATCCTCCACACCTTATCAACAATTAACCCCACCAGGGTCTAGCGGTGGTCCTTGGCCCAATTTGCCTTCGTTTACCACAACCACACCATCATCTCATCCAACTACTGATCTAATTAAACAAATGATGGACAAAATGCAAAACCTGGAGGCTTCTATTTCAGGAAGTCGTAGCACCTTGACATACGAGCAAGTTTTTCGGGAGCCCATTCACCCTTCTGTCCCCCATCATTCATATCCTCCTCAATGGGAGTTGCCAAAATTTACTCGTTTTAATAGTAAAGAGGATCCTCAACAACACTTGCGATCATTTAGACATGCTTGTTATTTGATTGCCCATGATGATGCCTTGTTACTCCGCACCTTTCCCATGTCCTTATCAGGACCTGCCTTGGAGTGGTACAGTGCTTTAACCCAACACTCAATCTTCTCTTTTAACCAACTAGCCCAATCTTTCTTGGATCACTTCTCCATTAACATTGCTAAGAAAGTATCCATCACCGACCTTTATGCCATTCGACAATTCGAAGACGAATCTATCGCAGATTTTTGTCAGACGATGGTGTGGCCTTATCAACCAACTTACATATGCCTTGCCTCAGACTGAACTTATCGAAATTTTCATGCGGGCATGTGCTAAGCACATTTCTCCTACTCTCCAAATCCAAACTTTCCGTACATTCGATGAAGCCTTTACTATGGCTCGAAAACTAGAGATTCGAGCCTTAGAGGAAGAGAAATTGCGGTTGCGTAACAAAAACCCCAATTTCCGAACTCCTGATTCTACCAATAAACCAAATACCACCACTCCTCATGCGTCCACTTCTTCTAAATAAAAAGGAGCTGTCCATGCGGTGATGGTCAAATCTCAAGCGCCGTCCAATACTCCACCAAAAACCACCTATAAGTACAAAGCTGAGCCCATCAACTACACTCCCTTGGGAGAAACATTTGGTGTGATATTGGAAAAATTGCTCAAAGCAAGAGCCATTACATTACCTCCTGTTAAACCTCATTCCGGGTTTGATTCCACTCGCGCCATACCTTCCTGGTACAAAGAAAATGACTTCTGTAACTTCCACCGCGTGAAGGGACACAGTCATGAGAACTGCAAGATGTTGAAAAACATAGTGCAGGAAATGGTTGACGCAGGGGATATAACCCTCGATAATCCTAATGCCCCTGCCAACTGAAATTTGAAAATCTTTAACAAACCATTCCCGAATCACTCTTCCAACAGCAACGTAAACCAGGATATCTTAGCCGAGGAGAGTGTTCATGAGATCCATGTAGTCTTTGATACCCAGCCCAAAGCCTCTATCGAGAAAATTTTGAATCAAGCCTCTTCACTAACACAGGAGCCCGAACCTCCTTTACCACCATCGAACTAAAGCGAAATCATTCCTTTACCCATAAAGGAGTTAACTGCCCAGACTTCTCTTCCCATCGATGAGTCTTCTTATACCACATCCCTACAAGATTGCGAATGGATGTTATCTAACCTATCTATTTCCCAGATTTCCCCTTCTACCCCCTCTTGCTGCACAAGAGGAAGGTACGCCACTCCTTTTGACATCCTTAGACGAGAAATCTCTTGCACCGACATCACCAAATTCTTTAACCATGATAGACCCTCTCAAACATGCCCTCCTGCCTATTAGTTCTTCATCGCCTAAATCTTTTCAACGACCGGTTGACCTCTTGACATCTATTGATACAGTGCCTCGTTTACCCCCTGTATCACACCCACAGTGGACCGGAATCACAACCCACCTTTCTTCCATACAAAATTTACAATTCAAACCTGAAGACTGTCATTCTTCAGAAGATAGACGAATCCTATGGGAACGTTTGAGTACTCCCTATTCTACTCAAATGCAGATGACCGATCCCGATACCTCTACCATATACCCAAAGTGTTTACAGAAACTCAAAATTCCTATGTCCTCACTCTCACCCCCCGTATCTATACTCAATATCCCATCCACCTCTATCAACCTAACCAAATCTTCCCCTACACTTGGGACCTCGCCAATACCCAGTCTAACACACCCGCCTAAGCGACTAGATTTGTCCAAGAATAAAGCCGCCCCGCCACTTAGGAGATACACTCAACCCGTGCCTCTATCACAATCAAAACCATCATCTTCATACCTACCTTCCATATTGGGACCTCATCCTTCCACCTTGCACCAATATATCATACCTCCTGCATTTTCTTCAAAATGACCTACGCCTTCTGCACCCATACAGGGATCAAAGGGTATATCAACATTATCACTCTGCGTATCCTGTCCACCTATCAACCCTAAACAAATTCCATCATCAAAAGATTTGTTTTCGGTCACTCCTATTTCCCCGTGGTTGTTTTCTGATACCACACCATCTGTGGCCTCATCATCCAATATAGCTTCTGCGCCAAAGAAACCACGTTTAGTGAAAAACACGTGTCAACACCCCTCGGCTAAACCACCACCCATACGAACTAACCACGCCCAAACATTACCAAAACCCACACAATTAATACCCTCATCCTCTTCTGATTTTGACCCACTTAAAGGATCTTACGCCAAAATCCTTGCTATGTTAGTAGAGAATGCAACCATTTCCCTACCCCCACTTAGACCTTATGACCCATCTAAACCTCGACCTATAGGTTATGATGAGTCTAAGATCTGCGCTTATCACCGCACACCAGGACATGATGTAGAGGGATGCAAAGCTTTAAAAACCATCCTTCGTCAGTCACCTCTCCCAGATACAAAGGTTAAGAAAGACAACTTACGAAGGGAGGGACCTACTTCGCCTCCCATCTGTCTAATGGAGCTTCCCATCGAGCCATGATTAAACAGCTTCACCAATCACCCATAAAAATGACACTATATGATCTCATTCAGACTTCTGAATCTCATCGACAAGCTCTCGTTGAAATTCTTCAGGGGATCGAGGTCTTACCTAATGAAACCCTGCCCGTTGCCTCCATTCTAACACCCAATCACGTTACCTCTCTCACCAAACAACCCACCGCCCCAACCACTTCTGTCTCTGTACCACAAGCTGCTGCAGTCAGTTTCTCTAAAGATGAAATTGTCGATTTTGGTACAGAAGATCTTGACCCTGCCCTGTTCATCTCAGCTTACGTCCGGGACATTCATGTACGTTGTGTTATGATTGACGAGGGTGCTAACCTAAACATCATCTCTTCAAAATCTTTTCAACAAATGAATATCCCTTCTAGCTACATGTGTGCCAACCCCATCATGTTGCGGTCATTCAATGACGCTATTACCTCTACCTTAGGCACCATGATCCTCAACATTCGGGTAGGACCATGTACTTTACCCGAACTCTTCTATGTCCTTGAGGGAGAGTTCTAATATAATATATTGCTGGGTCGTCCTTGGATCCGGGCCATGGGATGCGTTCCCTCAACATTACATAGATGCATAAAATTTGAGTACGAGGGGAAGTCCTACACCGTAAAAGCTGATCCTCCCCCCTTTAAAACCTGCAATATGTTATACCGCCCTAACGATGTGCTTATACCAATCAAGACACCCATACATTCAACCCAACCATCCTCTTCAAATGTACCTCAACCATCCACCTCAACTGCGCCTACGCCTTCAACTGATGAAATCACCGTCGCAAAAACCACTTCCCTTCCCGCAGCTAACATCCCAACCTCCGACCCCTTAGTAGATGTTTTTCAACGCCTTACGCTGGGGGGAGTACCGCCTATATAATGTTAGTTCTTTCCCTACCCTGCAGGAGTACGGACAATTACCTACGACCGTCGCGTGGGGGAGGTAATCTCTTACGGACCACCCCATTGCCGCACCAACCTAACGTATGGGGGTGTTGACGCATCCTCCATTACCCCTGAACCTCCTCTTGGTGTGGTTCCCTTCCAATCCGATTTTCAATACTTGACAAATCGTCGTTTTGCCCTCACCTTCTTGACTCGCTGTGCTTGGAAAGGCTTTGGTTTTGGTCTTTACGAACAAGGCCGACATACACTCATTCCCGTGACTACCCACAAACACAATGATCGCAGTGGTCTCGGTTTTCCTGAAACACCTACACAGGAGACACCTCGTGTCAGCTGTATTATGGAAGAAGACAACGTCACCCCTACCAAACCATCATCACCCACTTTGCCATCATCACCCACAGAATCTATAGACCCTGAATCTATCCCTCCTAACTTTTTTTTTTTTTCATAAATTCTATCTTCATAGGTCCTCTCACTTATCAACGTGATAATGAGGACCCATCTTCTCTTCCCCTTATGTATCTAGACATGATCGAAGAGGATTCGCCTTTGATTAATGTTGTTGAGTGTCAGGATGACGACTCCATCCTCACTTACCTTGGCGCAGAGGATTCTTATATTCAACGAGCCTTACCATCTGAAACCCAAACCATGCTGAATGAATCTACTATAGAAATCAACATCCACATGGAGGAGGATCCTCACATTGTGAAGATCAGACAATCCCTTAACGCATCAGAACAAGTCGCCTTTACTACTTTCCTCCATGCTTGCAACTAAGCTTTCGCTTGGTCCTACGCTGACATGCCAGGAATTGATCCTGCCATTGCCGTCCATAACATCACTCTAAACCCCGATTCCAAACCAGTCAAACAAAAACTGAGAAAAATGCATCCACGCATTGCCCTCTTGGTCAAAGAAGAGCTTCAACGACTTCTTTCTGTTTCCTTCATCTTGCATATTGACTATCCTCAATGGATTTCTAACATCGTACCTATCACTAAAGCGACGGGGGGACTTCGGATATGCACGGATTTCCAGGATCTTAACCTCGCTTGCCCTGTAAATGGCCTCCCCAAACCAAAAACAAGGGATCGGAATTTCATTTTTGGATCAAGGTCGAAGGATTTTTGAATCAACAGAGATCATTTGGGAGTGATCAAGAGAGTCCAGATCTTCACTTGACCGAGCAGAGACAAGTGAAGAGACAAGGAGAGTAAGCCAAGGACTGCAACTGGATACCAGAGCCCTGTGATACTCAGCTGATTTGATCTGCTGTGTGCCAGACCATCCTACCTCAGTTCAGTTGTTACCTTTGCCATCAGAGCTCTTGGACCTGCACCTCCGTGAATAATCAGTAAGCGGTCATCAGTAACTGCCATTGGTTATCAGTAACTGCCATCAGAATAACATTTCTTCGACTTTTTAAATCATAAGTCCTCACAAATCCATTCTTGGATCCACTACCCAACGTGTCATTGCATCTAACTATCATTCATCTAGATCTCATCACCCTATTTCTTGATATTACCTATATACAGCCCTACAAATAACACAACTACCAAATAACACCACCACCCCACAAAACAACTAACCTTTAGATCCTGGACTCTACCGATTAGCGGTCATCAGTAACTGCCATTGGTTATCAGTAACTGCCCATCAGTTATACTGACTATAACCAATAACCAGCCTTTCCCCCTACCTAGTTCAACAAAGCAATTTAATTGATATCTTATAGTCTTTTGTGTTAATTCATATTAGCAAGGGAACTGACCACCTTCGAAAGGAAGTTTTATATTTCCTGGGCTTAAGGCAGTTTCCTCATTTATTGTCTAATTAAAATCTTGTGGTCTTGTGTTCTTATTTGCAGGTAGTCCTTCCAAGACAAAAAGGAGTTCTTCGGCAGTCAGCCTGATCTTTTTCTACGATACGCGCACACCATCTCGACATTCTACAGGTATTCCTCCTAGCCCCAACCCTTATCTGTTTCTAAAAGGAACAAAAACATTCCGAGTGAAACAATATCCTCAAATTACCAAAATAATGGACAAGCACGTAGACCTGGGTAAGGATATGAAACAAATTATGGACACTTTGGGTGCCCAGGGAGTTGGCCTAAGTTTTGATGAGGTAAACCTCCTGGTTGGCGACTGTTATCCAAAATTCACCCCCCCCAGGGTAATTTTGATAACATGCATCAGAATATCCAAATCCTAAGAAAATTGATTGATTCAGAGCAAAAATCAGGTTTTGCAGGGTCCCTTCAGGTAATTTTCTAACTTCCCTGGCCGAAGAAGGAAGGAGCAAGCTTTGAGAAAGTTCGGAGAAGGTTGCAGAAAGCAAGTAGTTTGGGCCAGAAAAAATTGTGAAAATCGGCTAAGTCCTAGTCCAGCACAAGGTGGGACAAATGGGACAAAGGTACGCGAACCGCCCGAACCGGCCGAAATGAGTCCAGGCGGCGGCCCACTAAGCATTTGGGACAAGTGGGACGAAAGTACGCGGTGGGCGCGAAATGCCGGTTCGACCGAGAGTGAAAAATCGACTAACTGCTGAGACAGCAGTTCGGGACGCGCGGGACAAAAGGACCCGAACTGGCCAAACCGGCCGAAAGGAGTCAAGTCAGTCCGAATCAAAGTGGGACAAGCGGGCCAGAAATACCCGAACCGGCGGCGAAATTGTCCCAAAAGGTCCAAAATCAAAATGGGACGTCCGTGACGAATGGACGCGAAGTACGCGGAAGACCCAGCAGGCCCGAGAACCATTGAGAAATTGCCACGTGTCATCAAGGAGAAGCCAAAAGGTCAAAAGGCAAGGTTTGAAGCGCTGGCTCGAGCCAATATAAATTGGGCACGTGTCCAATGGAGCAAGGAAGTACGGAGTTTGGGGAGGACTTAGAAATTTTGAAGAAGTCTTGGGCCCAAAGTTTAAAAGACAAGGTTGACCCCGTGCCTTGTCCTCCAACCAATGCATGCCACGTATCTTCCAAGTGGCGGGGGGAGTGGGAAAAAAGTGAAAAATGTTTTAAAATCATCAAAAAGGTCAAATTTCAAGATACAGCCTGCCGAAAAATAGAAGGAGAGAGAATCACGCGACCAATCAGAGCGTGCCACGTGTCATCCAAGTGGCAGAGCGCGGGAAATATTTCGAAATCCGTTTTGGTCTGTTCCGTGCCCTAAATCTTCAGATCACCATATCTTTTGATCCAGAGCTCGGATTTCCATGTTCTTTATATCAACGAAAAGCTTGTGAGATGCTCTACATGATTCTGGGATCAATCTCAAGTTTTGGTGCAGTTTGAAGAGAGAAAATGGAGAGAAACGGTGCTGACGTGTGATAATGGCCAGAAGCGACCTTTCAACAACCTGTTTTAATGCTAATGGGTCGCATTCTTCTTCTGCACGGCCAGAAGTGACATTTTAGCAGCCCAGTTAATGCAAATGGGTCGCATCCTCCTCAAAATTGCTCAAAAGTGACAGGGTATGGGTTGACAAAGATCCCCCATGCTGATTTAATACATCTGCAGTCATTGGGGGATGGGCTGGCACGTTTTTTTTTTTCACGTTTCTGTCCCCTGGGCTCGACCCATGCAATGTAAAAAGCCAGATTTGGCTCATTTAGAAGAAGTTGTTCATTCTTTCGGCTCGGCCCTCCCTTCTTTTCTTCTCTAGGGTTGAAAATGGAGCTCGAACCTCCTCCCTTGCTCTGTAATGGCGTTTTTGCCTTTTACTAATGGAATGATGTTCTGTGCAAACTTCTGGAGCAACAAAACGTGTTCTGTGATGCATCTATCCATCCTCTCTCATTTTTGCTTGTCTTCTTCTTGCCTCTCTTCATTGCAGGTGTCTGTGCATGTTTGAATGTTCATTGCAGGTTCGGAGCTGTGTTCATGGAGTTTTGGGACATTTTCTGTGTGAAATCTATCCTTGGGCCTGTGATGTATCTGTCCATCCTTCCCATTGCTCACCTCTCTTTGTCCCATGATAGTTTTGATAGATGTCCAACATTCTCCTTCTCTGGTGTATCACCGTTTTAGTGTAGGCTTTTTCTGTTTTTCCCTTCTCTCTCTCTCTCTGTCTCCTTGGCATGGTTAGATTAGGATTAGATTAGCTTGCCTGTACTGGAATAGCTTGTGGCAGGTAGTTTAGGAGTAGGAACCAGCCTTCTCTGGAGATTCCTCTCTCGGTTTCACAAGTCCCATGCTTGGAGAGAGGTTTCTATGTTGTACAATCACACTGGATGCCTGAACATCAACCTAGAAGCCTGATGTGCGTCCAGGGGTGCTGTGATTTTGCACTAACAGCGACCTCTATCAAAAGGCACAAAAGGAGGTCGATACATGGAATAAGTTGGAAGTAGATTTATGGAAGGACTTCCCCAGCCTTTTGATTTAATGTTCCCCCCATTCTTCATTATTTCCCTTATTCTTTCATTCCTTATTCATTTTTGTAATATTTGTCTACATCTTGGCTCCATTGAACCAACTTACACCTTGGTCAATTAGAATGTTTTCGAGGGTGGAGAATAGGCATAGTGTGGGGGTGATGTTGGGCCCTAAAATATTGACTAAGTGTGAAGGCACGTGGGCATGTGGGACCCCAGTTATAGAAGGGGGTACAAGGAAAAACTTGCATAGGAGGAAGAGTTAAGGAGGCATATGGTTGGCGCGGCGTGCGAAAGGAGATTCGAGACTTAGCTGATTTAAGAAACAAAGGTAGAACACGTGAAAAGCATGATCAGTTGTGCATGGATAAGATGTCAACTTGGAAACAGGTGGCCTAGGAAAGAGCATGCCAGTGAAGGATTTTTCTAGAAGACAATCATGAAATGGAGTGGAAAGCTCAGGCCTAAGGAAACATGCTCACTGAAGGACCACATTCGACACTTGGTGACGGATCTGAGGGCATGGAAAGGTGAGTTGGCAGGTGCAGGAAGGTGATAAATACAAGTTCCTACAGTGGGAAAAGAGAGACAGAGATAAGGAGACCAGGATAACATACACATGAGCATATAGACATGAGAGGAGAAGATAGGAGTGATACACAGAGAGAGAGATAACATGGGTGAAGTTCTGCAGGATTACTGCAAGTGGAACTTTGGTGTAGAAAGGAGTGTACTAAGCTTAGGATTTTAATTTATTTTTCTTTTTGGCTTAGTTATACAATCCTAGTGATGTGCATGACTGCAGTTTGCACTCTATGGCTCTTTGTAATGAAATAATGAATACAATGAGGTTACCTATTGCAATTAGATATGAATATTAGTGGGTTTTATGTATATTTCGTTCATAGAAGTTCTCTTTCCTTTCATGCTATGAATGAATGATTGTATCTTTCCTTCTGTTACAATATATGATATGGAGTCTATTAAAACACTCAGTTTGAAGGAACTACAAGGATCTGGACACTATTTTGTGCCCCATGATTCTTATATGTCTAAAATTCTTTCCTAAATACTCTTATACTACTCATAGATGAATGCTTCCCACTAAAACTCACATAAAAGAGAGACTCGGCACCCACGCATGACTCGGGTGAGTGCTCAACTTCTACTGGGTGATAGGATGATGCGCATGGGATGGCTTTTTATGAGAATCCCTAGAACCCATCCCTATTTCTGCACAACTTCACCTCTTTAATCGCTATGTGGTGCCAAAGACTACACACTTTTCTCAAAAATCCCCCCTTTCCTTTTACCCGAGAATCTCTATATATAGCTTTAGCATCCACCACCATGCCTTATTGAAGTAGTAGATTGATTGCCAAGTGTCCATACAGTCCTTCAATGGAGCATGCTTCTTCCCATCCAAGCTCTCCACTTTCTATCACGATGTCTTTCTACATCCTTCCATCACATGGAATATTCCTTCCTTGACCATTAGGTTTCCAGGCTGGCACCTTATCCACTCTGCATGCTCAGTCGGGTCACGCTTTTCTTGTGTTCTTCCTAGGACGCCGAATATGGCTAATTCCTGAAAACCCCTTCCTTTTCCTTATGTGTGTGCCTTGGGTAATGCTAAACCATTCTAAAACCCTATCCTACGTTCCTTCACCTTGGGCGTCCTTCTTCTAATATGCCCCGCATGCCCATGTTCCTTCTTGTACTTAGCCAATATTATGAGGCCCAAAAGGGCCATGACTGTCCATTTTTCTGCTCTAATAGCCCCAGGATATGCTATCTCACAACCCCTTTGATATGGGATTATGCACTCATAAAACCAACTCATCAAGTTTCTAGTGTCGAATGACTAAGGGCCTTGCCCTTTAGTTAAAAAACTCAACATAAATCATGATAAACAACACCAAGTATGTTAATGGCCCATGCATAGATATGGCCATGTTGCTCTATACTCTGAATGATTGGTACACAACAGTAAAGAATTTTTTACTCGCCCTTGTACCCTATAAAGCATGAATCCAAGATTCCAATAATGTCCTTACACGAGGTTGGATTAGGTGTGGAGGAAATTGATAGAAAACTGATCCCATGTTTGGCACCTGTGTCGGGTGCCTGTGTATCTCTCATATATGCGGCCCATTATCATGAAGTTTCTGGAACCGCACTAGGTAAAGTTAACCTCCTTCCTATTAAAAAAACCTCCATAATCATGTAGACATCCTCAAGAGTGATACTCCAATCCCCTATGACTTTAGGCAGTCAGAAAGTGTTCTGGTCTATGTCTTAATAACTCAGTAGATCAACTAATAAATGACCAGCTGGTGCAACCAACATTGTCTGGGATATCCTCCATATCCTGAATCTATGTAATAAATACCTCTTGGCCTAAGATAGAGAATCCAATATGGGAAAAAACCAATCACACTCTTGAGCCATGCTCCATCTAATGTATGCTCACTGCATTCATAATAACCAAGAAAAGAGAAATTTAAAACCTTTTAGTGCAAAATAAGCTCATCAAAAACATCATTAAAACATTCAAAAATCAAAATAATTATCATGCTTAGTAATTTTTGAATTTTACCTTATAAATCATGCAACATCCTCTCTATGAAGAAAGGTAATTTCATAACCACCTCTATATATAGAGCAGTGGTTTCATAACCACCGCAGAAATTCCATACTTTTCCTCCCCCTTTTTACGATTACGCAACCTATGTAGAAGTTGTGTAACTACCACTCTACGTAGAGTTCTAGTTGCTCAATCTCCATGGTGGTTCCATCCATGAAATGTGGGTTGTACTCTAGGGCCACACAAATGTGAAAAAACACAAAACTAGACAATTTTCAACAAAACAAATTACAAATCCTTCTAGGCACCCCCCTTAGGAGTAGTTTAACTATAAAATTACTAAAAATATACCCCTTAATTTTTGTTTGTCACATTTTAGGGTAGAAGTGAATAATTGTAGATAACTCACCTATCCGTGACCCACTACTCCTCTTGATGGTTGGGCTGCCATCATATTGGGATGCTCATCGTTTTGAATGTACTCTCACTCAAAACCGTCACAGGTAATCCAGAGCTCAAAATCGCTAGGTGGGTAAGTGTAAATTATTTCTAGAAATATTAATTTCAACATATATATATATATATATATAGCATGTCTTAACTCTATTTTGAGTGTGTGTTTTTTGGATGGAATGAGTGATGCGATGGCGCAGGTATATATTTATCCCCATGGATATGGTAAGTCCTATTGTCATTTTATTTTAGTATGTATTGTGAATTATGCATTATATTTGCACTTGATTCCTTTTTTCTTCTTTCACCTAGTGGGAAGCTTGGATTGGCATCATATCAGGTATAATATCTAACTTTCCCTTTTGAGAGATCCATACTCAGACTCTATATATTACATCTCTGCATGGCTAAAATTCTTCTCTAAGGGGGGAATATGTACGCGCCTGATTTTTCACATGCTATAATGTTGGAATAGGTAAAAAATCCAAATGAATAAAAAATATGTTGCCAATGATGTTAAAATCCAAATTCTTTCTTGCAACATACTATCTTACCTTATTTGTCCTTTTCTAGCTTTTTCCAGCTTTCCTTAAGTCATTTTGTACCTTTTTATTTATCCTTTTGGCCTTTAGGTACGGAACCTCCTCGGGTGTTTTGTAACCATCAGTATACCTTGAACAATGGTTTTGCAATCACTATGGTGGTTGCATAACCACTGGTCGGCACATACTGGCAATTATGTGTGCTTTTGACATAGCCTCTTTTGGCATGTTCTAAACATATTTCAACTTCTTCAAACTCATTTTTAGTGCACGTTTCTTAACCAATTTGGATATTCTTGATCTTGTTAGATTGCCTACAAATCTCTTCTTCCTTACTATTTTTAGAAATTTAACCTCCCCTCCATTAGGTGTGGTGTCATTTCTTGGCTGTCAAGTGGGTTGGAACACTTCCATGTCAATGTTCTATAAGAACCAAGATTATTCCTTAAGCATTGGTTGGAGTTTCTCTATTGATTTTGCATTGTTATGTTTTCATAATCCTACCAAGAAGTACGTAAGAAAACCCATTATTTTTCCTTGCTTCTCTCTTGCTCACATTTGTGTTAGATTACTTGCAAACCATCCAGCTCTAGCATTCTCCCATTTCTTCTTCAAATCTTCCTACACAACTCTCTGGATACCTTGAACAAACATTGGAAAGAAGATTAAGGGACATCAAGAAGTATTTCAAACATTGGATGTGCCTCAATAGAACATTTCTAGGTTGGGGGTGTCTTTGAATTCCTACAATTTTCTATATTTATTTAGATAGATTCAAATCTTTAGTCTGATTAAACACATTTCTTTAGAAAGATTCAATTGCAATAGTTATTACAATAGATTTCCTTTGTAAAAGCTTTCGTTGAGGATTTCCTCTCATCTTATCCCTGTGGATTTTCTTGAGAAATATTTGGAGGAAGTTTTTGCTATAGTGCTTTATAATCATTTCTTCATTCATTAAATTATTTAGGAAAGTTCATTACATTCAAAATTCAATATTGGTTGCACATGAGCAAAGCTTCCATGAAAAGTTTCTTCTCTTCCTATCCTTGTGGATTTGCATGGGAAGTTAGCTTTAAAAGCTTCCGTGTCTATGTTTTATTTACATTTATTCATTGGAAAGCTTCTGCATCCATAATTATAAATAGGAAAAAACATTTGTTTACTAGATTAATTAAATATTTTACACAGGGAAATAACCACATCTGGTTATCTCTTTGTTAAGTTAATATACATTAGAAAAGAATTAGTTTCATTTAATTAGAAGAAGTTAGTTTGTCTATGCACATTTATTTGTTTCTAGTAAACATAAAATACAAAAAACATTAGATTAATTTAATTAGTTTGATTTTATTTGTAGTTTTTCCCCTTTGTTTTAAAATCATTAAAAATCACAAAAACAAGTAGATTATTTTTGTTCCTTTGTTCAAATAATTAGATTTCATTTATTTATTAGGCACATAAAGTTAATTAGCAGAAATTAACATAGATACTCACACATCCCTAGTTATCTTAGGATTGACATTTCCCTCTTGTGGTTTCTTTGTGAGTTTGTTTGTTTCTTTGTTTTAGTAGTTTACATATCCCACATGACCATACAAGGTCCTACGAAACATAGATATTTTGTGTGTAATCCACGAGTGCATCAACTAAAACCTAGCACCACAATTGACAAACATTGACCAAGGACGTAGAAACCATGTTTTCCAGACCACCTCACTTTCACCTGTGCTCAAATCATACTTGACATCCTTGAACATTGAAGAAAATAACACTTACATGTTATGACATAGTCAATGAGGTCAAGATTAGACTCCATAATTCACCCATTTTCCCTATCCATACATTTCCTCCCACATCTCCATGATCTTTTCTAGAGAATTTTTCAAGGAAAATGCATCATATTTCCCATGCATTCCACATCCAGTTCAAAGGGTGTTTGGTGACACTGAAATTTATATAATCCTTCATGTCTCCATTCTCCTCGACTGTTCCATGTTGACCACCCAACTTAGATAGGAATTCATTTCTTTAGAAGAGCATATTCCCATTGTGCCCATAGAGGAAATTTGATTGCCTTGATCACTTGTTAGCCACTTTCACCCATTTTCACATAATTCACCTATATGACCTATTTATCCATTTTATAGTCATCTTCCATTTCATATCGATTGTCCTGACACAACCTTGGGAGGTCGAGTGCATTCTAGAATCATGTGTTGATTCTTAGACGTATAGTTTCCTCACTTCATATGCACATGGGGACTAGTGTACAGTCATGAGTGCCTCGTGGTATCATGTGTTCCCATTTTTCATATATTAATCTCAACATAACATCATCAAATATTCATTTCACATATAGGCTATATCACATTGAATAATATTCTATAGTTAAGAGCCATAAATCATCACTACAAATCACACATCACATTATATTTAGTTCTCTACTCTTTATTGTTCTTCTCATAGGAATTATTCGGCACATATTTCCATGATGGTTTTGTTATCCAAAAAAATCCCATTCTTATTTTTGGCTAACTCCTCCTCCTTTTCCTTTGCTGGTACTTAAAATAATTTTTTTGCACGCTTCAGGGACTCAAAATTTTCTAGGTATGTTTTTATTAGATAGAGATTTCTTCCCCTTTCCAGAAAGGTAAGAATTCCTCCTAACTACTTGTATTTTTTGAGTTATGGCTCGGTGGAGTTTGGAGGGGAAATTTTCCCTGGATGGGTCCGCGGAGGTAAGGAGGAAAATTTTCCAAAGAGGCTTGGGCCGGCAGAGTGGGGAAGGAAATTTTTCCAAGGAATTTGGTGAGTTGGAGGAGGCACAGAGAGAAATTCACCACTTAGCCTTTTGGGGCAAAAGGATTAAAGTCAAAATCTGGCCCACGAGCCCACAAAGGAGAATAGAAGGAAAATGGTCAAGGCTTGCAACTAGTTAGGATGGGCCACGTGTCAAAGTCTATGTTGGTAGCGCCAAGGTGGGGGTTGGAGGAAATTTGAAGATTTTGGCTTTTTGGCGTAAAAAATTAAAGGCATGAATTAAACCCATGGTCCCATTGACCAATAGGATGGTGCCATGTGTCCACATCAGCAGCGGAGCGGCGGGGACATGGAGAATTTTGGGAAAATTCCCAATTTTGTGAAAAGGAGCAAAATGTTGTTTTGAAGCCGTGGATAAACCAGGAAGTGCCATGTGTTTTGGAGTGGAGGGGCCGTGGAGGATTTTTGAAATTTTTTCCAATTTCATGAAAAGGGGAAAAAGGTCAAATTTTAGCCCGCATACCTGAATTTTGCCCTAATTTTACCAGTTTTTCCCTAAATCTTCAGAGAGCCATATCTTTCGATCTAGAGCTTGGATTTTCATGATTTTGGTATCAATGGAAAGCTGTTGAGATCATGTACATGATGGACTATTCAATTTTAATTTTTGATGGAGTTTTATAGGAGAAAAATGGGAAAAAGTTTCTAGCACAGGAAAATGGCAGAAAACGACCCCAACCACCAAAATTAATGAAGTATGGGCCTCTTTCTCGCTTTGCAAAGCAATGTACTTTGAAGTATGGGATTTTTCATGGAAACCCATCATTTTTTAGGCCAATTAAATGGATCTTGTTGGTGGTTGAAGTTTTAAATCAAGTTTTCCCATGTTTTCTCATTTTCTTCATTTTGTTCGAGCATAAACAACCAGTTTTGGCTCATTTGTAAAGGGTTGTTCATCCATCTTCTCTATCTCTCCCTTCTTTTCTTCCCTAGGGTCAAAAATTGAGTTTGAACCTCCTCCCCTACTCTGTAATGGTGTGTTTTCCTCTTACCCATGAAATGATGATTCTGTGCAAACTTTTGGAGCAATAAAAAACATGTTTTGTGATGCATTTGTCCATCCTTGCTTGTTTTTGGTTGTTTTCTTCTTACCTCTCTTCATTGCAGGTAATTGTGCATGCTTGGATGTTCATTACAGGTTTCGGAGTTGTGTTCATGGAGTTTTGGAACATTTATTGTGTGAAATTCATCTTTGGTCTATGATGCACTTGTCCATCATTTCCATTACTCACCTCTTCTTATTCCATGATAGTTTTGATAGATAATAAACACTTTCCTTCTTTGGTGTATCGCCATTTTAGTGTAGGCTCTATTTTTCCTTGTTTTCTTCCTCTCCTTGTCTCCTTGGAAGTTAGATTAGGATTAGATTAGCTTTCCTGCACTGGAATAGCTTGTGGCATGTAGTTTAGGAACAGGAACCAACCTTCTCTAGAGAGATTTCCCCATTTGTAAAGGTCCCACACTTTAGGAAAGCTCAATGTTGTGCAATCACACCAAATGACATTGCCTTAGAAAAGTAGATCTAAAGGTCATTTTGGGGGTGCTGTGAATTTGCACTAACATGTTCCACTTGCACTTGATTCACATTCTATGACACATTCAAGGATTGACTCTCCATCATATTTGACAATTGCTTCACCTTCTTGCAAGGTTCTCTTGGGCTAGCTCTCATGAAATCTGCCCCTGCTTCATGATGACACACTCTATTTGTAGGTTCAAATTCACTATTGAGGGAGTGAATCCACACCTGAACCTCACCTTACATAAAAAATAAGGGGAAATAGTTTCTCCCATATTTAGTTGCATCTTATATATCTATAATGCAATATCTATAATGCAATATTTATAAAAAAAAATTCAAAAAAATTCAAATATTTATAAAAATACAAAATCAATACCTATTTTTATAGCATCCATTGCTTACACTTTACATTATAAATGTGTTTTTTTATTCCTTTTGATTGATACATAACATTGTTTCTTTATAAACATGCATTCACATGGTATATTGATCATGATGCAGGACATACACAAAGTGATACATGATGATAGGTGTTAGCCCACACTTTACCTAGAATGATAATCTATAAGGGAATATAATTTCACATACGCCATCCAGGTGCTATATTTCCATTCTAATTCATTTCTTTCTTCATTACACTTGGATATGTATAAGTTGTGTATTTGCTGTATTTTGGGACTAATAGGACTAACACATGTTATTTGTGCAACTCTTACAATTATTGCTTGATTAGATCTTATATATCATATGTTGTGTGTTTTTCATTGTATTTGGATATAATTTATTTTCATACATGGTTGTTAGTTAGAAACGAGCATGTGTATGCTTATGTTCTGCTCTGATTATGGCCTAAGGGCCTTGATTGTCTTACAACACCATAGCTGTCCCATATTTGTGACATAATACCTTGTGTGTGGTTGTGCATCTCTTGTTTGTAGACTCAAGGGCCTTATTATCTTGTGACACTATGGGTGTCCCATGTTTGTAGGAAATTCACCTTTTGTGTGACATTTTTTGACATGTTTGCACTTTTTTTAATATTATATGCACTTATTTCCTCCTAACACATGGGTTTCTATTACTGATTATACTATTTTGGCATTAACAATATTATTATTACAACACTTCATGTGATTGTTGATAATGTTTTGAACCATGGTTTATACCATGTGCATCCCCCTTATAGGTACATTTTCTTCTTAGTGGTCATCACATTAGCTTCTTAGAGGTTGTACATAAGTTATCAACATAGTGTACATGGGTATACATATTTTATTTTGACCTATGCACTTAAATTATTCATCACACACACCTCAAAAGAGGGGGAAAACATCCATGTTTTTATTCTACATTTCTAGCAGAAATAAGCACTTTTATGGGAATATACATATGTAGAGGTAGAAAAAGTCCCTCAGAATTGGACTCGACATGTAAAATATACATAGGATAAAAAATATACAACCTAGTCAGGATCGTATAAATGGCTTTGATCCTACTATATGGTTTTTCCCAGAGAAATTTTCACCAAATATTTGAATAATGAGTTTTTCATCACTAGTTCAACATTTTTATATGGTTTCATAATCATATTGACTCATTTTGGAACTCTAGTGGCATGTAGTATTTCATTCTATCTCTCTCCACAGTACTCAATTTCATCTTTAGTTTTGGACACATTAGGGCATGGGTCTCCTTTCTCCACTCATATTTTAGTGTAGAACATGGGAAAAGTATATGAACACTTATTTCTATTTCATATAGTGTTTCCTAATTTACAAAATTGGGCTTATATACATTTGCATTAGTATGATCTATGGGGTTGTGGAAGGTATCAAAGCGGCTATGTTTTTTGTAGGTAAAATTTCTTGTCCTCTTGCACTTAAGGGGAATATATTAGAGTTACTCAATGAATTTGAAACATGGTCTTCTTCATTGGTAGTGTCATTTGGCTCCTCATATTTTATTCTTCTCTTTATCTTCATGTGTTGGATCGGTACTCCTAACACATTGAACTATCCCCGAAAGAAATTAGGGACCAATCACCCCTAATTCTCCATTAGAATTCATAAAATCCAGAATCTTCAATGCAAAAGAACAAAAGAACATACCCTCTACAAAAAATATGTGTATTATTTTAGAATCAAAATGATTGAGAGGGGGGATTCATATAAATACTTTAACTTCATTTCCATAACATATATTCATCATTCAAATACACCATTTAACATGTATAATCAATTATGATCTTATTAAGTGTGTATAAACCATTCAAAAGTGCAAGAGACAAGAGAGAACACATTACCACGAGATATAAAGTGGGAAAACCTCAAATGGTAGAAAATCCACTAAAAATTTACATTTATTACTCAAAAAAAGGAAATTGTTTGAAGCACCATCTTTATAAGGAGAACCAACCCCTAGTTTATATGACACCAATACTACAAGGACCACTAACACTTAATTCAGTGAGGTACAAACCCCACAAGGAGGATATAGCTTCCTAGGATGAATAATAACCAACTCACCCAATGAAGATAATGATAACTTGATGATTTGTTTCTCCAACAACTAATTGTGATCACTAGTTTAGCTCCATGTACTCAAAATTCTCTCAAGAAATATCTTCTCCTATTTCACTCAAACTTGCATCATATCATGTTAATTAGGTCTGATGACCTTGAATAATTTCTTGTATACTTTTCTTAGATCTTAATTCCTCTTCTCAGGTCTTCCCTTAACCCATATAACCTCTTATTTCACCTTCTTTAGCTCGCTTATATCTCTTTCCACTCCACTAGCTCAAATGGGAAAACATTTTAACTTTATATACATGAATCATCAAAAAAACAACCACAAGTCAGAAAAAAACATTAAGTTCAGTCATAAAAACATTGAAACACAAATACACACTCATATAAATCACTCCAAGAGACCCAATAGGTCGATAAGATACTAGAAAAACCATAATTGCTCATAAGGCCTAAAACAAAAGCTTTCTCCTCCAATGAATGAACTATAAAATTCAAAGGCATACTAAATCATCATCATGAATCCATCATATCCAAAAAGTTAGGGAAAACCTCGCAAATTCTTTAGCAAGCCCAAGAACTTGTACACCATCCATCATCACCATGAATCACACCAATAAGCAAACACTTCCAACTAGGTCTTAACCACTTGAAAAACATCCTCCAAAAGTGAATGAATTGGCATATGATAAATCATAAACATGAAGTAATTAATATCATATAACTCATGAAACTCATTATAACGTTCAACTTATGAAATAAGACTCCAAAATGGATGCATCTCTGAAACTGGTCAAACTTCTTCAAGGACTCAAAAACCAGTCTTGAGATGATTAACATATAACACCTCCAAAGCCACTTCTAGAATATTCCACCACCTGAAAAACATCAAGGGAAACCTACTACACCTCTCCAAGTAGTCACAAGCATATGTAATATGGGGAAAACCAACCAAGCACACCTGTTTCAAGACATGTTCTTGGTAATCCTAAGAGGGCTTATTAGGCAATTGTCTCTTAACATGAAAAAAAACATTACCAGATAAAATAAATGGATTCAACACATCATATTATACCAGAAAAATATATTCATGACCATATTCCTATAATACAACATGCAAAATATAAATCACACCTCAAACCATAACACTAGTTTTATCCCTTCTAGGCCAAAAGCGGTAGGACAAATTAGGAGACATGTTACACCAAATTTATTCGAAGAACCTGATCAGAAATTTTCATGGAAATTTAGAAAATCTCATAAGTTATCTGAAACAATTTACTTTTCATCATGAAACCTTCATCTTATCTCTATACCTACAAATCTCTTCAAAATAGAGGTTTTTTTATCCGTAAACATGTAGATTTTTCTCTACGCTTTTCTTGTTTCAATGGATCTTTAAGATTCATCAACTTTCATGATTAAATTAAACCTAAATCTGATTTAAATTTGAATTATGACTAATCCAAAACTTAGTTAAATCACTGTGTGATCAAAGCCATTCAATATTCATTTTAATCTATTTTCAAGAAGTGTCGTAAAATGATAAAAATGCTTGTCTGATTTTAATTATACTAATTTAATGTGGAAATAAAATCATAAATCAGAATGCAAATTAGAAAGGAAAATATGACACCAAAATTGATTACGGAGTTTAGAAACTGTCTACATCTCTAGGTTCATATGAACCAAGCTATCAATTTTTCTCAAACTGTAAGTACAATTAAACTTATAATTAACAAAAATAGATCAACAACTGCGATGTTATTTCTTCAGACCTTTGAAAGAACTGACAGAGCTCAGTGTTTTTCTTTCACCTTCCTAAAGCACTTGAAGAAGCTTATCTTTGTTGTTTCTATCCTTCTAGTGACTCCTAATTCATAAAATAACATCATGAAGACTTCATAATGGGAAAACAATATATGCACAAGGAGCATTTCAAAATTATGGACAAATTTCTAGTTTACTCCAAAGATCTAATTTGCTCCTAAAATCCTCAAAAGATGTTATCTTGATAACTACCTTGTTATGATCATATTATAGTCACCAGACTTGTGTTTTTCAAATACCAAGTGGTCCTTATATAGGACTACCAAACCCTAATGACGTAGCGGTAGGGGTTATTTTAAGAATATGAGTGGTTGGGGGTTTGAATCTTTCCAACCACCCACTGAACCCTTTTTACCCATATTTGGGTAAATCCCACATTATTCAGGGATTCACTAGTGGAGTAGTTTATATTAGGAGTGGACTAGTTTGTTTGTTGTCTTAAGCCGCTATGCTATTTTGCCACATAGATTGGGTGGAGGGTTGGTTTTCAATGGGGCAAGATGACATCTCAGTGGTTTGTTTTTTTGGTGCCCTTGTGGAAAAAATGGTCTGATCGATACAAACCTTAGAATGTCGGTAGTGGTTGCAACGAGCTAGTTGATATGTATTCCTCGGATGGTGTGCTGACGAGTTATAGGTGCCACGTTGGTAACTCGACAAGCAACCCCTAGCTCTCTATATATCTCAATGTGACCTACAACTCAGTGATCTATGTCCCAACTCGACCCCAAATCGACAATTTGTTAATATGAGTTGTATCACTCCGGTGGCCACGTCCCCTTCTGAAATAAAAGTGGGCCCTTAGTTAACTAATTCTTTTAACCATTGAGTAACGAAGACTGATGAATTGAAAATCATCCACTCTTTTATTTTTCTATAAGTAACTTTTGATGTCATGATGACACATGTTAATTTTCCAAAAAGTGTACAATCTATGCATCCTTGTTCCCCTCTCTATCTTGTAAATACCTTGTTCTTACACAGACTACATTTGGAGCATGCGTTATCCATATTATGCATTCCAATAGGCATTGGAAATATCTCGAAGCTATATATGATATTCTAATAATCTAGGGAGCTTTAGGTAAATATTCCCATTGAATTGACCTCCATATAGTTTTTCTTCAAATTAATGAAATAACTGCAACATAAAATCACCACTAATAGGATCCTTGAGGAGTCCTCTATAACCCTGAAGCATCAACCTTACTTTCCAAAATCATTTAAACATCATACACTTCATATTTCTCTTATCGCTCTAGGTCTATGGTTTTAGGAGGGTTTTGACCACCTCTTCTTCTTAACAATTAGTCATAAATGATATGGCATCATTTAAATACATTCCAAATAAAAAAAAATCTTAGTTCCATGCCTCAACTATGGTGAAAATATTAGGATCCCATACAAAGAGTCTACGAGAAAATGAACACTCCAAACTTGACCTCATACTAGGAAATGTAATTATGAGAACTGGATATGACCAAAAATGACGTTTCTTGCAATTTATTTAATGCATTGACCTGAAAATTAGCATGAAGAGCTAAAGAAACCTCATTAATGATGTCTAAATCTCATTTTTACCTAAAGAAATTATGAAACTCTCCAGAAACTAAGACTTACCCATGATTTATAGCCTTATCTTCATAGCTTTATACAACTGAAATATAACCTTTGACACCTCCAAAACCTGATATATAACCACAACATGCTCCTTACATGCTTAAAAAAGTTAGCCTTGCATCCTTCTCCCTACCACCATACCATACTATTTGGAACAGGTCTAAGATTAGGCCTAGAATGGATTCCTCTAACAGATGACTCAAGAGAAATGACCTAAAAGAGGGATATGCAAGAGCTAATATCGAAACAATGCACCACAATGAAGTTGCAATCCAATGGTGATGTCGTAGCTCCAATGAAATAAGTAATATTCAAACAATGGAAATAATATGCAAATAAGAAAATAGGTCTGCTCATACTCATAGATTGAAAAATGAAGTACAAATAGGGGTGCCATGTAACCCCCATGCCTAAACGAGGAAAGTGACTCTTATGACACCACTAACGCATATGACATGACTAAAACATATGACGCCACTAAAGGAGGAGTTAAAATTCCAAATAAGGAATGTAACTCCTATGATGCACTGACACAAATGACAATGATAGATTCTATGACATAATCTAACACTTGTCATTTGAATCCCTAAGACCTATGACTCTCGCAAGCTGAGATGACTCACCATATGATGTGGATGATGACTAGGAAGGTCACACAATGTGATGTGGATGATGACTAGGTAGATGACTAGGCAAAGAATGAGTGGGTTCCAATGAAGTCTAAGTAAGTAAGTCTCTCATCCAAAGGATCTCCAAATAAATCTCTATCACTTTGTAAAGTTTTCATGGCCCAAAGAGGTCCCGAAGGATCGAGCTAAGGGTTAGAAGATTCTTCACTCGAGTGAGAAGGGACATAGTCCTCATCATCACTAATGTCAGAATCAGAAGACTCAGAAGTTTGAGGATTGGGAGGAGCAAGGAGAGGAGGAACTCACTCAAAAATATTATCATCTGATGATTCAAAATATGAATCAGTGGGAAAAAGAACCTCAGTGGAAGTAAAAGTCAAGGATGACTCATCAAACTTCACACTTCTCTCAATATAAAGCTCATGGGTTATAGGGTTCAACAATCGATATCCCTTCACACCATCAGGATACCTGACAAAGATACAAGGTTTGGATTACGAATCCAATGCCTTGTGTTTCTTCTTGGGAATCCAAGCTATATCCTTAGATCCAAAGACTCAAAAGTGCTCAACATTAGGCTTCTATTGAAACCAGGCTTCAAAGGGTTTCATCCCTCTTACTACCTTGTGTGGAACATGGTTCTGAATGTAACAAACACAATTCACTACTTCAGCCCAATACTGCAGAGGAAGGGACTTCAAGTGAAACATACAAGTAGCCATCTCCTTCAGAGTTTAGTTCTTTATTTTTACAACTCCATTTTGGGAAGGGATGTAAAAAATTATACGTTTCAAAGAAATCCCCTCAAAAGTGCATAAATTCTCAAACCTATTGCTCACATACTCAGGTCCATTTTCAGTTCGAAGAACCTTGATAGACCATTCCGCTTGTTTCTCAGCAAGAGCCTCAAAGTTCTGAAAATGCTCAAAGACTTCAGACTTAAGCTTAAGAAAATACACCCAAGTATAACACTTAAAGTCATCAATTAAGGTTTCTATATATAGAGATCTAGTGAAAGAAGGAGATGGAAAAGGGCTAGAAAAATCATTATGAACAAGATCTAAGGGATGAGTAGCTCTCCAATATTTTCCCTTGTCAAGGTTTTTTTCAGGGTGCTTTCTGAGAGTACAACCCTCACAAAGACCTTTAGAAAATTTAACTCAAGGTAACCCATTGACGTAAACTTGCTAACCTCATTTTCATGAGTGAGCAAGGCATTGGGTGTCAAATCAGAAGAAAAGTGGGAAAAGGTATACAACCATGAATGGTGATCCACCTTTCCCTCAGTCACATTGCAGTCAAAGTTAAGATCATGAATGATCACCGAGTTAGGACCAAATTCCACTCACATTCCTTCACTAAGGTGGGTGATTTGGTAAACCGATAGGATATTGGTATTGATATTGGGAACACTCAACACTTGGTTAAATGTTCCACCGTCTATCTCTACTGCTCCACTATTGGAAACCGACACATGAGTGTCATCACCTAGCATGATTTGGGACATGCCACATGGTTCAATGATAGATAATTTAACCTCTAAAAAATCCATGTGGTGCGAGGCACTAGAATTGATAATCCAAGTTGATGATGGATTTGATCTAGCTATGAGGTCCTTATCTTTCTTCTTTTCATTTTTAGACACCTTTGCTTTAGAAGACTCACCGTTTTGAGCATTTTGTTTGATGGATTCAAGAACACTTATTTTATTATTCTCAAGTAATTGAGTTAAGTGATCAATTTGTTTATGAAAATGTTGATGCTCTTCGTGGCCAGGATACTTACAATAGGAGCATTTACACTTTTCTTTCTTTGCTTTAGGCTCAAAATTCAAAGTGTTAGTGTTGGGCTTAGCTTGGGCTTGGTTGGTCTTGGTTTATTTCTTGGGTTGGTCCTTTGTTTCTTTCTTCTTTTCATTTTTCTTGCCCTTATTCACCACAAGGGCATGTGACTTGGATTTTAGAGTCCCCATTTGAATGATTTTGTCATGTTCTCAAATGAGTTGGGACAAAAAACTGTCAAATGAGGGCATTTCCCAAGCATTACCCAAGGTGGCTTTCGTGGCATGGAAATTTGAAACGAAGATGGAGTATTCAACACCTAACTTAGAAATAATTGACAAGATCAATTGAGATTATTTATTTTCCAATTTACATTCCTTTAGAAGTAGTTTAGTGTGGAAAAACTTTGAGAAGAAGGCATGCAGGTTTTCAAAGTCACTAGGATTTAATCCTAGTAGTTCGTTCTGCAACTCATGCACTCTCATGTCATCTTGCTTCCCAAACATCTTGTCAAGATTTTTCCATGCTTCACCGGGTTTCAAGGAAGTTTCGATGTGGAAGAGAAAGTCAGGAGATACAGACATACAAAGAATACCTAAGGCTTTATCACAATAGTTGAACCACTTAAATTTTTTAGGTTCATCATCATGTTCAATATCTAACCCCATGGTAACATGGTATAACCCTTTACTTTACAAAACCAATATGATTTTAGATCTCTGTTTGAATAAATTAAAAGGTGTGAGCACCGGTACTTTAGATATATCCATAATGAAGAGATAGAACAAAAGAATGTAGAAGGAAGGAGAGAGAAAAGAAAAAGCCACCCCAGAACAATATTACACACCCACGAGTTTGGTACTTTAGTTTTAGTGCATTGTTACAATTATGTGTGTTCATGCAGTGTGAAACATTTGATCACTCACTCATAATTGGTGTAATAACATGAAAGTGGAGACCACAATGTGTTTCGACACACGTAATTTGAACAAGCACCGTAAGCAAGCATGAAACAAGCAAAGAAAGAAGGGGGAGAAAGAGCTGGTGTGAAAAATAATGTCTCACTTCACTTTGACAAGACAATCCTATGCCATAGGGTTGTGGCCACCGCATTAACTAACATATAGACAAGAGGATCAAGAAAGATTACAATTTAAGAGGGTAATACGCCATCCTGAGGATCTCTAGAGTGTAATCGAGGTAACCTAGAACTCAAAAAAAGGCTATACACTCGAGCAAGGGATTAGTAGAGAAAATATCAATCCTACTTAATCAAATTTTTAAAGGAACTTAGTTTTACTTAGATGCCTAATTTAAATATGTTCCTTATAAATAATTTAGATGTAAATTTAAATCTAAATTTAGAGGACTTGGAAACAAAGTTGTTTTTAAAAAAAGTATTTACCTTTATATAATAAAACAACCAAAAAAAAAAAGTGTTTGGTATGACCTTTCTATTTAAAGCTTTAGACATTAAAACTATTTCACATTTAAAAAATTTAAAAGGAAATTATTCCTTTTTTTAATATTCTTTATACAAACACATTTTTTGGGTAAAAGAGATAAAACAAAACATTTTTCAGAAAAGTCATAATATAAAACATATTTTAAGAAGATATTACCTATAGCAGATGGATTTGAAAAGGCCACGCGGGAAGGAGAGGCATGTTATGTACCAGGAGAGGCAGGTAAAAAGAAGGTCGAATCTATAGTTGTAAGATGTTACACGGGAACGTGGAAGGTGGAAAATGTAATACAGGTTTGAACGTTTGATCGTAGCACTGTTCGGAAAAGATATAGTCTCCTCCCTTGAATGCAAACAGAATGAGGCACAAGTAGTGGCCAAAAAGATACATTACTACACAAAAATGTGCCAGGTGTTTGAAGATTTTAACCAAGAACACCACAGAGCCATGGAGCATGTCCACACAAAAAAAACATAGCTCTTGTCGCTGCACAGTGAGTTAAAAAAATGTCCACACATGTGGACCTGAGCCAGCAGTGAAAGACCTAATTCACATGCAGAACAAAAGGTAGGTGTTGTAATATTTTATCTGCAAGATGGTCTAAAAATGAGCCACCAAGGAAAAGCACGAGATAGATAAGACAGAGGACATCCACAAACAACCCACAATCATTTCCCTGTAGCAACAACATTCAAACACATGCATGTGAGTAGAATTACTAAAACACGAGCTAGAAATAATGGATGGTGAACCCACATGGAAAGGATGAAGCCCAAAATTAATGTACTAAATGATTGATTGGAATATCCACCATACTAGCACAAAAAATGGGAACTCCAAGAGTAACTTGTTAAAGAGATTAGCATGATTGAAAATTAATAATAAAAATAAAATTGCACAAGGAAATAAGAAGAAACTAGAAGTAATAAGCAACTGATAAATGAGTAGTGCACGTTTTACCGAAACCTCACACTTTGAGACCATGAAAGAGGGATATGCGAGAATCGATATCGAAACAATGCACCATGACAAATTTACACTCTGATGGTGACATCATAGCTCCAACGCAATAAACAAGATTCTAACAATGGAAAGAATATGTAAATAAGAAAACAGGTCTTCTCATACTCATATATTGAAAAAGGAAGTACAAATAGGGGTTCTTTGTAACCCCCATGACTAAACAAAGAAAGTAACTCCTATGATGCCACTAACGCATACGACGCCACTAAATGAGGAGTTACAATTCCAAATAAGGAATGTAAATCGTTTGACGCACTGACGCAAATGACAATGAAAGATTCTATGATAGAATATAACACTTGTCATTTGAATCATTAAGACCTATGACTCTCGCAAGGCGAGATGACTCATCATGTGATGTGGATTATGACTAGGTAGGTCTCACACACCAACATGACCTTGACAACATATTACAGACTCATTAACACCTTTGAAGCATCATTATAATCATGTTATACATCCTAGAAACCTTTCAAAAAAAATTTAGCTCACTGTAATCACTTACTTTTTTGATCATGCTTCAAGAACCATGCATTCATGCATAGACTTGACACCAAACATCATATCATGAAAACAAGATTAGACACTAGTAATCAGGCTTCATTGTACTTCATGGATGAAACCTCATATAATCACCTATGCCACCTAGACTCTCTTTGACATCAATGTGACACTTTGTCATCAATGATAAAAAATAATACACTATGTCTAATAATCTCTCCCTTTGTAATTAATGGTAACCACCTTCAGAAAAATTGATGGAAACCAAACATGAAATCACGTACAAGACTTCTCTACAGACCTCTTTTCATGTTTCTGATCATACGCTCCCCCTTTGACATCTAATGACAAAGGATACATGACAACTTGACATGAAAATTAATGACACCAATGCATATTGACTTACTTTCTCTTTCTTGGTTTGCATTCTCTTTTTCTTGACCAAAAAAATGACAAATGATCCTATGGACATGTACATCATCTTCAACATATTCATACTACTTTATTTCCATGATAAACAAGGATTCTTTGTATTTCAACAAATTTAAATTTTCATTATGTGTAACCTCAAATTTCTGACAATTAAACCTTCTTAATTTCACTTTAAAACCTTCTTGGTGCGAGAAACATATTACTTACCTCTTCATAGCAATGCCAAAATTTATAGGAATAAGTTAATTTCAAATGGATGCATCTTCCAATCAATGTCAAAGACCCCCCTGAGATGCATACTTCTAACTTGAATCATCCAACTAACTGAAGTAAATAGCTGGAACAAAACATATTATGGTTCATAACTTCTTGTATACCTGATCTACACAAGACCTTCATCACATCTGATATAAAACATTGTAGGCCACTTGAATGTACTTTGAAAAAAGGTTTTGACTATGAAAACTTAGTCCTTTGAAATGTTTAACTTGACTTAAGCCATCTTCACCTTAGATGATGCATCCTATGACACCATTTTATACTTCATCAAAACTAGGGATTTTTTTATTTCCAACTCTTTAATCATAGTTAATGATTTGCTGATTTGAAAATGTAGTAGTTTTAAAACAACATACTTGAGATTACCATCTCTTAATTCCTTTCACACTGAAATGAAAAAATCATTGAGAACAATAGTTAAATTTTAACCGACATTATTAAATGTTTAGAATCCAATAAAACAATCTATGATAACCATGTGCAACTACAACGGTTTATGGGTCCTACCCGATCCCCCCTTAAACACTCATTATGATCCAATACACCCCATGTATCATTTGGTTAAGCCTTATTACAGGCCAAGGGAACTTGTGATGTATTATTAGCACCCTTTGGAAATCTATTGCCGTAACCATCATTTGAATCTCAACCTATAGAAAAAATACTTGGTGAATAGACAATACATCTAATTACATACACTACTATGGCCATATTTATCTGGTGTTGTGATTGCAAAAAAAATTCCAAGACTACACATATTCCTATGGAAATTTTCTTCCCTTCACCTCAAAACCATTCTAGTCATAGTCATCAATATTAATTTATATTGATTAGGTTATTAATTTTGTTTTTAAACATCTTAGGTAAATATGTAATTAGTTATTGAATTCACAAACCAAATCCACAATCAACACAAATTGGCATCTAGGTCATGTAGCTCATGTCTGCACCACTTTGGGATCCCTACATAATAAGGTACAATCATGCAATGACACCAATTCATTACGTGTTCATCGCTTTTTCTATAGACATCTCAAACTAGTACAGGCATGACTCATAGGACACGAGTGTCACGATGTGATTTCCTTCTACCGGTTATCATTCATTAAGTTATCTAACTCAGTTTACAAGCATTGAACAGTTATGTCCCGCTAAGCCGTACGACGAAACATAGACTGAATCAACTTGGAATACCTATGGGAAAGGTTACGAATGCATTATGACTTGTTTCATCACACATTGTTCCCCCTTCATGTATCCATTCCAATTTGGCTCAGTCGAGATGTCGTCGCGTTGCTTTGTGACTCTTAATTGCAGAATTAAATTTTTCATAGTTAAATGTTCATGACAAGGAATGTATACTTAATTTATTACTAGGAATTTATTATGATAATAATACAACAACAAGATATCATATGTTATGATAATCTCTCACTTAATACACATCAATAGGTTACTGACATCATTTATTGGATTAACCATTAAAAATATGATTAAATAATATTTATATATCTTTTTAATGTATAATTGAACATGCTATTAGATTAAATACTTGTAAGTGTACTTACCAATATTATAATGTTTTTCATATAAAATGATTGCAATGTATCATGGAAGAGTTAATATTCTTGTCATATATCCACGAGAAAATCACATGTAATTAATCATAAAATTGTATTTTCCATTTTACATCTATATTATGTCGTAATTTTGGAAGCATAAAAAATTTACAGAAACACAAATATGGTATAAAAAGCATCATATATTCATCATATTGATGTTAAACCTCGATTTACAAGTACACAATGATCATAAAAGAAATAATAAAATACAACATGCCTTTGATTTCCTTTCTTACATCATGCAAAAAGTTTATTTCATTTTAACAGTACAAAAAATTATGATATTCCTCAATCAAACCAATATTAATCAATTACAACACATTCATGATATTTCCTAATTCAATCACTATCAAGAAATATTATCATAACCAATTTTTTTTTTTTGCATTACTTTTCAACCTGCATGATATAATTAACCATTGTACATGGTCATTTCCAACCGAATTGACACAGCTTACAACTATAAGTCATGTTGTTATCCTATGAATTAAATGAACATAAAAGATTAACCAAAAAATACTCATCACTTCCTCTATACCTTACCAATTTAAAAAATAATCCCAAAAAAAATGCAATGGTTCAATGGTTACCAAAGTTTTTCTAGCAAGAATAATTTAGTTAAAGGAATATACATATCTTCCACTATAACTCATTACGTCAATTTAGTATTTTAACTAGGGATGAAACCTACTTATAAGGTTATAACCTTTGCATCCTAAAAACCAACTCAATTACCCCACTTTCAACCCCCTTTTTCATTTACACACAATCACTATCAATTTAAGGAGAAGGTAATGTTTTTCCTTTATTTGAAAAGGTAAACAAAATTAACGAAGTAAATTATGTATTATTAACTACCCATATAATCATAAATGGAATGAATATATAATTAATTCTATTGTGT
The DNA here is from genome assembly GCA_019776745.2 of Taxus chinensis. Lineage (NCBI taxonomy): Eukaryota > Viridiplantae > Streptophyta > Pinopsida > Cupressales > Taxaceae > Taxus > Taxus chinensis. The sequence goes on from CM034149.1 coordinate 815,038,145, forward strand.
GAGAATAAGCACAAAAATATTCTTTAGGCCTCATATTTTCATCTATGAATGCATGAGATTAATAACAAGGATTTCCTAAAACCTCACACTTGTATAGGGATCATTCACACAAGGATTCATTTTTAATAACCGAATAAGCACTTAATGCTCGGGGTTAGAAAAAACAGAGAACTCCATTAGGGTCACTTATGAACCTAATACGCTAAGAAGAATTATCTTCTTAATTAGAAATATTATTGTAAGGAAAAATGTTAATCATGTTGTTTCATCAGATTATTGATAAAATTAGTGATAGGCCAAGGAGGAATACCTGTTTGTGATGTTGGTTGAAGGTTGTGTGCGTGTTTCTAATTCCCGATCTAGGATGGTTGTGAAGAAATTCCTTTTATCTAGGAGGAACTACATGTAAATACAAAATAAGACCACAAGAATAATATTAAAAAATATATTTCAGTGGAATTCCTAGTGCGTGATAGATTCGGGAAGTTTGATACTTCCTAGATGGTTGTCAATCCATTGTTTAATAGCATTTAATGCAAGAAATAATATAAACAAATAACATCCTATTGTAGTTGATATGATTTAGGCATCTCATTCAAATGCAATAAGAAAATATAATCTAAAACGAAGGGTTATGATCAGATCGGGAGGTTGGGTAGGTGGTTTTGAGTCTCTATAGGTTTGACAGAGGTTTGGTAAAGGTTACAAATGGGTTCTAGGTAGTTTGGGAGTGGGTATTATCTTGATGTCCTAAGTTGGTTTATCAGACATAGATATCGATGCCATTTAGGGTGTCAACGATGACAATTTATTTATGACCGATGATGGTTTAGGGTGGATAAGGGTAAAATAGTTAAATATCAGAAATATGGGTCTAGGTTCTCTCTGTGTCTACACAGAGAGATAGGGGAGGTATGTTGAGTGGCTTCAGGTAGTTTATCTAGCTAGGGTGAGGCTTTTGTGAATTTTTAGAGGTGATAAAGTCAACTTAGTAAAAGTATATTATAAGATACAGTGGCCGACATCGGTTTGGTGACCAATGCCGGTGAAGGGGAAACCAACGATGGTTAAGGTGACTAGAGTCGGTAGGGGCTGAATGGTGGAAATCCAATAAAATTGGTTTTGGAGCTTCTTTGTGATGGGTGGAAATCCAATAAATTTAGATATTGGGGGTAAAGGGGTTGTGGGTTTTTGGATGGGTGGATTGATAGGAAGGTGGGGATGGTGGAATGAAAAGTAGATTAGGATCTAATAAACAGAGCTAAAGAAATCACAATCTAAGTAAGTATAGAACTATGCTAATCATTACAAGATTACTTGTATTTGTAGGCCTGGTTGGTGGAAGATATCAATGGTTGATCTGTGAAACTTGTGATCAGTGTCGTGACAACACTTCCTAGAATGTAACCGTAAATGTCAATGCCTTCATATCAGTCCTGGTGCTGGTTAAGGTCATCTGGATGCTTGAACAAGATCTCATTCGTGCTTGCATGTAGATCTCTCATTCTCCAAAACTTGAAAATGCCCACTTCTCAAAATTGACAACCCCTCAAACAAGGTTACCAGAATGAATATATGGTAACTAAAGAAGGTTTAGGTTAACCATCGTCAGTTATGGTAGAAAATCCTAGGTTTTCCAAAATAGCAGATCTTGGCTATCTTTTAGCTAGTTTTTCCCATTGGTTCGGGTATAAAGAGGTATTTTACACTTAGATAAGTGGGCATGTTGTTAGAGAAATAATAGGCATATGATATTAGGGTTAGACTAAGTCTCAGTTAGTTAGGGAAAGTAGAAATTATGTCTTAGTTAAAAGAAACATGCTAAGAATAGGTCCATGATGAGGTGTATAGGTGATGTGGCTAGGTGAGGTGGTTAAGTGAGGATGTTAATTAAATTAATTAAAGTAATTAATTTAATTAATCATGTGAACTATGGGATATGGATATGTAAGGTATGGTTAACTTAATTATTGGGGTTATAAGGGTGGTACAACCTAATTTTGGTGTCTACATTTTCCCCCTTTTTTGTCACGTAGCTTGTATTGGTAAGGGACGCTGACAAAAACAGGAAGTGATTACCCCATGTGTGGGTGAGAGGGGGGTTGCCCCAAGTATGGGTGAAGTGATCCCCCTTAAACCAAGAACTAATGAGATTTCATATGGAGTCGGTGAGTGGTTCAATAAGTGTGTAGCAAGCTACCATTTTCTTTCACCACACAATACTTCCAAACAGGGGTCAACCATTTTAAGGAGGCCAAGAGACTAAGGTTTGACCTTAGTGAGGCAGAACAAGACCACTGTGAGCTACACAAAAATATCGTATACCTAAAGAAGTGCACATATGTGGAAAAATATGTCTCCCATGAAGTACATATGATGAAACCAATAATGTTGTCGGTCATCGGAAGGGCTACAACAAGGGTATATCTGTGCATAAGGCCACATTTTGAGAAGGACACCTACCTGGAGAATGCTATCTCCATTCTAGAAGACCCCACAGGAATAAATAAGGTTGCATAAAAGAAGAGGGAGAGATAAGAGGTGTAAGAGATGAAGGCACCAACTATGTAGACAACACAACCTGTGGGCGCACTAGAAACAAGTGCTAAGGAAACAAATTAAACATGCATGAATAATTCCCTAGTTAAGGAGAAGACCCCAAAAGAATAGGTGTTAGAGAAAGAGGATCCTCTCATAAGAGAAGAGTCATCATGGAAGGAGTCACCTGCTGAAGTGAAAGAGAGGAAAGAGTCTCCATTAATGGAATCACCAGTTATGAAGAAACAAAAGGTGGCGGAGAAGGTAGTATCAGAGGAAATGGAGGACTTGGAAGCCTACAGGGGAGAGAAGGATGATAATGAGGATGAAGAACTTTAGAATCATCTCGTGTATGATATACATGATTCAGAAGAAGAAGGAAGGAAAGGAAAGAATGGTGAGGAAGAAGTAGATGCTCAAGGAAAAGGGGTGAGAAAAGAAGTAAACACAAGATATCAGAGGACCCCAATCCTCACCAAGGAACAAATAGAAGAAGCCATGGAGAGAGAAGTGGCAATCATCATCAAAAATTTAGTGGAATAGGAAGTAGAGCACAGTACAGATGAAGTGATGAAGGATATTGAAGAAGAAAGCATTGGAAAAGAGTACAACAACATGGGTGGATACCCCAACCTAGAAGTAAGGTTTTCAAAGGTTGTGCAAATAGGTGGGAATATTGTAGTGGTATCACAAGGGAAAGGAATGGGTTACATCAATGATCTAAGAAAGGTGCTAATCGTGTGCTTCCATAACACCGTGCCAACATAATAACTCCTGGAAATACCATTATTTTACATAGAAGGCACATACCCATGAACCAGGAAGATGTTATCTTGGGCATTTGAATCCTATGTTGATGAACCTGAGTTTGAGGTAAGCCAAGGGGATCTGATGAAGGTGCCAGAGATCAAAGGAGTATATCCCTTGGTGAATGCTCAATGGTTGTCAGATGAGCAAGTCTATATTGTGCTAAAAAAGGTTTCAGTTGAGGTTAGGGCTAGACATTTTGGAAGGAATGATAGGGTGATATTCCTAGAGGTGGAATTGGAGAAGAAGGGGGAGGAGTTTCTCAAGAAAATAAAGGACCTGAAACAAGAATAACTAATCAACGTGTAGTTAAGGCATGAAATGAAAGAGGAGAAGGAAAGGGTGTACGAATTACACAAGAAAATCAAGATGATTACGAATGCTATTGTCTTAAAGCATCCTGACCTAGCACCGCTCGAGTAAAGATATGAATCAACCTTGTAGTGCCTAGAGGACTTAACTCGCACCCTCACTATGGAGAGGTGGCCAATCACCTTAGAGTCCGTAGAAGATGCACTGGTGTGCTAAGAGAAAGAATACAAGATGAAGGTTGTAGGGATTGTGGCAAGTATACCAAAATCCTTACCGATATAAAGGCCGCAATGTAGGTTACTGAAGCTACCTATGATAATTATGCTGATAGATATATAGTAGCAAGAATCTTGGTCGCTACACATGAGACAAAACTCAAGGAGTTTCATGAGAAGAATAAGGAGAATAGAGCAGAGTGGGATAGGATCATAGTCGAGGTGGAGAATAAATCGGAGGCTATCGAGATCTTTTGGGGCTTGATCAAAAATTGTTTGAAGGAGTTATGCCCCTAGATCACCTGTAGGATGGATGCCCTTGAGGATTTGGGAAAACAACTAGAGGGAATTTTTGAAATGATGAGTTCTAAGGTGAAAGGTCTAAGCTTTGAGGAGGTAAGAACCCTAGTAGGTGTCCTCTGTCAGTAAGCAAAGAGTGAGTTTGATTCCTGGGAGAAGCTAGAGGTAGATATAGGGAAGGATTTCCCTCTCCTTCTTAAACAATGAACATGTTCTCCTTCATTTCCCCATTCTTTCCTTCTTTCTCGCAATTCTTCATTCCTTCATTATTTTTCCAACTATTTAGATCCCACCATTCTTTATTCATTGAAGAGAAGTGTTTCTAAGGGTGGAGAATAGGCATAGTGTGGGGTGATGTTGGGCCTCACAATATTGGCTAAGTATAATAAGGTGCATGGGTGTGTGGGACCTATATGAAGAAGGGCGCATGAGGTGAAGGCACACAAGACAAGGTTTTAGAAGGGTTTAGCAGAACCTAAGAACATGCACAAGGAAAAGGAAGGGGTTTTCAATACTTAGCCATATTCAATGTCCTAGGAAGAACACAAGAAAAGTGTGACCGGACTAAGCATGTAAAGTGGATAAGGTGTCAGCCTAACAACCCAATGGTCAAGGAAGGAATATTCCATGTGATGGAAGGATCCAAAAAGACATCATTACAAAAAGTGGAGAGATCAGATGGGAAGAAGCATGCTCCATTGACGGACCACATGGACACTTGGCAACCGATCTACTACTTCAGGAAAGCATGGTGGTGGATGCTAAATCTATATATAGAAATGCTCAGGTAAAAGGAGAGGGGGGGTTTTTGAGAAAAGTGTGTGGTCTCTGGAACCACATGGTGATTAAAGAGGTGAAGCTCTACATAAATAGGGATGGGTTCTAGGGATTCTCATTAGGAAGGTTATAGGGGAGATGAATTATCTAGAGGGATGGGTCTATGAATATCTTTGTAACCTGGAAAACATAGTTTGGGATTTTGATGTATAAGTCTTATCTGTATTAAGACATTTGGTCTATAATGGCCTTGATGAATGTAATGTGGTTATTGAGAGTAATATGAATATATGGATTTCTCTTAAAATATATACATTGTTCATGGGTATAAACCCTAGCGCCTTTTCTTTGTATTATCAAATTTGTAATCTGTTTGATATTTCTCTTATTATCTAAATGGATACATTAATATAATGCCTCATCTTAGGTTCTCATAATGAATGCATGTTTCTTTAACCATTTTTCTAAGTCTATCTAATTAATTAATGTATTCTCATAAGACTCAAATAAAGGAGGGGTTTGGCGCTCACGCGTGCCTTGATTGAGTTCCTAACACCCACTGGGTGATAGGCCGATGCACATGGGATTATAATTTTGTTTCTAAGGACATAAAAAATGACTATAGGCCCCACTCAAGGGCCATCATCAGTCAGTTTCCACACCTCACTAAAAATGATATGGTTTCATGCCTATACCAGGACATAGCTAGCCTATGGGGTGAGGATGCTATTATCATAGATTCCTATAGTATTACTGCATAGTTGGTGGATTGAACTAAAAAAGTGGAGGTTCATCTTGATGGTAGAATACCAAAGCCATTCAGATTACCAAACATTGATGTCCTTCCTACAATTTTGATAGTATACATGGGGATCAAAGAGGCTAGATCTTCCCCGAAGGGTAAGCTCAAGTGGACTGTCATCACACCTAGGATCTCACTTGGAACTACAAAGATTGTACATGATCAAGTTAGATTGGTCCTGATACTACACGTTGAGGGAGCACCTACACACAATAGGGAGGAGGACGAGGAGGATGAGGATGATATGGAGACAAAGGATGAGGAGGAGGGTGACGAGGAGGGAGATGAGGAGGGAGGAGATGAGGAGAATGACATAGAGTGGATGGCTAATAGAGGGGCTTCCACAGTAGCAATGGTTGAGGATGAGGCTGATGCTAAGAATTTATACACAGAGGACACTCTTCCTCCTATAGGAGGAGGAAAAGGAATCATTGTATGGATAGGAGCAGGGTGGGGGTCCGGGGAGAGAAAGTAGGTGGGGGAGGTAGGAGTAGAGGAGATACCTAGATGTAATTCCTACACTACCACTAGAACCATCTGACCTAACTTGGATGCCAAGATATCCACATAAGTAGAATACTCTTCTATCAAATCTACTTTTTAGATTGGATTGTTAGTAGATTATGCACTAATCTCTTTTTTTATTTTTGAAATTTTTTCTAACTTGTAATTGCTTCACTTGTCTTTTACAAATAGTGTAGAAGGTTGGCGAGATCTTATTTAGAAGATCCTAGTTGACACCTTTACGCTCCCCATGAGGAAGACACCAGAAGAGCTGCTTACAGACTTAGGGAATCTAGTGATGGATGGACACCAAAAATATGTCTTTACCCCAACATGATATTATATTGAGGCCTTAACCTAGATGAATACTAATATTTCTACATAATATATATCCAAGAGGAGGAAGAGGTGAGACCATTCTTGAAGTGAGGCTACTAGTGGTAGATCACTTGCCCCATCTCACAGTCACTTTCACTACTATAAACATGTAGGCTCTCACTCCTGTTGTAAGATACGCAACAAGATTCCTCTTCTTGTACCTTCATCATGATCCCAAAGAGAGGGATAGGCTATATGCGCTTTATTGCTTCAAGATTTTTTTTAATACATACATTTTTTTAAATTATTTTTAGCTCATAGACAAGCATTTTTACCACACCCTAGAGTGTGATGGAATTGTACATGAGACATGGATTTTATTATATAAACATATATACATCTATTTTTGGTTCAGATATTTCATGTAAGAGTTGACTCAATGATGGTTTTCTTTGCTTATGTAGTCTTAGATGCTTAGATGTTGGAGGTGACAAGGACTGAGATGGGGGGATGAATTAGTCCCTAATAAAACTTTTATACCCTGTGCTTCAAACCCTAACCACACAATCTCATCAAAGCATATAACCTTCTTAATGAAAGATACACAATGTAAGCACCAAGATGATAAACATATAAATCCACTTATAATGATATTGAAATCATATCCACACACTTATATAACTATTAAAATCAGATCACAAGAGTAATACCTTCAACAAAGATCAATAAGATGTTATAAAGATGAACAATGTAGTCACTTGAATATACAAGAGGATATAATTCTTCCAAAAGTGATTACAACTCGATATAAGATCTAAAGACACCTTAGGAAACCTAAAAATTACATCAGCATGCTATGAAGATAGCATTCAAGCACAAGGACCCAAATATGACATCCTTCCTCCAACTCTCTCTCAACGAAACAATACCAATTTAGCACTTGTTTAAATTTATCCTCATGAAAAATCAACCATAATATGTCCTAGATTGATATTCTAGGTCTTTTGGGATATTCCCAAAGGTTTTTTTCTTTTTAGAAACAAGGTTCTTCAAAATAATATAAATGGGTTTTTCAAAAAAGCTAGAAAAATATGCCCATAACTTCACTTTTTACAGCCCCTCTAAGGCTCAAATTCAAACTCAAAATTTTTACCTCCTTTAGCTAAACCCATGCATCATAGAAAAATTATAAATTCAAATCATAACAGCCATAATTTACTTAAGTAGGTCGGTCTATCCTACACCATCATTTCATGTGCCAAAAATGGCTCAAAGCCACATGGGCACAAAGACAAAAATGCCCTTAATTAAAAAAAATCCTTATTCATGACCCATAAATCCCCACACATGTTTAAATTAACATTTAAATATCATAAATGGTCACAATTAATATCAAGCAATCAAATTAATTCATTTATTGGGCCTAGTGCTCTTTGTATTTCTCAAAATTGTTGTTTCCCTGCTCCCTTAAAACACCTTTAAAACTTAATTTATATCACCATATCCCTTATACTTAGACAAAACATTCCATGTGACAAATCAAAATAAATTTCAGATTCTATAGAACACTTCTAATCAGGTTAGAAGTCATGAAACATGCTTCACTTCAAACCACATAAACATTTGCCTTCACCAGATCAACTTGCCAAAAATGTTGTTTCCAAAGGTTAGCTCATAAAATAATTTCTGCATACATTAAATAACTCCACATGGATTAATTTAATGAAAAATTTCATCCCTATTCACATTTTATGTGATAGGAAGGATAAAAAAATCCATATCATTCTTCAAACAATAGATGTTTGTCTTGAACTACAAAAAATATTCTTTCTCAAAGAAAGACCTGGAAACCATGTCAAATGACCTCATCATGAGGCAATTAATATATTAATGAAAAAATTTGAATCTACCAACACAACTTGCGTACTCTAAAAAATCCACCTGTATCTCAAGTTATAGACATTTTACTAGACCCTACTATTTGAGATCCCAAAACTGCCCTTTGACCACTCAACCTGTTTTGACCTCAAAACACCATGAAAATGTAATATATTTCCATAAAAAATCATATAAATCAATATCCGCTTCCATTAACCATGAAATATGAATTTTACATGTTACTTATTTGGACCATCTTGTCCTAAAACCTCCTTCTTTAGAAACTATTGTTTTATGTTGGGGCCCACTCATCACCATGACCTAAAAAATACATTTATGGAAATATTGAGGAATCCTACAAAGATAAAATGATCAAAATTTTCACTTGCAATCAAAACTGGGTTAGTATACTTAACTTTCTGTCAATTGCTCCTAGCTAGGGTTTAACTATGGTTTAGACAAACTTTACCTTCTTAACATTCATTCATAAAATATTGAAGATAAAATGACCTGATTATTTTTATGAAACCTTATAAACTCAGGTCAGAAGCATCCTTTAAATAAAAAAAGGTCTCATGCAAATCAAACTATTCACAACGAGCATCTGAAGTTGCACTTCGAGTTGGATTTTTCCTTGTTATATCACCTTGTCTCACAAAATCAGTCATATATGACAAAATACTCATTCATGGTAACCTAAAATATTTCTTATATAATCATCACTCATCCCTCTAACATCTCAAATTATCAGAATGATAATTCCATATCCCAATCTTTCCAGTCACTAAGACTTACCTATGCATGCATGCTAGATCCTCATAGTGGCAACTAGGGTCAACTGAAATAATTCAATAACTCAACATTAAATCTCTAAAAATAACCCAAACATACCTCACATTCCATTATATACCTAATTTCATGCTTCCATAAGCTCAAATGGCTCCGATACACTCTGTCACAACCTCCAAGCTGTTATACATGTTCCCAATGAGCGTTTGTAACACCAAGTGAACTAGATATAGTTGTACCATAATACTTATATGAGTGTTCAAGTACCCTCAAAAAATTCTATCCAACATGTCAAGATGTTTCCCAAACATCCAAGAAGATCATATTGACAAGCTACACCTCCTAGGCACATGTATAGGCTTGCAAGAGTAAACACACCTCACTGAATCCCACTGTAGCAGCTGATAATCATCTAAACCAGTATGTTAGCACCACAAACAACATCATGAAATCATACTACAACATTTAATGTGTCATTAATGTGGTTTTTCATCAATGACAAAGCCTATTAGGACCCATTCTAACATTATAATATCCAATGTTTTAACATGCTTCTTATGAATGTATGCAATGAATGACGAATATGTAATTATGTTAACAAAATGATTCTTTTTTTTGTTTTTTGTATGATACTTATGATAAAAAATTATATTTTATACTCCTTTGGTTTTTAAAAAATACTTAGCACTTCTATTTTGTTGGCAAAATGTGATATAATAAGAAAATAAACTCTCTGCACTCCTAACCCCACGCAACTAGTAACATGTAAGGGATTAACATTGAGAGACAAAAGGGATGTGAGTTATATGGTTTTGATGAATGAAAATGGTGACAAGAAGACAATATTTTGACAAATATCCAATTAGGAACCTACAACTCAAACCCTAAGCACAATTTACTACCCAGTTGAGAATGTGATCTGCATACAATTTTATCTAGACTTAGATCTATGGATGGAATTTTTGACTGATAAAATCTGGTTTAAAGGATTCAACTGTCTTACAACACTACATCTATAATTCATTTTCTTGGGAATTTTATGTTTTTAAAGCACTTTTTATTTCCTAATTTATTTACAACTTATTAACTTGTTTGATAGGACCCCACACATCTTGTCCCATGCTACCAGTAAGAAGCATGGGCTCATCACCGAGGACAATATATGGGTGAGGAAGGGAACTTACTATAGACACTAAAATTAGGTCACACTCCTCTTTGGTCCCTCTACAAATAAGAACCCTTCATCACATTCACCTAGCCACGACCCCTTTCACCTAACTAATATTAATTTAATTAAGTTAATTTCATTATCCTCACTATATTTATTGTTTAAATATCTTAATTTAAATAATATCCACGCATACACTTCACCTAGACACCTTCACCAATCTAAATCACCCTAAAACCTATTCTTAGTAAGTTGCCATAACTAACTAAGACTTACCTAAACCCTAAAAACCAATGCCTACATTCTCTCTAACCACATTCCCACATGCTTAAAAGAAGCTCCAAGTCTAATCCGTGGGTTAATGACACGAGATCCAAGGAAATCAAGAGGATTTACCTAGTTTAGTAAACCGAGGAAATCCTACCTTAACCGATGCTGGTTACCCCTAACCATCGTTGATTAAGCTGGAACTGCCATTGGTTACCCCTTTTAAACCCCAAAACATCCTTATTCTCAAGGTTAGCAGAAGGTTGGAAAAATATTGGAAAATTTGGCAAACATTAGATCATTCTAGAGAGATATCACATCTTTTGAGAGAAAATTTCAGCAAGAACACGCATGCAAGGAAGGAGATCAAGCATATTTTCCGACACAGTCATCCCAACAATGATCTGATCTAACCAAACAAAGAAGAATGTACATGTAGTCCATGCAGAAGCTTTCCTTCAGTTGGTGATCACCTGCAGCCTTCAAACCTCTCATCAGCACTTTTTTTTCCTCACTCATAGGCATCTAGGACTAGAATCCAAGTAAGTAAAAGTTATACTTCTTTGGTTCATTCTATTTCATCATTATATTATCATCTATTGTTTACCTACCCACCCATTAACCTCCTTCAACATTCACCCCTCCATATACCAATTTAAACCTCACCAAATCCTACCCAAATAACCCAATACCTCATCTCAACCAACCAAAGTCCTTTGTCCAATCATAAAGGAGACCTAAATCTCATTCTGTTGCATTCCTAGAACTCCATAGTAACTGACATTGGTTACACCTAACCACCGTCAGTCACCCTTAACTGACTTCGGTCTCTGTATTTTCCCATACAACCTAGAACAGTTACCTATCCACCCAATTCTCTCTCACCCTCAATTCATTTGTGATCTACCTGAGACCTCTGTCAAACCTGTAGAGACCCATAACCAGTTACTTGACATTCAGATCCTATTCTTAACCTACGCTTGTTAGATTAGATCTATTTTCTTATTGTGTTTTAAGTGAGATAACTAAATAATTTCGAATTACAATAGGTTTTATCTTATTTACCGCATTAAATTGTTTAAAATAGTGGACTGACAGCCATCTAGGAAGTATGTTCACACTTCCTGGATCTAGCATACGCTAGGCAGTTCACCGCATATATTGTTTAACTTTTTTTTGGTGGTATTTCTTTGCATTACAGGTAGTTCCTCCTAGCCAAAAGGAATCTCTCACAATCAGTTGTGGATTCGAAGTCATATGCACACAAAAACCCATCAACCAACATTTGAACATGTATTCCTCCTACGCCTGTTACCCTATTTGTTTCGTCAATACTTCAAAGAAATGATCTAAGAATCAGGGGAAACATTTTGGCATGCATGGTGGGACCCATCCTGGGTTCCTTGCATTTCATTCATTCGTAGGAAAATTTGTGTGTTTGTTTCCCTTCTGAAAAGCATACACATTAATTTTCTTCCTTTGTAACCCACCTTTTCTTTCTATTTGCTCTAAAGGGAAAATTTTCTTTTGGTGTACATTAAAAAGAACCATTTCTTCATGTTTTCTGCATTGTAGTGAAAGAGCATCCCTCTTCCTCTTCATCTTATTGTGTCATTCAACTTCACACTTCGATTTGGGCTTAAAAATAAGCGCATTGCATTCTGATTTATCGCATTAGCTCACATTAATTGAGGGAAACCTATACACAGGAAGTCATGACCAGCTGATGGTTGATAAACGAATCATAGAAAGCACATCTCTCTCTCTCTCTGAGTCTTGCCAAATTGCAAAAATTCAAAACAAACACATATTCTTAAACAAAATCTTTCCTGGGAATGCCTATCAACAATCGCACTGATCTAAGGATTGACAGGTACTCCCCAGCTCACTGCATTGTTGATTCATACTTCAGAACGAAGCCCACTCCCACCATAACATACTTGAAACCTCACCTTTTAGATATCCTTCTTTATAGGAAGCCATCCTCACTAAAAAAATCTATTTCATAATTCATGTGTTAGTTCCTTAAATAGCATAAGCTAAAAAAACATAATAGAAAGGGCACTCCTATGATCACATTTTTCTTAGTGTTTCTACTTGGCTGGCATTTTGAGGTTAGAGATCATGTTATTCAGTTTTCTTGTTCATCCTTGCACGCCTCCTCATCTATAGCTGGTGTATTCCATCTTCACCTGAGTGCTCCTGGACCATATTATCATCATTCTCAAATTATGGGTCTGATTCCACACCAAGATTTTAATTCACAACCACTTTTCTTTCATCATTTTTTCAATTTCATTGTAACCATCCTCGGTTACCCTCTGACCATTATCGGTTATACCCAATCGATGTCGGTTCCAGGTCATTTTATTAACCTACCTAAAAGGACATTTTATTCATTTTATTCCACTTTTCACAGTCCCTATCACTGTCATCATTCCCATTGACATTGTAAAAACACCATCAGATTTAGCATACCTATCAGATTTGACATTCTACCTAGTTTTTTTCACTCACTGGACCATTTTCTATATTGACCGGCAGTGGTTACCCCTGACTGGTGTCAGTTTACCCTAAACCGGCATTGGTTAACCTGATTCACTTTCCAACCCACATTTGGTACCAAAATACACTTTTTACCACCAGATTCACCTATTCCTACTGTTGGCTATGTCATTTATAGAGAAGCAGCCCTACCTGATCAGTACTAGTTCACATGGTGCTGACCCAAAGACAAGCAAGCAAACTCGTATTTTATGCCAGTTTTCAACCACTCCCACCTAGTCCTTCACCACCTTCCATTTTATCACTAGACATGGATCCCATCTAGCCCTATCACTATCGCCACTGGAGATGAGGAGTTCGCACGATTCCTTGACCAAAACCCTGCTACTTTGTATTTTTACCTTTCCCAATTGTCCACTTGAGATGCCTCAGGTCAGTTGATATACATCATGCCCATATCTATCCCCCCGACTCTCGTTCCTACTCCCACATTAGCCCCATCTAACACTGTGCTGCTCGCATTTACCTTACCCCCAGTTGTTTCGCAGCTAGGTTCTATACCCGCTATGACTATCACATCTACCACCTCTGTGGTACCCGCCACATCCACCATACCTTCAATGACTACCCAAAATGCAACCTCATCCACCCCTAATGTCTCACACATACCCATAGCTACAATACCACCCTCCCATGTTGGTGACCCCTACCCCTTTTTAGAACATGGTCCTTTCCATTCCACAATCGTTACCCCCCATTGCCACTAGGGCTACCACAACCCTTCCACCTCCATATACATACTATCAGCCGCCTCCCATTTCATCTGTTATTCACTCAGGGTACATACCTCCTATTTCACTACCTTCTTCCCAATCAAACTACATGGAAGCACCATACATTGGAGTGCCATCCCTATTATATGCCCAAAATCAACCCTCTCATGCTACAGGAGGCACCCAATCAATACAACCTACCAATGACCTAATCAAATTGATGTTGCATAAGATGCAGACATTAGAGGCATTGGTTTCTGGCTCCCGCAACACTCTCACCTACAACGATATTTGCAACGAGCCCATCCACCCATCCATTCCTATCCGCCCATACCCCGTGCATTGAGAAATGCCTAAATTCAATCGTTTTAATAGCAAAGAAGACCCGCAACAACATTTTCAGTCGTTCAAACACGAGTGTTATCTGATCGTTAACGATGATGCCTTACTGTTGAGAACCTTTCCCATGTCCCTCACTAGACCTACATTAGATTGGTATAGTGGGTTACCTAGACATTCTATTTTATCATTTCTTAGATCATTTCTCCATCAATATTGTCAAGAAGGTTACCATGACTGACCTATGCTCCATGTGTTAGTATGAGGATGAATCTATTGCATATTTTTTCACTCGCTGACATAGCCTGATCAATCAACTCACCTTCCAACTTCCACAAATGGAAGTCATCAAGCTCTTCACATGGGCTTGTGCTAGACATATCTCACCATCCTTACAGGTCCAAACCTTCTGAACATTTGATGAAGCATTCACTATGGCATGAAAGTTAGAGATTCGGTCCATCGAAGAGAAGAAAATCCAATTATGCAATAAGAATTTGGAATTCAAGTCGAATGACACCTCTTCTTCTTCCAAACCACAAAATAATTATTCAAAGGCTAAGGGCACTACTAACATAGTGGTACTCAAGGCCGGCCCAGCTCATCCATTAAATTAGGCTACCCCTTCATCTAATCTCTCACCTGTCTAGACTTTTAATTCAGACGAGAGAAACAGAAATACGCCCCAATTAGGGAACCTTACTCTCCTGTCTTAGAAAAACTTATCAAAGCAGAAGCCATCACTCTTCCACCCATAAAATCACACTCTGGTTTTGACCCTGCTCGCCCCATGCCCGCATGGTATAAAGAACATGAATTCTGTAACTATCATCGAGTAAAGGGTCATAGTGACGGAAACTACATCACTTTCAAAAATAATGTCCAAGAAATGCTCGAGAAATGTGAGTTAACCATGGATAATCCTAACGCACCTGCAAACCAAAACCTATACATCTTCAAGAAACCATTTCCCAAACATGCCCCTTCATCTAATCAAACCGGTGAGACCTCAACTCATGATACCCATACCCACAATGTCCATGCTATCTTTAATGACATACCTATCACCTACCAATTACCTCACATTCCTTCCATAGAGGAAATCCTAACCTGAAATCCTCCTTCCGCATCAGAACCAACCTGCCATGTTCCTTCACCCATAGAGGAACATCTTTCATCTCCTTCATCACCTACACATGCTTCTTTCACTAACATTGAGACCATCTCACCCTTGGCTTCTCCACTTAGAGAAATTTTACCCACAGTACCTCCTCCACCCATAGTGGAGCACCCATTACCTCCTCCACCCATAGAGGATCACCTATCCATTCCTCAACTTGCAAAGGAGCTTCTCATCACCTTCTACACCTACCATAGACCCAGTTGAGATAAATTTTCCTCTTGGTGAGCATTCTCCATCCTCTACCCAAAATCTTGCAGACATACTTTCAGCTCTCTTACCCACGGAAGCTGAAGCTAGCCAATTTCCTATCTCTAAGACACATTTTACGAGAATTTCCATTAGGTCCTCATCAAATCCACATACAGATGTGTCATTCTTGCATTTTGCCAATCACTTAGATTATGTGGATAGATCCTTACTATGGGGATGCCTTTTGCTTCCTGCCTCAACGCAGATGCAGAGGTCACTTGCTGATACCTCCACTATCTACCCAAAAGTATTCTGATCAATCGAACTAAGAAAAACTACCTCTATCACAACTCCTTCCATGACAACTGTCATAGCTCAAACCACACCCTTACCCATAGCCCAATCCATATCTAAACCAACCCACACCTATGACATCATCCTCAACTAAGCTTATTACCACTTTAGGGGTCACCCAGACTACCAACCTTACACATCCACCTATCAAACTGGATTTAGCTACATCCTCCCAAGACAACACCACACCTACTCCGACACCCAAACAGAAGCACCAAACCCATAGAACTCATAGCCCGGCTGCACCAATGACACCTGCACCTGTCCCGTCCATCTTAGGATCTCAACTTCCTAACATGGTCAAGAAACCTCCACCCATCAATAAACCAAAAACAAAACAACCCATTCCTTCCTCAGAAACCTTTAACCTACCCAAACGCCCAACATGACTTACACCCACACCTATAGCATATTTACCACCCATACCTCCAATACCCTCAGCTATTACTTCACTACCCACTACACTTAAGTCACTGTCTCTCACACCCAAAGCATGACCCACGTCATCTACCTTCACAGCACCCCTATTATCCCCATGGGTAACTCACCCTCTTCCCCCATATGATTTTCCTTCTAGACCTCGTACACCCATATCATCTTTACCCAAGAAAGTGCAATCCAAAAACAAAATTCCACTACCCCATGATAAGGTAGTCAAAATAACCACACACCCTCCTACCCGTTCACCTACTATACCCTTACCTACACCAACAGGAATGATACCCAAAACCATGCCATCACCCAAACCCATAGCTTGACCCACTCTTCCTCTTCCAAATACTGTTCCTTGACAATCAACCACACCTACACCCAAACCCATGTTCACTTCCCATTGCGATCCACTAACAGGGTATTATGCCAAAATTTTAACCAACCTCTTTGAGACTTCTGTCATCACATTACCACCACTCAGACCTTATGACCCCCTCAAACCCAAGCCAAAAGGGTTTGATGATACTAAAATTTATGCATACCATTATGTGCCAGTGCACGATGTGGAGAACTGCAAGACCTTGAAAACCTTCCTTATCTAGTTGTGTCCTCCAAAAGCCAACTTTGAAGACAATGACCTTCTCGATGAGGATCCTGCTTCACCAACACCCATTCCCACACTTCCCACTCAACAACCATAACCTCCACCCTCACATCTCCTAGAGAAACTCCCAAGATTTTAAATTAACATGGCTCACATAAGAGAAC
Organism: Taxus chinensis; assembly: GCA_019776745.2. Classification (NCBI taxonomy): domain Eukaryota; kingdom Viridiplantae; phylum Streptophyta; class Pinopsida; order Cupressales; family Taxaceae; genus Taxus; species Taxus chinensis. The sequence continues at coordinate 815,055,363 of CM034149.1, forward strand.
TCGCCAAACCTCCACCCAAATGTCGTTGCACCCAACTCACCTCACAGGGTTTTTTTTTCTTTGGTAGGTTTTTGCCCATCATGTTGTTATACCACTCACCCTACACCTTTATTTTCCAACTACCATCAGATCAACATGATACACGTCAATACACATGTTCAAAAGGATAAAGGTAAAGAAAAGGCAACCGACCCACCAACTAATCCTATACCCAACATACCATCTGCACCCATACCTAAAATCACTATATGCGACCCCACATACCCCATTTCTAATGGCATCACACATCACATCATGCTCAAACAATTACACCAGTCTCCCCTCAAAATGTCCCTATATGAACTCATCTAAACCTCAGAATCCCATCATCAAGCTCTCATGCAGGTTCTTCAATCTATTGAGATTTTACCCAATGACCCTACACCTGTAGCCTCCATTATCACACCCCATCATATAGCCTCTCTCACCAAATTACCACCTTCATCTTCACCCCACCCTATTCACCAAGTGGCCTCCCTTAGATTCTCAGAGGAAGAGCTCGTGCCACACCAAAAAGATGACCCAAACCCATCCCTCTTCATCTCTATCCACATCGATGACATATGGGTATGCCATGTGATGATTGATGGGGGCACTAGCACTATCAACATTTCATCCCATGCATTCACTCAAATGCACATACCTAAAAATTACATGCATAAACATCATGTCATGTTACGTTCATTCAATGATGCTATCACCTCTACACTAGGCACCATTATCCTCCACGTTCTCATGGGCTCCTGCACTATTCCAGAATTGTTTTACGTTTTGGAAGAGCAATTCCAATATAAATTATTTCTTGACAGAACCTATATTTGTGTCATGGGTTGCATTCCTTCCACTTTGCATCATTGTGTAAAGTTGAACACGAAGGACACACTTATACCATTCTAGCTGACCCCTCACCCTTCAAAACATGCAACATGCTTTACTGACCCAAGGATGTGCTCATACCTATTAAGCCATCTACCTCCACAACCGCTACCTCTTCACCTACGCCTCAACTTACCAATACAGCTACTGTGTAATGCCATCTTCAAACTACCACTTGAGACCAAGAAACAAACTAGGATTAGCTAGGAAAATTAAGGAATAATATTTTTTTGATTAGAGTGTTTACAAATAGGCTTACAAGATCATAGTTAGCACAAACCAGATAATGATTGAAAAGTAAGACTAACTTACAACAATTACTTCAAGCAACTAATATCAACAAGGCACAAGGTCAAAACAAGAGGTTAAATTCATCACTTAGGTTAGGAGAGTGAAATCTCACTCATCTCTGCCCTAACCGGATTATAGGGTTCAACTTGATTTTCACACACTTAGAGCCATCAAAAATTTCCGAAATCATACCCATTGGATAGGAAATTCTCTCACCTTTCCAAACATATAAATAAGTCCTCCTAACTCATTATAAATCTTAAGTTATCGCCCGACGGAGTTTTGGGGAGAAATTTTCCCTTGAGGAGTCCGCAGGCTTAGGGAGAAATTTTTTCCCTTGAGCAAGTTGGCAGAGCGGGGAGAAAAATTGAGAATTTTCCCTCCTTGAGTGCAAGAGTGCAAAAAACCTCTGTGTGCCCATAGGTCCGATAGGGAAGACACGTGTTGCTTCTTGATTAGCACAGGGAAATGTGGACCGATGGAGCATTTTAGGTTTTGGAGTTTTTAAGCCAAAATCCCAAGGGTGGAAATGGGTGCGTACCTCCGCCAAGGAGAAATCAATGCCATGTGTCAAACACCTATTGGTCCAGGGGGAGATTGCGGACCAACAGGGAAAAAAGGGAAATTGAGATTTTATGAGTTAAAATCTCAAAGGAGAAAAGATCTCCGTGCTCCCGCCGATGTCCAATTTGCCATGTGTTAGCACGTGATTGGACGGGGGCCGGCGGGTCACGGGGAAAAATTGGGAATTTTTCCCAAGGTCAAAAACCAAATTTCCTGAAGGAAAAATTTCCTTCATACCTCTGACCTCGCTCAAAAGGCCACGTGGCGTAGCTATTTAAGGTTTTGTGCCGAACGAGTTTTAAATTCAAAAAGACTTGCACAGGCCCGCGTGTCCACTAGGACACGTGTCAACACCTCATTCATTACGGAGGTGTGGGGCCATGGAAGTAAAAGTGAAATTTTTCCAAAGGAGTTAAAAGGTTAAGTTTTCAATTTTATTCCATGCACCCACCAAGCCACATGTCAACACGTGATTGGCTGCGGGGTTGTAGGGAAAAATGGGAAATTTTTCCCAAAGTCAAATTGTCAAAAAAAGTTCAAGTTTCAAAAGGTTTGCCCTTCCAAAGTACCACGTGGAAACATGTGAATAGTTGTGAGGGTTGCGGGGCCACGGAATTTTTGAGGAAATGTTTCCAAAGGTTAAATTTTAATTTTTATATAGTTAGATTAATTTTTTGGATGGCCATTTTGAAGTAAAACTTCAAATGGCCATAAATTTTGATGGAAAAGTCAATTTTGGGAAAAAAAGGAATTTCTGAAAAGCTCTCAGAGTCCTCTTTACACAGAAAACATCAATTTTAAATTGTGGTGAAGTTTAGAAGGTCAATTTTAAGAAATAGATCTGCAGAATTTTAATATGTGAACTGACAGTTTTTTCAACTAATAATTTTGATAAAATTTGAACTCCTCCTTCACTCATCATATCAAACAGACATGGAGGATTAGTCTAGGGAGGATTTATAGTTTTTTAGTGAATTCAATTTGTCTAATTATTCAAGTTTGCATTTTTCCGGCACTGGACGGGAAAAACAACTGTGTAAGCTCCGAATTGGATCCTATTAAGTTATGGAGGTTCATTCTTGACTGTTAGAGTGAATTAGAGTTCCTTAGGTCTTCCTGAATGTGAATTTCAAGTTTCAAAACTTATTGTTCAGTATAAGTCTGAACTGCTCATTTTTAATAAAACATGGATTTCCATAATGAAGTTTTAAATTAGTGAACTGTTTCTTTTAAGTCTGCATGCCAATTTATCATTTAAAAGTGTGTATAGTTTCTAATTGGTGTCATATAATTGATTATTAAGTCTTCTATGAAATTATGAGTTAGATTACAGTTCAGATTTCAATTTCAAATATGCATCTTGCAAGGAATACAACATTGTCTATCATTTCCACACATTCTTTCTTTTCTTTTCAACACTAATCAACTTTCAATAATAATTCAAATCAATTGTGCAATACACTTGTACAACTTTCCTTTCTATTTGATTTCAAAATACAGTTTACAAGATATATACACATTCTACTCATACGCATTTTATTTTCACACAGAGATATCATTTCAAAATAGCAACTCCAATTCAGAACAACAATACAAATTTGAGAAAGGAATGTATTCTTTTATTGATTTCCAACAATAATTAATAGATTATTTTTTCCTTTAAATTTCAATATGAAATTTACAAACTGTATGACATTATTTTCCAAAATAGAGAATAGAATAATAAATCTTTACATTTCTCAATGAATCTCAATCTTTTCCTTTGCATTACAAATAATAATACAATTCATCCACTTCAAGTGGGAAGATAACAATGACATTTCTCAAAGGAAGGGACTGTCAAACTATATTTTCTTCAAGCTCCAAAACAACAACATGCTGATTTCTTCACCTTTTCATCTTGATCACAACAAGGATGGGGGAAAGGAAATGCACTCCACCCAACCAAGACATCCAATGGGAAAGGAGAATCCATTGTTCCCCATTGGTCCCCGAGCCCCAACCATATTGGAATAGAGAATGAACATCAACACATGGAAACAAGGATTTTTTCAAAACAAACAGTATTCACATTGCATGCAACATTAATAAAATACATATTCCAATAAGATAGCAATTCCCAACTGCATTTGCAAAAATACACATAATACATGGGCTTGATCAAGCAAGCCATCAAGAACAAGAACTATGGGGAATTCCTTATGCCTCCCAATTTGGAATTGGGCATCCACTAGAATGCATACCACCAATAAACACATAACACCCATAAACCTTATATCTCCCACCCCCTCCTTATGTCCTCCTCCCCCCCTCCCCCCCCAAGTTTATCCCTTATGCCCCCCCATAGTAAGAAACGCAAGTTGTTTCTTTTCCAAGGTGGATCCCAAAACCAAAATTCCCTCCTCAATAAAACAGTGCCATTGGCAATCCCTTATGCCCCCCCAAATGAAATCCCCATAGCCTTCTCCTACACCATGCCCTAAGAATTCTACCCAACTAGCCAAGAATACAAAACACTTCACCATTTCATTCATGCAAGAAAAGGGAAAAACAACATTTAAAAAGGACAAGATCCTACCTCTCCATTATGAGGTTTATTTCCAAAAACAACAAGCTCTTCAATGACCAAAAATTAGTCCAAGAACAGCAACACCAACCATGCAAAAGAATTTTCCAACTCTCTTCACAAGTAAGACTCCAAACAACAATAAAAATTTGACCCAAAAAGGAAGAGAAAAGTTTCAGCAATCATAAACAAGAGAAGAATTTGAATTTTAAAGGAGAGGGATGGGAGAGGATGATGTGGATTCCAAGTGGGATGCCACATCATTCTTACTCAACCCCAAAAAGACAAAGTCAACTTCACAACTAATCACATTAAATGGAGATAACAATGTACTTACAAACTCAAAATTAACCCATACTTTAACAAGGATTGAATTAAAAACTTGTAAGGGAAGTGCAATAAAAACTTACACATAGTTATTTCAAAATACAATTAAAAAGTCTAATTTTGACTCCAAAAACCCTAGGTATGGTTGGTGGATTATTTTAAGAGGTGCGGGACAAGTTTAACTTGTCCCACAAACATCAAAATGCAGCCCTCAAGGACATATTCAAGTTCCTTTGAGGACGGAGTGTTCTACACTCCAAAATCTAACTTACACAACTTACTCATCACTTACACATTCTTACAACATGCATTAATATATATGACTTCATTTATTACATTCTTTTGACATAATGATTTATTTATTTAACACATGGTTATATATAACATAAACCCAAATCAATTAACAACTAATGAAAGGTGTAACACGTCACAAATAAAATACATGCAAACATAATAAAAAATAAACACATTAAAGTAATACAAGAAATCCCTTGGTCACATTTTAAAGGTGATTCCCCCCCATGGGAATCCCTAACAAACACAACATAAAAACAATTACAATTACCATGGTGACCTCATTGAATTCATTCAGAATTCTAATATGGTTGGTCTCCAGACCCCCGACATTATTGTGATATTTTAACCTACAAAATAACAATACCTCCTTCGGCCTCATGGCCATATCATAGCATCCAAAATGATATAAGAAATATCTCAAAATCATCTAAACACACAAATCAAAACAATATCATTAATTCAACATTATCATTTTTAATTAAATAAATCAACTATATCATCATCAAAATCTACCATACCAGATCTACTCAAATATCCAATATCATAAGTCTAAATCAACATCTATAATATGTCCATGTCACAACAGTATATCATCAACCACATATCAAAATGTCTCTAGTAATCATCAATCATAATAAATGAATCCAGATAAATACTAATCCATGATCTAACATCTAACCATCATACTAAAACAAAACATAGTAGTGTCCATAATATGATCAATAGTATCAAAATTAGTATCAAAAAGTGTCAAAAGGAAGTGGGCACTACACGCTACTTCTACCACACATATCTCCTCCATTCCTACCACTACCATAACCTCCACAGATGGCCTATCAGCTTCCCAATCCGTTAACTCCACCTCCGCATTGACCTATGACACAACATCCATTCCATCTACCTACATACCAACCACTAATCCCTTGGAAGGTGTTTTTCAATGCCTCACTCTGGGGGAGTACCACATATATAGTGCCAACACATTCCTTACTCCAAAAGAGTATGGAATTCTTCACCAACACCCTCATTACGATCATCACATTGGAGAACACCTCCTCTATGGTCCTCCTCACCTTCATACTAGTCTCACCTATGGGGGACTTGATACTACCACTTACACACCTGAACCACCACCACAAACTCGACCCTTTTCCAATGACTTCCAATCACTTACTAGTCATCGTTTCACCCACACCTTCCTACACCGATGTGCATGGAAGGGTTTTGGTTTTGGATTTTACGAGCAAGGCCGCCATACCATTATACCATGTACCACCCAAAAACATAACGACCGTAATGGTATCGGGTTTCCTGAACCACCTACCAAACAGGCCCGCATTGAACTCATTAAGGACACTAGCTCTTCTCCACCTTCTTCACCCACTCCACCTTCATCACCACCCTCACCGACAAAGTCGATGGATCTTGAATCTATCCCTCCTAACTTTTTTTTTTCATAAACACAATTTCCTTGGGGCCTCTGACTTATCAACATGAGGGCAAGGCCCCTTCCACTCTTCCCTTCCTGTATCCCGAAATGATCGATGATGACACACCTTCAATTAATGTCATTCAATGTCAAGATGATGAATCTATACTCACCTACCTTGGTGTAGAAGACTCATATATTCATCGGTCATTACCTTCTGAGACACAAACCATGTTAAATGGATCGACTATTGAGATCAACATTCATACTTAGGACGACCCGCACATCCTAAAGATCGGGCAATCTTTAGATGCCACTGAACAGGAAGCCATCACTTCTTTTCTCAAAGATCATAACCACACATTCACTTGGTTGTATGCAAACATGCCTGGTATTGACCCCATCATAGTGGTCCACAATATCATAACTATTCTTGATGCCAAACCTATCAAACAAAAGCTAAGGAAAATACACCCTCGCATTTCCCTTCTTGTCAAAGAAGAGCTTCAGTGTCTTCTTTTTGTTGCCTTCATCTTACCCATCAATTATCCTCGTTGGATTTCTAACATTGTCCCTATCACTAAGGTGATAGGGAGACTTCACATTTGCATGGACTTCCGTGACCTCAACCTAGCATGCCCAAAAGTTGACTTTCCCTTATCCGGTATTGATCAACTGGTTGACCTTACCACTGGTCATGGGATGTTATCTCTCATGGATGGTTTCTCGGGTTATAACCAAATTTTTCTTGCCCTGGAAGATCAACACAAGACCTCATTCATCACCCCTTGGGGGACCTTCTGATATCGAGTCATGCCTTTTGGCCTTAAAAATGTTGGTGCCACATATCAGTGGGCTATGACTTACATCTTCCATGACATCATGCATCACATATTGAAAGATTACATGGATGATCTCTTGGCCAAATCTAAATGCTGCTCTGAGCACCTAACCATCCTCAAAACCATCTTTGATCATCTCATTAAATATTGTGTCAGACTTCAGCCTAAGAAGTACATATTCGCGGTTCCCTCAGGAAAGCTCCTAGGATTTATTGTTTCCCTACATGGTATAGAATTTGACCCTGCTAAAGTCAAGGCCATTCTTGAAATGCCTCTACCTACTAACCTTCAACAACTCCGTATCCTGTAAGGAAAGTTGTAGTCTATTCACCATTTCATTTCACAATTATCAGATCGATGTCAACCATTTCATCATCTACTCAAGAAGGATGTCTCCTTTAAATGGGATGATGACTACCACAAGGATTTTGAGGCCCTAAAACAATACCTTCTCCAACCACCCGTACTCATCCCACCTAAAGACAATCAACCTTTCTGCCTATACATATCAGCTACCAATCATTCCTTGGGAGCCATGGTTTCTCATTGCGATGAACAACACCGAGAGCAGGCGGTTTATTATATAAGACATACCCTTTTGGACTATGAAACCTGATACACCCATCCCAAAAAACTTTTCTTAGCCTTAGTTTTTGTTGCCACCAAACTCCGTCATTACCTACTCAACCACAAAACCTATGTTGTGACCAACACTGAACCTTTACACTTCAAAAGTATAAACATCATGTAGACATAATTTTGACCACCTTTGATCGTTACAACCTTCAAACCATCCCACATTCAACCAAAAAGTTTGTAGATATCATGGCCTTCTTAGCTTCCTAAATACCTACTTCACGCACCGATTCTACAATCTTTGTTAGCATATAATGACTCCAATCACCTTATTATTTACCTCACGATGTTTACTCAATCAGAACCGCTACCCCTGATATGAGTGACCTTTGCTATAAACAATACTTTGACTACCTTTCTCTCTCCATCTTACCTCTTGATCTCACTCGTAACTGACAATGCACCTTCCTTAAAAAGGTATCTCATTATGTCATTCTGGGGCACCTCCTCTATAAGCGTGGCTTTAATGGTATTCTCTTACGATGCCTCACAAGTTTTGAAATTTCTTATACCATTAAGGAAGTTCATGATGGCATATGTGGAGGTCACTTCAGTGGCCTTGCTATTGCTAAGTGTATTCTCCACCTGGGCTATTACTAGCTGACCCTTAACCATGATTGTTGCGACTACGTCAAATGTTGTGTAAAATGCCAACAACATTCCAATCTTCATCATATACCTAGTCATGCCTTACAGGTCGCTCGAGACCTTTGGCCCTTCTCTCAATGGGGTTTAGATCTTGTCAGAGAAATCAATCCTCATTCTTCCCAGTGCCATCAATGGATCATCACTGCTACCAAATACTATACAAAATGGGTAGAAGCCATACCACTCATCTCTAAGAAAGCTGAGAAAATATGTGAGTTCAACAATCATCACATCATTTGTCACTTTTGTGTTCCACATTGCCTCATCACTGACAATGGAAAACAATTCAAAAATAAAATATTGCAAAAACTTTGTGACACCTTCGGCATTCAGCTTAGTTTCTCAGCACCTTATTACCAACAAACCAATGGCCAATCCGAATCCACTAACAAAACCCTAAAAAAAATTCTTATGAAAGTGGTTGACAATATTGGGAAGGATTGGCATACACACATTACTTTTTCCCTGTGGGCATACCACACTAGTATTCGTACTTCCACTGTGGCCACACCATTTTCTATGGTTTATGGTACAGAGGCAGTTCTACCTTTCGAAGTCTAGATCCCCTCACTTCACATATCTCCCTATGACATGCTCAATGATGATGACTTTTGTCAGGACCATTTAGCAAAGCTAGAGTTATTATATGAACGTTGTCTTAATGCTTTGGATCACCTTCAAGTTTACCAAAAAAACACATCTAATGTTCCTACGAAAAAAGTGTCCATGAAAGAACCTTCCAAGTCGGTGACCTTGTCCTAAAAGAAAATCAATATGTAACCAAAGCAGAGAAAATTAAACCGGGAAAATTTACTCCTAATTGGCTTAGACCATACATCATGACTCATACCTATGGATCAAGTGCTTATTTTTTATCTTCACTTGATGGTAAACCTGAACCTGAGCCCCTTAACACCTTGCATCTTTTACCATTCTATTATTGATTTGTAGCCCTACCTCACTTTTTATCTCTTTCCATGCTCATCCCTTGAGAGTTATTCACTCCATACACCTCACCAATGATTAAACAAGAATCATGTGAGTACATGTCACATTTATCTTCTCTTGAATATGTGTACCACGGTGCTGCACATAGCATGATTCTCGTGGATACTTTTTGTCTACCTTTAGATGAGATCCCATGGTCATTTCACCTTTCCTTTTGAACAAGAGTCTTATTCTCCACCCTGGTCTTGTCCATGACTTCAAAGACCTCACATGGGACCAAACTCCTTCAATCAAAATTCTACTAAAAATATGATGACTCCCTCAAAAGGACATCTTCCTCTCAAACAATTGCTGCTATAAATGGACTACTCCCCCGAAGGATAGCTATGTAAAGCTCTTCACAAAAGAAAGAGAGCAAATGAAGCTTCTCACATTAATCAGCTTCACGAAGACCTCAAGGAGTTCAATTAGACTTCCCGCATCGATCAGTCTATCTCAACTATAAGTCAAAACACTCAAAATTTTTGTCATGGACTTGCCCATTGTGATCTAGGTTCTCTTGCTCAAAATGCATGCTACTTATAGCATATAAAAATTAACTACTTTTCACCCTTCTTACCATTCCCACTCTCATTTCCTACTACCTCAAGGGACTTCTTGGAACTTAGACATTTGCTGATCATGTTACTACTTTTAACCAAAGAAAATTCCATCATGCAATGTCTTTAGGGTCTTACGTTCATCACCTCCACCAAGTTATGATCTACTCGGTATGATCCTACCTAACCAGGTGGCTTTATTGTCCCCTCTTATCTTTTAACCATCTTTGTTTACGTTTTGATTACCTTATACAAGACATGGTCCTCGATGCTTACTTTTGGGGTAATCTTCTTCTTTTGCCATAATCACCCTCACCTACACATTGCCTTATTTTTTACCCCTTTACCCTACCCCGACCTCCTTTTTTGCCCCACCCAACCTTCACCTTGATCATTTACCCCACTCCATGTTTACCCTACCCATTTACCTCACCTTTCCTGACCTCATCATTTACTACCTCCCTTTTTCCTCCTTTGGGGACTCATTATTTTACCCCTACCTTGGCCTTACCCATGCCGTGACCTAGATATTTGGACCTGGACCATCGCTAGCAACCTTTGACCTCATGTGTTCACTATACCTTGCTGAACTACTACATGTGTTCTTGACCTGATGACCTTACCTAGCCTATTTTCGTGACCGTTTATCTTGACCCTACCTTTGGTGTACCAAAACATACCTAAACGTTCCTGCACCTAACCTATGTTGTGTTTCCTGACCATATGATATACCTTGGATACTAGAATCACTTCAACCTTGTTTAGATCAATCTATTGACCTTAAAGGATGTAGAGATTGCCTTCTCTTTAACCCGGTAGCGTGTTGCAGTTTATACTTGTGCGTTTGTTTTACTGTTGCTACCTTTGACCCAGACCCATTACCTAGATTACTTGAGTAGACCTTTCAAACTTTGTTTCCCCTGTACCCACCTACCTTTTACTCACATTTACCTTTTATTAAACCACTCGCTGATTCTACCTTTGGCCTTGTCACCTTCACCCACAAATGGGGCAACCACATCTTATTTTTGTCAGCATCACTTACCAATATAAGCTACAAAACAAAAAGGGGAAAAATGTAGACACTAAAATTAGGTCACACTCCCCTTTGGTCCCTCGACAAATAAGCACCCTTCATCACATTCACCTAGCCATGACCCCTTTCACCTCACTAATATTAGTTTAATTAAATTATTTCATTATCCTCACTATATTTGTTATTTAAATATCTTAATTTAAATAATATCCACACATACACTTCGCCTAGACACCTCACCAAGCCAACTCACCCTAAAACCTATTCGTAGTAAGTTACCACAACTAAATAAGACTTACCTAAACCCTAAAAATCAATGCCTACATTCTCTCTAACCGCATTCCCGCATGCTTACAAGAATCTCCCAGTCTAATCCATGGGTTAATGGCACGAGATCCGAGGAAATCAAGAGGATTTCCCTAGTTTAGTAAACCTAGGAAATCCCACCGTGACTGACACCGGTTACCCCTAACCGTTGCTGGTTAAGTCGGAACCACCGTTGGTTATGCTTTTAAACCCAAAACAAAATTATTCTAAGGTTGGCAAAAGGTTGGAAAAATATTGGAAAATTTGGTGAACATTAGCACATTCTAGAGAGATATCACATCTTCTGAGATTGAATTTCAGTGAGAACACGCATGTAAGGAAGGAGATCAAGTATATTTTCCTACACAGCCATCCCAATAATGATCTGATCTAACCAAGCAAAGAGGAATGTACATGCAGCCCATGAAGAAGCTTTCCTTCAGTTGGTGATCACCTGTAGCCTTCAAACCTCTCATCAGCACCTTCATCCCTCACTCACAGGCATCCAGGACAAGAATCTAAGTAAACATTATACTTATTTGGTTCATTCCATTTTATCATTATATTATCATCTATTGTTTACCTAGCCACCCATTGACCTCCTCCAACACTCACCCCTCCATATACCCATTAAAACATCACCAAATCCCACCCAAATTACCCAATACCTCATCATGACCAACCAAATTCCTTTGTGTAATCACAAAGGAGACCTAAATATCATTCTGTGGCATTCCCAGAACTCCATAGTAACCAGTACTGGTTACACCTAACCACCGTCGGTCACCCTTAACTGACATCGGTCTCTATATTTACCCATACAACTTAGAACAATGACCTATCCACCTAATTCCCTCTCACCCTCATTCACCTGTGATCTACCTAAGACCTCTGTCAGACCTGTAGAGACCCAGAACCGGTTACTTGACCTTCAGATCCTATTCTAGCCTAGCCTGTTAGATTAGATCTATTTCTTATTGTGTTTTAAGTGAGATACCTAAATCATTTCGAATTACAATAGGTTTTATCTTATTTACTACATTAAATTGTTTAAAATAGTGGACTGACAACCATCTAGGAAGTATCACACTGCCCAGATCTAGCATACGCTAGGTAGTTCACTACATATATTGTTTAACTTTTTTTGTGGTAATGCTTTGCATTACAGGTAGTTCCTCCTAGCCAAAAGGAAGCTCTCACAATCAGCTGTGGATTCGAAGTCATACACACGCAACAACCCATCAACCAGCATTTAAATATGTATTCCTCCTACACCTGTTACCCTATCTATTTCATTAATACTTCAAAGAAACAATCTAAGAATAAGGTGAAACACTTACTTCCTTTCCTAGTCTCATGCTACTAGTAGGAAGTGTGGGCTCATCACCAAAGACTTGTAGGGAAAGGAAGTGTGGTATTATTTGTGAAAGATAGATTTTTTGTATTTATTATTTTATTTATATATATATTTGACTTTGACTTGTGCTTTTGGGATGGACAAATTTCCCCTAGTCTCAACCCCACGCAACAAGTAGGATGTGAGGGATCATCATTGAAGGTTTAGATAGGAGAAGAAGAGATCCAAGTGAAATGTTTAGATTTATTTTGTTATGAGAGAGATTTTTAGGGAAAGATGTGACATCATGAAGCTTCTAGAACAGACTTATGGAAAAATACACCTGAGATGGAAGAAACTAGAACTAGAACTAAGTATGTAAGCCTTGGTAGGATCAATGTCAAAATTATTCCTTAATTGTTGAAGCATTGAAGAGATAAGAATTGTTTTATGATAATATGGTGGATGATTAAAGAGATATGATTAAGTGTTTTTGCCAACATTTTAGAAGTTTTTAGAAGTTGCTTGAAAATCAAGTACCTTGATCTAAAATTTCATAGAATGATAATGCAGTATGGATGTATTAATGTAAAAGTGGAGATGCAAATGAATTATGTGTAGAAATGTTTAAGGTGAAGCGAATTAACTGATTCACTAAATTCCTCACCTTCCAAAGTACATAGGTGATATAAACCATTTTTAAAGTCTTTTATTACTTGGTATGGGCCTAAAAACTTAGGTATAATTTTTCTCCCTTTATTGGTCTTCTTATCAATCCAAATATCAAGTATTAAGACTATATCTCCGATGCATATTTCACACTCGTAGACTTTCTTATTATATTGATGACACATTCTGTCAGCATAAACATTATGGTGCTTCTCAACTCTAAGTCGAGCTTCATCAAGGGTATATAATTACACTAATTATGCTTTGCGGCACGTGTCTTTATCCAAAATGCCTTGCAAAGATATGTGAAGGCTAGGTAACGTGATTTCCAATGGTAAAATAACTTCACATTCGAAGATTAAATAAAATGGGGTTTCCCCTATGGGAATTCTATCTGTTGTACTACAGGCCCACAAGGCTGAAAATAGCTTGATATGTCAATCCCTTTTGTTCTCCTTAACCATCTTAAGGAGAATGAAATTTAGGGTATTAGTTGTTGCCTCATCTTGTCCATTAGCATAAGGGTAGTATAAATAGGTTGTGTGTAACATTCCCATTTTAAGACTTTAGAAACAAGGAATTTTTTTTTTACATGATTAATGTCCTCTGTTCTAAATACGTAATTTAGAACACACATTTCATAAAAATCATTCTTATAGCAGATAATCATATGCAGCTGTAATGACTCGGTGAGCAACTGATCTATTCATTCCATGACTCGGTGAACTATCGATCCATTCACATGTAACATTGAGTTTTGAGTATTCTACTAAATACTCCATATACTTGGTTCTCTTACCCTATTCTGGGTTCTGAGTGATCTTTCTAAGGAACCTACTAAATACTTGTTACCAATATTCATTGGCAACACGATCCTTTGACTAGGTGACATAGGACAACACAATCAACAGCTTGCGATACTTTGGCCAAATATTTCTAACATAATGTTCTTATAACTTATTCCTTGATGGAATACTTTTCAATTCAGAATACGTCCTTCACCGCACTCCATTGTTATCAAGAATGTCTTATACTGACTTCTGTTAGTCCCCTCATCCAAGGTTTAACTCTAGTTCAGGTTAGCAACATAGGTCATGTTATGAAGAGGCTCGTAAAGACTTAGGGTAAATTGGCATACTGCGTCAACCTAGGTTAACCCCATGTGCCAAGGTACCCTAAGTCTAAAAGGGATACTGTACGTACCCAAAATTGTAAGGTACTGTACTGCGGAACGGTGTAATAAATGCCCCAATGATGATACAGGTCTCTTTGCAAGGTGTTCGGGATCCAGAGAAGCTTTACGGATATGCGTTAACATCCCACATGCCACGATTAGCCCCCACGTGCTTTGTTTTCCTTTTTTTTTCGTCTTTTTCTTGGCTCTTTAGTCTTCAGTGACGAAACCACCGCCTTGAAGGGTGGCGGTCTCGTGACCGCCGCCCTAAACAGGGCGGTGGTCTTGTAACCACCGCCCTGAGTAGGGCGGTGGTCCTTTACGCGTTTTCCAGAACGTTCTTTTGACGGAACGCACGTAAATTTCAACGCTTCACCAAATTTTCTTGCCAACTTGAGCATGCATTAATGTTTTTGGTCCCCTGGAATAGTGTTTTTCCTTTGTTTATTGTTTAGGAGTTCAGTTTGGATTTGATCTTTGGGTGTTTGAATTCCTATAAATGCATGGTTTGAGCTCAAGCAAATGGCCTCTCAGTTTTTCTCTGGAGTTTGATCCTTGGTTTTCTCTTTGCATTAGACTTAGTTTTCCTTTTGCTTAGAAGGTTTAGTTTTCTTCATTGCATGTTTGTTTAGTATTGTGTTGCAGCTGGTAAGCCACATATCCAACTTGTGCAAGTGCAAACATTACTTATGGGCCCCTCATTCTTGTTTAAAAACTCATCACTTTCAGTAGTTCAGTCTTCTAGTTTGCTTAAGTTTGATAGTTTAAATCTTTTACATGCTTAGTTGCATTACTCAGCTGTTGGTAAGCCACAGATCCAACTTGTGCAAACATTATTATTGCTTTTGGAGTAGAATAGTTTAGGCAGCCATTAAAGTTGTAGGTTTTGCTCTTCATACAGACAAGTTTCAGGTTCTGGACGTATTTTGTTGCATGATTCGCAGTAGACCCCGCTAGGAATTGCATAGGCCAAGCTCTGTACTCTTGCGCTATCCCTCTCCTATCCGCATTCTATTCTGTCTGCATTCTGAAGGCTGTCCATTGATCCAAATATCTATTCCTGTTGATGCAAACATTACATGCTTTTCTGGATTCACGTGAGCACAAAGAACAAGGAGATCATATTGAGGGGACAAGAATACACACACCGTCAGATTCACCACTGTTCTGTGAAATCCAGGTTTCATCTTTCAAAGTTTTAGTTAGAACTTATCAAATAAAGTAGTTAATCGCTTTATTACAGTTATTTCCATTCTCGATATTGCCAGGGAAGTTGTGGGGATTGATAGTTTCTGAGAAACTATGATTCATTCCTCACTTCTAAGGTAGGATCGAGAATCTCGTAAATAGATTAGTTATTTCGTTGTTTAGAATAGATATACAAAATTACACAGACAAATAGCTACACTCGGCTATTTTGTTTGTTTTACGTTATTAATTTAGTTGTCAATTCTAAATATTTTTAGATAGCTGCTTTCTTAGAAATTGCCGAAAAATACAAAAAAAGGAATTATATATACTAGAAGTGTACTTAGATTTTACTTTATTATAGTTTGTTTCATTACTGCTTTTGCATGACAATTACGGGACCTAGGGAGCCCAGGGAATACATTTTCGAGCCAATTGTGCCCCAGCCCAATATCGTAGTGGCAGTAACTGACATTGACCAAAACCTTAGGATACAAGTCTTCCAAACAACAACAGACTTCTGACAGATTAGGTCACAGTTGAGAGGGTTAAACATAGAAGACGACCAAGCACACACATTTTGGTCAAATCAACCAAACTACAGGTTATCCTAGAAAACATCCGCATGACTGTAGAAGGATTTGAAAGAGAACAAGTATTCAGGTGTGATCCTTTAGTTCCATAGCCAGACGTTGGAGACACCCTCATAGATATAGATACCAGCTTAAGAATTCAAGTTGCTAGAACACCTGTGAGGTATTCTGAGAAAATCGCACAATTACTGATTCTAAACGTAGAGGCTGAGAAAGCTTACGACTACTAGATACTAGGGATTAGAACTTGATCTTACGTATGACCATAATAGGACCACAACAACCAAGAGTCTACGGTAGTGATCCACAAATCCCACAGCCTAACGAATCCACAAGTCAGTTAGATATAGACACTGGCCTACGCACATTAGTATTTCAGTCTACTCCGATTCCACCTATCATCATTCAACAGTTGTCCCTACTAGACACAACAGCTAACAAAGCTAGAGAATTTTGGACTAGGCCAGAGAATCGTCCATAGAGTTGACTATATTCACCATATGACCCTATCAGGAGAAATACACGAAACCATCCCGGGTCATTTTCCACGCATCCCACAACCCATAGATCGAATCATGCCAGAGCTCGATATTGATTGGAGCCTTCGAGCAGTCATCCTCGCTGATCGATCTAGCACACCAGTCCAAGTTAGAAGGGCCTTCTTTGCCTTAGATTCGCAAATACCATTAGTGCGTATCGAAGACATTAGACTCCCCAACTAGTTTGTCTACATATTCTACCCCCACCGGCTGTCTCGGCACGACCTCGGGAGGTCAGGTACGTGGAAGAGTCACTTGTTGATTCTCACGCTCACCTGTTGCTTTTCTGACGTACAAAATTGGTGAACCCGACGTGAACCTTACAATTGCTTCACCTTCTCTCTGAGAAGTTTCATCTTATCCAAATCACCTTCGCTCCTTCCCATTATTCTGCGGGTATTCATATACCCCTCGAATATGTCGGGATTCGATGCATATGGAAGACCTCTCCTGGGTCTCGAGGTATACTATGCCCAACAGAATAGGTAGTCATCACCCTCACTCTCAATGTGGGGCGACAACTATTCAACCAATCAGTTGCCAACGCAAACGCCAAGGACCAGATATAATTCATCCTTCCAAGCAGAGGGGTTGGAGCAACAACTTGCTCAAACACAAAGAGAGCCTTCAGGCTCAAACAATATGACATTGACTGGAGAATCTGCTTCATCTCCTCAGGTGCTACTTAGACCACATATTAGCAGACAATCAGATCCATACTCGGTTCTAGATGACGAGTACTCAATACGTTATCCTAGGAATGAACAACGCTCTCAAGGCATGTACCTACCTATAGGAATTTTACAAATACAGCCCGAGTTCTCTCCTCAAGAAAATACCTCTATGCCATCACGTATAGAAAATACTCTCAGAGAAACTTGGCAAGATAGCAATCAGTTCATGACAGGCTATCACATGCCTATACAACACCAGGATATACAACAAACGCCACCAAGGCACGATATCGTGACTTCACCAAACGAAGTCATTTCAACTCTAATAGAAAAGGTTAGAGGATTAGAACTTGCCCAAGCAAGTCAAAATTTGAAATTCATACAAACAGGGAGTTCCAATCCTCCGCACCATCCTTGCCAAGTAGATCTCCTCATAGGAGTAGGCACGTTAGGTATGACTCCTCAATATTCACAACAAGTACCAACTAGACCCACTATTGCTAGCACAGTTCCTCTTGGTCCGGTACAGAGCAATCCATTCCTGGATAGTACCCCTTCGTACTTAAACATGTACTCCAAATCACCACAAGGGGATATGTACTCATCCCCTGGCATGTTTGCTCCAACGCAGGGACCTCCTTATGCCCCTGCCAACACGTACGTTATGCCATATCAACAACCCGTTCCGCCACCACCTCCTCAACAAGCACCATCAATGGTTGAGACATATGCAATAGGGACTTATTTAGAATATTTAAAGGAGCCCTTAGATTTTGCCATAAGAAGCGTTATGCTTCCAAGGCCTCTTCCCGATTTGCCCAAATTCAAGGGAGAAGGAGATCCAAATGCGCACATCAAAGCTTACGCTACAGCCATACGAGAATTACTCCCTTGGGATGGGGTTGTTGCTAAAATATTTCCCAAAACCTTGGAAGGCATCGCTCTTGATTGGTATTATAGAATACTTGAAGCTTCCATACATTCATTCAAACAACTTGTGTCTGAGTTCATCAAGGCCTTCGACATGAACAAACTATTAAGGACAGGAATCAGGGAGTTCTTGCACATCAAGCAAGAACATAACGAGTCTGTCACCCATTTCATCCAAAGGTGGCGCACAGTCCTTTATTCCTCGGCAAGCGCTCCAAACATGGATCAGATGGAGCTATGCGATTTATTCCTTCATTCTCTTAGCAAAGAAGTGAAGGAAGAAGTCCAGAAATTCCCACTAAGGACTTATGACGAAGTACTTGAGAGCGCTCTACGAATAGACCAGGCAGCAATAGATAGTGGCCGTAAGACGTATGGAGCAAATGGGAGGTTAATCACCTCCACTCAAAATACTACAACTACCACAAATGTCAATCAAGGACCCAAAATCCTTAACAAAAATCGTGGGGTAACAACAGATGGGGTAACTGACCAGCCCAAGAGGGTAAATGTCGTTAATACTCCGTCACAAATAAACAACCAAAGAAACAAAATTTTTACCCCGACGGTCAATACGGTGGATTTTAATAATCCACAACAACAACAACGGCGAAATCCCATGCAAGGGCCAAGCCAAAACTCATTTGGTTACCAAAACCAAAGTCAAAACCAAAAACAACAATTCCAAAACTTTGGTCCTAATAGGCAACAGTTTGATCGGAATTTTAGGCCACAATACACACCAAACCAACAAAACGGGAATTATAATCCCAATTCTTATTGTGGTTTCCATAAAATTCATGGGGTCATGACACTAGAACGTGTCGTGACTACAACAAATTCATGCAACGCTTGCCAAATGAACAAAAACAATTTTTTATGGATATGTTCTTAGCAGATCCTACGTCACCAATGGCAAGTACCTTCACAGGGGCAGTTTCCCCTCAGAATGCCCCTCTCAAGATCTTTAATGATCCACTCCCAAATCATGATAACGATGGGTTGAAACCAACTGGAACAAACAAAGGCGCAATAACAAGAAACAATGATCACGAGGCCTCAACTTCGCTAAATCCGTTAGTCGCGCCACAACTAGGAAGTCAGCCGCGACCTAAGGTAGTTGGATTAGTGGAGTTAGACTCTGAATTACACGTTGAAGCAATTACGAGGACACGAGAGTATTTCTCTCAACCAAGTCCAAGCCATCTGCCGGAAGCAGATAACATCCAGCAAACCGTAGCAAAACCTATGGGTGCTTACGATCTAATTAATGATCTAACAAAAACCTTCTCGCATATTTCATTCCTTGATTTACTAAAGAATTCCCCTTCTCACAGGGCTGCTCTTTTAGAGGCGTTAGGTTTGGGTTATTTAATTAGTATCACTCCACCACCAGAAGCACAAGTAAATCATATAGACTTTGATGTTTATCCTCCAGGACAGGCGGATAGGGATGTCGAATTCATATTTGAAATAAGTAAAATGCCTACAGATGCTGAGATCACACGCCGAGGTGATCCAGCCCTACACTTGCAAGTACAGGTTTATAATAATTATGTAAAACGGGCAATGGTTGACGATGGAGCTGCGGTTAACATAGTCCCTTTCTCTTTTCTCCAAAAATTGGGATATGGTGAAACAAACTGTTCCACTACTCGAAATACCTTGAGAGGCTACGATAGCCTTAAAGCCACGTCGATAGGAACCATAATACTACCGGTCACTTTGGGACCTAAAACAATCCTGACTGAGTTTTATATTATAGATCGGGAAAACTAACTATAATATGATCCTCGGGCCGACCGTGGATACATCGAATGAAGGCAATCCCTTCCACGCTATTTCAAGAAGTAAGATTCTTACATCTGGGAAAGGTATTTGTAGCCAAAGGTGATCCAAAGCCATTTGACGTACACCTAGCTGATTTAAAGAAAAGACCAGGGGTGCACTCAGAATTCGAACTACCAACGAATCAACTTAATAAACCCTCTGACCCAAAGCTAGAGGAAAAGTTGATACCTACGACGGATCTTGAAACCATCAGCGTAGCCAAAACAACCCCAATTCTCGGCAGTAAAACTAAAGAAACTGTATCATTAGGGACTACTGTGAAAATCATTGAATTAATAGAACAAGATTTACCAATGTTCTTACCATTTGATTCGACAGGAATGGGATTTTCCCTAGGTGTTGGTTCCTTGCCAGCAGAAGATCTCTGTATGGTAGAAGTAGAGTGTGTAAACACAGTAGATACACCTACATCCATACTCCCGGATAAATATTGGACTCTGCATTTCGATGGAGCTAAATGCCGCTATGGAGCGGGGGCAGGTATAATTCTTACCTCGCCCGAGGAAAAGGTCCTCCCATTCTCTTTTATGTTGAACTTTGAATTCACTAACAATGGCGTTGAGTACGAAGCTCTCCTCCTTGGCCTTACCTTAACCAAAAAGAATCGGTATTGATAACATCAGAGTCCTCGGAGACTCGCAGTTAGTAACAAACCAAGTTTCTGAAATATATGAAACTAAAGCCGAACATTTACAACTCTACAAAAACGTTGTATTAGATTTAAGCAAGGCGTTTAATTTCATATCCATTGAAGCAATCCCACGAAGAGAAAAATCTTCTCACCGATTCAATAGCAACTTCGGCATCACGCTTCACTCCAAGCAATGAGCTAGAAGATACTCACTTCACAGTATCCATTCGTAACGAACCATTGATAAAAACAATGACAAATCCTCTTTCAAGCGGAAATGAATCTACCGTTCTAGACCATGTTGGAAATGATGCGGCTACTTTGGATTACTTAAATGCCTATGCAGCATTACATCGCTCCTGTCACACACTAGATTTATCTCTGATCCCGCATTCATCTTCCTACTTCGGAAATCCCGTAACGGATCTTCCCTCACAAAGGGAATCTAGCATATACGCAATAGAAAATGGGGATGATATAGATCTACCTCCAGCACCACCTGAGTTCGAAGAGGGTAACGCCTCTTTCATCGAAGAAACAATCGATGTCAACATTGGGACAGAAAATGAACCAAGGATATTGAAACTAGGTTCTTCATTAACCCCAGAAGAAGTAGAAATAACATACTCAGGTTCTCAAAGAACATCAGAAGGCATTTGCATTTAATTACAAAGAGATGACAGGAGTCACACCCCACATTACGGTGCACAACCTCATCACTAGATCAGATGCGAAGCCAATTAAGCAAAAATCAAGACCTATGAAGCCCAAGGTAGCCTTTATGGTAAAAGAGGAGGTAATAAAACTCCTTCAGGTAGGATTCATCAAGCCAGTTGACTACTCCCAATGGGTATTAAACATCGTTCCCGTTCTTAAGAAGAATGGAAAGATATGCATCTGCATAGATTTCTGGGACATTAACAAAGCATGTCCTAAGGATGACTTCCCATTGCCATCTATCGATGTCATTGTTGATGCAACAGCTGGGTTTGAGCTCTTGTCTCTCATGGATGGATTCTCAGGATACAATCAAATCAGAATATCCGAGCAAGATCAGGCTAAAACCACCTTTATAACTCCTTGGGGAACCTATTGCTACGCTGTTATGCCATTCGGTCTCAAGAACGCCGGGTGCCACGTACCAGCGGGCTATGACTTATATATTTCATGATTTAATTCATAAAATCATGGAATCCTATGTAGATGACTTTTTGGCTAAAGCCAAGAAGCGTTGTTGACCATCCCAAAGTACTCTGTGTCATTCTTTCACGTTTAATAGAATACGGAGTTACGCTAAATCCGAAAAAATGCGTCTTTGGTGTAACAGGAGGAAAGCTCCTAGGTTACATCATATTGTCATGAGGGATCGATGTTGATCCAACCAAAATTCGAGCTATCCTCGAAATGGCCCCACCTTCGAGTGAATCTGGAATCAGATCATTTCTCGGGAAGCTGAGTGCAATCTGGAGATTCATCCCAGACTTAAGCTTTGCTATTCATGCAATCAATAATTTACTCAAGAAAGGACTATAGCATTGATTGGACTGAAGACTGCAACGAAGCTTTCAACGCAGTTAAACACTTCTTACTGTCACCACCTCTGCTTAATGCCACCTAAGCTAGATCGCCCATTAATTCTATACTCACGGGCTACCGATGTTTCATTATCTTGCATGCTAGCCCAAGAAGACGATGACAAAAGAGAACGCGTAATTTATTTCATTAGCCGAACATTGCTCAACTATGAAACACGCTATACACAAGCAGAGCAAGAATGTCTTGCCATAGTTTTCGCAACCAAACGCCTAAGACACTACATGCTAAATCAAGAGACAAGGGTCATGGTAAAAACTGACCACATACGAACCTTCCTTACACAAGGGTCCCTGTCTAAAAAGGTGCGGGACGCTTTATAACCTTAATGGGAGAGTTCGAATTAACTTTTTGTAAACCAAAAGTTAGTTAAAGGGTAAATCATCGCAGATTGGTTAGCTAATAACCCGCTAGACAGAGGCAACTTAGTAGACTTAGACTTTCCAGATGAATGCGTGTACTACGTCGAAACCCAACCTGCTATATCTGAGTGCCCTTGGTACGTTGATATCATTAGTTATATCATGGACCATAGATACCCAGAAGGAGCTACACCTCAACAAAGAAGGTGGTTACGCATTATCGTAGCTAAATACGCCATTATAGAGCAAGTGCTCTATCAGAAATCATTCGATGGAATGCTCTTAAGGGTGTGTTGACACAGAAGAGTCCAAGAAGATTCTCCATGAATCTCACAGCGGTATATGTGGAGGCCACTTCGGCGGCCATGCCACCACTCGAAAAATACATCGAATGGGCTATTTCTGGCCCACTCTAGAACATGACGCAATAGAGTTTGCACGCAGGTGTCATAAGTGCCAAGAATTCTCTCACGAGATCCACATGCCAGCACAGGCTCTGCAACCAATCGCTACTCCATGGCCCTTTTCTACATGGGGCCTAGACTTGATAGGGAAGTTCTCTCCCTCGTCCACAGACGACCACTGAATATTTCACTAAATGGGTAGAGGCCATGCCTCTTACAACTGTACCTGGTTCTGTAATTGCTAAGTTCATTTTGAACCAAATCATTTGCAGGTATTGGTATCCCACAAATTATTATCTCAGATAATGGAACTTCTTTCAAGAATGAAGAAGTTCGTGAGCTATGCAAGAAATTTAAAATTAGCCATCATACGGCTTCCTTGTACTATCCCCCAAGCTAATGGGCAGGCTGAAGCAACGAACAAAACACTGAAAACCATTCTCCTTAAAACAGTGAAAGAAAACAAGCGGGATTGGCATTTGAAGTTATATCCGGCCTTGTAGGCCCATCAAACCTCAATAAGAACTCCGACAGGAGCAACTCCTTTCTCGCTGGGTATTTGGGTCAGAAGCAGTTCTCCCACTCGAAGTTGAAATCCCCAGTCTCCGCATTTCGCTACAAGGGATTCTACATGAGGACGCTTACAGAGAAGCACGTCTTTCTCAATTGGAAAGCCTGGATGAAGCTAGGTTAGATGTTGAACAACGACATAGAGTCTATGCTGACTAAATGTGCCAGCAGTATAACAAGAAAGTCTATGAACGTGACATATACGAAGGTGACCGAGTTCTGAGGTTAGACAGCCAGATCGACAAGAAGACCGGCGAAGGAAGGAAATTTCGGCCCAAATGGTTGGGCCCATACCGAGTCATGAAATACTACGGGAATGGTGCTTATCTCTTATGCACACTAGAAGGTGAGGAGTTTGGCGAAACAGTCAATTCCCTCCACCTCAAATGTTTCTATGCATAAGCAGCAAGCGCTGCCTATATAACTATCTACATCACATTTTCATATAAATTAGGATCATTTTGTCCACTTGTTCTTACACAAATTGTGATCAAGGAATCTATTCTCAAAGCAATTTATTTCAAACTTGTGATGTTTCTGGCATGAAGTTCTTTAATCATACCTCTCCATCTTTGATATCATCAATCAATTCAGAATCTTTTATCTAATAAAATCAGACATGACGAAGTCCTAACGATAACCATACCAAGCTCTGCAAGTTTGTTCTCACTTTGGTTTCTTCTTAGGATAGGTGTCTTGCCTATGGTCTATTCTAGAAGCTTCATGGTGTCACATCTATCCCATATACACATCTCTTTGGAAATAAGAATATACTGACATCTTACTCAAACAAACAAGTTCAAGAAGTGATTAAACAGAAAATTTTATTTTACACATTTCCTTGCCCCACCAACCTTCGGTGATGAGCTTGCATCTCTTACTAGTGACGTAGGGTTGGGAAAGGATGGAAATGCCCTTACTCGCCTATGCCTTGCCCACGGTGATAAGCCCATGCTTCTTACAGGTAGCACGGGGCAAAGTGTAGGGGGTCCTCTAGACAAAGTAAATGTTAAAAGGTCATAAACAAACAATTCAAACTTTGAGTCAAAAACGAATGAATCAGATATTCAAATTTGCAAAAAGAGTTAAAAATCCTAAAAAAACCAGATTTTGTCTACTATGTGGCCATCTACGGGTCTAAGTCTAGATAAACCGCAAGGTAAGTTACATCCAAAACTATGAAGTCATTCAGGTAGAGTAAGCTTGTAGTTTTCAATTTGGTTCCACCAAAGCTTCGTCTGTCTTTCATCACTATCACTTCACCATATTTCATAACTTGTGCCCTTCTTGGCTCTTGGTGATGAGCTCTCGCATCTTACTAGTTGCGTGGAGTTAAGGGTGGGGCAAGTCAATCTGCTCATCATACTGGTTGTTCTCATCACTTTGCCAAAACAAATCATGAGGTATCCAAATTGCTAAACAAAAGTTAAGCTTCAAGATCACAATATATCTACAATATCATGTATCAGCATCATGAAATACAAAAAGAAAGCAAACATTTGCATCATCTGTCTTCCATTGCATACATTCTAGAAAGCATATAAAACATACATTGTAGTATACACAAAAAAGCTGGAAACAGAAAGGGAAGACACAAGTGACAAAGTTTTGATCCAAAATCGGCGCATATATATAAATAGTCAATATTTGTATACAATGCCATCATGCACTAGGCATGGTCAAAATGCTCAAAGAGCCCGTAATATACAAAAGAATCCATAGTACAAAAAGTGCATAGGAGCCAAATAGCCTCTCAACCCCTACGCGATCCCGCTGAAGGTGCGCGCCCTCGCCTAGGACTACGACTACGCTGGCGCTCTGAATGGACGGAAGGCTCAGGGTCTCGAGGGGTGGTCGTGGTCTTGCCATGAGAACGGCTCCTCATTAGGTGCTTGGATGTCCTATAGCCTGCCAACTCTGTACGGAGAGTAGACACCATCTTGGCCACATGCCAAACGGGAGCAAAGACGTCAGTATGCCTGCTGGCTACTGAGGGCTCCCCGGCATCTACGGATAGCTCCGCACAGGTCTTATCCATAGGGATCATCAGAGAATTAGTACATACACTACGGATTAGATCCCGCCACTCGTCAACAGTCTCTGCAAAACAAAGAAGAAAGACGAATTAGAAACTAGGCGAGAGGCTAAAATATACAAGATACAAATATAAGGAGGGATAGTAGTTAAAACAAGTCAAAAAAAAGTAAACTAACACTGAAAGGGAGAAAGGATAACTTACTCAGGTCACCGGGCCTCCAAGATGGGTCACTAGGGCCAGCACCCACTGCAGATGCCGCCGCCGACTGAGGAGCTGCTCTTGTAGTTGGGGTAACATGACGCCCCACAACGGACTCATCATCTCCACCATGGCCCCAGGAGAGTGGCTCCTCGGAAACCAGAGTCTCTCTCTCTCTGCGCTCTGCTCTGCCCTCTCCGCCTATATGATATCCTGAGTATCATGCCACTCAGGATCACTCTCGTCCGTCTGCTCCTCTGACCCTCCCTCTGTGGACTCCTCAGAATCGGAGTCAATATCTATAGGGTCATCGCTACTATGAGCAGGACCCGCGGTAATCCGAAGTAAAGGTGCCCGAGGCGCACCAGCTCTCCCTCTGGCCCGAACTATCCCCCTGGCTGCAATAGGAATGCCAGGGGTAACCACTGTCCAACCATGGCCTCTAGGCCCCCCTCTAGCCTCCCAAACTGATCTATAAACTGGTGCTACTGTAGGAAGCATGCCCACATATGGGAGGCCGAACTGCTGAGGAACCCTGCTGAAAGGATGTACCTCTACCCGTCCCACACGGTCAATAAGCTGCCCTGTAATGGAGCAGGAAACCAATGTCATGGCCTCCTCTCCCCATATGCCGGCCATAAGCTGGTACGGTGTGGCCTCTATGTCTGCTATAGTGAGGGAGGCTACTGGCTGGTGAGGTGCTCTAAGCACCGACATATCTGACCATTTGGCTGCCCTCACAGCCCCAGGATCTGCCACCTCCACGCCTCTGCCATAAGGAATAAAATGCTCATACACCCAACTCATGACTAGAGTTGGGTGGCTCAACGACTGTCCCTGTAAACGGACCACCCTATATAAGTCGTGATAGGTGGTCCCCAAAATGTCTGCCCCCCAGGCGTATATCCGGCCATGCCCCTCTATCTGTGCAATGATGGGGGCCCAACAGTATAACAAAGTGTCCCCTCCCTTGTCCCCGATTAGTCTCGAGGCAAGGATCCCCATGATGGCCTGTCGAAATATGGGGATGGGCAAAGAAGGAATGGATCTAACTCTCACTCCCTTCTTCGGCCCCGTGGAAATAGCTGCATCTCCCATATATGTCGCCCACTGTGTAATCTGTGCCCGTGACCCTGCTGTCTCTAATGTGAGTCGCCTCCCGATGATCGGGACCCCCAGAATGTGGTAGACGTCCTCTAATGTAATGGTCCACTCACCACCCGGACCCCTGGCAATCGGAAAGTGTTCCGATCTGCATCCCAGTAGGAGAATAAGTCACAGAGTATGTGACTAGACGGAGCAACGTGAGGCACACGCGATATCCGCAATATGTCGGCCCTCTACAATGTGTCCTCCTCATCTACTGAGAGGGCATCCAATACCCCGGGCAGCCAGTCACACTCTCTCTCCTGGCTCCATCTAATATACTCCTCCTTTACCTGCATGAGCCCAAAAACACACAAAACAGAGTAAGTTAGTATCTAAACGATAGCAAGAGAGTTATAAAAACATACACAAATGCTAAAAATACAAGTGTAAGTTTTCAAAAGAGGTCCTTTTGCATTCTATGCAAACCGCTGCCCTGGGCAGGGGGCGGTTTTGTAACTACCGCCTTGAAGGCGGCGGTCTCGTGACCGCCGCCCTGGACAGGGAGGCGGTCATGTAACCGCCGCCCTGGCCAGGGCGGCGGTCGCGGTCCGAAAACCCGCGCGGGTTTTTAACCCCAAAAAGCCAAAAAATAGCAAAAAACGACCATTTTGGCTAAAAACAAAGCCTACCCAGTAGGCACCCCCCCTAGACGAACCTTTTAAACCTAACATTTTCAAAAATGACCCCCCCATTATAACAAATTTAGCATTTCAAAATTAAAGAGGGAAAAGCACAAAATTGAAGAAAAACCAACCTGTGATCTCGCGGGGTGGCGTTCCGCATGTGGAGGCATGATCACTATCTCGCTATGGACGTTTTGACTCTACTCACGTGAGAAACCGTTACCGTGGGCCCCAGAGCTCAAAATCTATCAAATTGACTCGCGCAAATGAATAGTAAAATGGCCCCACTTTTATATATATAGCGCTCTAATTCATTTTAAATCCCCTTTTCACAGGTTCGGAGCACTAACGGAGGTAAGTTTCTATCCTCACACTAATGGTACATCCTCTTCCCCTATTATTTTAGCGTTTATCTTCCAAGTTATTGTATCTATCTGCACTTGAGTTCCCCTTTAATTTTGCAGGTAGCGGGAATTTCGGATGGCGTCATTTCGACACACAGACGTATAAGGTATAATTTCTAACTTCCTATTTCGGGACGACCATACTCGGACCCACTGTTTTATGCCTCTTCATGGCTAAAACGCTTCTCCGAGGGGGCAATATGTACATACCCAAAATTGTAAGGTACTGTACTGCGGAACGGTGTAATAAATGCCCCAATGATGATACAGGTCTCTTCGCAAGGTGTTCGGGATCCAGAGAAGCTTTACGGATATGCGTTAACATCCCACATGCCACACTTAGCCCCCGCATGCTTTGTTTTCCTTTTTTTTTTCCTCTTTTTCTTGGCTCTTTATTCTTCAGTGACGAAACCGCCGCCTTGAAGGGTGGCGGTCTCGTGACCGCCGCCCTGAACAGGGCGGTGGTCTTGTAACCGCCGCCCTGAGCAGGGCGGCGGTCCTTTACACGTTTTCCAGAACTTTCTTTTGATGGAACGCACACAAATTTCAACGCTTCACCAACTTTTCTTGCCGACTTGAGCATGCATTAATGTTTTTGGTCCCCTGGAATAGTGTTTTTCCTTTGTTTATTGTTTAGGAGTTTAGTTTGGATTTGATCTTTGGGTGTTTGAATTCCTATAAATGCATGGTTTGAGCTCAAGCAAATGGCCTCTCAGTTTTTCTCTGGAGTTTGATCCTTGGTTTTCTCTTTGCATTAGACTTAGTTTTCCTTTTGCTTAGAAGGTTTAGTTTTCTTCATTGCATGTTTGTTTAGTATTGTATTGCAGCTGGTAAGCCACATATCCAACTTGTGCAAGTGCAAACATTACTTATGGGCCCATCATTCTTGTTTAAAAACTCATCACTTTCAGTAGTTCAGTCTTCTAGTTTGCTTAAGTTTGATAGTTTAAATCTTTTACATGCTTAGTTGCATTACTCAGCTGTTGGTAAGCCACAGATCCAGCTTGTGCAAACAGTATTATTGCTTTTGGAGTAGAATAGTTTAGGCAGCCATTAAAGTTGCAGGTTTTTCTCTTCATACAGACAAGTTTCAGGTTCTGGATGCATTTTGTTGCATGATTCGCAGTAGACCCCGCTAGGAATTACATAGGCCAAGCTCTGTACTCTTGCGCTATCCCTCTCCTATCCGCATTCTATTTTGTCTGCATTCTGAAGGCTGTCCATTGATCCAAATATCTATTCCTGTTGATGCAAGCATTACACAATTTTCTAGATTCACGTGAGCACAAAGAACGAGGAGATCATACTGAGGGGACAAGAATACACACACCATCGGATTCGCCACTGTTCTGCGAAATCCAGGTTTCATCTTTCAAAGTTTTAGTTAGAACTTATAAAATAAAGTAGTTAATCACTTTATTACAGTTATTTCCATTCTCGATATTGCCAGGGAAGTTGTGGGGATTGATAGTTTCTGAGAAACTATGATTCATTCCTCACTTCTAAGGTAGGATCGAGAATCTCGCAAATAGATTAGTTATTTCGTTGTTTAGAATAGATATACAAAATTGCACAGACAAATAGCTACACTCGGCTATTTTGTTTGTTTTACGTTATTAATTTAGTTGTCAATTCTAAATATTTTTAGATAGCTACTTTCTTAGAAATTGCCGGAAAATACAAAAAAAGGAATTATATATACTAGAAGTGTACTTAGATTTTACTTTATTATAGTTTGTTTCATTACTGCTTTTGTATGACAATTACGGGACCTAGGGAGCCCAGTGAATACATTTTCGAGCCAATTGTGCCCCAGCCCAATATCGTAGTGGCAGTAACTGACATTGACCAAAACCTTAGGATACAAGTCTTCCAAACAACAACAGACTTCCGACAGATCAGGTCACAGTTGAGAGGGTTAAACGTAGAAGACGACCAAGCACACACATTTTGGTCAAATCAACCAAACTACAGGTTATCCTAGAAAACATCCGCATGACTGTAGAAGGATTTGAAAGAGAACAAGTATTCGGGTGTGATCCTTTAGTTCCACAGCCAGACGCTGGAGACACCCTCGTAGATATAGATACCAGCTTAAGAATTCAAGTTGCTAGAACACCTATGAGGTATTCTGAGAAAATCGCACAATTACTGATTCTAAACGTAGAGGCTGAGAAAGCTTACGACTACTGGATACTAGGGATTAGAACTTGATCTTACGTATGACCATAACAGGACCGCAACAACCAAGAGTCTACGGTAGTGATCCACAAATCCCACAGCCTAATGAATCCACAAGTCAGTTAGATATAGACACTAGCCTACGCACATTAGTATTTCAGTCTACTCCGATTCCACCTATCATCATTCAACAGTTGTCCCTACTAGACACAACAGCTAACAAAGCTAGAGAATTTTGGACTAGGCCAGAGAATCGTCCATAGAGTTGACTATATTCACCATATGACCCTATCAGGAAAAATACACGAAACCATCCCGGGTCATTTTCCACGCATCCCACAACCCATAGATCGAATCACGCCAGAGCTCGATATTGATTGGAGCCTTCGAGCAGTCATCCTCGCTGATCGATCTATCACACCAGTCCAAGTTAGAAGGGCCTTCTTTGCCTTAGATTCGCAAATACCATTAGTGCGTATCGAAGACATTAGACTCCCCAACTAGTTTTTCTCCATATTCTACCCCCACCGGCTGTCTCGGCACGACCTCGGGAGGTCGGGTACGTGGAAGAGTCACTTGTTGATTCTCACGCTCACCTGTTGCTTTTCCGACGTACAGATACCTCATATCCTAGCTATGATACTAACCAGTCCTGGAGGAAAATCTTGATCAAGTTCAAAGGTATGTAGGTCTTGACAATCAATGCAGAAGGGTGTTGCCACATGTTAACTGCGCTGTTGTATCCTCGAGAAGATCCTAATCTTATCAAAGGTACACCCTTGCGGTTGACGTGTGTCAACATCCTATGGAACAACCTTGTAAAGATGTACATACCTCCAAAAGTTTACATACGTTAAGTTAAATCTGGGTTATAAGACGACATAATTTGGTAGCCTAACCAACCTCGAGTTCAATACTCTTAAGTTATTTTTATGTATCGAAATCAATTGATCCTAATAACTTTAATTAAATTAAGATTACTTCCAGATTTGTTAGTTTTAGCCTAACAACCCATTATTCCAAAATAGGACAACAACAACTTATGTTCCATTATATTAAATAACTCAATGAATTAAGGAAGTGTAACTGCCTACTTAGGATGAAACATGTCAGACTTATTGTTCTTAAGTCTTAATGATTAACCCTCATACCTTCCTCTTCATAATTACATTCTAGGGCTCAACACACCCACAATGTCCTTTATAATTATAATGGTTTAAATTATAGTTTTATTTCACATAACAGGGTATAGTGAAATTCTTAAATAAGATTGTTGTGTTCAGCCACTCACTTAACTTCAACTTAAGAAGTTCGTCTAAATTCCTTTTTATATTACCATTATGAATGTACGTCCAACCATATAGATAATAAGAAGTTTATCCTCAATGTAGACACCAAATTTGTGTCTTACGACCCCTTGTGACCCGCATCTCATTTCGCAACCTAACCTCACCACCTAAACCTTACACAATTATTTATTAATTATCTTATAATTAATAAATCCACATCGCCTTACCTGCCACCTCATTTTGCCACCTCATCATGACCTAGGCCTAACCCTAAACTAATCTAATTAAGACCTATAACTTGGTCTACATCCACACCCATGACTAATGACCCCTTTCTCGCACCCAAAACCGACCTTCTAGTCACTTGACCAAGCCCGCAACTAATCCCTCTGGAGAAAAGGAGGGAAAGTTGGCTATTTTACTAAAAATAGCCCACTTTGACTGAACCGATACCGGTTTCTACTCGACCGCCGTCGGTTCCGTAACCGCCATCGGTTCCCTTTAAATGGCCTCCCCTAACCAGAAACAAAGGTCAGAAAGAAGGATTTTTGGATCAATTAGGATCATCATAAGTGATAAAAAAAGAATCCGGATTTGCTGAGCCAAGCAAGAGACAAGTGAAGAGACGAAGAGTTTGCAGCGAAGGAGACCAAGCCCAAGACTGCAAATGAATTATCAGAGCCCTGTGATACTCATTTGATCATCAGGAGGGAGATATCTCATCTTCTGGGTGTCAGGCCTTTTTCATCACAGTTCTTGGACCTGCATCCTCGTCAATAACCAGTAAGTTGTATCTTGCACGTCCTCTTTTATAACATTTCTTAGAATTTTGAATCACAGCCGTCATTAATCCATTTTTGGATCTACTACCCTAGCAACATATCACATCTAACTATCATTCATCTACCCTCTCATCACCCCGTTACCTAATCCCACTCATTTACTAGCCTTACAAACATCACAACCACCCTACAACCGACCCTTACCAAGAGCCCCTAAAATATAGCCCTACCGATATCGGTTAGAAGAAACCGGTATCGGTTATTGTGACTCAAAACCAGAAACCATCCTTTCCCCCTACCTGTTTCAACGAAGCAATTAAATTGTTATTTTACAATATTTCGTGTTAATTCATATTAGTAGGGGAACTAACCACCTTCGAAAGGAAGTGTTATATTTCCTGGGCCCAAGGTAGTTCCCTCATTTATTGTCTAATCAAAATCTTGTGGTCTTGTGTTCTTATTTGCAGGTAGTCCTTCCAAGACAAAAGGGAGTTCTTCGCAATCAACCTGATCTCTCTCTACGGTACGCGCACACCATCTCAACATTCAACAGGTATTCCTCCTAGCCCTAACCCTTATCTGTTTCTAAAAGGAATGAAAGGATAGAAGCAACTCTATTCCCAAAAAGCCGAAACATTCCGCGCGAAACATTTTGGCACGCCCGGTGGGACCCATTTTGGGTTTCTTTCTTTCTTGCTTGCTTTCATATAGGGAGCATACTTGTTGTTTTCTTCTTCTAAAGATATTCACAAGGTATTTTGTTATTTTGGTAAAAGAACTTGCTTTTCTTTTACATCTTTGCATTAGTGAAAGTCATCTCTTTTGCTTCATCGAATATCATTTTCGATTTGGGTTTAAAACACGTGCATCACATTCTTGCTTGCTGTTTTCAATTCTAGTGAACATAGATTAAGTAACAGGTCATACATGTGGGGGTGATATCCATGGTATTGACAAGAAATTAATCTTACTTTCACTGCACAACACATACCGAATCACTTCACAATTAACACAACAGCTCAAACATCCCCCCTTTTTCCAGGGTATTCCTCTGCCCGATTGAGGTAACCTTACAAGCCAAAACAAACTTGACATTTCCCCTAAGTCTTTTGTTTAGGATTCTGACATCATTCTACATCTAAAGGCATAAGCCCACGATAATTAAAATTAACCCTAGGGTTAGTCTCTGGATTTGCGTGTGCATCTTGCTTGTTTTCGGTTTTGTTTTCTCTGTTATACACTGTCTTCTGTCATCACCTCAGAACAATTGATAAATGTACTAAGCTTTGTTAATAATCAAGTCAGTAGCTTCTTATATTTTCTTACACTAATCTTATTACACCGATATCGGTTAACTGACCGACGTCGGCTATAGTCTGACCGTTCCTGACTGACAAACCAGCAACCTGCCAATTTCACCATTCTGAGGCTGTTTCTGTTCCCGATAGATTGAAGCCCTACTGTCTACTCTTGTCCATGGTTTTTATCACTCGGAAGCAAGCCGCCGCCATGGTTTCACATGCCTGCTCTGTGCCTTTTCCTGAATCACCCCCTTCACATTCTATAGGGAACCCTACGGACACCAGTGAGATCCCAAAAATTCCTGTAGGAGATAAGGAATTTGCCAAATTTCTGGATGCTAATCCTAGCGCTGTACAATACTATTTGTGTCATGCCCCTGACCATACGCTCGATGGTTAACTCCTTGTTAGCATGCCTATTAGTATAGCTGCTCATTTAGCTCCCACTCCGCCTGATAACACCGCCTTGCTTCCTGCATCTTTAGCCCCGTCTCCCAATCCGATGGCTTCAGAGGTTCATACGACACAGATTGGCTTTCCTTTGGTTAATCTTGGACCCCACATATCATTACCGCCGACTGCTCCTACCTCATCTCTCTTGCAGACTGCTCCGTTCATAACGTGCTCTCTGCCACCTATCCACATGAGCTTTCCTTCTCAAGCTCCGCTAACCTTTTCATTCCCATACACGTATCCTGTGACCTCAACATCTTATATGGGACATCCCTATTCGGTCGCCTCAACATATTCATCCTCCATACCTTATCAACACTTAACCCCACCATTGTCTAGCGGAGGCCCTTGGCCCAATTTGCCTCCGTTTACCACAACCGCACCATCATCTCATCCAACCACGGATTTCATCAAACAAATGATGGAAAAAATGCAAAATCTGGAGGCTTCTATTTCAGGAAGTCGTAGCGCCTTGACATACGAGCAAGTTTGTCGGGAGCCTATTCACCCTTCTGTCCCCCTTCATTCATATCCTCCTCAATGGGAATTGCCGAAATTTACTCGTTTTAATAGTAAAGAGGATCCTCAACAACACTTGCGATCATTTAGACATGCTTGTTATTTTATTGCTCATGATGATGCCTTGTTACTCCGCACTTTTCCCTTGTCCTTATCAGGACCCGCCTTGGAGTGGTACAGTGCTTTAACCCAACACTCAATCTTCTCTTTTAACCAACTAGCCCAATCTTTCTTAGATCATTTCTCCATTAACATTGCCAAGAAAGTATCTATCACCGGCCTCTATGCCATCCGACAATTTGAAGACGAATCTATCACAGATTTCGTTGGACGATGGCGGGGCCTTATCAACCAACTTACATATGTCTTGCCTCAGGCTGAACTTATCGAACTTTTTACGCGGGCATGTGCTAAGCACATTTCTCCTACCCTTCAAATTCAAACTTTCCGCACATTTGACGAGGCCTTTACCATGGCTCGGAAACTAGAAATTCGAGCCTTAGAAGAAGAGAAATTGCGGTTGCGCAACAAAAACCCCAATTTCCGGACTCCAGATTCTACCAATAAACCAAACACCACCACTCCTCACACATCCACTTCTTCTAAATCAAAAGGAGTTGTGCATGCGGTGATGGTCAAATCCCAACCACCATCTAATACCCCGCCAAAAACCACCTATAAGTATAAAGCAGAACCCATCAACTACACTCCCTTGGGAGAAACATATGGTGTAATATTGGAAAAATTGCTTAAAGCAGGAGCCATTACCTTACCTCCTGTTAAACCTCACTCCGGGTTTGATTCCACTCGCGCCATACCTTCTTGGTACAAAGAAAATGACTTCTGTAACTTTCACCGCATAAAAGGACATAGTCATGAAAACTGCAAGATGTTGAAAAACATAGTGCAGGAAATAGTTGATGCAGGGGATATAACCCTCGATAATCCTAACGCCCCTGTTAACCGAAATTTGAAAATATTCAACAAACCATTCCCGAATCATTCTTCTAACAGTAATCTAAACCAAGATATTTTAGCCGAGGAGAGTGTTCATGAGATCCATGCAGTCTTCGATTCCCAGCCAAAAGCCTCTATCGAGAAAATTTTGAATCAAGCCTCTTCACTGACCCAGGGGCCCGAACCTCCTTCACCACCATCAAGCCAAAGCGAAATCATTCCTTTACCCATAAAGGAGTTAACTGCCCAGAGTTCTCTTCTAATAGATGAGTCTTCTTACACCACATCCCTACAAGATTACGAGCGGATGTTATCTAACCTATCTATTTCCCAAACGTCCCCTTTTACCGCTCTTGCTGCACAAGAGGAAGGCTCGCCACTCCTTTTGTCATCTTTAGACGAGAAACCTCTTGCACCGACATCACCAACTTCTTTAACCATGACGGATCCTCTCAAACATGCCCTCCTACCTATTAGTTCTTCATCGCCTAAATCTTTTCAGCGACCAGTTGACCTCTTAACACCTATTGATACAATGCCTCGTCTACCCCCTGCATCACACCCATAGTGGACCGGAATCACAACCCACCTTTCTTCCATACAAAAATTCCAATTCACACCTGAAGACTGTCATTCTCCAGAAGATAGACGAGTCCTATGGGAACGTTTGAGTACCCCCTATTCTACTCAAATGCAGATGACCGATCCAGACACCTCTACCATATACCTGAAGTGTTTACAGAAACTCAAAATGCCTATGTCCTCATCTTCACCCCCCGCATCTCTACCCAGTATCTCATCCACCTCTGTCAGCCTAACCAAATCTTCCCCTACACTTGGGACCTCACCAATACCCAGTCTAACACACCCGCCTAAGCGACTAGATTTATCCAAAAATAAAGCCGCCCCTCCACTTAGGAGACAACCTCAATCCGTGCCTCTATCACAATTAAAACCATCATCGTCACACCTACCTTCCATATTGGGACCTCATCCCTCCACCTTGCATCAATATATCATACCTCCTGCATTTTCTTTAAAACGACCTACGCCTTCTGCACCCATACAGAGATCTAAGG
Organism: Taxus chinensis; assembly: GCA_019776745.2. NCBI lineage: Eukaryota > Viridiplantae > Streptophyta > Pinopsida > Cupressales > Taxaceae > Taxus > Taxus chinensis. The sequence continues at coordinate 815,092,254 of CM034149.1, forward strand.
GTATATCAACATTGTCACCTCACGTATCCTGTCCACCCATCAACCCTAAACAAATTTCATCATCAAAGGACTTGTTTTCCGTCACTCCTCTTTTGTCGCCATTGTCTCTGGATACCACGTTATCTAGAGCCTCATCATCTAACCAGCTAAACGTAGCTCCTGCGCCAAAGAAACCACGTTTAGTTAAAACCACGTGTCAACACCCCTTGGCTAAACCACCACCCGTACGAACCAACCATGCCCGAACATTACCGAAACCTGCTCAATCAATACCCTCATCCTCCTCCGATTTTGACCCACTCAAAGGATCTTACGCCAAAATCCTTGCTATGTTGGTGGAGAATGCGACCATTTCTCTACCCCCACTTAGACCTTATGACCTGTCTAAACCTCGACCTATAGGTTATGATGAGTCTAAAATCTGCGCTTATCACCGCACACCAGGACATGATGTGGAGGGATGCAAAGCTTTAAAAGCCATCCTTCGTCAGTCACCTCTCTCAGATAGAAAGGTTAAGAAAGACAACTTACGAAGGGAGAGACCTTTAGCTTCAATTCCCTCTCCTATACCACCTGTCCCCGCCTCACCAATATCTATCATTATTACAACCCCACCTCTCGAAGACCATGATTTATCCTGACCATCTTCATCTCAGGTCCACGAGATTAATATGATTAGTGTTGCTACTCGAGCGCAGAAAAACAACGAGAAAGTGAAAGAAAGCACACCTGCGTCCTCTCTTTCTCCGTCCACCATCCCGATCGCACCACCACCTAAAGTGGTTATTCGTGGACCCGCTTACCCCGTCTCTAATGGAGTTGCCCACAGAGCCATGATCAAACAGCTTCACCAATCACCTGTAAAAATGACACTGTATGATCTCATTCAGACTTCTGAATCTCATCGACAAGCTCTCGTTGAAATCCTTCAAGGGATCGAGGTCTTACCTAATGAAACCCTGCCTGTTACCTCCATTCTAACACCCAATCATGTTGCTTCCCTCACCAAACAACCTACCGCCCCAACCACTTCTGTCTCTGTACAACAAGCTGCTGCAGTCAGTTTCTCCGAAGACGAAATTGTTGACTTTGGTACAGAAGATCCTGACCCTGCTCTTTTCATCTCAGCTTACGTCCGGGACATTCGGGTACGTCGTGTTATGATCGACGGGGGCGCTAGCCTAAACATCATCTCTTCAAAAGCCTTCCAACAAATGAATATCCCTTCTAGCTACATGTGTGCCAACCCCATCATGTTGCGGTCGTTCAATGATGCTATTACCTCTACCTTAGGCACCGTGATCCTTAACATTCGTGTAGGACCACGTACTTTACCCGAACTCTTCTATGTCCTTGAGGGAGAGTTCCAATACAATATATTGCTAGGTCACCCTTGGATCCGGGCTATGGGATGCGTTCCCTCAACCTTACATAGATGCATAAAATTTGAGTACGAGGGGAAGTCTTACACCGTAAAAGCTGATCCTCCCCCCTTCAAAACCTGCAATATGTTATATCACCCTAATGATGTGCTTGTACCAATCAAGACACCCATTCATCCAACCCAACCATCCACTTCAACCACACCTCTACCATTCACTTCAACAGCACCTACACCTTCAACCCAAGAAATCACCGTCGCAAAAACCACTTCCCTTCCCGCAGCTAACATCCCAACCGCAGACCCCTTAGTAGATGTTTTTCAATGCCTTATGCTGGGGGAGTATCGCCTATATAACGTTAGTTCTTTCCATACCCCACAGGAGTACAGACAGGTACATGCACATCCTACCTATGACCGTCGTGTGGGGGAAGTAATCCCCTACGGACCACCTCACTACCGCACTAACCTAACATATGGGGGTGTCGACGCATCTTCCGTTGCCCCTGAGCCTCCTCTTGGTGTGGTTCCTTTCCAATCTGATTTTCAATACCTGAAAAATCATCATTTCGCCCTTACCTTCTTGACTCGCTGTGCTTGGAAAGGCTTTGGTTTTGGTCTTTATGAACAAGGCCGACATACAATCATTCCTGTAACTACTCGCAAGCACAATGATCGTAGTGGTCTTGGATTTCCGGGAACACTTACACCGAAGGAACCTCATGTTAGTTGTCTTCTGGAAGATGACGACGTCACCCCTACCAAACCATCATCACCCATTTTGCCTTCGTCACCCACAGAGTCGATAGATCCCGAATCTATCCCTCCTAACTTTTTTTTTTCATAAATGCTATCTTCCTAAGTCCTCTCACTTATCAACGCGATAATGAGGACCCCTCTTCTATCCCCCTTCTATATCCAGACATGATTGAAGAGGACTCACCTTCAATTAACGTTGTTGAGTGCCAGGATGATGACTCCATCCTCACTTACCTTGGTGCGGATGACTCTTATATTCAACGCGCCTTACCATCTGAAACTCAAACCATGTTGAACGAGTCTACTATAGAAATCAACATCCACATGGAGGAGGATCCTCACATTGTGAAGATCAGACAATCCCTTAGCGCATCAGAACAGGTCACCTTTACTACCTTTCTCCGTACTCGCAACCAAGCTTTCGCTTGGTCCTACACTGACATGCCAGGAATTGATCCTGACATTGCTGTCCATAACATTACCCTGAAACCCGATTCCAAACCAATTAAACAAAAATTGAGAAAAATGCATCCACGCATTGCCCTCTTGGTCAAAGAGGAGCTTCAACGACTCCTTTCTGTTTCCTTCATCCTGCCTATTGACTATCCTCAATGGATTTCTAACATCGTACCTGTCACTAAAGTGACGGGGGGACTTCGGATATGCACGGATTTCCAGGATCTTAACCTCGCTTGCCCTAAGGATGACTTCCCCCTACCTAGTATTGACCAACTTGTTGATCTCACTGCGGGCCATGAGATGCTCTCTCTCATGGATGGCTTTTCAGGATACAACCAAATTTTGGTTGCCCCTGCCGATCAACATAAAACTGCCTTCATAACTCCTTGGGGAACCTTCTGTTATCGTGTAATGCCATTTGGCCTTAAGAATGCTGGTGCAACCTATCAGCGGGCTATGACCTACATTTTTCATGACATTATGCACACTATCCTTGAAGATTACGTCGATGATCTTCTTGGAAAATCTAAACATCGTAGTGAACATCTCGATGTTTTAACCATTATTTTTGATCGCCTGTTACAATATTTTGTCCGTCTTCAACCAAAGAAATGTGTCTTTGGTGTCCTTTCGGGAAAACTTCTTGGCTTTATCGTCTCTTTGCGTGGCATTGAGGTCGACCCATCTAAAGTCAAAGCTATCCTAGAAATGCCCCCACCTACTAACCTCAAACAATTGCGTAGTTTACAAGGTAAGCTCCAATCTATCCGGCATTTCATCTCCCAACTCTCGGATCGATGTCAACCTTTTCATCACCTCCTTAAAAAAGACATTGACTTTCAATGGAGCGAAGAGTGCCACCAAGCCTTTGAGGCTCTCAAAGCTTATCTCTTGCAGCCACCCGTGCTTATCCCACCTCAGGATGACCGCCCTTTCTACCTTTACCTTTCCGCCACCGACCACGCTGTAGGGGCCATGCTTGCACATCGTGACTCCGAGAATCGCGAACAAGCCGTTTATTATATAAGTCATACTTTGGTGGACTATGAGACTAGGTATACACATGTAGAAAAGTTGTGCCTAGCCCTATCATTCGTGGCCACCAAACTCCGACACTACCTCCTGAATCACAAAACTTTCATCATCACCAACACGGACCCCATCCATTATATGTATGCCAAACCCCATCTAAACCAACGCATCGCCCGATGGCTCATGCTCCTCGCCGACCTCAACCTTGAGTTTGTCCACCAGAAATCAATCAAAGGACAAACCATCACAGATCAACTCGCGGAAGCCCCTTTACCCGGGGCACAATTTATTAATTTTAATTTCCCTGACGAACTCATCGCTACTCTTTCCCTCAGGGAGGATTCGTATCCAATGACCCTCTTCTTCGATGGATCCAAATGCCAACGCGGCGGAGGAGCCGGCATTGTTCTCATTCCTCTCGACGCTGAGCCTATGCCTCTTTCCTTCCGACTCGATTTCCCCTGCACTAATAATACTGCAGAATACGAGGCCCTTGTTCTGGGTCTCCAGGTTGCGTTACACTTAGGTGTCAAATCTATCAATATTTTTGGCGACTCTCAATTGGTAGTCAATCAAGTTATGGGCATCTACCAATGTAAAAATGAGGAACTTCAAAAGTACAAACACTACGTGGATTCACTTCTAGCCTTATTTACTCACTATTCTATCCAAACCATTCCTCGCTCCACTAACAAATTTGCGGATACTATGGCTTGCTTAGCCTCACAAATTCCAGCTTCATCAACTGACTCTGACATTTTCATCTTGGTCCAACAACTCTTTGCCCCATCTTACTCAGCCCCGGTTGTTTGTACGATAAATAATGTGTCTGCTAATTCGCAGGATACTTGGTATCACCAATTTCACGACTACCTTACAACCTCTGTTCTCCCACCTGCCCTTACTAGTACCGGAAAATGCACTTTTCTTAAACGCAGTTTCTCGTTATGTCATTATGGGGGGACTCCTTTATAAACGTGGTTTTGATGGCATCCTCCTTCGATGTCTAACCGGCGTGGAGGTCACCTATACCATCCAACAGGTCCATGACGGTATTTGTGGTGGACATTTTAGCGGCCTTGCCGTGGCCAAGCGAATCCTTCACCTAGGTTATTATTGGCCTACTCTCAATAACGATTGCTACGAATATGTTAAGCATTGTGTTATGTGTCAACAACATGCCAACCTTCAACATACTCCTAGCCACCCACTACAGGTCGCCCGAGATCTTTGGCCTTTCTCACAATGGGGTTTAGACCTTATTGGTGAGATTCATCCATCCTCTTCGCAACGTCATCGATGGATAATCACAGCAACCGAATATTACACAAAATGGGTGGAGGCTATTCCACTCATTTCAACCAAAAAAGAAAAAATTGTAGAGTTCATTAACCACCACATTATCTGTCGTTTTGGTGTTCCTCATCGCCTGATAACAGATAATGGAAAATCTTTCAAAAATAAGTTGTTGCAAGACACTTTGTGACAACTTTGGTATCAAACTTAGTTTCTCCTCACCCTACTATCCACAAGCGAATGGACAAGCTGAATCCTCTAATAAAACCCTAACCAAAATTCTCATGAAAGTTGTCAATGAGTCCGGAAGAAATTGGCATGATCACATCCCCTTTTCCCTTTGGGCTTATCGTACTAGCATTCGTACCTCCACTAATGCCACACCTTTTTCTTTGGTATATGGTACCGAGGCTATCTTGCCTCTCGAAATACAAATACCCTCCCTCAGAATATCTCTTCAGGATATTCTTACCAATGATGATTTCCGCCAAGAGCGGTTAGCCCAATTGGAGCTTCTTGACGAGCGTCGTCTTACAGCTCTTGATCACCTTCAAATCTATCAAAAGCACATCAAGCGTGCTTATGATAAGTGACTTCATGAGCGTACCTTTAAGGTTGGTGATCTTGTCCTCAAAGAGAATCAACATGTAACCAAACTAGAAAAGAGCAAACGTGGAAAATTTGCTCCCAATTGGATTGGGCCTTACATAATCACTCACACTTATGGATCAGGCACTTATCGTTTAGCTTCGCTTAATGGTAAACCTGAGCCTGAACCCCTTAATGCCTTGCATCTTCGACCATTCTACTATTGAATTTAGTGTTATATCACTTCTTATCTACCTACCGCTCATCCCTTGAGCTCATTTACCGTTACATACACTTTGTTTCCTACATCTTACAATCAAATCAAGCTCACATAGTTTGATTCCCACCTCCCCTTAACGATGCCTTCCCTCTTTAGTCTAGTCCATGACTTCAAAGTATTAAAATGGCACATTCTTAATTATATGCTTATGGGATTTTCTTGAGTCAAACTTTCTACCAAACTAGATGCTTTATGCCAAAAGGACATCTGGCTCTCTAAATTATATATAGACTTGCTCCCTCGAAGGACAGCTATATGCCAAACTATTGCTGCTATTATATATAGACTGCTCCCCTGAAGGATAGCTATGCACTAAAATCACATCTGCTACTATAAATAGACTGCTCCCTTGAAGGACAGCTATACACAGTCAGCCTTTATCAGAAGCTTCTCGCATTGATCAGCTTTGTGAAGACCTCAAGAATAGTACAATCAATATCCCTTGTAGACTTCCCGCATCGATCAGTCTATATTCAGTAAAATAAAAGCCACATTCAAAAGAACTTTTGAGTCATGGACTTGTCTATTTAGGGTAGGTTCTCTTTCGTCAGAACACTCACTTTGTAACAAGTTCTCCGTACCTCAGCTATACCATCCACCTCACCTCACCATTTGTTTAAACTCAAGGGACGTGACGTATATCCGATATATTGTGATCATACAACTCTTTTCACCTATTGACTTCTCGTCTATGCACGGTACCTAGGGGTTCAAGCTCATCCTGCATTAATATGTGGTTTGTTTAGCTCTTTTCAACTAAGGAGTAACTTTTTCCTCTTTGACTCGAATCTAGGATTATGTGTTGATCTTAATCAGGATACGGTTCCCTACTATTTGGGTAGGCTAACTTTCGCTTCACCTATACCTACATCAACATCACCCATACCTTACCAACACCAACAACATTACCCTATCAACATCAAATTCTTATCAACCAACAAATTGCCTAACCATACCTAAATTTCCTGAATTCACCTCTCCCTGGTCTTAAGGGAGAACTACATCGGTCTGAGGCCCCTCCTTGCTTTGTGCAATGGGCTATGTAGGCAGCACTTCGGAGACATGGGGTCTCCCAAGGTTAGCTCGACCATCTCCTACCATAACCTATCATGTGTGATAAATATAAATATTTTTTGTGTATTTCTATTTTAATCACATTCCTCTTTATCCTTTTTCAAAACACCGAAAGTCAAAACACAAACATTCTTATTATTATCGTAACTCAAATCAACATACATATTCAGTTTTATTTAGATGTTAAACAAATACATCTTCTCTATCATCGACATGCAGGTCGGCATCCTTATTTAATCTTATACCTCGATAACATTTACTTAGACCCTCACACCTCATCCCGAACCAGGTGATGATCGTGATCGTCGATGCCTCTCGCCGGGCCTCTCTGTCCTCAAAGGTACCATGGCTATTGGTACCACCCACTGATCTGCCAATCTCTCCTGTAACATATGAATACGCTCCCTCGCATGGAGGTATCTCGCCTCTAGTCCCTCTACCCGTGACTCCGCAACCGCTAACAATCCTCTTGTCTCATTCACCTGCATTTGGAGCTGATGAACTAAACTCTGCAGACGATCTCTCTTTGCTGTAATCACAGCTATGTCAGGACGATCACGTACCCCTCGTAGCTCTGCTACCCACCATAATCTATAGGCCTCTGTCGTTCCTGCATCCATTACCCTGCGATCGGCTGCTATCTCCTCTGGTCCTTCTGGAGGTGTTGGCCGGGGAGGTGAGAATGCTGCCTCGGTGTCGATCCTCATATATGGTCTATAAGCCAGGGGTATATCCTGCACAAATCCAAATTGTCACCGCACACGATCTAGAGGAATCCTCTCATACTCACCTGGCCTGTGCCCTGCGATCCACCTCAATCGCTCTACACCCCTCAACTCCTCCGCTATATTCTCTGTTACCATATAGTTCCCGTACGGCCTCCAATAGATATCCGCCATCGTTACCATCTCCCATACCTGCCTATAATACTCAATGTCACCCGTCACGGCCTGGGATCTTGCCTCTTGTTCTGTCTGGACCCATCGTCTGAATCCCAACCTCTGCACTCCGGTCTCTCCTGACTGGATGGGTCGGCCTATTGGTCGCACACAAACAATGTGCTCATAGGCCCAACAATGTAATAAAAATGAACAATCCAGTGTCATCCTGTGATTTTGTCTACACGCCCATAAACCCCTGTATAGCTCCGCCAAATATGCAGGTGCCCATGCAAAAGTCACGTTCCTTTCTATCATTTCCCAAATAACACACATCAATGCTTTTGGAAATCTTCCCCCATCTGCCCTTGGTAACGCATAATATCCAACCGCTATCATTAATATCACTGCTAACCTTGTTTCCTCAGGGTGCGCTGCATACATTATACCATACGTGAATGTCAAACCTCACTGTGTCAAATCTCGTGCGTATGGACCAAATATTGCTGTTATCGCTCCCCGTGTTGTGCTAGGTAATGCCTGATATACTGGTCTTCCTGTAATTGGGAGTCTCAAAATACGGAACACATCTTCCAATGTCACTGTCATCTCCCCTGTTGGCAGATAAAAGGTATTTCTTTCTGGATTCCATCTCTCAATCAACGCCTGTAACATAGCATGGTTACGTGCGATTCATGAATAATAGCGGATTCCACTTAACCCCAAACGATTTATCAATGTCCATTCAGCTGGTGTTGCATCCGCTCGGATTCATGACAACAGCGCTGGCACAGTATCGTTCATTCTTAACCCTGTCTCCGCCTGCACACATCAAATCGACACACAGCCATTCAATAAATCAAATCCCCAAGGGTTTTTTCTAACATTCTGGAAATTCCTACAGCAACCGCCATCAGTTTTAGATAACCGGTACCGGTTCAATAACCGATACCAGTTATCTTAAGCTGATATCGGTCGAAATCAACTCTACACAACCTGCCTAAAACAAAACACCACCTATAACAATAATTTGATCGTTTCTCCTTCTCTGTACATACAAGCATGCCCGAAACCCCTGCCCTGCCTACCCCATCACATTCACCCTATCCCGAATCATTGCCTATCACCTTTTCTTTCTCTACTTAATCTCCCACATCCTATTCACAAAACATGCAAGAATCAAATTACTACCAAGATGTTTACCTCTTGGGCTGCAGCAGCTTGAGGTGGCACTTGTCTTCCCTCTCGTCCCTGCCTGCTGGATGCTTCTCCTCGTTCTGCCATGTTCACCACCCTTTTCAAATTTTCCTTTCTGCCTTCTGAATCTCCACTCACATTCACTTTCCCTGTCTCTTTTCTCCTTATCACTCAATTCTCTCATGCACTTACCTGTCTCAGTCGTCAAAAAGCGTCGCATTCACGTATTTAACTTCTTGCATGGCTCTCAAAATAAGAACTTAAGTTGCCACCCAAGCTTTTCTATTTTTAGAAAAGCCCATACTTGAATAACTGGTATCGGTTATGTAACCGATATCGGTCTATCATCTACCGACATCGGTTATCTAACCGATATCAGTCATATCCCTATCTTTTTAAAACTATAGTTCTTTTCTTTATTTTCTACCTAAATTTTGAGGCGCCGTCCCTTTTTCCTGCATCACAACACCATTATCTATAATTTTTCATCAAATCCACATCTCATTACAATTTCATCAACATCATCTATCTATATTACAAAAATAACCAAGCCATCAACAAAGGATATCAAAAAACCATCAATCTATATACCATTTGGATCCAACTCAACAGCTACATACATTCACTTTCACAACCCAGTGACAAAACATACAACATTTCATAATACAACATGTCAATTAAACTCATCATTTATATATACATACATACATCCCATCAACAAAAGACATCAACATCATTAATATATAGCACCATGTAAATCAAACTCATCATACATTAAATATCACAAACCAGTTTCAAAACACTTAACACATTTTTACGCACAACATGTGGGTCAAATCATCATATCTATATATATACAAAGTTTCAAATATACAATGTGCCCTGCATCGGGGCCTCTGTGATCTCATAATACAACAAAGCCGGCACGCAGGCCGCAATAACTGTCAATAATCTCGACTCGGCTCGCAGGCCGGTCTCTCATATCAAAAACATACTCGGCTCGCAGGCCGGTATCAACTATACAACCCGTACTCAACTCGCAGGCCAGTATATACAATAAATGAATGAATAAATAAATGAATACATAATATCTAGGCACGCAGGCCTCTATAAACATAGCCGGTTCGCAGACCGGTGCCCATATCCAATGAACCAATACAAAAATATGCAGGGACCCCTCAGCTCTCTCCACCGCCCTCTGCCTATCTTCCTGCTGGTCCTTGTGCTGCCTCTCGCCTCCTGCCTGTCACAGACCCACCGGCTGTGGCTGCACCTCCCTGAGATCTCTGGCTCTGAGAGGTCTCTGCTCTATGTGCCGCATATGGCTGATAATCAGCCCCGGTACCATCAAGAATATCCTGATAGTACCGGGCCTCCGCTCTAGCCTCCATATAACGATCTCGAGCCACCGTAGGTGCTGGGGCTGGTCCCCTGACACCTAATACTAGTGCCCCCTATGATGGTGCCGCTGGTGGTGCCTGTGGCTACGCCGGTGGTGGTGCTGGTACCTGTGCCTATGCTGGTGCCGCTGGTGGTGCCTGTGCTGGTACCTGTACCACTGGTGGTACCTATGCTGCTACCTGTACCTGTGCCTGGGCTAACTGCCCCTGTAAGACACCTATCTGTGCCTGTGCGGCAGTAAGCTGCCCCTGTAATAACTGTACCTGGCCCCTGAGCTGGTCCCTCTCTACTCTAACAGCCGCCAAGTCTGGTTGTGCGGGCTGTGTTATCCTCGCAGCTCTCTCTCCTACCCACCATACTAAAAATGATCCCGTACAGCTGGCGTCGTCCACTGTATCATCTGCCTGCCTCTCTGCTGCCCAATCTGGGTCCATAGGATGTGGTGCAGGTAGTGGAGCCTCTACATCATCCCTCCGGTACTGAGGGAAGGGAGGTGGCTCATCCTGTCGTAGCCCAAGCTGTCGTCGTACCCTCTCCAGGGGTATCTCACTCGTACTCTCCCGGCCTCCGTCCCGCTATCCAGAATGTATACTGGATCCACTGCAACTGTGATCGGGCTCCTCCATGGGGGTGATGACCTCTATACGGTCTCCATACAATATCTACCACTGTCAGGCCCTCTAACATATGTCTGTAATAAGTGACGTCCCACCCTGCAAGCACTGCTCGTGGCTGGCCCATGACCCCCAACCACCTCTGAAAGCCGTATCTATAGATTACCTGTGGCCCTGGCTGCTGGGGCAGCCCTACTGGTCTAATGCATATGATATGCTCATATGCCCAACAGTGTAGTAAAAACGTTGAGCAAATCCCGAATCGCCTCATCCGGCGATAGCCCCACAGCTCTCGGTATAACTGCACCAGGTATACTGGTGCCCAAGCATAACATGTGTGCTCCTCCACCATCTCATGTAGCACCCCCATAAGCACCCATGGAAAGCGGCCTCCCTCTGAGTCTGGGAGGGCGAAGCAGGTGATCCCGATCATCATCAGCACAGCAAGCCGTGTCTCATGGTGGTGGGCTCAGTACATATCCCCATACGTGATACTCACCGCTGTGATATGTCAGTAGCGCAGTTGCATCCCCGAATACGTGTAGGATGCTGTCCATGGCTGTCTCAGTGTCAACCTGAAAGACTGCCTCTCCATCAATCGGTAATCGAAGGATGCGATACACATCCTCCAATGTGATGGTCATCTCTCTAGTCGGGAGATGGAACACATTGGTCACCGGATCCCATCTCTCGATGAGGGCGACCATCAAACTGTGATCCCTGTCAATCGCTCTGTATCACTGGACTCCGCCGAGTCCCACCTTGCGCATGATACCCCACTGCGCTGCGGACACGTGTGGCCGCATCCGTCTCAACAGCGGGGGCATCCTGTCCCACATCGTCAGCTGCTGACGTGCCTGCAAAAACCAACTCACTACATTAGCCCTACTCTTTATCACAACATCTACTTATACCCTCTACACCCACCTATCTTACCCTAAAAACCTCTACGATATCCCCCTCCCTCTTCACACCCAAACAACAACCTAAACCATACCAAAACACTCAAACAATACCAAAACACCTCCACCACAACCCAAACCATATCAACACACCCAAACAATACCAAAACACTCAAACAATACCAAAACACCTCCACCACAACCCAAACCATATCAACACACCCAAACAATACCAAAACACTCAAACAATACCAAAAACACCCCCACCACAACCTAAACCATACCAAAACACTCAAACAATACCAAAACACCTCCACCACAACCCAAACCATATCAACACACCACCAAACAATACCAAAACACCTAAACAATACCAAAACACCCAAACAATACCAAAACACCCAAAAAACAACAACAAAAATTCAAACCAACAACATAACCCAAACCAACAAAAATAAAAATAACTAAGGACCGGTACCGGTCACTTATGACCGACACCGGTCCTCTTCACCGACGTCGGTCTCTATATGACCGACACCCGGTCGCTCACAAAACTCCATCCACCAAAAATTTCATGACCGATGCCGGTCGCTTAGTGACCGACATCAGTCGCTGTAAAATTCTGGAGCCGAACCCCGTGCGCCCCCCCCCCCCCCCAAATCCATTTTTTCCTATTTCTCCCTCTATACCTGCACCCAAACACCCTAAAAACCTACCCACCCAGCCACCTTGGCCTATTTAACCCTATCTACCCTCTCCTTTTTTCAAATCATTTCCATTTATTAATTATTTTATCAAAAGCTAACATTCCTACCCAAAACCCAAATACAAGCATACTATACTCAAATCCACACAATGAGGGGTTTTAAAACCTACCGGTACAACGACACGTCATCGTGGTGGGATGGGTAGTGGTGGTCCAGCTGGTCCAGCACCTCCTGCTCCTCCTGGCTGTGCCATGGCTCTAACTCCCCTCTGCTGGGTCCTCCACCAATCAACTGCTGCCCCTCCTACTCACTCGGGCCCACTACTCACTCACTTCCTCCACTCAAATAGCACCACCCTCAACCAACAAATGCTCCAATCTCAATAATCCACCTCAGACAACTCAAATTGGTTTTCAAATTGCAAATGTGACAATGATAGGCCGTATTTTTCTTTTTATAGGTTTTTGACCTATAACCGATATCAATTTTATTATGCCCTAAGGAACCGGTATCAGTCCCCTAACCGATATCGGTCATAGATAATCGACATCAGTTTTATTCCAACTTTTCCCCCAATTTCTGCCCCTATTTACTAATCGACCTTTCTCACAAACATCGCCTATATCAACCTTTGTTGCAACCCCTTTGTTAACCATTTTGGGCCCGACCCAAGGCCATAACCAACCAATTTGGCCTGACCCACAGCCTCACCCCCAACTATTTCGGCCCGACCCAAGGCTGCAACCCACCATTTTGGCCCGACCCAAGGCCTCACCCCAACCAATTTGGCCTGACCCAAGGCCTCACCCCCAACCATTTGGCCCGTCCCAAGGCCGCAACCCACCATTTTGGCCCGACCCAAGGCCTCACCCCAACCATTTGGCCCGACCCAAGGCCTCACCCCAACCATTTGGCCCGACCCAAGGCCTCACCCCAACCATTTGGCCTGACCCAAGGCTGCAACCCAACAACTTGGCCCGACCCACAACCCTCACTCATCAATCAGCCCGACCCAAGGCCGTACCACTAAAATACCTCACCCAACATCAACAACATACACTTTTATCCACCCATCATGTAACTTTTGTTCACTCGAGCTCACATGTTCATGTTTTGGCATGACTAGGGTCCTTGACTTTATCTGTCCACCAACCTTGCCTAGACTTAGACCGTGACGTTTATCTCAACCAAACCAACCATTTGGGTACTGCCTGAACATGCCCAAACGTTCCTGTACCTTACCTATTATATACCCTGGAGCTACTTCCTATGCCTTAGATACTAGGATTACTATCACCCTTGTTTGGATAAACTATCGACCTTTTCCTATGCATTACTGGTTTGCTCGTCAAATCATGTACCCTAGTCGCACTAATGCATTTCCACATGCGTCTGCTTCTTTGGACCTACCTCACCACCTCACCATCATCTCCACACCATTTACCCTTTATCAACCCTATCCCTAATTTCACGATATCTCAATCTATGATAGGTTTGAGGGGGATTACCTATACCCTTAACAGGGGAAACCACTTCATATGATTGTCCGTGCAGCTTTACAAAACAAACTACATGACAATAAGGGGCTAATGTAGACACCAAATTTGTGTCTTACGACCCCTTGTGACCCACATCTCATTTTGCAACCTAACCTCACCACCTAAACCTTACACAATTATTTATTAATTATCTTATAATTAATAAATCCACATCGCCTTACCTGCCACCTCATTTTTCCACCTCATCATGACCTAGGCCTAACCCTAAACTAATCTAATTAAGACCTATAACTTGGTCTACATCCACACCCATGACTAATGACCCCTTTCTCACACCCAAAACCGACCTTCTAGTCACTTGACCAAGCCCACAACTTATCCCTCGGGAGAAAAGGAGGGAAAGTTGGCTATTTTACTAAAAATAGCCCACTTTGACTGAACCGATACCGGTTTCTACTCGACCACCGTCGGTTCCGTAACCACCATCGGTTCCCTGTAAATGGCCTCCCCTAACCAGAAACAAAGGTTGGTCGAAGGATTTTTGGATCAATCAGGATCATCAGAAGCGATAAAAAGAATCCGAATTTGCTGAGCCAAGCAAGAGACAAGTGAAGAGACAAGAAGAGTTTGTAGCGAAGGAGACCAAGCCCAAGACTGCAACTAAATAATCAGAGCCCTATGATACTCATCTGATCATCGGGAGGGAGATATCTCATCTTCTGGGTGTCAGGCCATCCTACCTGAGTTCTGCCTTTTTCATCACAGTTCTTGGACCTGCATCCTCGTCAATAACCAGTAAGTTGTATCTTGCACGTCCTCTTTTATAACATTTCTTAGAATTTTGAATCATAGCCGTCATTAATCCATTCCTGGATCTACTACCTAGCAACACATCACATCTAACTATCATTCATCTACCCTCTCATCACCCCGTTACCTAATCCCACTCAAAATAGTAAACAACACTGGTAAACAAAATTTTAGTACTGTTCTAAATTCAACCGAGTTTTCGCAGGAAGATACACAACACTAATCCATACACTATTTTTCTTGTGCATGCAAGTTTCATTATCAGTCAATGTTCCTAAGAAGAATTACAAACTAAACCATATATTGGCCTACACACAGTGCCTACGAATTTCAAAAATAGTCAATGCCTTTCGTAAGAAGAATACAGACTAAACCATATACTGTGTTTTCCTGTGCATGCAAACTTTACAACAGTTAAAGTTTCCCCAAAGTGATACAAAGCAACCCTTCCACGAATTTATTCACTGTCCAATTATCCATGAGACAAAACGCTAATATCCTAAATTAGATAATAATAGAAACGATTTCATTCACCGAAACGAGTATTCAACCAATTAACTTGAACCAGTTTAAGAGTTTCCAAAAGTCACAAGAGTTTCTTACCCACTTGGGTTTATAAACACAACAGTTCGCAACACCAACTCAACGAATATAGAAAGATTTCATGTAACAATAAAAACCACTAAAGAAGTCAAAACCAACCAACAATTTCAACCACTGAGGAAGTACAGTGAAGTTTCTGGTTTTGCTCACATAGTTACAATTCCGTAGTGAAAGAAAAGTAATGCAAACAAGCTTCCAACATAATCAAGTAAAATCTAGATTCAACCCAAAAACACTAGTTTATACAAAACCCATAAATCCATATTCCAGATAAAGCATGAAATGCACAAACACTTCAGATCAAAGTTGTTTTCACAAAAACATTTAGAGGAAGCAAGAGGTTTTAACAGTTAGAGCCTATCATGCCTAATAGTGTCGTTCTGAACTCGAAGAAGACCTTTGATCGAGCTCCTTTCTTCTCTTCTTGTCCACGATAGGTCAGATAACCAAAAAATTCTTCCACAGTGTTCTATATACATTCCACTAAACCAAAATAGATCCAAAATGTAAAAATAGCCATGCAATGAAGCTTAAACTGCTGGTTTGAAAAACCAGATTGCATGAAGAGTGAAAAACGGAGCACATGTGACATGAAACAACTCATCCAAAATCTGCTAGCATGCCTACTAAGGCGGGTTGGGCTTGACACCCAAATGCATTTAATTTCATTAACTCCAAGTTTACCACTTAGTCCTCCTTGCCACCGACCACCAAATTTGGTGAGTTCCAAATCAAATTTAACAAACATTTCAAACTTTAGTGATGCTGCCACCTTGGCTTCCGCCAACCTACTAATCCCTGCCAAAGCTGGCAGTTCATATGCCTTACAACCTTATCTCTTAACATTAATTCCATAGAAACCATCATCACTATGTATGCGACCCCCTTTAGGTTCCAATTCATAACCACTAACTTAGGGTAGATTAGTGGCTTAGGTTAGGTCTTAGGTAATTCAAAATTTAAACCTTAGGATATAACACTAACCACTAACCTTAGTATAAGCCCTTAGCAATTAGGTTAGGTAAACCCTTAGGTGTATAACAAAAATACATAGTTTAGGAACTAAGTTAGATCACCCATAACCTGGTAGTATTAGGTTCTAGGTTAGATTATTATCTAGCAACCTTTCCAGGTTTTGTTTGCACCAAGCTAGGTTAAGTTTAGAAATTGTATTAAGTACCATAGCTTAAATAGGAATACCTATATACCTTACCGGGCTTAGGGTCCCGGTTCTCTCTAATGCCATAAATGGCTGAAAACCCATTTATGACTATAATGACCTGCCGGGGTCGATTCCCATAAATCCAACAAAACTTTCCATTGAATGGGAAATATTTTCATTGAGGAGGATTAAAGAACTTATATCTTCTAAGCTCAGTCCAAAATTTAATAATTCATGGAATGCAAATTTTATCATTTGTTCATCTTGAATAGATTTAAAAAATTCCTTGGATCACTGTAATTGATCCAAGGATGAGTCATAAAGATAGATAAGTTTACAATTCTCTTGAAATCAGATTGCACTCATTTATGAGAAATGAAAGAAATGAACCCAGGAAACATTCTAGTTCTATCTAATTTCTTTTAAGAGTAGAAAAGACTTTAACCATGTCAAGTATTATTTCCCAAAATAAAAAAGAACATATCCATATAAGGAAAATCACATATCAAAACTTGAATGCAAAGGAGGAAAAATAACAACAGTTAAGGGTGTTACACTGTGTGTTATGAGATCTTAAATTGCGTACACAATTCTCACATCTCTTCATTCTTGAAGGGTGCTCCATTATATGAAATGATGACCTGTCAGACTCCATACATGTAGATGATGTGGTTTAGAATAAACTTGGTGATCAAAGACCCAGGTATAGTCCTAAGAGGCATGGCCTTAACCCACTTTGTGAAATACTTGGATATTATGATAATAAAATTATGGCCATCCAAGGAGGAGGGAGATAACTTCCATTTTAAATCTAGCCCCCAGGTAGAGAAGGTCCAAGGCATTACTATGGGTTGTAGAGATTGTGTAGGAATGTGTTTCTCATGCGAGAATTCTTGACATTTCTAACATCTTTGTACATAATCTATGATTTCATGTTATAAATTGGCCTAAAAATATCCCATATGATGAATATTGTGGGTGGTAGCATGCCCTAAAAAATGACCACCATAAACTTCATTGTGGGTATTGAAGAGGATATTTTCCAACTCTTCTTCATCGAGGCATCTTAACATCATATTGTCGAAGGCTCTATGATAGACCAATTCTTATACAATCACATAATTGGTGGCTATGACACGTATCCGTCATCTCTGTTGTGAAATCGCTATCTCAGGATATGTATGGGCCATGATGTGGTTAATAAAGTCATTGTACCCCAAACACAAGGAAATAGGATGATTTGTCTCTACATGTAATATTCATTCATCTAGGAAATCTAAATCTACCAGATCCTCACATTCTATAGGGTTTTCAACTAACCAATCAGAAATAATATGTACCTTTATGGACTTTTGGTTGAAAAAGGTAAGTTCAAAATCACCCATCAATGTTAGAAAATGACCAGCCTTCTTGGACAAGGTGATCAGAGTTATGAAGTTTTGTAACTGGTCATATTTAAGTATCACCCATGTCTCTTGATTAAGCATGTAATTCCCTAATCTCTTTGTTGCAAAAAATATTTCCAAGAAATCTCTCCTCTTGCATGTAACACATCTTGTAATTGAAAAGAGTACGGATTATGAAGTAAATGTCCCGCTTAAGAAAATTTTCATCCTCTTGTGCAAGCATACACATAATCGAGACATTTGTGGATCAAGAATATAAGATCAGAGGACACTCGGCCTTCGGTGGCATGAGCGTAGGTGGCAACATTAGGAAGCATTTCACTAACTTGAACACTTTGTGACACTTAGTTGTCAATGTTTTATAACAACTTTATTTAATAATCCATTGATAGGATGAATGACATATGTTCAATCAGGGATAAACTTGTGAATGGCCCCAAGATTACCCAAGAAATGTTAGGAATTAGAGACTAATATGCAAAAACAACTCCTCAAATCATAGTAGTAGGAAACTATTTAGTAGAAATATAACAGTATAAATAAATAATGCACAAAAGAAGATAAGACAAGATTTAATGTGGTTAACCCAATTTGGGCTGTCCACCAAGAACTTTCTTAGATTTTACTATCAACAAGAGTAAAACAACTCTCACGATCTTCTCTCAGTTATGAACTCACAACTGAATTCCAAATATGCTAAACCACATCTAAACCACAATTGACACCCAATTGCTTAACCTTTATCACTCTTGATCACCTCTTGTTCACTAAGACTCAAGACCTCTTGAAAACTCAAGATATATTCAAGATACCCTAACACCTCTATTTATAGGATTAGAAACCTTTTAAGAAGTCCTAAATTTGGCCCTAAAAGTTTGAAATTCATAACCTTTCAACTTCCCATGGCTAGAAAAATTGTTTCAACGTTGACAGCCAATTAACAACAATGTCACAACAGAAAAATGTAGAATTCTCCTGAAGTATCCAAACTTAACTGTTCAAACTCCAACACTTCAATACTAATTCCAGAAGAAAAAAAATAGGCTCCACACCCCAATAATCTCTAACTTGGAGACTTTTTCCACTGAGAAAAGTTATCAACCCTTCATTATCAACCATGAAGGCCAATCAAAGTTGAACACAACTTAAAATTCTCCCTTATGACTGCCTTGGTCATCATATCTATAGGATTATGACTGGTATGAATATTTTCTAACTTTAACTTATCCTTTTATAAAGCTTCCCTGATGAAATGATATCTCAGTTGAATGTGCTTCCCTGATCACTGCTCCCACTGCATGGGAAATGTGAGTCCTAGTGCATACTATATCATACATAAAGATACCAACCACTGATGAGTATGGTACCTTGGAAATATGGATCCTATCCTCCTCAGTCTTGGGACTATGCTCCTTTGATAATTTAAAGTGACCTACCGAAATATTACCAATCGGTTTAGCATTTTGCATAATAAACCTCTCCAATATCTTCTTTATTTACTCTTCTTTAGATAATACCATCTTCTTGTCCTTCCTGTTTTGAGTTATTCTCATACCAAGGATTTCTTTTTCTACCCCCAAATCCTTCATATCAAAGGAGTCACCTAGCTGCTTCTTGCGTACCTTTATTTCCTGCATGTTCTTCCCTGCAACAAGCATATCATCCACATACATGCACAAAATAATATAACTACCATTAATAAACTTCTTGATGTACACACAATGGTCTGAGTGACACCTGGATTAACCCTACTCTTGAAAATATTTGTCAAACTTCTTGTACCACTATCATGGAGCTTGTTTCAAGCCACACAAGATCTTCTTCAATTAGCACACTAACCTATCCTTCCCTTTGACCTCATAACCCTATGGCTACTACATATACAATTCATCCTCCAACTCACCATGAAGGAATGAATTTTTCACATCCAACTTATCTAAGGGCAAGTCTTCTACTACTACTAAACCAATAAAAATTCTAATAGAATTCATTTTAACAACAGGAGAAAAAATTTCATCAAAGTCTATACCTTTCTTTTGTGTAAATCCCTTGACCAGCAACCAGGCCTTGTATCTTTTCTTTCTTCCATCTTCCTCTTTGATTATATACACCCACTTTTTCTTCAATTCTCTCTTTCCCTTGGGTAGCTCCACTAGATCCCAAGTCTGGCTATCCATAATAGATCTATGCTCTTCGTCTATGGCCTTCTCCCACTTCTTCCTGGCATATACCTGCATTGCTTCCTCAAAGCACTCTGGATCTCCACTATCAGTGAGCATTAAATAATTCAAATACGGGGTAAAACATTTAGGTTCCCTTCTTACCCTAGAATACCTTGTCACCTCAGGAGTTTGGGGTTCCTGATGAGTAGGTTCTTGAAATGGCTGTGCCAGAACATGTTGCACCTGAACCAGCCCCTTGGACAACTTGCTTTCTGCAATGTCCTCTAACACTGTGTATTTTTTCTTTGATTCCTTTTTCTATTCCTGCAACTGATCTTTATACATGACTTTTTCATTAAAGACAATATATCTAGACCGAAATATTTTCTTGTCCTTAAGACTCCAAACACGGAAACCAAATTAATCCTCACCATATCCAACAATGGTGAATTTCTCAGACTTAGCCTCTAACTTGGTCCTATCATCTTTATCAATGTGAACAAATACCTCACATTAAAATACTCTAATAAATGAGTAATCAATTTTCTTACCAGACCAAGCCTCCTTAGGTATACATCCATCAAAGGCCAAGAGGGTTAATCATATAAACAATTGTGCTTACCGCTTCTGACCAAAACATGAGTAACAACCCCACATCTAACCTCATGCACCTAACATGCTCCATGATTGTCCTATTCATTCTCTCTGACACTCCATTTTCTTGTGGAGTCTTTGGAACCGTTCACTTCCTGCGAATCCCATGTACTGAACACTAATAAAGAAATTCATTGCTACAATACTTCCCTCCATTATCTGACCTAAGACATTTCAATTTGAGACCTGTTTCATTCTCAACCAAGGCTTTCCATATTTTGAAAGTTTTAAACACATTATATTTCTTTCTAATTTAATATACCCAAACTTTTCTAGTTGCATCATAAATGAAAGTGACATAATAACATGAACCACCAATAGAGTTTACCTTACATGGCTACCATACATCTATATGCACTAACTTTAACTTACCCTCCTTCCTGGTAGGTCCAAACTTGAGGAATCTCACCTACTTCTGTTTCCTATAAACACAGTTCTCACAGAATTCCAAATATAACTCCTTTAATCTGAGTAACCTATTATTTATAATCTACACAACCTTATGAATCATATGAACAAGGCTCTGGAGCCACAAAGTTGCATCTCCATTTACAACAACTAAATTCTAATAATCAGCACCACTGGTTAAATACAAAGTACCAGTTTTCTTACCTCTTGCAACCAAAAGAGCTCCCTTGGTAACCTTCCAATAATCCACTGTAAAACTGACCATACAGCCATCACTACCTAGCTAACCCACTGATATCAAGTTCCACCTCAACTTAAGCACATGTCTAACATTATTTTGTAGCCATGTGTTCCCATTTTACATTTTCACCTGAACACAAACTTTCCCTACTATGCTATATGGTTCATAATCACCAAGATATACATGTCCAAAATATACTTAAACAAAATCAGTAAAGTAATGTCTATGTGGGGTGGCATGGAAAGAAGCCCCTGAATCTAACACCCAAGACTCAATAATATTATCTAAAGAAAGAATTAAGGCATCTTGAAAAACATCACCTACTGCCACATTTACATATTTAGATTCCTCCTTCTTATTCTTTTTATCCCAAAGATCCTAGAAATATTTCTTAGCATGATCAACATTCCCACAGTGCCAACATTCTAACTTTCTCTTGGACTTTGACCTTCCAGAATCATTTGACTTCCCACAGTTACCTTTCCCTTTATTCTTTTGTCTCCCTCTTCTCTCCATTGTCAAAGTGTTTCCAGAAGTAGAATAATCTCCAATACTCTTCCTTCACATTTTCTCACTTAGGATCACACCTATTACATCCTCAAACTTCATATTTTAATTATTAGAGACTGGATTAATTACAGCCATAACCAAGTTGTCCTAGCTATCTAGCAAGGAGCACAAAATCAGGAAATCACTGACCTCATCATCAAAGTCAATTTTTACTAAGTTTAACATAGTCACAACCATATTAAATTCATTCAAATGATCAATAACATAACCATTCTCAAACATCTTCATATTAAATAAATTTTCCATCAAAAATATTTTATTAGAGGCAGAGGGTTTTTCATATAACTTCCCCAATGCACTCATGAGACCTTCTGTGGTCTTCTCCTATGATATTTTGAAAGCAACTGAAGATTCAAGGCATAACCAAATCACCCCGAGCACCTTTCTATCCAACTACTCCCAATCCTCATCAGACATGGTTGTATGTTTCTTTGCTTTTCCAACCAAAGGAACATGGAGGTCCTTCTGATACAAGTAATCCTCCATTTGCATCTTCCACAAACCAAAGTTCTGCCCATTGAAATTATCAACTCTCGATCTTCCCTCATCCACCATAGCTCCCACTCAAGCTAAAATTTCCTTGTGATTTACTACTTTAGAAAAAAAAAACCACCAAATCTCTGATACCAGTTGTTAGGAATTAGTGAAAAAATATGTAAAAACAATTCCTCAAATCACAGTAGTAGGAAACTATTTAGCATAAATATAACAACATAAATAAATAATGCACAAAAGAAGACAAGACAAGATTTAACGTGGTTCAACCAATGTGGGCTACTTCCACCAAGAAATTGCTCAAATTTTATTATCAACAAGAGTAAAACAAATCTCACAGTCTTCTCTTAGTTATGAACTCACAACAGAATTCCAAAGATGCTAAACCACATGTAAACCACAATTGACACCCAATTGTTTAACCTTGATCACTCTTGGTTACCTCTGGATCACTAAGACTCAAGACCTCTTGAACACTTAATATATCTTAAACATACCCTAAATCCTTTAAAGAAGTCCTAAAGCTGACCCTATAATTTTGAAAGTCGCAACCTTTCAACATCCCACGGCTAGAAAAATTGTCACGATGTTGAGAGCCAATTAACAACAACTTAAAAACAACATCATAGAAGACGACTGTAGAACACTCCTGAAGTCTCCAAACTTAACCGTTCGAACTCCAACACTTTAATACTGATTCTAGAAGACCAAAAATAGGCTCCACACCCCAAAAGGAAAGACTTTATGCTTAATTATTCTATGGGTGGTAACATCTCCAAAACCACCTAGATATTTTCCAGGTCAACATCAATGCCTTAGGATTAAATGATATATCTGTAGACACAAAATCATGCACTTAAGACATTATTTATCCCGGTCTCATAATAGTATTTAGAGAGTTATCAAGTGAAGAAAGTACTAATTAATACCACCTTTTGGCCACCTTTTTTTTATCTTTTATTTCATTATTCTCACATATTTTCCAATACATATCCACTTATTTCACAATTATCCCATCATTTTATCCTAAACCAGGGTGCCTAATTCTATATTGGGGCACCCAGATCTATGTTCCACTTTCCACTTCTTTTTGGTGTCTTTGTATCCATTTTTCATCCTTATAATTTTCCTAGTTGACCATGTCGTGTCGGGGTTAATTACAAAATTAGAGCAAGATAACTCTATAAATACAAATTTATGAGACCACAATGAGGGTTCTAGCATCACATACTACTATCAATCCATATAAAGTTTCATCCATTGCATCACTTACATCCACATAGTGTCATGCATTAAGGCTAGGAAATCCGCATCAACACACAACATAGGGGGAGGATTCTATTCTATTTCACGCAAACATGTTATTACATTTTCTATAATTATTATTGCTCGCTACTTCACAAAGTGTGACTGACACAAGAGCACCTAGGGCATGACATGCACACACCTACCTGAAGTACATTTGGGACTGAAATGTAATTCAACACTCAGTTTAATAAGCCCACTATTGTGGTAGCTGAGGTCAGTTTGACCCATTCATTTGCATCTTTTTTTAGGGTTTTTGATACTTCTTTATTAGTTACAGGTCATCCTTTATCTTTTCATATTTCACACACTTGACACAACTCAACGAATCTAGTGTGACAAACATCTAATATTTCAAGTCATCTTGTGACTTTGTAGAAATTAGTTTCTAAGCATTTGCAGAAACCAAGGCACCTATTTTACAGAACAGGGTGCCCCGGGGCACCCCAGTACCTTCCCATACGCCTCAACCTACTTAGATTCTCTAGATTTGGTCTTTTCAAAATTTTTGAGTGATCATCTCCACTTATAGAATCCATATCTAGACTTGCGATAACCTGCGAAAGTCTCTAACAATCAACTAAATCCTTTCCTTTTACATCCTTACACATTAGGGTTTGATTTCATTTAGTATAATTATTTTAAATAATTTCCGTAATGTTTTAGTATACTTTACATAATTTTAGTCCTCCTATTTTAGATTAACTAATTGTTATACTTCCATAGTATTAGATCCTATTTTTCAAATCATCTTGCTCATGTTTTGTATGCTTTAATCACTACCAAGTGAGCTTGGGAATATTTTGTTTCCATTTCTTTCACCCCTATGGTCTCTACACCACCTGTCTATGTTTCCACTCCTCCTATTACAACTACCATCCTTCTTTCCCACCATGGTACTTCCCATATACTACTTGTCTCTTCCTCTAATACTCCTAATTTCACATCATTATTCTAGGATCTCCAAAATTAGATCTGCCAGTTGTAAGATAATACCTCTTGCGGACCACTATATCTTGACTCCACATCCTTATTGTATTTCCCCTTTGTGCCAGCCATCTCTTCTTATAGGTTCCCACCTAACTTCATCTCTCCCAAATTTCCCATTTTTAAAGGCCACGATGACCCATAAGAACATCTTCGTGCTTTCCATGTCACATGTCTTGACTATGTCAATGATCTTACTATCCTTGCCAAGATTATGTGATGTGTTGGTTCTAGGACTTACATGTCCACTCAATGGTTTCTTTTACACATTTGGATGATGATTTTATCACACATTTTTCTATCAATATCGGTTCCACACTCTCTTACACCCAAGTAGCCCAGTTTAAGAAAGGCTCTAATGAACATTTCACCGATTACGTCTTACAGTATAAAAATAATGTACCCAAAATGACTAATGTCCTCGTGTACTCTGAAATTTAGGATTTATTTGTTCATAGTATCTTTCCACCTCCATAATATAGTGTAATCTTTGATACTTTATCATCATTTGATCAAATTTATCATGCTCTCAAGCTTCGTAAGACTAAACTCATCTCCATAGGCAAGCTCAAATACTAGGATTTCACCTTCATCCTCTACCCCGCATTCCAAGAAAGACACTGTTCAAATTACCTACACTCAAATCCAGTGATAGAAAAAACTAACGTTAATTTGGTTTTCACTACTAAGGAATTAAGATCTCATCCATATAGGTGTCCTCTCACTAAGCTTAGAAAATTACCAAATGTCTTATTACCACAACTCATCGATAGTAATATCATAACCTTTGCCATCACCTTTATAGCTTGACCCATCCTGACCCAAAGGGTGTAACTTTTATGAACATTATTACTGTGATTATCACCAATGTGTCATCCATTCCACTAATCATTGTTTCAATATATGACATCTAATCAAATATTTACTCGAAAATGGTCACATTGAGATTCTGGAATCCCCCACAACCACCCCTAATAATGATAATTATATTCTCCAAATTTTCAATAACCCATTACCAAAACACGATACAAAACAAATCGATTCATCTTCTCACCATGTATATCATACAATGTATTCTTCCCCCCAGGACATCTTGACTTTCTTATTGCTAACACTACTACTTTGGCACTAGTTATCTCCTTTTCCAATGTTGATTACCATGTCATGTTCATATCCAATCATTTGTATATTCAGGCATCGATTGGTTTGACCTCTATCAAAAACACTAAGGTTGATACCTCTTCACATGTTAGTGCATGCTCCCTGTCCTTCTTACACTCTATTGGTTACCCTCCGTCACAAATGGACTATCCATTCAAAATAAAAAATGGTGTTGTTAAGTTACATGTCACAGTTAGTCAGGGGATGTGACCTACTTCTTAGTATTAATTTGATCCATCATTCCCAATAAATTATTTCCATGAACCACTTACACCTTAAATTTTCTTAAAACAATAAAGTTATTTCCATTAACATCATCCCTGATTCACCTCCATTATCACCACCTTCTAGTCTTGTTGCTTGTGTATCCTCTACTCTCTTTTACACATCTCTTATGGTGTTTCCCACAATACATTATTCTCCTACTTAACTTCCTGGACTGTCCTCTATGTGACCACTTCACTCCATTAGTCCTACACACTAGCATAGCCCTATTCCTACAACCACTACCACATCGCGTTGTCGATCACCACCTCATTTTATTCCATGTGGATCATTTTAACCTCTGCACATGGAATTTCCTCGATCTCCCTCACTGATACATTTTTGTAAGCCACGATATTTGTCTACATATCAACTTATTTCACCCACGCAACGTTTATCTACTATACCATCATTACTCAAGAATGTTCCTACACTTTCATCATCACCAACATTGGTAAAGGGACCTACATCCTTCACCCTCATTGGTTAGTTTGTTCATACCCATTTGATACGGGCATGACATCTCATTCCCCCCTCCCTCATTCTCACACCATCACACCATCCTTGTCTATCAGCATCCTATGTCATGCATCACAACACCCTCATCACCAGATGACACATTCTTGCACTTCGGTTCACACTTGACTATTGAGGGATTACCATTACACTGAACCCCAAACACCACACTTAGGCTTCACATGTTGTATTTCATCATACATTTCTCGTCATACTCCATCCTTTATACGTTTATTATACATTATACTAGTCCTCACTCGTGCATTCCATTCATTCAAATATCCACACACTTAACATTTTCATATCATACATGTTCTGTATAATACACTAGTCATCATCTCCTATGAGTCTAGTTTTCCATTCCATCCCTCCATTCTACATTTATGCTCAATTACATTATATATGGGTTTAGTTTACCATTTTATCACTACAAATTCTATATCCTATCTACACCTA
Organism: Taxus chinensis; assembly: GCA_019776745.2. NCBI lineage: Eukaryota > Viridiplantae > Streptophyta > Pinopsida > Cupressales > Taxaceae > Taxus > Taxus chinensis. Next base: position 815,119,521 of record CM034149.1, read on the forward strand.
TCACCACATCTTACATGCCCTACATTGCATTATCCACATGGCACATTTATATACCATATATATTCTACATACTACACTAGATTATTTTATATACGTGTCTAGTTTTACCTCTCATCATTACATATTTCGTTTTTATATACACCTATTATTGCACCTCACACATTACATATACTATACACTTTACACATCCTATCTTACATTTCCCACGCCGCTTATTTACATACCTCATTCATCACTTGGTCATTTATAATACGTTGTCTTCTACATGCTATGCTCACCACCCTATGATGTAATTTAGTTCCTTGGTCCATAATCAACTGTCATGGGTTTAGCAATTAAATGTACCTTACACTCACCATGCGACAATTCGTCATACAAAAATTCCTAGTTTAATGACATACGCTTTAGGATAAATTGTCGCCCATCTTTTTCCATCTCTTAGTGGTATATACCCTTGGTTAAATCACCACCCTATATTATTTATCTTATAGTGATATAAAATTGATGTTAAATCATCACTTTCCCTAGTCCATTCATCATTAGTGGTATATGCTTTACGCTAAATCACCACCTCAGGTTATAGTATATTATAGTGATATATTCTTAGGGATAAATCATCACTAATCTATTCAAAAAGTCATGATATACACTTCAGTTATAGGGTTCATGCACATCTCTCCACATATCACATTTCATAAGCATTGCATACACACACTCACCACAATGCACTAAAAATAACAAACACTACTAACCATTTCCCAATGCCGCACTCTTGTTTACGATTCATTCTGGACCGGTGAGAGGGAAAAAAAAATGAACCTCATTTTATACATTTCCATCTACTCAGGAGGCATGCTTCCCCTATCATTCCATTTTTCATTCCATTCCATCCATCCACAACATACTGCATTGTCTTGAGCACATTTACTTTTGATTGCTAGTGTTTTACATTATCACTTTACTACACATGTTAGACTTATTTCTAATATGTCATTATCCTACACACATACATGTTCACACCTTTATTTAGTGTGACCGCAGATACATGAATCTACATGTGGCATTCTACCCTTCCCATACTGGTCAGTGGGGGCATCCAAATTCATCTTATCCAGGTGATATTGTTTCATTTTGTACTTAGAATCCTATATTAATTTCTCATACATGCTTTGACATATTGGTTATCACTCTAACATACTAATGGGTGTTCCATGTGTAACACTTGTTTTACAGGATTACATGTTTCAATGAATAATTCTTTGTTTTTACTTGTCCGATTTGATTGCCATTGTATGTGGGCTTTGCCCTTTGCTTATGTGCACACTTGTTTGTTGTTTACAACCACAACGCCATTATGTGTCTTGTAACATCACGATTGATGTCCCATGTTATCAATCCTCTTTTTGTGGTCTACTTGTTTTCTTGTGTGTATACACTACCTTGTTTTGTGGTTACTACATTGTTTACGTACTTTACACTTGTCTTATTGCATGAATGTGTTTTACGACTAACACTTGTTTGGTTAGACATCCACTTTTGTGCATTCCTTGGTATCTATCAAGAATTTTCCCTTTCCCCCTGAAGGGAAAAGTTCTACAGGTCAGAGTGTGGAAGGTCCTCTTTTGGGGCCGCATTTTTCTTTTAGAAACATTGCATTCACCCCAAAAGAGGGGGGCATCATTGAGTTTTTTTTTCATACTAACACAACGTATTTACACCGGTTTAGTACCCTTGACATTGTGGGTTTACATACATTGAGTGAGTTTAGAATAGTCTATGACCTCCATACATAGTGGCCTCTACAAGACATGGTATACTTTGTCATTTCTGTGGAGTAGTTATAGGCTTGGAGGTTACATTGGGTGTGCCTCTTTACACTACTTCATCAGATGGCTTCAGATCACCACAAAAATAGAATGGTAAAAATATTTCTTCACACATTTAAGTAGAAGCGGTTAAAGGTAGGAGGACATAGAGCATTTCCTCCCTATACTTCTTCAGCCAGGGTGGCGTGAGATTGCCCAAAAAACTTGCGATAGTACATGATATCCTTCTACACCCTTTTTTTAACATGGATTAGGTGCACATGTTACATTTACAATTTTCTTTTTGCGTACTTTACACATTTCTATATACAAGTGTATTTTACATAGCTTTTTACATACATACATATTTGACTACTTGATCATTTTCTCCTTGCAAGTCTGACCATATGAGAAAAAAATCAGTCAAATTGGGGGAAACAACAACAACAACAACAATAATAGTGACAACGAAAAAACACCATGACGACACTTGCCTTTACTAACCATGTAGGTACAATACGCACTGTAACAACTACATGCTCCTCCACTTTTTCTTTTTATGCACATTTTCATCTTTAGAATCCATGCTCCTCCACTTTTTATTTTTGTCATTCCATGCTTGAGTCTAGTCCATTGGCACAAATTCTTCTACACTCTATATGGATATCAAGTACACATCTCTATCTAATTTATGTTTCCTAGTGTTCCGTGCACCAAGATAAATTGGGGGAAAAATGTAGACACAAAATCATTTACTTTAGGCATTATTTAACCCGGTCTCATACTACTATTTAGAGGGTTCTCAAGTGAAGACAATAGTAATTAATCCTATGTTTTAGCCATCTTATTTTATCTTTTATTTCGTCATTCCTGCATATTTTCCTATACATATCCACTTATTTCACATCTGTCCTATCATTTTATCCTAAACCAGTGGGCCCAGGCCTATACTGGGGCACCCCAGGTCACCTTGGTCCCACCTAGGGCACCCCGATCCATGTTCCACTTTCCGACTTATTTTTGGGTTCTTTCTAGCCATTTTTCATCCTTATATTTTTCCTAGTCAGCCATGTCGGGGTTAATTATGAAATTAGAGAAAGAGAACTCTATAAATACAAATTTACTAGACCATAATGAGGGTCCTAGCATCACATACTACAATCACTCCATCTAGAGTTATATCCATTACATCACTTTCATCTACATAGTGCCATGCATCAAGGCTAGGAGATCTGCATCAACACACACAACATAGGGGAGGATTTTATTCTATTTCATGCACACATATTATTAGATTTTCTATATTTATTATTTCTCACTACTTCACAAAGTACGACTGACACAAGAACATCGAGGGCATGAAATGTACACACACACACCCTAACTGCATTTGGGTCCAAAATGTAGTGCATCACTCAGTTTAGTAAGCCTATTGTTGTGGAAACTGATGTTATTCTGACCCATTTATTTGCATATTTTATTTTAAGGGTTTTTGATACTTCTTTGTTACTTACAGGTTATTCCTTCATCTTGTCATATTTTACACACTTGGCACAACTCAGCGAATCTAGTTTGACAGACATGCAGTATTTGAAGTCATCTTCTGACCTTGGAGAAATCATATTATGAACATTTTTCATAAACCAGGGCACCTATTTTGTATACCAGGGCACCCTAGGATGCCCCAATACCTTCCTAGGGGCCTCAGTCTACTCAGATCCTCTAGATATGGCATTTTCAGAACTTCTGGGTGTTCATTCCTACTTATTGATTTTCCTGTCAGACCTACGGTAACCTATGATAGTCTTCTTAAAATAGCTCAACCATTCTTCCTTACATATTTAGGGTTTTATTTCACTTGATATAATTATTCACAATTATTGCATACTTTTTTAGTGCATTCATACATCATTTTAGTCCTCTTATTTTAGATTAACTAATTGTTATACTTTCCATAGTATTAGATTCTATTTTTAGTTAATCACACATTGAATCCACACTTTCTCAACATGAGATCCTTTCCTTCAAGGATGAATTCCATTATTTTTCTAGGGATGAGCAAGTCGATCAACACAACCTCCATATTTTGAAAGGCCCCAACATAATAATATTCCTCCTCTGGTGATATTCAGGTGGAAGCAATGGTGTCAAGAACAACCATGGCTACTTAAATAATCCACAAGATTTCTACTGAAGCTCAATTTTTTTTGGATTCAGTGATGCATATGTTGCGATGAAAGTCATAAATTATTTAGAAGTAATGAAAATTTATATGAGTTGATATTTTTTGGGTTTTCTTCATGAAGTAGATAAGGAAATGGGAAGCACAATCATATCAGCGGAAAAAAAATATTGGCAAAGCGCATTAGATATTTGTAGCATTTTCGATGACAGTGTATGCCCTAGAACAATTTGGGATAGTCACATATAACATGGAGGAATGTAGGGAGTTATTTCTCATTGTTGTTGATGTTGCAAAATATCTACAGAAATTCAAGGAATTCATACCTGGAGAGAGTGATGAGAAGGTGGGGAAGGTGGTTAAAGTTGTGGCTGAAGGAACATTCATGTGTTGTCATTACATAGACCAAGGCAGAGATTCCAGGTCATTCCTTCATCTTGTCATATTTCACACGCTCAACGTAGTTCAGCGAATCCTGTGTGACAAACACGTAGTATTTCAAGTCATCTTATGACCTTGTGGAAATCATATTATGAGCATTTACATAAACCAGGGTACCTATTTTGTAGATCGGGGCACCCCAGTACCTTCCTAGGTGCCAAAGTCTACTTAGATTCTCTAGATTTGGTATTTTTGGGACTTTTGAGTGATCGTCTCCACTTTTAGAATCTGTAGTCAGACCTGTGATAGTCTCCAGCAATTATCTAAGTCCTTTCTTTTTACATCGTTATGAATTAGGGTTTGATTTCATTTAGTATAATTATTTTAAATAATTTCCATATTGTTTTAGTATACCTTACAACATTTTATTCCTCCTATTTTAGATTAACTAATTGATATAATTCCATAGTATTAGATCCGATTTTTAGTTAATCAATATCTGAACAATTTTCCTCCCATCATACAAAACATTCACTTCTCAGGATTTAACGTTACTCCATAAACCATATGATATCGGAAATATGAATGCTGCTCTAATTGCAAAGCTAGGTTAGAGGCTCATCAAAGATAATAAACCATGTATAGAGTTTATCAAAGTAAAATACCTTTCCAATCAAAACTTATATTCCTTTCTCTTTGACCAGCTGCTTCCAAATGGATCAATTTTCTGGAATAATCTGCTCCACATCAGGCATATCCTCTCCTAGGGTTGTAGATGGAAACTTGGAAATGGGCACAACATTGATTTCATGGATGACATCTGGTCTGACATAATTTAGGATACCACTTTTAGCTACATCAAAGACAACCTAATTAAAAACTATGGAAAGAAAGTCAAAGACTATATTGAGGTGTCTGGCAACAGAAGGAAATGGAAGCAACTCAAAGGTGATGAGGAAAATATGCAGCCTATTGTTTCCTACATGTAGAATCAACTCTCCCTAATTCATTTCAGCCAACATGATAATAAGGATGAGATTATTTGGAAAGATTCCTTTGATGGAGAATATTTTGTTAAATTTGGTTAAAATTCTTTTTTTGCTTCTATTGATAGTGAAATTGAATGACACAAGCTTTGGATGCCCGAGCTAACCCATAAAGTAAATTTCTTTTGGTGGCTTATCATCAAGGGTAAGATTCTCACTAATGAAAATATCATCAGGAAAGGTTTTACCATGCCTAAAAGATGCTGCATGTGCCAGGAAGAAGCTGAAGACATTAAACACCTTTTTCTGCATTGTAAGTATACTTAAAAAATATGGCATCTTATTCTTGAAAATTTCAATCAGAATTGGGTTTTCCCCCATACTTGTCTGCAATCATGGAAACAATGGAACTCCCCTTATAATAATTGTATGGTTAGGAGGCTTTGGCAACTAGTTCTCCCTCACACCATGTGGAGAGTCTGGAAATCTAGAAATGATGTTATTTTAAAAAATACCATAAAGGTATGTACAAAAGTATTTAATGAAATTATCATTGCAGTGAAAAAAAAATTGAAATATTTAAGCCTCCCAAAAATAAAATTTATCCTGAGGAAGAGGAGCACATTCTTGCTGCTTGGAACATTAGAACTCATAACAGTAAACGTAAGGAAAAAAATAGCATTGATAGATCTACTGTACGATGGATCTAGCCTCCCACTGCATGGCACAAAATGAACTTTGATGGAGCTTCAAAAGGTAATCTTGGGGATTCAGGAGGTGGTCGAGTGATTATAGATCACAAAGGCTGCTTTGTTGTTACTTTTTCTGGCAAGATGGGTAAGCAAACAAATCACTACTTGGAAGCTTTAGCAGTGCTCTGGAGAATAAGTTTGGCTAGAGATTGCAATATTTCCAATATTATAATTGAGGGGGATTCATTGAACATTATTAATTTGTTAAATAAAAAGTAACCTCCAAGCTGGTCCATCAAGGACTTCATTAATGAAGCTATTGAAATATGCAATTGTTTTGATAATTATAAGATTATCCACACCTACCGTGAAGGCAATAGAGTGGCTGATAGTTTAGCAAATATTGGGGTCAACAATACAATGCAAACTTGGCTAAGTGGCAACCCCCTTCCTGCCAAAGTACTTGATGACATCACTAAAGATATACATGATTTTGAATGCAGTCATTAATAGATACAGAGTAGATGCTAAGGAGGTGCTTATTAATTGTAAAGTTAAGTTTAATGATGTTCTTAAAATTTCACACGCTTCAGAGGTCTTCAAAAGCAGAGGCGGTGTTGAGTCGTATGGGATTCAATTTGTTTTTTACCATTGTATAGAGTAGAAACAATACAGGAAAAATGGGGGAACCTCCATGCAAAACCAAACCCATTCATGATCTAGCCTGGAAAAATGACACAATTCTTTGGAATTATCTATAAATGGGGGGTATTTCAAATTTCATTGAAATGATGAAGGGATTTGACCAGGACATTTCGGTGAAATTTTCTAATGGATGGAGAAATCATGCAGTTGAGTATGGGAAGTCAGGGTCGAGATTTCTGAGGAACTCATTACCTAGGTCATAGGGTTGAACTTGGATGGAGACAAGTTCTTCAAAAAATGAGTCAAAAGAGAGGTGGAGGTGAAAACATTTCTCGATGAAGGGGAGAACCTCAAGTTTGTTGCGGCTGGAATAAAGGTGACCTCTATCCCTGAGCCCTTTACTAAGATTGCACATATGATGGTTAGGTACGTCTCTTTGGAGGGAAGATATGTCACCATTCCCCTGAAACATTTAATATTCCTCAATCATTTTCACAGGAATCTTATCGTCAATTTATGAAATTATTTACTTAACTCCTTGGAGAAGTCTATTCTTAAAGTTCAGAAACATACCAGGGCTGTTCCCCTTCACCAAGGTCTAATCTTGCTCATCCATCACCATTTCTTCTTTGGCTCTCGCCCTCTGCCTACTCCCCCTGTTATTATCCCTCTCCCAAATGATAAAGATCTGGACACTGCTACCTTGGATAGGAAGAGGAAAGACAAGAAGGCTAAGGTTTCTCTACCTTCTTTGCAGAGGATTTTACATAGTCATAGGGATTTGGAACTTGAAGAGAACTTATTGCACATACATAAACCTGCTGATAATTCCAGAGAAGTGGACCTTCTTACCAGGGTTATTAAGCTTGAAGAGGAGATCAAAGACCTCAGAAATGCTATGAGGAATATGGAAAAAACAAAAGGTAAGAGGAAGCTACAAAATTCTGAGGACATGGATACTATTGCTGAGATTTTGAAGAAGCTTCTTTCACTTGATACTAGGTTGGGAAATTCCAAGGGGTGTCAAGATTGCATCCTCTCTGCTCTAAAATGTGTCTATAATTTTATGGAACAACATGTGAGAAGTGTGTGTAGCCTTAGCAGCATTCCTGATAACATTTGGGATTCTAATGAGACCCGTGACACAGTGCCTAGATGCTACTTTGTGGTTGTGAAGGTGCTTTTTTTCAGTGGTTTTGATGCTGTTTTCTTGCTGGGATGCCCTGTTTTGAATCCCTCTTTACTATTTTTTGGCCCTTTTGTTATTATTTAGACCACTGTCTGGATGGATCATTTTGTTCTCTTTTTACTAATTTATCTAGCTTTTGAGCCTCCATGTTTAATGTGTTTAGCCTTTCTTGGATGGGTTTTCTCCTTCTGATATATGGGTTTTTAAGCCTTTTTGTACACAGGGTATAGTCCCTTCAAAACTATTTATCCATAATAAAAAAACATTACTCCATATTTTATTATACGTGAGAGAATGATGCAGAGCACCTCAGGGTGACCACCACGTTTCTTTTCTTTCATCAGTAGGTCATCAATATATGACTCAATGATCTTGTGAATAAGATCATGAAAGATATATTCATTTCCCACTAGTAAGTGGTTCTGACATTCTTCAAGCCGAAAGGCATGACTACATAGTAGAAGGTTCCCTAAGGAGTTATGAAAGTGGTTTTTTTAGTCCTCTTTAGAAATCCTAATCTAGTTGCAACCATACAAAACCATCCATGAGAGATAATATCACATATCTAGTTGTTGCGTCAACAATGACATCGATTGAAGGAAACGAGAAATTGTCTTTGGGAAAATCCTTGTTATCGTCTCTGAAATTAATGCAAATGCATATCTCCCCATTATTCTTAAGAAATGAGACAATGTTTGAAACCCACATTGAATAATCTACCAATTTAATGAACCCCAATTGTAGGATTTTCATTACCTCTTCCTTAATCATCAAATTCACTTTTGACTTCATGGGTCTCAATTTTTGCTTCATAGTTTTGGAATAGCTGGGATTCATAACTAGATTGTTCACTACAATGTTAGGAGAAAATATCATCATTTCCTTATAGCTGAAAGTGAAGGATTTTGAGTTCTCTTTAAGCACCTTCGTATGTGTTTCTATCTCTCTAAAGTCAGAGAATAACCAAGTTATAGGATTTTAGGATCCTCCTCCATCCCAATGTTTATATCTATGGTTCCTTCGATTAAAGAGGCATTACCCTCTTCAAAATTAGGTGGGGCCAGATGTAGTTCTATTCCTTCATCTACCTCATAAATCCCAAGACCTTCTGATAAGGAAGGATCCATCGTGTGATCTCCGAAGTAGGAGTAAGGTGATGTATAAGAGAAAATCCCCTCTTATGGTGTGCAGGATAGAGATCAGTGTATGCATTGAGGTATATTAGGATTGCCTCATCAGTATCCAAATAATACTGACATATGCTAGAATTGTATTGGCTGGCATCCTTCAAACTAGAGGTTCAGATCAGAAAAAATAGTGAATTCAGTTTCTTTCAAGTCTTCACTTGGACAAAAGTGAGGGGAGGAAGTAGCCATAGAATCGATTGACATGTTTTTCTCTTATGGAATATATTAATTAGAAATGAAATCAAAACCATTGCTAAGCTCTAAGATAATGGACTTATAGAGTTGTAGGTGCTCTGTTCTAGTCTCATAAAATTCTGAGACTTGATTAGAAATGAGTTAAGAGTAACCCAAGACTATGACGTTATTAACGCCCATCCTCTTGGAAATAATAAGAAAAAAAGTAGAGCTTTGTATCCATCTCTATTATTTATGCACTCAAATTTTAGCTCTAAGGAAAAATTCATGACCCCCCTCAGGGGAAGTAAGGATCACCTCAACCGCACCACAAAGTGCAACTTTGCACTATCGTAGTAGAGATTCCAACATTCGTTAGGGAATATAGAAGCTTTATTTTTCTTTGATTATTCTTCCTTGACTTCGGAAACCTCAACCATATAAATCTCTTCAAATCCCTCACCTGGAAGAGAGGTGATTCCAAGAGGATGACCGATGCCGAAGGAATTGAATGTGAGAATAATAGGCAAGTCATTTTGTAGAAGTTTGATAATTTCCACTATGGTTTTAGTTGATACAGTTTCTACCATAGTGGATTTGTTTTTTTAACATCGACCCCTTTGATTCTTTTAAGGGCTTCCAAATCATTCGAAGGAATAAATTGGGACTTAGGATTTGAACCCTAAAGCTTGTTTAATTGATTGGTCAGGAGTTTGAATTCAGTATGGACCCCCAGTTTTTTATTTAGGTTGGCCAAATGGATGTCAAATGGATTCGGGTCACCTTGAGCCATGAAGACCTTCCCCAGATGTAAGAATATAACTTCTTGGAATAATGTAGAAGGAATTTCCTTCATCCTATGAATTTAGGGTCATCTAAGAATCATATTATGGTTATTTTCCTATTCTATAGTATAAAACTCAATTAACATAGTCTTGGTTCCAAGAGTGATTGGAAGTACTATAGTTCTAATAGAAGTTACTTTGAGGGTATTGGAGCCTCTTAATGTTTTTCACGTTGAAGAACAATTTGTCTCTCCATAGAAAATAATTTGAATAAACAATAAAGGGACTATATTAATAGCAACCCCATCATATATCATTACACTCTCAACATAGTTTTTCTAAATCCAAACTTGGAGATATATAACACAGGATCACCTCTTTGCACCAACTCAGCGTAAGTAGGAATCTTACTAATATTAAACATGAACCCAACATCTCTCTCAATCTACCCTGGTGGATAGAAATCAAAGTCTATATGATTTATTTGGGCCTCCAAAGGAGGAGTGACATGGATAATATGGCCAAGACCTAGCATTTATAATAAATATGATCTATGCACATGAGAATTCTTCAACAAATCTATGAAGAAAATATGAGATAAGGTATTAGTAAAGTCCATAATAAAATAATATGCTCCTATTGGCTTGGGATCTACTAGTGTATCATCTGACATGGAAGGATAAATGGGAAGAGGTTGTGAAGAATAATCTCAGGTGGGGGTTGTTACATTAACATCCAGTTCAATTTCTAGCTCTACTAAGCCCACGATCTTAGTTTGATTTCGACCATTTAAAGGGGGGACTACTAGAGCGTTTATAGATATAGAGACCTTGTGACCATAATTTCAAACACCTATGTCCCCTTCTTATTAACATGATAATTGAGCTTTTCATTCTCAAGCACATTGGAATGGGGTCTCTATAAATCCTAAGAGTTAAATTTTGTGGGGCAACAAGCCTCATATGAGTACTCTACGTAGAATCCATGGGATTAGCCAAGAACATCTCAATGAAGAGTTTTATTTGGTCCTTTGGAAGAATTTGCATGAATTTATTGTGATCATGACATGTCTGAGCATCATGTCCTATAACTCTATGTAAATTATAGTATAAGTTGGGATCATAATCACACGGTCTTTGATTCTGGTTTTGTTGCAGCCCATAGTTTCTATTGTTTTTTATTATTGGTTGTTATAATCAAAGTTTTGTGGCCTTTGGCCTTGGTTCTAATATTGATTTTGGATTTGATTCATATACTAGTTTGATTATTGAACTGGATGTTGGGCCTGGACCTATTGTGGAGGTAGAGGAGGGAAACTAAAGTCCATCACATTAACATAAGGATTCAACTTGTTACTCGTTTGGTTGGTCACATTCACATTTTTGTTACCGTTATTCATATTGTTGGTTTAACAATATTTGGATTTTTGGATTAGTCAGTTACGACATATGTCCTAACACCATGGTTCTTATAGAGGACTTTAGGTCCTTGATTATTTTGTTTTAACCGTTTGGGTATTTTGAATTAATCTCAGAGGGAGTGATCAATCTTCCATTTGATATGTACGTGTTTCATCCACTATTAATTTCCACTTGGTAAATGTGGAGATCACCCTCTAACACCTCCTCATAGCTCCTAAGAGGGAATTTTAACACCTCCTCCTTGGTTTCTCAATTGAGGGAATGGAAAAATGATTCATAAAGCTCTATTTGTTCCATATTTGGAGTGTTAGTTGAGGAGTAGAGGACCTTACGCCATCTCTAAATGAAATAAGTGACAGATTCATTATGCTCTTGCTTAATATGAATGAATTCTATGATTCATGTTCTTAAAAATTTTTTCTTATTAAAAGCCTTTATGAACTCTAAAATGAGTTACTTGAATGAAAGAATCAAGGTTTCTGGTATCTTGTATTACCAGTTGAGAAAAATCCCCTCCAGTGTCTTAGGGGAAATATTATCTACAATCATCCCATGGGAGTATCTCTATTATGGAATTCGAGTACACTTAGACATGCACATTTGGGCCCCCCTCCCGATTCAAATGTGGAAGGTTGAGAAGCGGTCATGGAAGTATTACATTTCATATGGTAAATTCAAGGGGATCTTTGAAATATTTAGTGTGTTTTCCCAATGCGTAAGACTCTACTATAAAAGGTACCTTGATGGGGAGGTGGGGGAGGAATAGGAGGTTGATATGTTACAACATAATCATTTATAAGGGAATAAGGCATCCGTTGAGGTTAAGAATATGATCCAAGAAAGGAAAACATGTCCCCCTGCAGTGATTTAGAATACATATGGAAGTATGAGGGAACATTATTTTGGTACGGAGTAGTAGGTGCAACACCAGGGAGTGTCACATTGATATTAGGGATGGTGTTTGAGAATGTAATTCTGGTTGGCACCTGTGGGGGATATCTGTATGAAGTGTGATAGGGTATACCTAATGTTCCCAATCCAGTAAGAAGGTCTCTAGGGTTAGGGACACCCATGTAAACAGGGGGGAAGTGCAAAGGTAACACAACCAATTCTGCATATGGCGGGGGATCTTTCCTTTTCCTGCAAAAGGTATAACACAAGAAGGTTGGGTAAGCTCTAGCTCCCTAAATCTATCTACCAATGCTTAAATTACACCACATGAGGATAGTGCTACATTTTATTAGGCATGTTTTGAGTTTGGTTGGGAGGAAAAGGCACATGAAGTCCTACTATGGATTGATCCCTTGGATTCCACCCCTCTTTAGATGTATTTCCTATTGTAGGAGGGGTAGAAGCGTTGTTCTAAAGAATAACATCAGTTTACTCTTTCATATGATCGAAGGACTAGTCTATTGCGTTAAGACGCTCATTACTTCAGGTGAACTGTGTCAGGAGTTCATCATTTGGAAATAGGTAAGAAGGGAGTGAATCAACTTGCATGCTCATCTTGACAAGACCCAGGGATGGAACTCTTTCTCTCCCATAAATGTCATGTTATTTGAGCCAGAGAGCTTAGGTTTTGGGCTATACACAAGTTAATCAATCTCCTCAATTCTGAGTGATGAACCATTTTTGGCACCTTGAGGAGGAGGAGGAGTGTGAGGGGAAGGTAAATTGAATGAGTAATTATCATCCCACCCAGATAGTGAGGGTGACTGTTACATACCCATATGGTACTAGTACACTTCAAGACCTAAAATGGGCCTATTGTATTCTTGACCCAACATATTCAGGGGGTATATAGATACCCGTAAAATAATGGGAGAGGATAAGGATGGATGAAATAAGGAATAAACAAAGGAAATGAAAAGGAACTAGCCCTTTATGTTGGGTTCACCAATTTTGTACGTATTTGAATTAACATGTGACTCTAGAATGGACTCAACCTCTCGAGGTCGTGCTAGGACATTTGAGATGAAATGGAAGGTGAATATGAAATGGATAAATAGGGTGGATAGGATAATTATGAAAAAATGGTTAAAAGAGGCTATCAAGTGATCAAGGCAATCAAATGTCTTCTATGGTTATAATGGGAATCTACTCTTCTAAAGCAATGAATGTATGTCTAACTTGGGAGGGAAAATTGGAATGGTCAAGGAGAATGAACAAACAAAGGATTCTATCAATATTAGTTTCATCAAATACCCTCTAAAATCATTGTCGAATGCATGGGAACTATCCTGCTTTTGCCTCAAAAAATTCTCCAGATAAGGTCATGGAGGTGTGGGAGGAAATGCATGGATAGGAAAAATGGATGAATGGTGGAGTCTAATCTTGACCTGGTTGACTATGCCATAACACGTAAGATTTATCCACTTAAATGTTCAAGTATGTCAACTGTGAGATGATCACGGGTGGCGTGGGTTGGTCTTGAAAACAAGGTGTCTAATTCCTCGGTAAACGTCTATCAATTGTGGTGCTAGGTTTTCTGTATGCACTCAAGGATCACACATCAAATATTTATGTTCCATTGGACCTTAGATGGTCATGTGGGATATGAATGTTTCGCTCGGAATGTTTCGGCTTCTGGGAATAGAGTTGCTTCTATCCTTTCATTCCTTTTAGAAATAGATGAGGTTAGGGTTAGGAGGAATACCTGTTGAATGTCGAGATGGTGTGTGCGTACTGTAGAGAAAGATCAGGCTGACTACGGAGAACTCCTTTTTGTCTTGGAAGGACTACCTGCAAATAAGAACACAAGACCACAAGATTTTGATTAAACAATAAATGAGGAAACTGCCTTGGGCCCAGGAAATATAAAACTTCCTTTCGAAGGTGGTCAGTTCCCCTGCTAATATGAATTAACACAAAAGACTTGCAAAATATCAATTAAATTATTTCGTTAAACTGGGTAGGGGGAAAGGCTGGTTTTCTGGTTTTGATCAGAGGAACCGATGCCGGTTACTGATAACCGATGCCGGTTACTGATAACCGATACCAGTGGGTTCTAGGATCTTCTTGGTAGCTATGGTGTTTGTAATGGCTGGTTTTTTGGATGGTATTAGGAAATGGGATGATTAGAAGCAAAAGAATGACAGTTAGATGCAATGGCACGTTGGGTAGTGGATTCAGAAATGGATTTAGGAGGACTGAGATTCAAGAAGCATAAACAATGTTATAACAAAGGACATGCAAGATGTGACTTACTAGTTTTGACCAAGATGCAAGTTGATCTCCTTGGTGTAAACACTTCTGGTTTCTTTACTCATCTCTGCTCTGTCAAGTGAAGATCTGGACTCTGTTCCTCGCTCGCAATGCTTTCTGTTGATCCAGAAATCCTTTGACTGATCTCCAAAATGAAATTCCGATCCTTTGTTTTGGTTTGGGGAGCCCATTTACAGGGAACCGATGGTGGTTACGTAACCGACGGCGGTCGAGTAGGAACCGGCATCGGTAAGGAAAAAGTAGGCTATTTTTAGTAAAATAGCCCGCCTTCCCTGCTTTTCTCCCGAGAGATCAGTTGCGGGCTTGGTCAAGTGGCTAGAAGGTCGGCTTTGGGTGCGAGTAAGGAGGCATTAGTTATGGATGTGAGTCTAGACCAAGTCACAGGTCTTAATTAGGTTAGTTTAGGGTTAGGGCTAGGTCATGATGAGGTGGCAAAGTGAGGTGGCGGGTAAGGTGATGTGGATTTATCAATTACAAGGTAATTAATAAATAATTGTGTAAGGTTTAGGTAATGAGGTTAGATTGCGAGATGAGATGCGGGTCACAAGGGGTTGTAAGACACAAATTTGGTGTCTACATTAGCCCCTTATTGTCGTGTAGCTTGTTTTGTAAAGCTGCACGGACAATAATATGAAGTGGTTACTTCCTGTTAGGGTATAGGTAATCCCCCTCAAATCTATCACAGATTGAGTGAACGGGAAATCAGGGATAGGGGTTGATAAAGGGTAAATGGGGTAGAGGGATGGTAAGATGATGGGGTAGGTCCAAGGAAGCAGATGCATGTTGAAATGCAATAGTGTGACGAGGGTACATGATTTGACGAGTAAACCAGCAATGCAGAGGCAAAGGTTGATAGTTTATCCAAACAAGGGTGATATAATCCTGGTAATCCAAGGCATAGGAAGTAGCCTCAGGGTATATAACAGGTAAGGTACCAGAACGTTTAGGCATGTTCCACAGTACCAAAAGGTTGGTTTGGTGAGATAAACGTCACGGTCTAGGTCTGGGCAAAGCTGTCGACAGATCAAGTCAAGGACCCTATCATGCTAAAACACGAACAGGTGAGCTCGATTGAACCAAAAACTACCAGATGGGTGGATAAAGTGTATGGTGTTGATTTTGGGTAAGGTATGGAAGTGGTACGGTCATGGGTTGGGCCAAGTTGTTGGGTGGCGGCCTGGGTCGGGCCAGAAGTGTAAAAGGGAAGGCCTGGGTCAGGCCAAATAAGTGAGGGCAGGCCTTGGGTCGGGCCGGATGGGTAGGTTGAGGCCTTGGGTCGGGCCGGATAGGTAGGTTGAGGCCTTGGGTCGGGCCGGATAGGTAGGTTGAGGCCTTGGGTCGGGCCTAATGGTTAGGGGCGAGGCCTTGGGTATTTGGGGAATTTGGGTAGGGCGAGGCCTTGGGTCGGGGTAGGTTTCAATAGGGTCGGGCCAATAGGTAGGTTGAGGCCTTGGTCGGGCCCAAATAAGGGAGGGCTTGGGCTCGGGCCAAAATAGGCCTTGGGTCGGGCCAAATAAGGATAGGTAGGGTGAGGCCTGGGTCGGGCCGAATAGGTAGGTAGGACGAGCCCTTGGGTTGGGCCCCATGGGCCGAATAGGTAGGGTGAGGCCTCTTGGGTCGGCCGAATAGGTAGGGCGAGGCCTTGGGTCGGGCCAAATAGGTAGGGCGAGGCCTTAGGTCAGGCCAAATAGGTAGGGCGAGGCCTTGGGTCGGGCCGAATAGGTAGGTTGAGGCCTTAGGGTCGGGCCAAAAATAGGTTAGGGCGAGGCCTTGGGTCGGGCCAATTGGTAGGTTGAGGCCTTAGGTAGGTCGGGCCGAATGGTAGGTTGAGGCCTTAGGTCAGGCTGGATAAGTGAACAAATGTTGTGCAGCAAAGGTGGATAGAGGCGATATTGTGAAAAAGAGGCAAGGAGTAAATAAGGGCAAAGAATGGGGTGAAAGTTGGGTAGCGAACCGATGTCAATTCTGCATGACCGATATCGGTTTAAGGGACCGATACCGGTACAGAGCGATAGAGAGAGATCATAGCCTGATGGTCACCCTCATCGAGAGATGGGATCCAGCGACCAATGTGTTCCATCTCCCGACTGGGGAGATGACCGTCACATTGGAGGATGTGTATCGCATCCTTCGGTTACCTATCGAGGGAGAGGCAGTCTTTTAGGTAGATTCAGAGACTGCCATGGACAGCATACCATAGGTTTTGGGGATGCAGCCGCGCTACTGACCTACCATAGCGCGAGTATCAGGGTACGGTGACATGTACCGTGCACATCGACACGAGACACAACTGGCTGTGTTGATGATGGTTGGGATCACCTGCTTTTCCCTCCCAGACTCAGAGGGAGGCCGCTTCCCATGAGCATTGATGGGGGTACTGCTAGAGATGGTGGAGGAGCACACCTGTTACGCCTGGGCACCAGTATATCTGGTGCAATTATACAGGGAGCTATGGGGCTAACGCCGGAGGAGGCGATTTGGTATTTGTTCTACATTTTTGTTGCATTGTTGGGCATACGAGCACATCATATGCATCAGGCCAGTAGGGTTACCCCAGCAGCCAGGGCCACAGGTCATATACCGATATGGCTTTCAGAGGTGGTTGGGGGTCGTGGGCCAACCACGAGCAGTTATGGCAGGTCGGGATGTGGCATACTATAGACATTTGCTAGAGGGCCTTACAGCAGTAGACATTGTATGGAGACCCTACAGAGGTCACCATCCTGGCAGAGGAGCCCCTTACAGTTGCACCTAATCCAGTACACATTCTAGATAGCAGGACGGAGGCCAGGAGAGTACGAGCGGATACCCCTGGAGAGGGTACGCAGGCAGATGGGGCTGCGACAGGACGAGCCACCTCCCATTCCTCAGTACAGGAGAGATGATGTAGAGGCCCCACTACCTGCACCACAGCCTTTGGATCCAGATTGGGTAGCAGAGAGAGGCCAGCAGGTGAGGGTATAGATGATGTTGGGTGCACGGGAGCATACAGGGTGTGGTGGGCTGGGCAGAGAGCAACCAGGATAGTACCGCCTACACAGCCAGACTTGGCTGCAGTGATAGGAGAGAGGAGAGAGAGATCAGCTCAGGGGTCAGGTGCAGCTCTTACAGGGGCAGCTAGCTACAGCACAGACACAGATAGGTGTCTTACAGGGGCAGCTAGCCCAGGCTCAGGCACAGGCACAGGTAGCACCACCACCATCACCACAGCCATAGGTGCAGGTACAGGTACAGGCAGCAGCACAGGTACCAGCACCACCACCAGCAGCGGTTACAGTAGCGGTACAGCCACAGCCCCAAGCACAGGTACAGGTGTAGGTACCACACAGCCACAGGCACCACCAGCGGCACCAGCACAGGCACAGGGGGCACTGGTAGTAGGTGTCAGGGGACCAGCCCCAGTACCTACGGTGGCTCGAGAGCGTTACATGGAGGCTAGAGCGGAGGCCCATACTATCAATATTCTTGATGGTACCGGGGGGCTGATTATCAGCCCTATGCGGCACATAGAGCAGAGACCTCTCGGAGCCAGAGGTCTCAGGGAGGTGCAGCCACAGCTGGTGGGTCCGTCACAGGCAGGAGGCGAGAGGCACCACAGGGACCAGCGGGGAGAAAGGTGCCGAGGGCGGTGGGGAGAGCTGAGGGATCCCAGACATGGCTTTTTTATTTAGAGATGGGCACCGGTCTGCGAACCAGGTGTATTGATAGAGGCTGGGTGCCTATGTATTATTCATGTATTCATTTATTCATTTATTGTATACCGGCCTGCGAGCCGAGTAGGGGTTGTATAGTGGATACCGGCCTGTGAGCCGAGTCGAGATTTTTTTTTGATAGTTATTGCGGCCTGCGTGCCGGCTTTGGTGGATTATGAGATCACAGAGGCCCCGATGTAGGGCACATTGTATTTTTGAAAATTTGTATATATATAGAGATGATGTTTTGATCCTCGTGCAGTGTTCAAAATGTGTTTAAATATTTTTGTTAATGGTTGGTAATATGTAATGTATGATAAGTTTTAGTTGACATGTTGATAGATGGATGATGTTGATGTTTTTGTTTTTGCACGTATATATGAATGTCAGGTTATGCGATGAATTGGTGGTTTTGTGACATTGTGATATATGTAACTGATGAGTTGGATCCAAATGATGTATAGATTGATAGTTTCTTGATATCCGTAGTTGATGGTTTGTGTATTTGTATAAAATAAATGATGTTAATGAAATTGTAATGCTATGTGTGGTGGATGAACAAATGTGGTAAATTGTGTTGTTTATGCAGGAAAAGAGGCGGGTGCAACAAAAATTTAGGTGAGAAATGAAGAAAAGAACGCTGTTGAGAAAAGACAGGTGTGTAACCGATATCGGTTAAGGAACCGATATCGGTAGCTAATAGACCGATATCGGTTAAGTAACCGATACCGGTTATTTAGGTATGAGTTTTTTAAAAATAGAAAAGCTAGGGTGGCAACTTAAGTTTTAATTTTAGAGCCATGCAAGAGGTTAAATACGTGAACGCGACGCTTTTTGACGACTGAACAGGTATTTGCATGAGAGATTTGAGTGATAAGGAGAAGAGAGACAGAAATTTGTATGAGAGATTTGGGTGATAAGAAAAGAGACTGGGAAGGTGAATGCGATCGAGGAGATTCAGAAAGTAGAAAGGTGAATTTAAAAGGAGTGGTGATAATGACAGGACGAGGAGAAACATCCAGCAGGCAGGGACAAGAGGGAAGACAAGGGCCACCTCAAGCTACTGTACCCCAGAGGTAAACGTTTTGGTTGTGATTTGATTTTTTGCATGTGTTATGAATAAGAGATTAAGTGGGTAGATATGAAGAAGAAAACATGATAGCAAGGGTTATAAGTGAGGTAAGTGTTACGTGGTAGGTAATCACGGGTTTCGGGTATGTCTATGTATACAGAGAGGAATAAACGAGCAATTTATTGTCGTAGGTGGTTGTTTTAGGCAAGATGTATGTAATTGACAGTGACCGGTAGCGGTTAGAAAGAACCGGTATCGGTTACTCAACCGATATCGGTTATGTATAACCGATACCGGTTACTGGAGGAATTTCCAGAATGTTTGAAAAACCCTGACGGATTGAATGGTTGTTTGTTGTTTTGGTGTATGCAGGCAGAGGCAGATTGAGGATGAATGATAGTGTGCCAGCGATGTTGTCACGAATCCAAGCGGATGTAACACCAGCTGAATGGACATTGATAAATCATTTGGGGTTAAGTGGAATCCGCTATTATTCACGAATTGCACGTAATCATGCTATGTTGTAGGCATTGATTGAGAGATGGAATCCCGAGACAAATACCTTTTATCTGCCAACAGGGGAGATGACAGTAAACATTGGAAGATGTGTTTCGGATTTTGAGACTCCCTATTACAGGAGAACCAGTATATCAGGCACTACCTAGCGCAGCACGGGGAGCGTAACAACAGTATTTGGTCCATACGCACGAGATTTGACACAGCGAGGTTTATCCTTTACATATGGGGTAATGTATGCAGCACACCCTGAGGAGACAAGGTTAGCAGTGATATTAATGATAGCGGTAGGGTATTATGCGTTACCGAGGGCGGAAGGGGGAAGATTTCAAAAAGGCATTGATGTGTGTTATTTGGGAGATGATAGAAAGGAACGTGACTTTTGCATGGGCACCTGCATATTTGGCGGAGCTATACAGGGGTTTATGGGCTTGTAGGCGAAATCACAGGATGACACTGGATAGTTCATACTTATTACACTGTTGGGCCTATGAGCACATTGTTTGTGTGCGACCAATAGGCCGACCCATCCAGTCGGGAGAAACCGGAGTGCAGAGGTTGGGATTCAGACGATGGGTCCAGACAGAACAAGAGGCCAGATCCCAGGCCGTGACGGGTGATATTGAGTATTACAGGTAGGTATGGGAGAGAGTGACGGTTGTGGATATCTGTTGGAGGCCATACGGAAACTATATGGTAACAGAGAACATAGCTGAGGAGTTGAGGGGTGTAGAGCGATTGAGGTGGATCGCAGGGCACAGGCCGGGTGAGTATGAGAGGATTCCTATAGATCGCGTGCGGCGACAATTTGGATTTTTGTGGATAGGATATACCCCTGGCTTATAGACCATATATGAGGATCGACGCCGAGGCAGCATTCTCACCTCCCCGGTCAACACCTCCAGAAGGGCCTGAAGAGGTAGCAGCTGATCGCAGGGTAATGGATGCGGGAAACGACAGAGGCCTATAGATTATGGTGGGTAGCAGAACTGTGAGGTGTACGTGAGCGCCCTGACATAGCAGTGATTACAACAGAGAGGGATCGTCTGCAGCGTTTGGTTCAGCAGCTCCAAACGCAGGTGAATGAGACAAGAGGATTGTTAGTGGTTGCGGAGTCACGGGCGGGGAGACTAGAGGCTGGAGTCCTCCATGCGAGAGGGCGTATTCATATGTTACAGGAGAGATTGGCAGATCAGTGGGCGGTACCAATAGCCGTGGTACCTTTGGACAGAGAGGCCCGCGAGAGGGGTCGACGATCACGATCATCACCTAGTTCGGGATGAGGCGTGAGGGTCTGAGTAAATGTTAGCAAGGTATAAGAATAAATAAGGATGCCGACCTCGTGTCGATGATAGAGAAGATGTATTTGTTTAACATCTAAATAAAACTGAATATGTATGTTGATTTGAGTTACGATAATAATAAGATTGTTTGTTTGTTTTGATTTTCGGTGTTTTGAAAAAGGATAAAGAGGACTGTGATTAAATAGAAATACACAAAAATATTTATATTCACCACACAAGATAGGTTATGGTAGGGGATGGTCGAGCTAACCTTGGGAGACCCCATGTCTCCGAAGTGCTGCCTACATAGCCCATTGCACAAAGCAAGGAGGGGCCTCAGACCGATGTAGTTCTCCCTTAGGATCAGGGAGAGGTGCGAATTCAGGCAATTTGGTACGGTTTAGGCAATTGGTTGGTTGGTAAAAAAATATTAAGATTAGTAAAGGTAAGGTGGATGGTGTTGGTAATGAATTGGTGATGTTGTAAAAGGTATAAGGGAAGCGAAAGTTAGCCTACCCAAGTAGAAGAGGAATCATGTCCTGATTAAGATCAAACACACAATCCTAGATGCGAGGCAAAGCAGAAAAGAGTGCTCCGTAGATGAATAGAGCTAAACAAACCACACCACAACGTAGAACGAGCTTGGAGCCCTAGGTACCGTGCATAGACGAGAAGTCAATAGGTGAAAAGAGTTGTGTGATCACAATATCGAGCGTACATTACGTCCCTTGAGTTGAAACAAATGGTGAGGTGAGGTGGATGATATAGCTGAGAGGTACGGAGAACTTATTACAAAGTGAGTCTTCTGACGAAAGAGAAACTACCCTAAATAGACAAGTCCATGACTCAAAAGTTCTTTTGAATGAGGCTTTTATTTTATTGAATATAGACTGATCGATGCAGGAAGTCTACCAGGGATATTGATTGTTTTATTCTTGAGGTCTTCACGAAGCTGATCAATGCGAGAAGCTTCTGATAATGGCTGACTGTGTATAGCTGTCCTTCGAGGGAGTAGTCTATTTATAGTAGCAGATATGATTGTAATGCATAGTTGTCCTTCGGGGGAGCAGTCTATATATAATAGCAGCAATAGTTCGGCATATAGTTGTCCTTCGAGGGAGCAGTCTATATTTAATTTAGATGACTAGATGTTCATTTGGCGTGAAGCATCTAGTTTAGTAGGAAGTTTGACTCAAGAAAATCCCATAAGAATACGGCTTATTTTAATACTTTGAAGTCATGGACTAGACTAAAAAGGGGAAGGCATCATCAAGGGGAGGTGAGGATCAAACTATGTGAGCTTGATTGTTATTATGAAGTGTAGGAAACAGAGTGTATGTAGTGGTAAGTGAGCTCAAGGGACGAGTGGCAGGTAGATAAGAAGTGATATAACACTAATTTCAACAGTAGAATGGTCGAAGATGCAAGGCATTAAGGGGTTCAGGCTCAGGTTTACCATTAAGTGAAGCTAAACGATAAGTACCAGATCCATAGGTATGAGTGATTATATAAGGCCCAATCCAATTGGGAGCAAATTTTCCACGTTTGCTCTTTTCTAGTTTGGTTACATGTTGATTCTCTTTGAGGACAAGATCACCAACCTTAAAGGTACGCTCATGAAGTCGCTTATCATAAGCACGTTTAATGCGTTTTTGATAGATTTGAAGGTGATCAAGAGCTGTAAGACGGCGTTCGTCAAGAAGCTCCAATTGGGCTAACCGCTCTTGGCGGAAATCATCGTTGGTGAGAATATCCTGAAGAGATATTCTAAGGGAGGGTATTTGTATTTCGAGAGGCAAAACAGCCTCGGTACCGTATACCAAAGAAAAAGGTGTGGCATTAGTAGAGGTACGAATGCTAGTACGATAAGCCCAAAGGGCAAAGGAAATGTGATCGTGCCAATTTCTTCCGGATTCATTGACAACTTTCATGAGGATTTTGGTTAGTGTTTTATTAGAGGACTCGGCTTGCCCATTGGCTTGTGGATAGTAAGGTGATGAGAAACTAAGTTTGATACCAAAATTGTCACACAGGTCTTGCAACAACTTGTTTTTGAAAGATTTTCCATTATCTGTTATCAGGCGATGAGGAACACCAAAACGACAGATAATGTGGTGGTTAATGAACTCGACAATTTTTTCTTTTTTGATTGAAATGAGTGGAATAGCCTCCACCCATTTTGTGTAATATTCGGTCGCTGTGATTATCCAACGGTGACGTTGTGAAGAGGTTGGGTGAATCTCACCAATAAGGTCTAAACCCCATTGTGAGAAGGGCTAAAGATCTCGAGCGATCTGGAGCGGGTGGCTAGGAGTATGTTGAAGGTTGGCATGTTGCTGACACATAACACAACGCTTAACATATTCGTAGCAGTCGTTATTGAGAGTAGGCCAATAATAACCAAGGCGAAGGATTCGTTTAGCCACGGCAAGGCCGCTAAAATGTCCACCACAAATACCGTCATGGACCTGTTGGATGGTATGAATGGCCTCCGTGCCAGTTAGACAGCGAAGGAGGATGCCATCAAAGCCACGTTTATAGAGGAGTCCCCCCATGACAACATAACGCGAAACACTTTTAAGAAAAGCACGTTTGCCGTTACTAGTAAGGTCAGGTGGGAGGACAGAGATTGTAAGGTAGTCGTGAAATTGGTGGTACCAGGTATCTTGTGAATTAGTAGACACAGTATTTATCATACAAACTACCGGGGTTGAATAGGATGGGGCAAAAAGTTGTTGGACCACGACGAATAATTCAGAGTCAGTTGGCGCGGCGGGAATTTGCGAGGCTAAGCAAGCCATAGTATCCGCAAATTTGTTAGTGGAGCGGGGAATGGTTTGTATAGAATAGTGGGTAAATAAGGCTAGAAGTGAATCCACGTAGTGTTTGTATTTTTGAAGTTCCTCGTTTTTGCATTGGTAGACGCCCATAACTTGATTGACTACCAATTGAGAGTCGCCAAAAATGTTGATAGATTTGATGCCTAAGTGTAACGCAACTTGGAGACCCAGAACAAGGGCCTCGTATTCCGCTGTATTATTAGTGCAAGGGAAATCAAGTCGGAATGAAAGAGGCATAGGTTCAGCGTTGAGAGGAATGAGAACAACGCCGGCTCCTCTGCCGCGCTGGCATTTAGATCCATCGAAGAAGAGGGTCATTGGGTACGACTCCTCCGTGATGGAAAGAGTAGCGATGAGTTCGTCGGGAAATGTGAAATTGGTAAATTGTTTCCTAGGTAAAGGAGCTTCCGCAAGTTGGTCTGCGATGGTTTGTCCTTTGATTGATTTCTGGTGGACAAACTCAAGGTCGAGGTCAGCGAGAAGCATGAGCCATCTAGCAATGCGTTGGTTCAGATGAGGTTTGGCATACATGTAATGGATGGGGTCTGTATTGGTGATGATGAAAGTCTTGTGATTTAGAAGGTAGTGTCAGAGTTTGGTGGCCACGAATGATAGGGCAAGGCACAATTTTTCTACATGTGTGTACCTAGTCTCATAGTCCACCAAAGTACGACTTATATAATAAACGGCTTGTTCGTGATTCTCAGAGTCACGATGTGCAAGCATGGCTCCTACAGTGTGGTTGGTGGCGGAAAGGTAAAGGTAGAAAGGGCGGTTGTCTTGGGGTGGGATAAGCACGGGTGGCTGTAAGAGATAAGCTTTGAGAGCTTCAAAGGCTTGGTGACATTCTTCGCTCCATTGGAATGCAATATCATTTTTAAGGAGGTGATGGAAAGGTTGACACCGATCCGAGAGTTGGGAGATGAAACATCAGATAGATTGAAGCTTACCTTGTAAACTATGCAATTATTTGAGATTTTTGGGTGGGGACATTTCTAGGATAGCTTTGACTTTAAATGGATCGAACTCAATGCCACGCAAAGAGACGATAAAGCCAAGAAGTTTTCCGGAAAGAACACCAAAGACACATTTCTTCGGTTGAAGGCGGACAGAATATTGTAACAGGCGATCAAAAATAATGGTTAAAACATCGAGATGTTCACTACGATGTTTAGACTTGCCGAGAAGATCGTCGACATAGTCTTCAAGGATAGTGTGCATAATGTCATGAAAAATGTAGGTCATAGCCTGCTGATAGGTAGCACCAGCATTCTTAAGGCCAAATGGCATGACACGATAACAGAAGGTTCCCCAAGGAGTTATGAAAGTAGTTTTATGTTGATCGGCCGGGGCTACCAAAATTTGATTGTATCCCGAAAAACCATCCATGAGAGAAAGCATTTCATGGCCCGCAGTGAGATCAACAAGTTGATCAATACTAGGTAAGGGGAAGTCATCCTTAGGGCAAGCGAGGTTAAGATCCCAGAAATCTGTGCATATCCGAAGTCCCCCTGTCGCTTTAGTGACGGGTACGATGTTAGAAATCCATTGAGGATAGTCAATAGGTAAGATGAAGGAAACAGAAAGGAGTCGTTGGAGCTCCTCTTTGACCAAGAGAGCAATGCGTGGATGCATTTTTCTCAATTTCTATTTGATTGGTTTGGAATCGGGGTTTAGGGTGATGTTATGGACAGCGATGGTAGGATCAATTCCTGGCATGTTAGCGTAAGACCATGCGAAAGCTTGGTTGCGAGCACGGAGAAAGGTAGTAAAGGCGGCTTGTTCTGATGTGTTAAGGGATTGTCCAATCTTCACAATGTGAGGATCCTCCTCCGTGTGGATATTGATTTCTATGGTAGATTCGTTCAGCATAGTTTGGGTTTCAGATGGTAAGGCTCGTTGAATATAAGAATCATCCGCGCCAAGGTAAGTGAGGATGGAGTCGTCATCCTAGCATTCAACAACATTAATCAAAGGTGAATCCTCTTCGATCATGTCTGGATAAAGAAGGGGCAAAGAAAATGGGTCGTCATTATCGCGTTGATAAGTGAGAGGACCTATGAAGATAGCATTTATGAAAAAAAAAAAAGTTAGGAGGGATGGATTCAGGGTCTATAGATTCTGCGGGTGATGATGGCAAAGTGGGTGATGATGGTTTGGTAGGGGCAATGTCTTCTTCTTCCAGGATACAGCTGACAGGAGGTGTCTCCTGTGTAGGTGTTTCGGGAAAACCGAGACCACTGCGATCATTATGTTTATGGGTAGTCACGGGAATGAGTGTATGTCGGCCTTGTTTGTAAAGGCCAAAACCAAAGCCTTTCCACGCACAGCGAGTCAAGAAGGTGAGGGCAAAACGACGATTTGTCAAGTATTGAAAATCGGATTGGAAAGGAACCACACCAAGAGGAGGTTCAGGGGTAATGGAGGATGCGTCAACACCCCCATACATTAGGTTAGTGCGGCAATGGGGTGGTCCGTAAGAGATTATCTCCCCCACGCGACGGTCGTAGGTGGGATGTGCATGTAATTGTCCATACTCCTGTAGGGTAGGGAAAGAACTAATGTTATATAGGCGGTACTCCCCCAGCGTAAGGTGCTGAAAAACATCTACTAAGGGGTTGGAGGTTGGAATGTTAGCTGCGGGAAGGGAAGTGGTTTTTGCGATGGTGGTTTTATCAATTGAAGGCGTAGGCGCGGTTGAGGTGGATGGTTGAGGTACATTTGAGGAGGATGGTTGGGTTGAATGTATGGGTGTCTTGATTGGTATAAGCACATCGTTAGGGCGGTATAACATATTGCAGGTTTTAAAGGGGGGAGGGTCAGCGTTTACGGTGTAAGACTTCCCCTCGTACTCAAATTTTATGCATCTATGTAAGGTTGAGGGAACGCATCCCATGGCCCGGATCCAAGGATGACCCAGCAATATATTATATTGGAACTCTCCCTCAAGGACATAGAAGAGTTCGGGTAAAGTACGTGGTCCTACCCGAATGTTGAGGATCACGGTGCCTAAGGTAGAAGTAATAGCGTCATTGAATGACCGCAACATGATGGGGTTGGCACACATGCAACTAGAAGGGATGTTCATCTGTTGGAAGGCTTTTGAAGAGATGATGTTTAGGCTAGCGCCCCCGTCAATCATAACCCGACGTACTCGAATATCCCAGACGTAAGCGGAGATGAAAAGGGCAGGGTCAGGGTCTTCTGTACCAAAGTCGACAATTTCATCTTCAGAGAAACTGACTGCAGCAGCTTGTTGTACAGAGACAGAAGTGGTTGGGGTAGTGGGTTTTTTGGTGAGAGAAGCAACGTGATTGGGTGTTAGAATGGAGGCGACAGGCAGGGTTTCATTAGGTAAAACCTCTATCCCTTGAAGGATCTCAACGAGAGCTTGTCGATGAGATTTAGAAGTCTGAATGAGATCATACAGTGTCATTTTTACGGGTGATTGGTGAAGCTGTTTAATCATATTTCGGTGGGCAATGCCATTAGAGACGGGATAGGTGGGTCCGCGAATGACCACTTTAGGTGGTGGTGCAATTGGGATGTTTGACAGAGAAAGAGATGCCGCAGGTGTGTCTTCTTTTGCTTTCCCATTGTTTTTCTGCCCTCGAGTAGCGATACTAATCATATTAATCTCGTAGACCTGAGATGAGGAAGATGGTGGGGATAACTCATGGTCTTCAAGAGGTGGGGTTGTAATAATGATAGATCTTGGTGAGGCGGGGGACAGATGGTATAGGAGAGGGAATGGAAACTAAAGGTCTCTCCCTTCGTAAGTTGTCTTTCTTAATCTTTCTATCCGGGAGAGGTGACTGGCGAAGGATGGTTTTTAGAGCTTTGCATCCCTCCACATCATGTCCTGGTGTGTGGTGATAAGCACAGATTTTAGACTCATCGTAACCCATAGGTCGGGGCTTAGACGGGTCATAAGGTCTAAGTGGAGGTAGGGAAATGGTCGCATTCTCCACCAACATAGCAAGGATTTTGGCGTAAGATCCTCTGAGTGGGTCAAAATCAGGAGAGGATGAGGGTATTGATTGTGTGGGTTTTGGTAATGTTTGGGCATGATTGGTTCGCATGGGTGGTGGTTTAGCCGAGGGGTGTTGATACATGGTTTTTACTAAACGTGATTTCTTTGGCGCAGAAGCTATGTTGGATGATGAGGCCGCAGATGATGTGGTATCAGAAAACAACCACGGGGAAATAGGAGTGACTGAAAACAAATCTTTTGATGATGGAATTTGTTTAGGGTTGATAGGTGGACAGGATACGCGGGGTGGCGGTGTTGCTATACCCTGGAATTTCTGTATAGGTGCGGAAGGCGTAGGTTGTTTTGAAGAAAATGCAGGAGGTATGCTATATTGATGTAAGGTAGAGGGATGGGGTCCCAATATGGAAGGTAGGTATGACGATGATGGTTTTGATTGTGATAGGGGCACGGATTGAGTTTGTCTCCTAGGTGGCGGAGCGGATTTATTTTTGGATAGATCGAGTCGCTTAGGCGGGTGCGTTAGACTGGGCATTGGTGAGGTCCCAAGCGTATGGGAAGATCTAGTTAAGTTGATAGAAGTGGACGGGGCATTTGGTAGAGGTGAGGGGGGTGAAGGTGAGAACAGGGGCATTTTAAGCTTCTGTAAGCACTTCGGGTATATGGTGGAGACATCAGGATCAGTCATTTGCATTTGAGTAGAAAAAGGGGTACTCAAACGTTCCCATAGGGCCTGTCTATCTTCTGTGGAATGACAGTCTCCAGGTGTGATTTGTAATTTTTGTACGGAAGAAAGGTGGGTTGTAATTTCAGTCCACTGCGGGTGTGACACAGGAGGTAGATGAGGCACTGTATCAATAGATGTTAAGAGGTCAACCGGTCATTGAAAAGATTTAGGCCATGAGGGACTAATAGGTAGGAGGGCGTGTTCGAGGGGATCTATCACGTTTAAAGAATGTGGTGATGTTAGTGTAAGAGATTTCTCGTCTAAGGATGTCAAAAGGAGTGGCGAGCCTTCCTCTTGTGTAGCAAGAGTGGTAGAAGGGGACGTTTGGGAAATAGATAAATTAGATAGCATCCGCTCACAGTCTTGTAGGGATGTGGTGTAAGAAGACTCGTCGATGAGAAGAGAAGTCCAGGCAGTTAACTCTTCTATGGGTAAAGGAATGATTTCACTTTGGCTTGATGGTGGTGAAGGAGGTTCAAACTCTTGTGTTGGTGGAGAGGCTTGATTTAAAAATTTTTCAATAGAGGCTTTTGGCTGAGAATCAAAGACTGCATGGATCTCATGAACACTCTCCTCGGCTAAGATATCTTGGTTCACGTTACTGTTGGACGAGTGATTCGGAAATGGCTTGTTGAAAATTTTCAGATTTCGGTTAGCAGGGGCGTTAGGATTATCGAGGGTTATATCCCCTGCGTCAACCATTTCCTGCACTATGTTTTTCAACATCTTGCAGTTTTCATGACTATGTCCTTTTACGCGGTGAAAGTTACAAAAGTCATTTTCTTTGTACCAGGAAGGTATTGCGTGGGTGGAGTCAAACCCAGAGTGAGGTTTAACAGGGGGCAAGGTGATAGCCCCAGCTTTGAGCAATTTCTCCAGGATGACACCATAAGTTTCTCCCAAGGGAGTGTAATTGGTGGGCTCGGCTTTGTATTTATAAGTGGTTTTCGGTGGAGTATTGGACGGTGTTTGAGATTTGACCATTACCGCGTGGACAGCTCCTTTTGATTTAGAAGAAGTGGACGCGTGAGGAGTGGTGGTGTTTGGCTTGTTGGTAGAATCAGGAGTTCGGAAATTGGGGTTTTTGTTACGCAACCGCAATTTCTCTTCTTCTAAGGCTCGAATTTCAAGTTTCCGAGCCATGGTAAAGGCCTCGTCGAATGTGTGGAAAGTTTGAATTTGGAGGGTAGGGGAGATGTGCTTAGCGCAGGCCCGCGTAAATAGTTCAATGAGTTCGGTTTGAGGCAAGGCATACGTAAGTTGGTTGATAAGGCCCCGCCATCGTCCAACGAAATCTGCGATAGATTCGTCTTCAAATTGTCGGATGGCATAGAGGTCAGTGATAGATACTTTCTTGGCAATGTTAATGGAGAAATGATCCAAGAAAGATTGGGCTAGTTGGTTAAAAGAGAAGATCGAATGCTGGGTTAAAGCACTGTACCACTCCAAGGCGGGGTCCTGATAAGGACATGGGGAAGGTGCGGAGTAACAAGGCGTCATCATGGGCAATCAAATAACAAGCATGTCTAAATGATTGCAAGTGTTGTTGAGGATCCTCTTTACTGTTAAAACGAGTAAACTTTGGCAACTCCCATTGAGGAGGATATGAATGAAGGGGGACAGAAGGGTGAATGGGCTCCCGACAAACTTGCTCGTATGTCAAGGCGCTACGAATTCCTGAAACGGAAGCCTCCAGGTTTTGCATTTTTTCCATCATTTGTTTGATGAAATCTGTGGTTGGATGAGATGATGGTGCCACAGAATAGGGATGTCCCATATAAGGTGTTGAGGTTACTGGATACGTGTATGGGAATGAAAAGGTAGGCGGAGCTTGAGAAGGAAAGCTCGTGTGAATAGGTGGCAGAGAGTAAGTCATGAATGGAGTGGTCTAAAAGAGAGATGAGATAGGGGCAGTTGGTGGTAATGATACGTGGGGTCCAGGGTTAACCAAAGGAAAGCTAATCGGGGTCGTATGAACCTCTGAAGCTGTCGGATTGGGAGACGGGGCTAGAGATGCAGGAAGTAAGGCAGTGTTATCAGGAGGAGTGGGAGCTAAATGAGCAGCTATACTAATAGGCATGCCAATAAGGAGCTGACCATCAGGCGTACGGTCAGGGGCATGAGACAAATAGTATTGTACAGCGCTGGGATTAGCATCCAGAAATTTGGCAAAGTCCTTGTCTCCTACAGGAATTTGGGGGATCTCACTGGTGTCCGTAGGGTTCCCTATAGAATGTGAAGGGGGTGATTCAGGCAAAGACACAGAGCAAGCATGTGAAACCATGGCGGCGGCTTGCTTCCGAGTGATGACAACCATAGACAAGAACACACAGGAAAGTTTTAATCTATCAAGAACAAAAACAACCTCAGAATGATGAATTTGGCAAGTTGCTGGTTTGTCAGGGGCTGATGAAGACAGTAACCGATATCGGTTTAGTAACCGGTGTCGGTCACAGATAAAATGACGTCGGTCCCTTAACCGATGCCGGTGTCAAAAGTCTAGGATAAGAAGATATAAAAGGCTGCTAATTTGATTTTTAGCAACGTTGAGTATATTTATCAACTTATTGATCACAGAAGACAAAGTATGACAGAGAAAACAGAATTTGAAAACAAGCAAGAGGCACACGCAAATCTAGAGACTAATCCTAGGGTTAATTTTAGTTATCGTGGGCTTATGCCTTTAGACGTAAGATGATGTCAGAATCCTAAACAACAAGACCTAGGGGAAATGTCAAGTTTGTTTTGGCTTATAAGGTTACCTCAATCGGGCGGAGGAATACCGTGGAAAAGGGGGGATGTTTGAGCTGTTGTGTTAATTGTGAAGTGATTCGGTATGTGTTGTGCAGTGAAACTAAGGTTAATTTCCTGTCAATACCGTGGATATCACCCCCACGTGTACGACCTGTTACTTAATCTATGTTCACTAGAATTGAAGAACAACAAGAAGGAATGCAATGCACGTGTTTTAAACTCAAATCGAAAATTATATTCGATGAAGCAAGAGAGATGACTTTCACTACTGTGAAACTAGGAAAGCAAGACAAATTCTTTACGAAATATATAACAAAAGCAATAGCAAATATGCTTCCTAAAATGAAAATAAGCAAGAGAAAGAAACCCGAAATGGGTCCCACCGGGCGTGCCAAAATGTTTCGCTCGGAATGGTTCGGCTTCTGGGAATAGAGTTGCTTCTATCCTTTCATTCCTTTTAGAAACAGATGAGGTTAGGGTTAGGAGGAATACCTGTTGAATGTCGAGATGGTGTGCGCGTACCGTAGAGAAAGATCAGGCTGACTGCGGAGAACTCCTTTTTGTCTTGGAAGGACTACCTGCAAATAAGAACACAAGACCACAAGATTTTGATTAAACAATAAATGAGGAAACTGCCTTGGGCCCAGAAAATATAAAACTTCCTTTCGAAGGTGGTCAGTTCCCCTGCTAATATGAATTAACACAAAAGACTTGCAAAATATCAATTAAATTATTTCGTTAAACTGGGTAGGGGGAAAGGCTGGTTTTCTGTTTTTGATCAGAGGAACCGATGCCGGTTACTGATAACTGATACCGGTGGGTTCTAGGATCTTCTTGGTAGCTATGGTGTTTGTAATGGCTGGTTTTTTGGATGGTATTAGGAAATGGGATGATTAGAAGCAAAAGAATGACAGTTAGATGCAATGGCACGTTGGGTAGTGGATTCAGAAACGGATTTAGGAGGACTGAGATTCAAGAAGCATAAACAATGTTATAACAAAGGACATGCAAGATGTGACTTACTGGTTTTGACCAAGATGCAAGTTGATCTCCTTGGTGTAAACACTTCTGGTTTCTTTACTCGTCTCTGCTCTGTCAAGTGAAGATCTGGACTCTGTTCCTCGCTTGCAATGCTCTCTGTTGATCCAGAAATCCTTTGACTGATCTCCAAAATGAAATTCCGATCCGTTGTTTTGGTTTGGGGAGCCCATTTACAGGGAACCGATGGCGGTTACGTAACCGACGGCGGTCGAGTAGGAACCGGCATCGGTAAGGAAAAAGTAGGCTATTTTTAGTAAAATAGCCCGCCTTCCCTGCTTTTCTCCCGAGAGATCAGTTGCGGGCTTGGTCAAGTGGCTAGAAGGTCGGCTTTGGGTGCGAGTAAGGAGGCATTAGTTATGGATGTGAGTCTAGACCAAGTCACAGGTCTTAATTAGGTTAGTTTAGGGTTAGGGCTAGGTCATGATGAGGTGGCAAAGTGAGGTGGCGGGTAAGGTGATGTGGATTTATCAATTACAAGGTAATTAATAAATAATTGTGTAAGGTTTAGGTAATGAGGTTAGATTGCGAGATGAGATGCGGGTCACAAGGGGTCGTAAGACACAAATTTGGTGTCTACAATGAAAACTGCTAAAGCAAAGAAACAAACAAAATCACAAAGAAACTAGAAGAGGTAAATGTCATTCTTAAGCCAACTAGGGATGTGTGAGGAGGTGTGTTACTTCGTTAATTCCTACTAATTAACTCTATATTACTAATTAATAAATGAAAGCTAGTTAATTGAACAAAGGAAAAAAAATAATCTACTTGTTTTTGTTCTTTTTAATGATTTAAAAAAGGGGGGAAATGCAAATAAAGGAAAATTAATTAAATTAATCTAATGTTTTTTTATTTTATGTTTACTAGAAACAAAAGAAATGTGTACAGACAAACTAACTTCTTCTAATTAAATGAAAGTGCTTATTTTCTAATGAAAATTAACTAAACAAAGAGATATCTAGATGTGGTTATTTCCTGGTGTAGAAGATTTAATTAATCTAATAAACAAATGCTTTTTCCTATTTGTAATTGTGGATCCAGAAGCTTTCTAATGAAGAAATGTAAATAGAACACAGACACAGAAGCATCTAAAGCTAACTTCCCATGCAAATCCACAAGGATAGGCAGAGAAACTACTTTTCATAAAAGCTTTTCTCGTGTGAAACCAATATTGAATTTTGAATGTAATGAAATTTCCTAAACAATTTAATGAATGAAGAAATGATAAAAAATCACTGTAGAAAAAACTTCGTCTGAATCCTTCTCAAGAAAATCCACAGGGATAACCTTAGAGGAAATCCTCAACGAAAGCTTTTGAAATAGAAAATTAATGTAATAACTATTACAATTTAATATTTATGAAGAAATGTGTTTGATCATACTAAATATTTGAATCTATCTAAATAAGTAAAGAAACTTCCAGGAATTCAAAGACTCCACCAACTTGGAAATGTTCTACTGAGAAACATCCAATGTTGAAAATGCTTCTTGATTTCCCCTCAACTTCTTTCCAATGTGTGTTCAACATATCTAGAGAGCTATGCTTGAATATTTATAGGAGAAATGGGATAATTTTGGATTTTTCTTGTTTGTAAGTAATCTAGCAATAATGCGAGAAAGAGAGCAGCAAGGAAAAATAAAACATTTTCTTATGTACTTCTTGGCGGGATTCTGGAAGCATAATAGTGCAAAATAAATCGATAAACTCTAGCCAATGCTTCAAGAAGAATCTTGGTTCTTATATAACTTTGGTAGGGAAGTGGTTCTATCCCACTTGACATCTAATAAATACCAACACACTTAAAGGAGGGGTGGTTAACTTGCTTACAAAAACGAGTAAGGAAGAGGAAGTTTGTACACATCTAACAATATTAAGAACAACCAAATTGGTTAAGAAACGTGTGCTAAAAATGAGTTTGAATAAGTTGACATGCATTCAAAACATGCCAAAATAGGCTTGGTCAAAATCACATGAAACCGTTGGTCTGCACAGACTGATGGTTATGCAACCATCATGGTGATTGCATAACCACCGCTCAAGGGAGACCAACGGTTACGAAACCGTCGGGGCGGTTCTATAACTAAAGGCCAAAGGGATAAGAAAAAGGTACAAAATGAATTAAGGAAAGTAGGAAAAAGATAGAAAAGGACAATCAAGGTAAGATATCATGTTGGAAGTAAGAATTTGGATCTGAACATCATTGGAAATATAGTTTTTCATCGTTGGGGATTTTTACCTATTTTTATAATGTAGCACGTGCAAAATCGGGTGCGTATAGAAATATATTCATAATAATAAAGGAAGGATGATCATGAAATATACCTAAAAGAGACTAAGATCAAATTTCACAAGTGTAAAAAGAGATTGAATACATTATGTAATATAATTAATATGTGTTTAATAAGGGTTATTATGTATGGTACAAAATATTCACTAGAGACACTATATGCAAATATTCAACTTTAAGGGACAAACAGTGGATAGAGATGAAGGGTCTGTTGAAGTCACATGTGTAAATTTTGGGACAAACCATCATTCCTTATTTATCCACTTGTATATGGGTCTATATTTCTCCTATATAGGAAGAGTGTTAGTGTGAGAAACATTACTAGATGTGGATGTTCATCAAGTGTAACAATGTATGCAATTCTATGTCATAGAGGAGGTGAAGTAGATCTATCTACATGTTGTGTCATATAAGTGATGATACATTTTTCCTTTAATAACTTAAGTTTATGATTTAATGCATCATAATAATTTTCACGATGTTTATTTATATGATGGAATTTTCAAAATGGACAATCCTTTTCATTTTTGATCCTATGAGGAAGATGATTAGTAGATGATGATCAAATCAAACTTTGTTTAATTAGTGTAAGTAAAATGTCATGGGGACTATCATGATCATTATCAAAATATATGGGATTCCATTTAGGAAGAGGTGCTTTTCATACTTTGTTATTATGATTAGGATGATAAAAAATATTACCACGATGTAAAGTATTCACTTGATTATCATTGCCTATAGTTTTTTTTGTGTCATAATCATGTGTAACATAAGGGATTATCATCTAAAATGAGAAGAAACAAAATCATTGTCATCTAACTCTTTGTAATAATAAAATTCATGCATATCATCATAATGGATGTAACTATGATGCATTATTTCATCTTCATTATCAAAAGCATAAGGGACACCATCAATTAATGTATAAAAAGAAGGAAAAACATCCACATGTGCACTAGAAATGATCTGGAGGTCAATTTTAGGCATTATAATTTGCTAAAATATATTTAAACAAGTACATTACAAAATATCATTTTGTTATATTTCCAACCCCTATTATAATGCGTGAAACATACACCATATGCTCCTGGTGTCACTGGTCAAAGTTTGGGTCAAGGTTGGTCAACATGCAAGCATGGGTCAAACAGGACCCTGGTTAATTTTTTAAAATGTATTTACATGATTCAAGGTTGACTAAGTAAAAAATGGACTTGGACTTGTTTGGTTTGATTTGCAAGTCTTTTTCGAGCATGTGCAAAAAGGGGTTCAATGGTGGGCTCCACTTTTATTTCAGAAGGGAACCCAACCACCATGGAAATAATGTAATTTTAATTTTTCAATTAAACTATAGTTTTTTCACATTATTTTTGTGCCATATCATGCTGACATCTGGAAGGTGAATAGCTCATCAATTTGTTGATTTTGGAGAGGTCCACATGGTGGGTCCTTAGGCCACCACATGGCATGCCACCTGATTATTTACATTAGTCAAAACTAGATAAGATACATATATTCCAACCCAAATGGATTGGACCATCTTACCAAATATAATAGTCCAGCTCGAGTGGTCAAGATCTAGCTCATCAAATTTGTAAAAGTCCTCTCAGCTCGACGGGGACATTCACACCAACCTCCAACTCTCCAACCATTCACGTCGAGCTTGTGGAGGGGTGTTATTCACCAATGTGGAAAAAAAAATATACGTGTCCATAACCATGAGAAAAATGGGAGGTTGAATCCTATTTAAAGTCTTAAGATGTTCCTATCCCACGAAATGTGGGATAAACCCACTCAACCAAACTTGCATTATTGGAGTCAAACCAGTAACGTCCATCCAAAAGGATAAGCACCCAACCGTTCCCAAATGCCCATGTAAACACTATAAATTGGGAATTTTTGTATTTGAAGTAACATTGGGACATACACTGTTTATTATTTTATAAAGGGTAGCTTGTAAAGAATGGTGATTTAAGCCATTGTAGGGGCGTTTTTAGCTTCTAAGAGGGTTTGGAGAATTTTCCAAAACTTAGAGACACTCCATATGGATTTATTATTTTTCCATTGTGATGTTCATTTTATTTTATTAGAAGTGTTTTATAGTTGCTTTTGACAGAGAAATAAGGGAAATTGAACGTGTAAGTACTTTAGGAAGGTAAGGGACGTTTCCGGATGTAATCTGAATCCTCTAAAAGTATGGTGATATAATTTTTGTAGGTTATTTGTTTCATTATGGTATTTTGTATTTTTATTTGTACTTACAATCAAATTTTAATGGATCGGTTCAGATGAACTTGGAAACGTAGCCAATTGGTGAACTCTGTAAAAAAAATTGGTGTTGTGTGTTCATATGCATCTGTTATTTTCTAATTATTTGCATATTCAAATCATATTTTAATTAATTAGATGTGATTATATCATTTTCATAATTATTTCAAAAATTGTTTTTGATCATTTTGATGATGTAAATTGCAAACGAATAATCGTTTTAAACTCTAATTTTTGATTCAGAATTTGTGCACATTTAAATCAGATTTTGGATCAGTTTCTCAACTCTTTTAAATGAGAAAATTGATATTTAATCAGTATCTAATTTTCAATTATTTAATAGTCGAGGGCCTTACTACAGTTTGTACATCAAATGTTTCTATCAAAACTGGTAGAATATAGGATTAGCTTCTGTTTTACATTTTGATATCAAAATTTTAGTAGTTTTTATTTAGTTTGTGCATACATTTGGGATTGTTAATATTATATTTGTAGTGTGCAGTTATTCGGAGTATAGGTTGTTTGCAGAAAATAGGGAACCATGTAATAAGATGGATAGATGGATCTCTTTAGATCTTTCTTGCAGGGTGATGGATATGGAAATGGAATCCATTTAGTTAGCATTGGTCATAGTGCTTTGGTGAGTAAAATATATGGTGAAGGTTTATTTTTTGGTATGGTATGTGTGTATACACTAAAATTAGGTCACACTCCCCCTTCGTCCCTGACATATAAGCCCCCCTTTATTACATCTACCTAGTCATGGCCCCCTTCACCCTACTAATATTAATTTAATTAATTAAATTAAATTAATGCTTTATCCTCACTATATTTATTATTTAAATATCTTATTTAAGTAATATCTACACAAACAGTTCACTTAGACACCTCACCAAGCTAACTCAACCTAAGACCTATTCTTAGCAAGTTACCATAACTAACTAAGACTTACCTAAACCCTAAAAATCAATGCCTACACTCCCTCTAACCACATTCCTGCATTCTCACAAGAAGCTCCCAGTTGAATCCGCGGGATAACAACACAAGATCTGAGGAAATTAGGAGGATCTCCTTAAGTTTAGTAAACCTAGGAAATACTGCCTTGACCAACGTTAGTTACCCCTAACCATCACTTGTTAAGATGGACCGCCATTGGTTACCCCTTTTAACCCCAAAACAACCTTATTCTCAGGGTTGGAAGTTGGAAGTTGGAAGCAAGTTGGTAAACATTGGGAGAAAGAGTAAACGAGCAAGAAGGAAATCTTAGAGAGATAACACATCTTCAGAGAGCCAATTCTAGCGGAAACTCACATCCAAAGAAGGAGATTGAGCATCTTCTCCTGCACAGCCATCCCAGCCACGATCTGATCTATCCAAGTAAAGAGGAGTGTGCATACAACCCATGTAGAATATTTTCTTCAGTTGGTGATCACTTGCAGCCTTCAAACCCATCATCAGCACCTCCATCATCCACACATAGACTTTCAGGAACAAAATCCAAGTAAGTATAATGTCATGCTTCTTTGGTTTATTTCATTGCATCATTATTTTATAACCCATTGTTCATCTTGCTCCTTATTGACCATCTCCAACACTTTTCACCTCCATAGACCCATCAAAACCTTGTAAAAACCTATCCCAGTCACCCAATACCTTGTCCCGACCAAACAAATCCTTTGTGTAATCACAAAGGAGACTGAAACCCCGTTCTATGACATTTCCAGATCTCACGGTAACCGGCACCGGTTATACCTAACCGTGGTCAGTCGCCCCTAACCGACGCTGGTCTCTGTGTTTGCCCCCATAGCCTTAAACAAATACCTATCCACCTAATTTTACCTCACCATCACTCACTTGTGACCTACCTGAGACCTTTATTAGACCTACAGAGACCCATAACCTATCATTTGACTTGTGGATTCTATTCTAGCTTAGCCTGTTAGATTAGATCTGTTTTCTTATTGTGTTTTTAAGTGAGATACATAAATCATTTCAAAATAAAAATAGGATCTACCTTGTTTTTCACATTAATTTGTTTAAAAAAGAAGACTAACAACCATTTAGGAAGTATCACACTTCCTGGATCTAGCTTACGTTAGGAAGTTCACTGCCCATATTGTTTAATTCTTTCTGGTGGTCTTGTTTTCATTATAGGTAGTTCCTCCTAGCCAAAAGGAAGATCTCACAGTCAGCTGTGGATTCAAAAGTCATACACATGCAACAACCCATCAACTGACATTTGAACAGGTATTCCTCCTACGCCCGTTACCCTATTTTTTTTGTCAATGCTTCTAAGAAACAATCTAAGAAAAAAAGGTGAAACATTTTGGCACACTTGGTGGGACCCATATGGGGTTCCTTGCATTTTATTCATCCCTAGGAAAAAATTATGTTTGTTTCCCTTCTAAAAGTGTACACACTAATTTTATTCCTTGGTAATCCACTCCTTCTTTCTATTTGCTCTAAAGGAAACGTTTCTTTTGGTGTATTTAAAAAGAATCATTTCTTCATGCTTTCTACATTTTAGTGAAAGAGCATCCCTCTTCCTATTCATCTTATTGTGTCATCAAATTTCACATTTTCGATTTGGGTTCTAAAATCATTACATCTCATTTTGATTTTCTACAGTAGCTCACATTAAATGAGGGCAACCTATACGCTGGAAGTCATTACCAGCTGATGGTTGACAAAGGAATCGTAGAAAAGCACTTCTATCCTTTTCTCTTTCTCTGAGTCTTACCAAGTTACACAAAAAATTCAAAATACATACATTCTTAAACAACATCTTACTTGGAAGAAGCTGTAGGTGATCACACGATCATGGCACAGTGGGCACCCAGATTGCTGCTCTGTTGAGTCATACTTCAGAGTGAAAGCCACCCCCACCATAACATTCCTGAAACCTCACCATTTAGAACTCTTTCTTTGTAGGAAGCCTTCCTCACCAAAAAATTCTATTGTTCTGTTCATAACAGTGAGTCCACATAAATAACACAAGCTGAACAAACGTAATAGAATAAGCACTCTAGGAACATTCTTTCTTAGTGTTCTACTTGATTTGCATTTTGAGGAGAGAGATTTCAATCATTATTTTTGTCTTTCCTCACACACTCCCAATCATAGTTGGTGTATTCTAACTTCTTCTAAGTGGGTCTGGACCACATCTACATCATTCTGGAACTTATGGGTTTGATTCCACATCAAATTCTAATTCACAACCACTTTTTCTCATCAATGTTTCAATCTCACAGTAACCGTCATCGGTTACCTCTAACCGTCATCGGTTAAACTAAACCGATCTCGGTTCTAGGTCCTTTCACTAACCTACTCAAAAGGACATTTTCACTTCACTTTCTTCCACTTTCCACAGTCTCTGTCACTGTCATTTTTCCCATTAATGTTTTACACATCCCCAGATTTGGCATACTTGTCATATTTTTCCTTCTGCCTCACTGTTTACTCACTGCCCATTTTCTATAGTGACCGGTAGCTGTTACCCTTGACCGACATCAGTTTTCCCTAACCATCATCGGTTATCCTATTTCACATTCCACCCACCATTTGTTACTTCATCCATTTTTTATCACCAGATTCACATGTTCCTGCTATTCTCTGTATTATTTATAGAGAAATAGCCCCACCTGATCAATATTGGTTCACATGGTACTGACCCAAATACAAGTGAACACCCTCGTGTTCCACACCAGTTGCCAACCACTCCCACCTAGTCCTTCAGCACCCTCTATTTTATCACTAGTCATGGATCCTATCCAGCCTACTAATATCGCTACCAAAGATGAGAAGTTCACACGACTCCTTGACCAAAACCCTACTACCTTGCAGTTTTACCTCTACCATTCATCCACTCGAGACACCTCGGGTCAGTTGTTATATGGCATGCCCGTATCTATCCCCCCGACACTCGCACCCACTTCTGCCTCAGCCCCATCTGGCTCCATGCTACCTACATCCACCTTACCCCTAGTTGTTTCGTAGTTAGGTCCTATACCCGATATGACTGCCACATATGTTACCTCTGTAACACCCATTACATCCACCATACCCTCGGTGACTACCCTAAAACACAACCTCATCTACCCCTAATGTCTCATACATACTTATAGCTGCATTACCACCTCTAGTGTCGGTGACTCCTACCCCATTTCAGAATGTGGTTCTTTCTATTCCACAATCATTAGCCCCTATTGCTACTAGGGTTACCACGACCCTTCCACCCCTATATACATACTACCAACAACCACCTGTTTCTTCTATCATTCATTCTGAGTACGTACCCCCTATTTCATTACCTTCTTCTCCACCACTTTACATGGAAGCCCCATATATGGGAATTCCACCCCCATTATATACCCAAAACCAACCTCCTCATGTTATAGGAGGCATCCAATCATCACAACCCACCAATGACCTAGTTAAATTGATGATGGATAAGATGCAGAAACTGGAGGCATCGGTTTCCAGCTCCCACAACACTCTTACCTATGATGAGATTTACAACGAGCCAATTCACCCATCCATTGCTATCCGTTCATACCATGTGCATTGGGAAATGCCAAAATTCAACCACTTCAATAGTAAGGAAGACCCACAACAACATTTGTACTCATTTAAACATGGATGTTATTTGATTACTCATGATGATGCCTTAATTTTGAGAACTTTTCCCATGTCCCTCACTAGACCTGCATTAGATTAGTATAGTGGGTTACCCAAGCACTCCATATTTTCATTCAATCAGGTAGCCCAAGCTTTTTTGGATCATTTTTCTGACAATATCGCCAAGAAAGTTACCATGACTGATCTATATTCCACACATCAGTATGAGGATGAATCTATCATAGATTTTGTTGCTCGCTAGCGCAACCTGATCAATCAACTTACCTTTCAACTGCCACAAACTGAAATCATCGAGCTCTTTACCCGAGCTTGCGCCAGACATATCTTCCCAACATTTCAGGTCTAAAATTTCCAAACATTCGATGAGCCATTCACTATGGCATGAAAATTAGAGATTCGGGCCATCAAAGAGAAGAAAATCAAATTACGAAATAAGAATTCGACATTCAAGTCGAATGAAACGTCCTCTTCTTCCAAACCTCCAACCAATTACTCAAAGGATAAAGGTACTACTAACGCAGTGGTACTCAAGGTTGGCCCAGCTCATCTATCTAATCAGGCTACACCCTCATCTAATATATCACCTGTCCAGGATTTTCGATTTAGACAAGAGCAAAAAAAATATACCCAAATTGGGGAACCTTACTCTTCTGTCTTAGAAAAGCTTATCAAAGCTAGTGCCATCACCCTTCCACCCAAAAAACAACACACTGGTTTTGACCCTGCTCACTCCATGCCCACGTGGTATAAGGGAATAAGATTTCTGTAACTATCACCGAGTGAAAGGTCATAGTGATGGAAACTATATCACTTTTAAGAATATTATCCAAGAAATTCTTGAGAAAGGTGAGTTGACTATGGATAATCCCAACGCCACCCCCAACCACAATTTGCAAATCTTTAAAAAACCATTTCCTAATCATGCCCCTTCATCCAATCAAATAGGTGAGACATCCACTCAAGATACCCATACCCGTGAGGTTCATGCGATCTTTAACAAGGTACCTGTCACCTCTCAATTACCTCACATCCCTTCCATAGAGGAAATCCTAGCCTGAAATCCTCCTTCCACATTAGAACCAACCGTCAATGTTCCTTCACCAATAGAAGAACACCCTTCATCTCCTACATCACCTACGGAGGAGTCTTCTACTAACATTGAGACCATCTCACCCCTAACTTCTCCACTTAGCGAACATTTACCTACTATACCTCCTTCACCCATAGAGGAGCACCCATTACCTCCTCCACCCACAGAGGAGCTTCCACTACCTCCTCCACCCACATAGGAGCACCTATCCGTTCCTCTACTCATAGAGGAAATCCCATCATCCCTTCCACCCATCATAGACCCGGTGGGGATACCTATTCCTCAAGGTGAGCATTCTCCATCCGCTACCCGACATCCAACAGACCTACTTTCAGCTCTCTTA
Source organism: Taxus chinensis (assembly GCA_019776745.2). NCBI lineage: Eukaryota > Viridiplantae > Streptophyta > Pinopsida > Cupressales > Taxaceae > Taxus > Taxus chinensis. The sequence continues at coordinate 815,162,730 of CM034149.1, forward strand.
CCCACAGAAGCTAAAGCCGACTGAGTCCCCATCTCTATGATGCATTTTATGGGAATTCCCATTAGGTCCTCACCAACTCCACCCACAAATGTGCCATTATCACGTTTGGATGATCACGTAGAGTATGTGGATAGAGCTTTGTTATGGGGGTGCCTCTTACTCCCTATCTCAACAAAAATGTAGAGATCCCTCGATGACACCTCCACTATCTACCCAAACACATTTCCACCCATCAAACAAAATACAACCACTACTATCATAGCCCCTTCCACGATACCCGCTAGCACTCACACCACACCCTTACCCATAACCCGACCTATACCTAAATCCAAACCCATACCCACAACATTTACCTCCACTAAACCTATTACCACTTTATGGGTCACACCTACCACCACCCTTACTCATCTACATATTAAATTGGATTTAGCTACATCCTCCAACATCAATACCACACCTACTCTGATACCCAAACTAAAGAAATAAAATCATCAACCTCATACCCCTTTCACACGAATCACACCCACACTTGTCCCATCTTCCTTAAGACCTAAGCTACCCAAAATGGTCAAGCACCCTTCACCCATCCATAAACCAATAACACAACCACCCATTCATGCCTCACAAATCTCTAACCTAACCAGGCATATAACACAACTCATACCTGCACCTACAGTCTCTTTACCACCAATACCTCTGATACCTTCAGTCACTGATTCACTACCTACTACACTTCAGTCATCGTCCCTCACACCCCAAGCGTGACCTACATCATCTACCTTCATAGCACCCCCATTATCCCCATGGGTAACTCACCCTCTTCCTCCATTTGCTTTTCCTTCTAGACCCCGTATACCCACATCACCTTTACCCAAGAAGGTGTAACCCAAAAACAAAACCCCACTACCCCATAACAAGGTAGTCAAAACAACCTCACACCCTCCTACGCATCCATCTATTGTACCTTTACCTAAATGAACTCGACTGATACCTCAAACCACACCAACGCCTAAACCCATGGCTCGACCTGTTTCTACTCTTCCAAAAATAGTTCCCTGACAATCAACCACACCCACACTTAAACCCATGTTCACTTCCCATTGTGATCCACTAGCAGGGTCCTATGCCAAAATTTTAACCAACCTCCTCGAGACTTCTGTTATAACATTATTGCCATTCCGACCTTATGACCCCCTCAAACCCAAGCCAAAAGGGTTTGATGATACTAAAATTTGTGCATACCATTTTGTGCCAAGGCATGATGTGGAGAACTGTAAGGCCTTGAAAACTGTCCTTATCATATTGTGTCCAACCAAAACCAACTTTGATGACAATGACCTTCTTGACAAGCATCATGATTCACCTACACCCATTCCCACATTACCCACTCAAAAACCACAACCTCCACCCTCACAGCTCCTGGAACCACACAAAAAGTTTGAAATTAATATGGTTCACATCAGAGAACTTGCCACGCCACCACCCAAATGTTGTTGCGCCCAACTAACCTCATTGGGCTTTTCTCCTCCATTAGGTTTTTTCCCTTCATGTTGTTATGCCACTTACCCTACACCTTCTCCATTTGAAAAATTCCCTCAAATCAACATGGTGCACATCACTACGTGTGCGCAGAAGGGTAAAGAAAAGGCAACTGACCCACCAACCAATCTTATACCCAACATACCATCTGCTCCCATACCTAAAATAACTATCTACGGCCCCAAATACCCCATTTCTAATGGCATCACACATCACACCATGCTCAAACAATTACACCAATCTCCACTCAAAATGTCCTTATATGACCTCATCCAAACCTCAGAATACCATCATCAAGCCCTCATGGAGGTTCTTCAATCTATCGAGGTTTTACCCAATGACCCTACACCTATAGCCTCCATTATCACACCCCATCATCCAGCCTCCCTCACCAAATTACCACCTTCATCCTCACCTCACCTTGTTCACCAAGTGGCCTCCTTCATCTTCTCAGAGACAGAGATCACGCCATACCAAAATGAGGACCCAAACCTAGCCCTCTTCATCTTTGTACACATTGATGACATACGGGTACGCCATGTGATGATTGATGGAGGCACTAGCATTAACATCATTTCATCCCATGCATTTTCTCAAATGCGCATACCTGACAATTACATGCATAAACATTCGGTCATGCTGTGTTCATTCAACGATGCTATCACCTCCACACTAGGAACTGTCATCCTTCACATTCGTGTGGGCCCCCGCACTATTCCCAAATTGTTTTATGTGTCGGGAGGGGGAATTCCAATATAACTTGTTGTTTGGTAGACCCTGGATCCATGTCATGGGTTGTGTTCCCTCAACTTTGCATCGTTGTGTAAAGTTTGAACATGAAGGACATACTTATAGCATTCAATCTGACCCATCAACTTTCAAATGCAACATGCTTTACCAACCCAACGATGTACTCATACCGGTCAAGCCATCTACTTCCACAACCAATACCACTTCACCTACACCTATACCCACACCTACCAATATAGTTGTTGCTTTCACCGTACATACCTCCTCCAAGCCTACCGCTGCCATAACCTCCATGGCTAACCCATTAGCTTCCCAATCTCTTAACACCACCTCCACATCAACCTCTGACACATCATCCATACCAGCTACCCACATACCAACCAATGATCCCTTGGAAGGTGTTTTTAAATGCCTCACTCTGGGGGAGTACCACCTATATAGTGTCAACACATTACTTACTCTGCACGAGTATGGAAGCCTTCACCAACACCCTCGCTATGATCACCATATAGGAGAGCGCCTTCTTTATGGTCCTCCTCATCTTCGTACTAGTCTTACTTATGGGGGACTTGATAGTACCACCTACACACCTAAATAACCATCACAACCCCGTCCATTTTCCATAGACTTCCAATCACTTACCAATCACCATTTTTTCCACACCTTCCTGCACTGTTGTGGATGGAAGGGTTTTGGTTTTGGATTTTATGAGTAATGCTACCATACCGTTATTCCATGTACCACCCGTAAACATAATGACTGGAGTGGTATTGGATTCCCCGACCCTTCTACCAAACAGGCCCACATTGAATTGATTGAGGACCCTAGCCCTTCTCCACCTTCATCACCACCCTCACCGACAAAGTCGATGGATCCTGAATCTATCCCTCCTAAATTTTTTTTTCATAAACACCATTTCCTTGGGGCCTTTGACTTATCAATGTGAAGGTGAGGCCCCTTCCACTCTCCCATTCTTGTATCTTGAGATGATCAATGATGACATACCTACCATTAACATCTTTCAATGTTAAGATGATGAATCCATACTCACCTACCTTGGTGAAGAAGACTCATATATTCATTGGTCGTTACCCTCTGAGATGTAAACCATGTTGAATGAATCAACTATCAAGATCAACATTCATACTCAGGATGACCCGCACATCCTAAAGATCAGTCAATCTTTAGATGCTGCTGAACAGGAAGCCATCACTTCCTTTCTCCGAGATCATAACCACACTTTTGCTTGGTCTTACACAGAAATGCCCAGTATTGACCCCACCATATTGGTCCATAATATTGTAACCATTCCTGATGCCAAACCTATCAAATAAAATATGAGGAAAATGCACCCTCACATTACTCTTCTCGTCAAAGAATAACTTCAGCGTCTTCTTTCATTTCCTTCATCTTACCCATTGATTATCCTCGTTGGATTTCTAACACTGTCCCTGTTACTAAAGCAACAGGGGGACTCCGCATTTGCATGGACTTCCAAGACCTCAACCTCACCTACCCGAAAAATGACATTCCCTTACCCGGTATTGATAAACTGGTGGACCTTACCATGGGTCATGATATGCTCACACTCATGGATGGTTTCTTGGGTTATAACAAAATATTGCTCGCTCCAGAGGATCAACACAAGACCACATTCATTACCCCTTGGGGAACCTTTTGTTATTGAGCCATGCCTTTTGGCCTTAAAAACAATGGTGCTACATATCAACATGCTATGACTTACATCTTCCATGATATCATGCATCGCATATTGGAAGATTATGTGGATGATCTCTTGGCTAAATCTAAATGCCGCACTGAGCACCTGACTGTCCTCGAAACCATTTTTGATCGCCTCATTAAATATTATGTCCACCTTCAACCTAAAAAGTGTGTCTTCGCGGTTCTCTCAGGAAAACTCCTGGGATTTATTATTTCCCTCCATGGTATAGAAGTTGACCCTGCTAAAGTCAAGGCCATTCTGGAAATGCCTCCACCCATGAACCTCAAACAACTCCGTATCCTGCAAGTTAATTTGTAATCCATTCACAGTTTCATTTCACAATTATCGGATCGGTGTCAACCATTTCATCATCTTCTTAGGAAGGATGTATCCTTTAACTGGGATGATGACTATCACATTGATTTTGAGGCCCTAAAACAATACCTTCTCCAACCACCTGTACTCATTCCACTAAAAGATGATCAACCTTTTTACCTATACATATCAGCTACCGATCATTCCTTTGGAGCCATGCTCGCTCATCACGATGAACAACATAGGGAGCAGGAAGTTTATTACATAAGCCATTCTCTTTTTTACTATGAAACCTAATACATCCACCCAGAAAAGCTTTGCTTAGCCTTAGTTTTTGTTGCCACAAAACTCTGCCATTACCTACTCAACCAAAAAACCTATGTTGTGACCAACACTGACCCTTTACACTTCATGTATGCCAAACCCTATCAAAATCAACACACCATGCGATGGCTTATGCTTTTATCTAATCTTGACCTAAAATTCATTCACCAAAATTCCATTAAGGGCTAGGCTATTGCTGACCAACTAGCTAATGCACCTATTACTGGGGACCAACCCTCTAATTTTGACTTTCTCAATGAATTCATTGCTACCCTTTCCCTGGATGAACCCCCTTACCAAATGACATTGTTCTTTGACGGTTCCAAGTGTCAGTGTGGGGGGTGGAGCTGGTGTTATCCTCATCCCTCTGGATGGAGAACCCATGCCTTTGTCTTTCAAGCTAGACTTTGAATGCACCAACAATATTGCCGAGTACGAAGTGCTCGTACTAGGTCTCCAGACTGCCTATGCCCTTGATGTCAAATCAATCCACATCTTTGGTGATTCACAATTGGTCATAAACCAAGTCAATGGTATGTACCAATGTCATAGCGAGATACTTTAAAAGTATAAACATTATGTAGACATACTTTTGACAACCTTTGATCGTTACACCCTTCAAACCATCCTACGGTCAACCAACAAATTTGCAGACACCATGGCCTACTTAGCTTCCCAAATACCCGCGTCCCCTACTAATTCCAAAATATTTTTCACTGTACAACACCTCCATTCACCTTCTTATTTACCTCACGATGTTTACTCAATCAGAACTGAAACCCCTGACCCGAGTGACCTTTGGTATAAACAATACTCTGACTACCTTTCCCTCTCCATCTTACCTCTTGATCTCACCTGTAACGGAAAACACGCTTTCCTTAAGAAGGTCTCCCATTTCGTTATTCTAGGGGGACTCCTCTATAAGCATGGATTTGATGGTATTCTCTTACAATGCCTCACAATTTCTAAAATTCCTTATATCTTCAAGGAGGTTTGTGATGGCATATGTGGAGGTCATTTTAGTGGCCTTGTTGTTGCTAAGCGTATTCTTCGCCTAGGCTATTATTGGTTAACCCTTAACCATGATTGTTAGGAATATGTCAAATGCTGCATGAAATGTTAATAGCATTCCAACCTTCATCATACACCCAGTCATGCCTTACAGGTCGGTCGTGACCTTTGACCCTTCTCTCAATGGGGTTTGCATCTTGTCGGAGAAATCAACCCTCATTCTTCCCAACGCCATCAATGGATCATAACTGATACCAAATACTACACAAAATGGGTGGAAACCATACCACTCATCTCCATGAAAGCTAAGAAAATATGTGAGTTCATTAACCATCACATCATTTGTCACTTTGGTGTCCCTCATTGCCTTATCACTGACAATGGAAAAAAATTCAAAAAAAAACATTGCAAAAAATTTATGACGCCTTCGGCATTCAACTTAGTTTCTCCTCACCTTATTATCCACAAACTAATAGCCAAGCTAAATCCACTAACAAAACCCTCAATAAAATTCTCACGAAAGTGGTTGACGATACTGGGAAGGATTGGCATATGCACATTCCTTTTTCTCTATGGGCATACCACACTAGTATTCGCACTTCCACTGTAGCTACACCCTTTTCATTTGTCTATGGTACCGAGGCTGTTCTGCCTCTCGAAGTATAGATCCCCTAACTTCACATTTCTCTCCATGACATGCTTACTGATGATGACTTTCATCAGGACCACTTAGCACAACTAGAGTTATTAGATGAACGTCGTCTTAACGCTCTAGATCACCTTCAAGTTTATCAACAACGTATCAAACGTGCTTATGAAAAATGTGTTCATGAACGAACCTTCCAAGTTGGTGACATTGTTTTGAAAGAAAATAAACATGTAACCAAAGTAAAAAAAATTAAACGGGAAAATTTTCTCCTAATTGGCTTGGACCATACATCGTAACTCATACCTATGGATCAGGTGCCTATCGTTTGTCCTCACTTGAGGGTAAACCCAAACCTGAGCCCCTTAATGCACATTACATCTTCGACCATTCTACTTTTGACCTCATTAGTCCTACATCACTATTGTATCTCTTTACATGCTGGTCCCTTGAGTGCATATACCTTTTCCACATCCATCTCCCTAACGACTAAACAAGGATCATGTGATTACCTGTCACCCTTTTTCCTTATCTTAAATATGTGCACCATGGCTCTGCACATGGCATGATTCTCATGGATACTTTTCATCTTATTTTAGATGAGATCCCATGGTCATTCACCCTTTCCTTCTCAACAAGAACCAAATGCTTCGTTATAGTCTTGTCCATGACTTAAAAGCCAAAAAAAAAGAAAAAAGATGAATCCCTCAGAAGGACATCTTCCAAGATAAGGGATCAACTCCTTGAGTCAAACTTCCAATATAAAAGATGAATCCCTCAAAAGGAAATCTTCATGCCTTCAATTGTTATCTATAAGTAGACTACTCCCTCGAAGGACAGCTATAAAAAGCTCACAACTCTCTACATAGTCTTTCCAAAAAGAGGACTATTTTCTCAAAATTCAAAATTCAGAAGCTTCCCGCATCGATCAGCTTTGCGAAGACCTCAAGGAGACATATATTCCTCCCATATAGACTTCCCACATCGATTAGTCTATCTCAAAAAAAAAAGAAAAGAAAAAAGAAAAATAAGCTTTTTCATCATGGACTTGCCTATTGTGATCTTGGCTCTATTGCCCAAGCCAGTCTATTTCCCATTTTATGACCCAATTACCTACACCTCCTTACCCATTTTATTTTCACATCATACCTCAAGGGACCTACTAAACCTATGAAATTTGGTGATCATGTGACTTTCGTCACCTTAGAATTATCAATCATGTAATGTCTTTAGGGTCTTACGTTCATTAGCCTATCTATAGATGTTTTCATACATTTTGATCCTTGCCAATCGGGTGGCTTTCTTTCCCTCTCTTATCTTTTCTCTTCTTCATCACCTTTTTGATCTTCTTATACATGACATGGTCCTCGATGCTTACCTTTTTGGGGTCATCCTCCCCTTACTGCCATAGACCCTCACCTGCAACATTTTTACTATCATCTACCCCCACCTATTAAACCTAAACCCACAACATGACCACAAACCTATTCCGATCATTTTCATATTCTTCCCTAGCTTATGGGAGAACTACATTGGTCTGAGGTCCCTTTTCATCTGGGACTATGTAGGTAGCACTTCCAGGGCATGGGGCCCTGGAAGGTTAGCTCGGCCACTCTTTACCCTAACCATTTTCCCCACATTTTACCTAATTTCCTATTCATATCAAAACCTCGACATCTAAACCATATACCACATAACTTTTACCACTTATATTATTTCACATTTTCATACATAACCAACATTTTTCCACATTTTACACTATCTCATGCATTTATATTGCCATTTGTTATCAAAATACCAAAATGACTCAACCATGCCTAAACCGACCTCACTCGATCCATGCCTAAACTGACCTGACTCAATCCATGCCTAAACCAACCTGACTCAATCCATGCCTAATCAACCTGACTCAACCATGCCTAACCGAATTGACTCAATCCATGCCTACACTGACCTAACTCGATCCATGCCTATGACCTGACTCTATCATGCCTAGCTCATCTATTTTCCATCCATATCATAATAAAGTCAAACTCATACACATCACAACAACATCACCTGAATATCATCTATCTCCTCATATATACATGTGTGTATCAATATAATGTACACCCATATCACATAAATGTGTATCTCCAAAATAATCATCATCAGCTCGCAGGCTGTTATCCAATACAAAAATGTCTTCGGCTCGCAGGCCGGTATCATGTACAAACAATAAATACAATATCTCTTCGGCACGTAGGTTGGTCTCATATAATACATACAAAAATGACTCAACACATGCAAACCAGTCCATAACAGGTCAATCGTCTCCCCATCCAATGTTAGGGAATGCTCCCTATGAATGTGTCTCTCCCTGACCCCTCTTCTACACCTGTCTGAGGGTCTGTGTGCATGTATCACCTTTTGTTGATAGCTAAATCACCTGAAGCAAGAACTACTGCACACTAGTAGTTCTACCATGATCTAGATAAAACAAAGCTAAACTATCCATCCTGATAAGACTCTCCACACTGTGAGTGTGGGATGTTAGTCCTCTCATTAAATACCTTTGTGCTCTAAACTGCGAAATATCTAAACATCCTCTATTCTCTAACAACTAATAAATGAATGGACCTAAGTAAGCTACTGTGCCTATCAAAATAGTTGCATCTCTTAACCTGTTCCAAGAACACTAGGAATGTGGAGGCTAATCAAATTTGGGTACCTGACTACTTGTTGGACACCTGTACATATGGGACCCATATCACTTTAAGAAACAGGCTTAACCTTCAAGATGCTGAACTACTCAAAAGACAAGGTGCAAGCTCTTAGTCTCCTTGCTATATGCTTTGCATTTTCTCTCTTAGTAGTTTAGGTGCCTAAAAAGGTAGGTAGGACTCTATATGCAAAGGATGATTCAACACATTCTCATGAATGGCCCTAAAGGTAACCCATGATTAGGAATGCCCCTGTTGCTTTATTAAAGGCCAACCTAGCTTTAGTAAGAGTTTAATACACCCTGCAAGTCCTGGAGTTGTGGGGTATTCCACCCTAACCCTCAAAGATGACCTAACTAATAGGTCCATCTAAGCTACCTATCTAACCTAACCCTCACCCAATATTAGTACCCATTTAGGCTACCTATAAGGGGATTAAATCAATAAAATATTGATTTGCCGGTTATCATGTAAGGGAAACTAACCCTAATAATAATCCCCTGACTAGGACCAGGGGTGATCTCCCCTTGACTGGCATCGGTCATTTGTTCTTGTGACCGATACTTAGTCTCTACCCAATGATGATATGAGGGACAAATGACCAATGTTGGTCACTGTCGTTGATTTTTGATAAAGAGGATAACTTAGCCCAACCCTACTTTTTCTCTTCCTAATTCATTCTACAGCCCACCCAACTTCCCTGCTTACACCCTTCACCTTGTTCCTACCTTTACCATTTTACCCTACCCCCTACCCTTCCCTATGCCCTTTAGCCCTCCTGTTTCACCATTTTGACGGGATTAGTCCTCCCCCCAAACCCCATTTTTTTCATATGCTCTGTATTGGCATAGGAAGGCAATTTAACCAAACAATAACAAAATCAAAGGTTCAAATCCTACCTGATCTCTACTACCGTCCATGGGCACTGTCTGTGGAACCTCTGGGCCTCTACATGGCCACTCCTCTCAAGTGGGACCCTATCCCTGCACCAGCCTGCTAGTACTGAACCTGCATCAGTCTCCAGAATCTACCTCAACCAATCCTGTAGCCACAGGTAGAATTGTGCCACCTGATCTTGTCAGCCCCACCTCTCACCCAACCACTCTTGCCTATGGCCAACTTACCAACCAAGCTCCTACACGTACTCCTTTAGATCCTCTTCCTCTTTTATCTCTTCTTATCCTTTTCTCCTTTTCACAATACACAAATGAATTTCAAACCTGTGGGCTTTCCACTTTTTATACCCTACCCAACTCAACCGACATCGGTTAACCCTTGACCATTGACTGGTTTGTTTCCCTAGACTACTGCTGTCAGTTCCCCTACATCGTCATTGGTTCATCCTGACCACTGTCGGTTACCCTACCTACTCATTGACCCTCACATTTACCTCATTTTACCTTACCTCCCTTTTCTTGCTCCTTTACCCCATACACTTTACTTAGACTACTTTACCTTCACCTCTTCCTGACCTCCACCTTCTTCAACCTCCTCGCTCCTTATTGGCACTCTTATTTTACCCTCCCTCAGCCTTACCCATGCCATGATCTCGATATTTGGACCTGGACCATCGCTAGTGACCTTTGACCTCATGTGTTCGCTATACCTTGCGGCACTGTTACCTGTGTTGATTGACCTAATGACCTTACCTAGCCTATTGCCATGACCGTTTATCCTAACCCTACCTTTGGTGTACCGGAACATACCTAAATGTTATTGCACCTAACCTATGTTGTGTTTCCTAACCTTATCCTATACCTTGGATACCGGATTCACTTCACCCTTGTTTGGATAAACCTATCGACCTTAGACGATGTAGAGTTTTCCTACTCTTCAACCCGGTAGCATGCTATAGTTTATACATGTGCGTGCATTTCACTGTTACTACCTTTGACCCTGACCCATTACCTAGATCACCCAAGTAGAACTTTCACCCTCTTCCCCTACACCCACTTACCTTTTCCTCACATTTACCTTTTATCAAACCACTCACTGCTTCAGCCTGCTGCTTTGTCAGTTCCTGGTTTGAGGGGGATCACCTTCACCCCACATGGCAGCAACCACATCTTATTTTTTTAGCATCACTTACCAATACAAGCTACAAAACAAAAAGGGGGAAAATGTAGACACTAAAATTAGGTCACACTCCCCCTTCATCACCTGACATATAAGCCCCCCTTTATTACATCTACCTAGCCATGACCCCCTTCACCATACTAATATTAATTTAATTATTTAATTTAATTAATTATTTATCCTCACTATATTTATTATTTAAATATCTTATTTAAATAATATCTACACAAACAGTTCACTTAGACACCTCACCAAGCTAACTCAACCTAAGACCTATTCTTAGTAAGTTACCATAACTAACTAAGACTTACCCAAACCCTAAAAATCAATGCCTACACTCCCTCTAACCACATTCCTACATGCTCACAAGAAGCTCCCAGTATAATCTATGGGATAACAACACAAGATCTAAGGAAATTAGGAGGATCTCCCTAAGTTTAGTAAACCTAGGAAATCCCGCCTTGACTGACATCGGTTACCCCTAACCATCACCGGTTAAGCCGGACCCCCATCGGTTACCCCTTTTAACCCAAAACAACCTTATTCTCAAGGTTGGAACTTGGAAGTTGGAAGCAAGTTGGCAAACATTAAAAGAAAGAGTGGATGAGCAAGAATGACATCTCTTAGAGAGATAACGCATCTTCAGAGAGCCAATTCCAGCAAGAACTCGACATCCAAGGAAGGAGATTGAGCATCTTCTCCTTGCACAGCCATCCCAGCCACCTTCTTAATCTATCCAAGTAAAAGAGGAGTGTGCATGCAGCCCATGCAGAAGCTTTTCTTCAGTTGGTGATCAGTTACAACCTTTAAACCCATCATCAACACTTCCATCCTTCACACACAAGTCTTTCAAGAATGAAATCCAAGTAAGTATAATATCATACTTTCTTGGTTTATTTCATTCATCATTATTTTATCACCCATTGTTTATCTTACTCCTTATTGACCATATCTAACACTTTTGTACCTCCATAGACCCATAAAAATAAAAACCTATTCTAGTCACCCAGTACCTCATCCTCGATCAACCAAATCCTTTGTGTAATCACCAAGGAGACAAAAACCCCATTTTGTGACGCTTCCAAATCTCATAGTAACTGGCACCGGATATAACTAACTGTGGTCGGTTACCCCTGACCGATGCTGGTCTCTATTTTTTCCCACACAACCTTAAATAGAGACCTATCCACCTAATTTTACCTCACCCTTATTCACTTATGACCTACCTGAGACCTTTATCAAACCTGTAGAACCCTCAACTAACCATTTGACCTGTGGATTCTATTCTAGATTAGCATGTTAGATTAGATTTGTTTTCTTATTGTGTTTTTAAGTGAGATATGTAAATTATTTTAAAATAACAACAGGATTTACCTTGTTTTCAGCATTAATTTTTTTAAAAATAGTGGACTGACAGCCATCTAGGAAGTACCATACTTCCCAGATCTAGCTTACGCTAGGCAGTTCACTGCCCATATTGTTTAATTCTTTCTGGTGGTCTTGCTTTCATTACAGGTAGTTCCTCCTAGCCAAAAGGAAGCTCTCATGGTTAGCTTTGGATTCAAAAGTCATACACACACAATAACCCATCAACTGAAATTTGAATAGGTATTCCTCCTATGCTCGTTACCCTATCTGTTTCGTGAACGCTTCTAAGAAACAATCTAATAAAAAAAGGTGAAACAATGTGTATTTGTGTTACTTCCTATGTCCTTTAATTAGGAGTAAGTGAAAAGAGATATTTCATTTTATAATATGGAAATGGAATTAGGAAAATTTTAGACACTAGACATTATTTTTTTTGCTTAATTTTATTTGGGTACTAATTGGTTATCAGATGATTTTAGATTTGTAACTATTCTTAAGAATTACATGATGCATGAATAAATTTGTTCAAAATTCAATGATTTTTTAACCTTTTCTCACATAGTTCGTAGTTCTCAGTTTCTGAATGAAGGTCAATTTTAAAAAAAAAATTGTCTATGAGAAATGGTTATTTTAAAAACTTTTAGTTTTCATATCCATATTTGGATAACCTTTGTGTGGCCTATTGGAAAGATATTCCTTGTTTTGGAACTATTTAAGAACTATTGGAAAACATGGGGTTTCATCATTACCTTGTTAGACATGACGATTTCTATGGTGTAGCCTTATATTCAATTTTTTGAACCAGGAAGAGGTATCAACCCTCGTATTAGTAAAACTTGATTTCTTGGATAGTTTTTGACTACATAGCTAATATTTTTCATTACCATCCATATTTTTCAGAGCATATTTTTTGGGATTCCTATTGTATGTAGAAACGATATTTTTCCCATATGATTTTGGCTTTGAATATAGATAATGGTGTCACCTATAGTAAAGAGTTAAGTGACATATTTAACATGGTCAGATTTATCTTCCCAGATTTATGGTTAACAATTTCCTTTGTGATTCAGATAGTAGTTTATACAAATTCAGTGGGATTTTTCAGTATGTCTAATTTTGGATGTGTATTTGTTTTCATATTTAGTGTGCAAATATGGATTCTTATAAGAGCCATTTTGGGAACCTATTTGTATTTTTTAATTCATTTACAAACTTATTGTATCCACATGTGTAATAATCACACATGATTTTTATGTGGGTTTTACCCCATATCTGGAGAAAGAGCATATGCTCAATAATAATTCAATTCAACATATTATATACAATAATACATACCACATATAAAGGAGAGGATATATAACCTCTCCCACTAAATCTAGGTGGGTGGTTCGACCACCTTTATTCGCTAAACTACCTCACCCTACATTCACTCAACCTTCCCTAAAATCACTCTCCTAAATCCTACGTGAGTTGTTTTATAAACTCACTTACATTATTTTCCAACATAATAGTAACACTAATTTAAACATTAACTAGCACATAAGAATGTGCACACTAATTATTCTTAACATATTAAGTCTCTTATTTTGGTCATTTTATTTTAACTATCACGTGGGGTTACAATTAGGGTGAAAATTGATTGCACTAATAGACTAGTTTACACTTGCACCTAGTGATATTTTGCATTGATGGAAGTTTCACCAATTTGAATTGCGAAATATGGTAGGAATTTTAATTCTATCCCCAATTTCACATTGGATATATAGTTTGATCTTCACATGTAGTTTTAGGGATTTAGTCTAACTTTCAGCCTCATTGTAGGTACTTCATAGTTTGAATTATGAATCATTTCCACGATATTTTTTCATGATTGACCATTTCACAAGGGTCAGTGAACACCACCTATTTTTAGAATTTGGTAGTCTATTTCATACTAATCTAATTGATAGTACTTGCAATTCACAGGGTCAATGGACACTCACCTATATTTGGCATTTAGTCATCTATTTCATATTGATTGATTTCAATGATATTTTACAGAGTTGGTAATTTTAGTAAGGTTAGTGGGCACCCACTTATTATTGGAATTTATTCATCTATTTCATACTGATATGATCTGGGTGGTTGTAATATTGACCAATTCACATGGGTTTAGTTAGACATTGCCTCTTTGCAAAGCGCTTTGTGTATATTTACACTAATCTAACTTCTATGATATTTTTTGTATTTCAATACATTTGTAAACTTTAACCACTGTGTTATATTTTTTTTATGTACTTTTGTGTGATGAAAAGATCCATTTAGCATATTCAATGGGTGATCGTACTTTTGGTGACCAAAATCCTTCTTATTAGGAAGGTGTGATCTAGAGGTCAATTTTGGGCATTAGAAGTTCCCAATATCTCCCTAAATTAGTAAAATATGGAAGAGAATTATGTTATCATTCCAATACCTATTGGAACATGTGAAACAAACATCATATGATCCCATAGTCGTTAGTCAAATTTTTGGTAAAAGTTGGTCAACAAACAAGCCCAGGTCAATGAGAACCCTAGTTCGTTTCTAGAACCTATTGTTGGAAATCAAAACCACTAAGAGGGGAGAGGTGAATCATTACTTATCAAAACTTGGATAAAATTTTAGAAACTTAGTAAGCTATTCAATCTTAATCAAATTTTGTCATGAGAGAACAAGGAAATTCAAACAAAACCAAATAACTTATAAGCAAACGTGGAGATAGTGTTTAATGTGGGGAACCATTAAATGGAGAAAACCCCACTAAAATCAAGGCACTAGTGTGTACGATTTTCCTATAAATATTAAAAATATTTCAATTTTTTGAGCACCCGCTCAACTTAAAACACCCACTCCAAAATTTACCCAAGCACTGAGTTGACCTTTAACAAGATTCTACTTGCATGGAAGCAACAACTCCCACAATTTAGTCAAGTTCCAACTTAACCTTTTGTAAGCTAAAACTTACAAGGAAACAAAAAATCCCTACTTTTCTAAGTATTCACTTATAGTTTTACAATATTTTTATCCCTTCATCAAGTTCATTGAACAAAAAAATTGTGACCTTTGATTCAGCTCCTCTTCTCTCTCTTTAACATCTCTTTCATCGCCTATTTCACCACCTATCTTCTCATCACATCATTTGCTGCAAGTACAATATTCAAGGCCTCTTTTTCTCAGACACTTTTTTTTCCTCATTCAAAAAATAATCAACTCATCTTCTCTTCTCATACTTCATCATTATGATCAGGTCATACATCACTTGATTACAAGACCTCATTTTGCATACACTAGAATAAGTTTGTTCTTGCAAATCAAACATATCAACTCATGTTATTTTTCAATATTTTCATTAATATTAATTTTTCTTGTACACTGTTTCATACATATACAATAGAATAACATCCTCTTTAACTTCCACTTCTGATCCTTCACATAATTTTCTCTTCAACGCGTACCAATGGTTGATTATGACATCATAAAACTGCCAACAATGTGATCATTGCATCTGTAATATGTCAGTAATGAGTTTTGATCATTATTTGGCATGTCATGACACCTATGAAACATATGTGGACCTGAAAAACACCCCTCAACTCGCCACACCTCTGAAGTAACTGAAAATATACCATTTTCAAATCTTACATTGTCGTTTCTAACTATCATTTTCTATATTGTCTTCTTCTTCCCATCATAGATTCATTTTCCCTCTTGCTAATGTAACTCATGAAAATTATTATGATGGTATATGCAAATTACTACATTATTCACCTTTCTTGAGACTGGATGGTAAATTTTGAAAGTGTGTTGGTATGTATTTTTATCTTGATATCCATTTGATCTTGATATTCACGTCAATATCTTCATCATAGCTAGGATTGATTCATCAATTAATTTCCTTTAAATTTTTACGTTGCTTTCATCGCCTTGATACAATTTCGATACTTACGTCTTGTTTCTTGTAAAATTGATCTAAGTGTATAGATTGTGCCATTAAGCTGCCCACATCTTAGCAATTCCTTAATATAGTTTGGCCTTGTTTATTTTCAAACATTACCTCAAACTTTGAAAGGTTTTATTATTAATTTTTTAGAGTCCTATCAATATGATTTCGATACTAATATCTTGTTTTCCCAAGAAATATTGGTTAATGTATCCATGTGGTATTGTTCCATTGATCTCACTTGTAACTTTCACTTATTAGGATTTAGGCCATGTTTTCTTCCAAACGAGTTATAGTATAATTTGATTGGGAGTCACATCAACCCATTGTTAATACTTACGCCTTGTTTATCTTAAACTTGACTTAACTATTGACATTTTGTTGATAATATTACGTCAAACTACCTTAGAAAATATTTTCATAGGGAGTAGTTCCTTGTTGATTGATTGGTTTACCAAATCTGCATGATTGTTCATCGTATTGACTTATTTTTCTAGGAAAATCCTATTTTATACTTTGATTCTTTGTAATTTATTATTCTTTAAACATTGTTGACATTCTTGTGCGGCCTTTACGATTTTCACATTATAGATTTTCACTTATGTTTGGTTATACCCTTGATCAAATTTTACAAACACCTTTGTGAAACACCCCTTGCTATGCCCCCTTTAACAAGGATGGCATCTAAAAATATAACATGGAAAAAATCTTTAAAAAGGATCAAATCCTTTCATTCGTCATGATTTAGGACCACTCTTCTCCATAGCAAAGGAGACAGGTGACGTGATCGATCATAGTGGGGATGAAGTAGAGTCACAACAGGAAGAGTTTGAATTTGACCCCACTTAATTGGATGAATTCCTTTTTCTCAAAAAATATAGATTACTTATAAGAGTTGTAGAATTGGGTGCTAAACTACCAAATGAACATGAGTTCATTCCACATACCAACAATGCTAATGAGGAAGAAGAAGATCAATTTCCCCTTATTATTATGGATGACATTTTAGGGCATGGACAAGATTCCACTTCAAATCCCCAAAACAAAAACACAATTAGTAAGAATTTTTGTACCCAATTTAAATCCAGAAATTTCCTTTCATTTACAAATGCTTTGTGTCAAAATCTTTGAAGAAGTCATTGAGAAGGGAAGCCAAATAAAAAAGGATTTAATCATAAAAGGGTCACTGAAACCCTTTTCCAAAGATAGCCACCCTTCCAAACCTACAGAAAAACCCAAATTATTTAACAAAAAGTAGAATGTCATAAGATACAGAATCACATACTCTAAATGTATATAGGTTGTCAAAATTGGTCATCCCTTCAAACTTACCAAAGGACCTATTCAACCCCTAGCCAAATGTCGAGTGTTCACTTCTCTCATAGACTCTTTGTCCATGATTATAAAATAACTAGACACAATGATCATGGTTCAATACCCTAAAATAGTACCCTTTGATAACAATGCACCTAAATCATCTAGGTATTAATAATTTGAGTATTTTTATTTCCATCGTGTAAAAGGCCATAAAACATAAAAGTGCTTAAAATTAAGAGACTCTATCCAAGACCTCATTGATAGTGGATAAATATAAGCTTATTCACCATCAAAAATCAAATCAGAAGATGGGAATATTTAAGGAACATTTCCCTAAGCATGGTAAACATGTGGAGAAAAATACGGATTAGGGAGAGTCTTCCAAGAGCTATAAAGTTGTTGTGTTTACACCCAAGCTGATAACAATCAATATGACTCACTTATTGGTTATATTTGTTATTCTGATGAGCATGTAAATACTATTAGAATCAAGAACATATATTGTGTTGTGGTAACAAGACGTGCTCATATTGAGATTCCAGAACCTCCTCTTTCTACCCCTTAGGATAGTCAATACAACCTCTAAGAACAACTTGAGAAGACCTCTACTAAGATTTCAATCTTAGATATCCTCAAGATATAAAATGTACACAAGGATATACTTTACAAAACACTTCAAGGGTTAGGAGTGTTAATGGATGTAGATCCTTCCCATCTTAAAAATGTGGTGGAATATATCACACCAAGTGAACACATCTCCTTTAGCCAAAATGAGATCTCAAACAAAGATCACACACTTAACTTGCCTCTTTACATCAAATTTTTTGTTACCTGTAGAAAGATAAAGAGATTTCTTGTGAAAAACGAGTCTAGGTTGAACATGTGTACCTTGACATTAATCAAATAGTTGGGATAAATAGAAGTAGATCTAGAATCCTACATCATCACAATCACAACATACAAAAATTTGGAGCACGAATCAGCTAACACCATAACATTGCCAATGGAAGTAGGACCTACCTGTCATAACAAAAAGTTACATGTTCTAGACTTAGAGCTTCCATATAACATGCTTCTTGGCTACCCATGGTTTCATGTAAAGCAGGTCATATTGTCGACCTTCCATCAATGCATTAAACTAAATCATGAGGGACAAACTATCACCATTCAAGGATATCCATAACCCTTCACTTAGTGCAGATCCTTGAATAGATTTACATGAAAGGGTACCCACAAATGTCCCTCTCCTGACATTGTCATAATGCTTCAATTTTAAGCTCTTACCTTGCATGCGGATTTAGATACACTAAGTTCTTGTGACCATTATGCTTTTACCTCTGGTCCTCCCTTTGATTCATGGGAAATTAATATTCTTGAATACGGCTACAAAGTATATGATATCGAACAATCCCTATTAGTTCCATAGCTATCCTTGTTTCCCAATATAAGAGGAAATCCCCATTATAGATACAAACAACCTAGAGATGAGAAAATCATTAGGAAATTTCAACCTAGTGGTCTATTACCAGAAGAATTTTTTTTGGATCCTCCCACCATTTGGGTCCCTGAAGAAACTATGCCTTTCTTCTACAAAACTCCAAAGTACACAAAATCTAGTAGAATGGTGTACTTCATGGGCTATAGAGGACATGGATTTGGTAAATATGAACAAGGTATAAGGGATCATGTCCTAGCCCCACACTTTAAAATAGAAAGATATGGTGTAGGCATTAGGCCTTATGGATCTCACCCCATGGATTGAGATTCTACTTCCTCTAAATATGAGGATAGCTATTCTTACTTTGAAAGTAATATAGATTCTAGTCATAACCAATGTGGGTATCTTGCCTCATTGAACCTATTCACGAACACTATTATATTTACGCTAACCCTTGCTAAGTCTTTAGTTGACCTTGTCTATCCTACCCTAGTTGATTGGGACCAACAACTTCATATGCCTATTGAAATATTTGAAAATGATGATTCAATTACAAAATTCATGGGTATTCATGATAGTATTCCTATCGAAGACCATAAAAAATTCTTTTACATTGACGTTGATACCTACTCATATTTCAAGGAAGAGGATGAATTGTGTGGTTAGAAAAATTTAAGAAAAAATGATGCCAAATTCTCCACCAAAAATCCTCTGAAAAAACAAAATTCCAAGTCACATAGTGAAAACCTATTTGAGGTGCTGACTAACAAATAAATCAAAAAAACTATGGTTACAAAAAGTGACCATGCCAAGGGTCAAAATCTAATTGAGACGCCCTTGGAAGAAGATCTTAACCTCCCTCCTAATCCTATGCATATGGAGGTTACGTCTAAGATATTAGTAGAAGAAACCATTGATGTCAACATTAGAACTGAAGAGCAACCAAAAATAGTCAAGATGGGAGATTTACTTTGAACGTAAGAGCAGAAAAAATTCATAATGCTTTTCAGAGAATTCTAAGACATATTTTCTTGGTAATATGTGGATATGTCGGGCTTGGATTCTATTTAGTAGTGCACAACCTTTTTGTGTATGTAGGTGCAAAGCCCATCAAATAGAAGCTTCAAAAAATACATAGATGGGTGGCCCTTCTAGTCAAAGAAGAGATTGAACAAATATTAACAATTGGTTTTATTAACCAATTGACTATTCAGAATAGATATCCAATATAGTCCTAGTAAAAAAAAATCCCATAGGAATCAGAATTTTTACCGACTTCAGAGACATGAATAAGGCATGTCTGAAAGATGACTTCCCTCTTCCCAACATTGAAATCATTATTGATTTTACTGTTGGCTACAAAATTCTATCTCTTATGGATGGATTTTCTAACTATAATCAGATTAAGATCATAGAGGAGGACCAACATAAGAATACATTTACAACCCCTTGGGGGACTTTCTGCTATTAGGTGATTCCCTTCGGCCTTAAAAATGTCAGTATACTTTATCAATGGGAAATGACAGTGATATTCCATAACATGCTTAACAAAATCTTGGAGGATTAGCTTGATGATATCCTTAGAAAATCTAAGATAAGAGAAGACCACCCTGAGGTCTTGAGATGAATCTTTAAAAGTCTGAGAGAGTACAAAGTTAGGTTAAATCCAAAGAAATGTGTCTTTGTGGTATTTTCAGGTAAACTATTGGGTTTCATTGTGTCCATAAGAGGGATTGAGGTTCATCCTGCCAAGGTAACTTCAATTACTAAAATTCCTTCTCCCAAAACCCTCAAGGAACTGTGTAGCTTACAGGGAAAGATCCAAGCCATCTATCACTTCATATCATAGCTTGCAGACAAATGTCATATTTTCACTCATCTACTAAAAAAGAATGTTGACTTCTTTTTGGGACCTCAAAAGAAGAAAACATTTTGTTCACTCAAGCAGTATGTGGATAATCCTCTAGTCCTCATATTGCCAACCCCATGTGAACCAATTTTTCTATATATATCTACAACCCAATTTTTTATTGGTGCCTTGCTTGCTCAATATGATCTTAGCCAAAAGGAAAATCCATTATACTATCTTAGCTGTACTCTAATCTCTTACGAGATCAAATACCCTTAAATTGAAAAGGCTTGTTTGGTTGTCATTTTTACCTTTCAAAAACTTCACTATTACCTATTAAACAATAAAACCAAGCTTATATCCAAAGTTGACCTATTGAAATACTTGTTGTCAAAGCAAACACTTATTGGTAGGATGGATAAGTAGATCATACTGCTCAGTGAGTTTGATATTGAATATGTGCATCTGAAATTAGTTAAGGGACATGTAATTGTAGACCAATTAGCTGAGTTACCTTCACATGGAATAGAGTTGGTGTGTTTGGATTTGTCAGATGCATCATTAAAGTACATTGAGGAATATGTCATGTGGTAAGTACACTTTAATGGGTCATTCAATTTCCACAGCTCAGGAGCATGAGTAGTGTTAGTTACTTGTGTAGGGGAATTTATACCTCAGGATTTCTGCATTGGATTTCCGTATAAAAATAAAATTAAGGAAAATGAAGTGCTCATTAATGGGATGAAGTTAGGTATCAAATGGAATATCCACCAACTTAAGGTGATTAGAGACTCATAATTGATCATCAGACAGATCAACAATGAATACAAGGTCAAGGATGAGAAACTCATTCCATATAAAAATTTGGTAAAGACTCTTAAAGATTATTTTGTGCATATAACTTTTGAACAAATCCCAAGAGAAAAAAATTGGTTCATAAATACTATGGTGACAGTCAGTTCCATGCTATAGATTTTACTAGAAAATAATGACATGCCATTCTTTGATGAAAACTTATGACAACCTACATATGATATTCCGAAATCATGCCTGGCCTATGAAGTTGTTGGTCCTCTATCCCCTTGGCATGATCCTATCTTTTAATACCTATAAAACGGTACCTTTCCACCATATGTAACCCACTCTAAAATGAAAATCCTTATATGAAAGATAGCTAGATACACTCTCCTTGGAGGCACCCTCTATATTTGTGGCTATGATAAGAACATGTTACGTTGTCTATATCTAGCAGAGTCAGCCCAAGTGATCAAGGAAGTCCACGAAGGTGTTTGTGAATCCCATACCAATGAAATGGTCTTGGTGAAGAAATTATTGAGAGTAGGATACTATTGGCCTACCATGGAAACCAATTGTTGTCAATTGTTTCACCAGTAAGTTGCATACATATGAGAAAAATAGATAGGGTAAAGGTGAGGAGGAATACCTGTGAATGAAGGTGGAAGGTAGAGTGTGTGCATTATGATTTCTTGATCCAGTGCTGATTGTGAGAAATTAATTTTTGATAGGAGGAACTACTTGTGAATGCAAAAAATTACCACAAGAGGAATATTAAACAATATATGGCAGTGGAATGCCTAGCGTGTGCTAGATCTAGGAAGTGTGATACTTCCTCGATGGCTATCAATCCATTGTTTCATACAATTCAATGCAAGAAATAACATAAATAAATAACATCCTACTGTAGTTGATATGATTTAGGTATCTCATTTAAATACAATAAGAAAATTTAATCTAATGGGTAAGGTTATGATCAGATCTAGAGGTCGGGTAGGTAGCCAAGGTGACTAGGATAGGTCAGGATCAGATTTTGGGTGGTTTAGTTTATTTGGGTGAAGGTTATGACTTTTTTGTTATAGGAAGAATTACAAGATATAGAGACCGAATTTGGTCTGATATGACAGATTCCATTTGAGAGGAAACTGATGGTGGTTTAGGTTAAATGACGTCGGTAGGGGCAGAATGATAGAAAGTCAATAAAACTTGGTTTTGAAGATTATCAGTGATTGCACAAAGAATGGGAGAATGAGGGTTGGGTTTTCAAATACACTAAGAATTCTCAGAGATGTCTTGTATTCAGGTATAGAGGGATGGGAGGCCATATGTGGTTAAGTGGAGGGATTGAAAAGAAGGTGGGGGCTGATGATATGCAAAGGAGACTAGGACTCTCAAACAAAGATAAAGAAACTGATATAAATAAGAATGGAAAGATGCAGATCCAAATGCACTTACTTGTAAGTTCAGACTAGTGGTTGGATGAGGGTGATGGTTGATCTATGAAACTAGAGGTCAATGTTGTAGCAGTGCTTCCTGGAACATTACCGTGAATGCTTAAACTTTATATCGGTCTTGGTGCTGATTCAAGATGTCTAGATGTGCAAGAGGGCTCTGGTTTGTGCTTGCATGCAGATATATCTCTTCTCAGACTCAAATAATTCTGCTAACCTCTGGAATAAGGTTACCCAAGTGGATATATGCTAACTGACCATGGTTAAGGTTAACTAGTGTTAGTTTACGGTTAACCAGTGTCGGTTACAGTGGGATATCCTTGGTTTGCCAAAATAACAGATATTGGCTATCTTTTTACCATTTCTTCCTATTGGTTTAGGTATAAAATGGTATTTTCCATGTAAGTAAGTGGGCATGTGGTTAGAGAAAGAATATCCATCTAGTGTTAGGGTTAGAATAAGTCTTAGTTAGTTATGATAAGTAGAGATTGAGTCCTAGTTAAAAGGAAACATGTTAAGAATAGGTCTATGATGAGGTTTCTAGGTGATGTGGTGAGGTGATATGTCTAGGTGAGGTGGAAAGTAATTTCAGTTGAGGTAATTAAATTAATGAATATTGTGAGAGAATGGCCATTAATTTAATT
Organism: Taxus chinensis; assembly: GCA_019776745.2. Lineage (NCBI taxonomy): Eukaryota > Viridiplantae > Streptophyta > Pinopsida > Cupressales > Taxaceae > Taxus > Taxus chinensis. Next base: position 815,186,636 of record CM034149.1, read on the forward strand.
GTAGGTAATTAAATTAATATACATGTGGGGGTAAAAGGGGAGTGTGACCCAAATTTGGTGTCTACATTTGCCCCTTTTTGTCACATAGCTTGTATTGATAAGAGAAGATGAAAAAAATAGGAAGTGGTTGCCCTAAGTGGGGGTAAGAATGGGGTTTTCCTATGTGTAAGGAAGGTGATCCCCCTCAAAAAAGGAACTAAGGAGGTGCAATACAGAATCAATGAGTGGTTTTGATAAATGTGTAGTTAGTGGAAGTGAAGGTAGGTGGAGAAGGGTAATGGTCGACTCAGGTAAAAAGTAATAGGCCAGAGTCAAATTGGGGTAATAGGTAATGGAAATAGAACACACACACACACGTATATATTGCAGCATGGTACCAGGATTAATAGCATGTATACTCTACATCATCCAAGGTCAATAGGATTATCCAAACAAGGGTGAAGTGATTCAGGTATCCAAGGCATAGGATATGGTCTGGAAACACAATGTAGGTCAGGTGCAAAAAACACAAAAGGTTTGTGTAGACACTAAAATTAGGTCACAATCCCCTTTGGTCCCTCGACAACGAAACACCCTTCATCACATTAACCTAGCCATAACCCCCTTCACCTCACTAATATTAATTTAATTAATTTAATTTAATTAATTCATTATCCTCACCATATTTATTATTTAAATATCTTAATTTAGATAATATCCACATATACACCTCACCTAGACACCTCATCAGACCAACTCACCTTAAGACCTATTCTTAGTTAGTTGCCATAACTAACTAAGAATTACCAAAACCCTAAAAATCAATGCCTACATTCCCTCTAACCACATTCCCGCATGCTTACAAGAATCCTCCAGTTTAATCCACATGTTAACGATGTTGGCATCCAAACTTCTTCTCCTTTTCAGTTTGAGCAGCACCACAGTTATGTCATGGAGCTTAAAGATAGCTTAGACCATGTTGTATGTCATTGATAGCTAGGGATATGGTCTAGCTAGCACTCAGGTTTGTGGAGAAATGGATAGCACTCCAATATGACTTGATCTTGTCCTAGCTATTTTAGGTTGTGCCTTGCAACCAAGGTAAGAGGACCTATTTTGTAACCTTGTAATGGTGAAGAAGATAAATATGTCCTTCTCTTTGCTTGAAATTTTGTGATGGAGGCCTTGATGAAAACATGGTCAACACCCCTAGATTTGAAAACTCTCACAAGTTGTCACTTCTAAAAAACATGGGTATGTTCTCAAAACAAGGCAAAGGTTACTAGAGACATTGGAAATCTTGATCTGTTATGCATACTTTTACAAATGGACTTTGATCTTCTGTGGGTATACACATGCAAATCAGGGGTAGTACATGATAGGATCTTTGTTGTTGGATGATTTTTTGGTGGGAGATTGATAAGACAAACTGGCATAGATAAGATCTTTAACAATCTATACAATACATGAACAACCATCAAATGAAATGCCTAAAATAGTCAGGATGTTCTTTCAACTAGAAGAGGCAGAAAATGGAAGCCCAGGTTGCACTCTTCACACAATATTTGAGAAATCACAACAAAATATTGAAGTAAAGAACTCAATTAAACACAAAAATCCATGATCAAACCATCCCTTAGGTACCCCCAAAGGCTTACAAGAAATATATGTAGTCAAGGAAGGTAAAGTGATTTTAAATTTGTTTATCTCCTTATCAGATGAAGGCTCTTATGAGTATGAGATTGCAAATTCCACTGAAATATCAACCAGAGATGGAGATCCTGTATGATTTCTAAATACTTTCAATGCAATATTACAACAAGAACACTAAAATTTATCTGCAGGCATTTAAAATTGATAACAGACATCATATTGCCCAAAGAAAAACATAGATTTAATTCAAAGCTTGTTAGATTCAACAACAGGGGGAGAGTTACATGAACAATCTCAGAGCTGTGTGGTGGTTATACACTTGTAACCAACCCACATGCATGAATTTTCCAACAAATGAGACATTAACATGGTTCTTTGGTGGATTTTCTTAGAAAATGAGCTTTTTCTTAAAATTCACTCATGATTTTCAACTCCCGACCCTTCACAATTTATCCAAAATTCCTAATATATATCATGCCACATTGGAGTATTCCTTCCCAAGCAAATAATATGCTATGGGATAAAATTTGTTACACAAAACCTCATGATTTAAAGATAGTGACATCAAACGGAAAAACAACTCGCAGGTTGCCAGGTATGCACAAAAATCAAATTATTACACAAATTCGGATTCATTATCCACCCCAGGGGAATGTTTTTGTCATTTAGGAATGCAAGCATCTTTCATTCATCATTTTTTTACCTTTTTCCCTTCTCAATTTTACCTCTATAATTTCCAGATCCGACTTTTACGTTTTTTTGACGAGCCTGAGCAAAAATTATTACCAAAAACACTCTAGATCAAGGAATTATGCCATAAAAAATGTTTCCAATGTTCTCAGAAGGCCAAGACAACCCAAAATCATATAAGGTTTCGATGAAATTTGATGTAAAAAACTTGATTTCCAAGCTTCTTGGAGATCCCATGGCGAGCAAAACGAACAAAATGCACAGTATCCGTTGATCTCATCCACCTTTTAATATCAGCCCTCCACGTGGAAAAATCCATTTTTAAAAAATAAGCTTGAAATTACCTTTTTAACCTTTGAATAAGGTGGGCCACATGTCAAAACACTGACTGGATTGGGCCCATGCCTTCAAAAAATGCATTTGCAGACCTTTTTAAAGTTTTTGGGAAAATTTTGCACAAAATTTCCCCGCTTCTCCCCTTAGACGTGCCACATGCCCATATGTGGGCCCCATCAAAAACCGCGGGCCAATTTAATCAATTTTGGCCTCCTTTTTGAAAAAAGGAAACTTTTTCCACAAAACCCCTGTGGGCCCAAAAGCCTGATTCTTCCCTGCCACGTGGCAACCTCTGATTTACTGCGGGTCCAAGTCTCCATTTCTACCTTCTAACCTCCCCGCAAAATTTTAAAAAATGCCAAAACTCACCATGGGCCCACGCCCTCCCTTTGAATTCTTAGAGAATGCCATGTGTCCATCATGGATAGGCCGCAGAGATAATTTTTCATTTTTTACCTTTTAGACAACAAAGGTCAAAAGTTATAAAATTAGCTTCGAACCCCTTGCCTCTGCCTTTTGCAATTTTGGACACACGTCCCCTCCGTATTCACTGTGGGCCTTCGGGCCGAAATTTGATTTTTTTACCATTTGAAGTTAAAAAACTTCAAAATCATTGCAAAACCCACTGCCCCATCCTATCCTTTCCTGGACACGTGTCCACCTGATCATTTACCGAGGGCTTTCGGGCCAAATTTTCATTTCATCACTTTGAGCCATAAAACACCAAAATTCTCTGAGTTCCCCCCGCTATCTGCATGCCCCCCATGCCACATGTCCTCTCCCTATTTGTTTGCAGGGCTCTTCGGGCCAAAAATTTGAATTTTAAAATTTTGCATAATGAAAGCAAAATTTCCAAAGGAAAGCCCACCAATCCTCTAGCCAATAAAAATGTGCCACGTAGGCACCTCAATGTAGAAGGCAGAGCTGCAGATCAAAATTTTCCCTTTTGCCAAAATTTCAAAAATGATAAGTTAGAGATATTTTTCGCCACTCCTCAGCTAATAGGAACCTGCCACATTGCCCTTTCATGTAGAGGATGAATTTGATGGGCAAAAGGACACCCGTCTAACTGTCAAAACATGGAAAATTTAAAAGATGCCCTAGAAACTGAATTTTTTAAACAAGGATTACAAATTTTTCAATTTTAACTCAACTGAAGCATGGATTAACATTATTTTCGACCTTGGGAATGTGTCTCCAATTGTAAAACAATTAAAATTTGATCAATTTTCGACCTTTTTACATGATCTGGTAAAGGGAATATTGACACTGCCTGAAAAATGGAAAAACCTAGGGCACGAAAATAAGAGCACACATAGATTTTTATTTTAAACCAGGGCAGAACAAAAATTTTATGGGAAAATTTTGGAACATTCAACAAGGGGGGAGAAAATGTAGATCACCAATTTGAGAAATAAAACATTTATGAGAAAAAATCAGACATGAAAAATTAGGGCACACAATGCAAGCTCAAAAATGGCACTAATATTGGCTCCTTCTTGGGGATGGGGCACTCCCAGTGAGTTTTCATAAGGACAAAATGTAGACCAAGTGCCAAAATACCATTGGGAAAAAGGATTCAAAACACAAGGTAGCAAACAACAAAAAATAGAGCCAAAACAAAGACTATACAATTGTACAATTTGTGCATACCTCACTTGGGGATTAATCCAAGAAATGTTTTAAATGTCTGCCATTAACAGGCATCTCCAACAATTTCCCATCTAGATCTTTGTTAGAAAAAATGGTATGCTCACCAATTCTGATGTCAATGGCATAAGGGCCCCATCCATAATGCATCAAACTCGCCATGCTTTCCCTTGTCTTCATGCCTACTATCCCACAACAAAACCAGATCTCCAACACTAAAGGCTCTAGGAGTAACCTTCTTGTCAAACTAAACTTCTTTAATTTCTCTCTAAATCTGATATGCCTTTGATGGGATGCTCTTCTCTCCTCATCAAGCTCAATAATATATGACTTGATCCCTTGATTCTGTAGGACCATTGCTCTTGATCCTCCAACTGTTGGGCAAACTGAAATGAAGAATAATTATAGATGTAAGGGCAACATAGCTTGAGTTCCATACACCAATTCAAACGGGCATTTTACCAGTTTCTCTTTTAGGAGTTATTCTATCAGCCCAAACTACAAACTTCAATTGTTCACCCCACTTTTTCTTTGTTCATTTCCAAGGTTCTTCTAATGATCTTCAGCAAGATTTTCTTATTACTGGACTTAGCTTGTCCATTCCCTTGGGGGTTGTAGTTTGAAGAATAAGTCAGATTGATTCCATATTCATTGCACATTACCATTAAAGGTTTGGCTCTAAAGCACATGGCATTATCAGATTCAATCTTAATTAGAACTCCAAATCTACATATCATATGATTCTATAAGAAGTCCACTACCACTTGTTGTGTTTCCTTTTAGATGGGATTACTTCAACCCAGTTTTTGTAAAATAATCAGTGGATACAAGAATCCAGCTTATGACCAGCACTAGAAGGATCTGAAAATCTCACCAATGAAGTCCATCCCTAATTTCTTGAAAGGAGCTTCAATTGATATAGGCTGCAAAGGAAGGGAGCCTGAAGCTTTCAGTCTTCTAGAGAAAATGTTGATAACTATCAACATTTTCTAACCAGTTGGGTTGCATCCTTGAAGAGAGAAGGCCACCAATAAACAATATTTCATAATCAGATATGCATTTCTAAGAGGACACCTTCATGGGTTCTTCCAAGCCAGCCCAAGGTCCGTAATGATATATTTTTGAGAATCCAACTTGAGGGCTCTCTTCTGATTTTTTATTCAAATGATCAGGGCAGCAAAGGTGTCTAAGTTAAAATATTACATCCTTGTACCATTCAGGATTTTACCAACTTTGCAAGCAAATCTACCATTTCTTCCTCTAACTAATTCACTTCCACATTTTGAAAAGTTGTTCTCACACCATGATCTTAGCAAGACCCAAACCTCTTACCAACTTTGTGGTTTGGATGCCCATATCATACTCCTACAGTTTTTTCACTCATCTACATCTTTTACTTGAGATATCCATGTCTGATAAGATGTCTTTCACCATGGTGTGGGGGAATATAGGCAACAATTCTTGAACTCAATATATAAGGCCTAAAATTTTTTTGTTGCATTCACCAAGGCAAATGCTTTATTTCTCCATGATTTGTATACTTCAACTCAATAGCCTGTAAAGCCTTGCTAAAGAAGGCAATAGGACTCTCTCAACTTCATTCTCATCCTTTTACAACAAAACAGAAGCAATGGTATATTCAGAGGCAAAATAAAAAGATTTGGAAAGGCCTCTCATAGTTTGATGTTGCTAAGAACAGGTACATGCAAAAGTGCATCCTTATTCCTTCAAAAGCTTGAATGACAACCTCCTCTCACCTAATAACTTGGTCTTTTTTTTAACATGCTTGTGATTGGAAGAGCCGGCTCAGCAAAGTTGGAAACAAACCTTCTAATAAAATTTATTTTGGCCAAAGAAATATTGGATGCCTTTTCTTGGTTCTTGGGATAGGTACTTTTTCTGATTGCTTCCACTTTCTCAGAGGTCTATCATAACACCATTTTTTGACACAATGTGTGTAGACACCAAAATTCATGTCTTACGACCCCTTGTGACCCGCATCCCATTTCGCAATCTAACCTCATTACCTAAACCTTGCACAATTATTTATTAATTACCTTGTAAGTGATAAATCCACATCACCTCACCTGCCACCTCATTTTGCCACCTCATCATGACATAGCCCTGATCCTAAAACTAACCTAATTAAAACCTAAAACTTGGTCCACACCTACACCCATAACTAATGACCTCCTTTCTCACACCCAAAACCAACCTTCTAGTCACTTGACCAAGCCCGCAACTGATCTCTCGGGAGAAAAGTAGGGAAGGTGGGCTATTTTACTAAAAATAGCCTACTTTTTCCTTACCGATGCCGGTTCCTACTCGACTGCCGTCGGTTACGCAACCGCCATCGGTTCCCTATAAATGGGCTCCCCAAACCAAAACAACGGATCATAATTTCATTTTTGGAGATCAGTCAAAGGATTTCTGGATCAACAGAGAGCATTGCGAGCGATCAGAACAGAGTCCAGATCTTCACTTGACAGAGCAGAGACGAGTGGAAAATACCAGAAGTGTTTACAACCAAGGAGATCAACTTGCATCTTTGTCAAAACCAGTAAGTTCACATCTTGCATGTCCTCTGTTATAACATTTCTTATGCTCTGTGAATTTCAGTCCTCCTAAATCCGTCTCTGAATCTACTACCCAACGTGTCATTGCATCTAACTGTTATTATTTTGCTTCTAATCATCCCATTTCTCTAATATCATCCATAAACCAGCCTTACAAAACACCATAGCTACTAAGAAGATCCTAGAACCCACCTGGTATCGGTTATCAGTAACCGGCATCGGCTATCAGTAACCGCCATCGGTTCCTCTGATCAAAACCAGAAAACCAGCCTTTCCCCTACCCAGTTCAACGAAACAATTTAATTGATACTTTACAGTCTTTTGCGTTAATTCATATTAGCAAGGAAACTGACCACCTTCGAAAGGAAGTTTTATATTTCCTGGGCCCAAGGCAGTTTCCTCATTTATTGTTTAATTAAATCTTGTGGTCTTGTGTTCTTATTTGCAGGTAGTCCTTCCAAGACAAAAAGGAGTTCTTCGCAATCAGCCTGATCTTTCTCTACGGTACGCGCACACCATCTCGACATTCTACAGGTATTCCTCCTAGCACCTAACTCTTATCTATTTCTATAGGAACGAGTCATTCCGAGTGAAACATTTTGGCACGCCCGGTGGGACCCATTTTGGGTTTTTTCTTTCTCTTGCTTATTTTCATTTTAGGAAGCATACTTGCTGTTGCTTGCTTTTGTTATATATTTCTGGTAAAGAATTTGTCTTGCTTTCCTAGTTTCGCATTAGTGAAAGTCATCTCTCTTGCTTCATCAAACATAATTTTCGATTTGGGTTTAAAACACATGCATTGCATTCCTACTTGTTGTTCTTCAATTCTAGTGAACATAGATTAAGTAACAGGTCGTACACTGTGGGGGTGATATCCATGGTATTGACAGGAAATTAACCCTAGTTTCACTGCACAACACATACCGAATCACTTCACAATTAACACAACAGCTCAAACATCCCCCCTTTTCCACGGTATTCCTCCGCCCGATTGAGGTAACCTTATAAGCCAAAACAAACTTGACATTTCCCCTAGGTCTTGTTGTTTAGGATTCTGACATCATCTTACGTCTAAAGGCATAAGCCCACGATAACTAAAATTAACCCTAGGATTAGTCTCTGGATTTGCGTGTGCATCTTGCTTGTTTTCAAATTCTATTTTCTCTGTCATACTTTGTCTTCTGTGATCAATAAGTTGACAAATATACTCAACGTTGCTAAAAATCAAATTAGCAGCCTTTTATATCTTCTTATCCTAGACTTTTGACACCGGCATCGGTTAACTGACCGACGTCGTCTGCTCTCTGACCGACACCGGTTATTAAACCGATATCGGTTACTGTCTTCATCAGCCCCTGACAAACCAGCAACCTGCCAAATTCATCATTCTGAGGTTGTTTTTGTTCTTGATAGATTGAAACTTTCCTGTGTGTTCTTGTCCATGGTTGTCATCACTCGGAAGCAAGCCGCCGCCATGGTTTCACATGCCTGCTCTGTGTCTTTTCCTGAATCACCCCCTTCACATTCTATAGGGAACCCTACGGACACCAGTGAGATCCCCCAAATTCCTGTAGGAGACAAGGACTTTGCCAAATTTCTGGATGCTAATCCCAGCGCTGTACAATACTATTTGTCTCATGCCCCTGACCGTACGCCTGATGGTCAGCTCCTTGTTGGCATGCCTATTAGTATAGCTGCTCATTTAGCTCCCACTCCTCCTGATAACACCACCTTACTTCCTGCATCTCTAGCCCCGTCTCCCAATCCGACGGCTTCAGAGGTTCATACGACCCCGATTAGCTTTCCTTTGGTTAATCTTGGACCCCACATATCACTACCACCGAATGCCCCTACCTCATCTTTCTTGCAGACTGCTCCGTTCATGACTTGCTCTCTACCACCTATCCACACGAGCTTTCCTTCTCAAGCTCCGCCTACCTTCTCACTCCCATACACGTATCCAGTGACCTCAACATCCTATATGGGACATCCCCTATTCAGTTGCCTCAACATATTCATCCTCCACACCTTACCAACACTTAACCCCACCAGTGTCTAGCGGTGGTCCTTGGCCCAATTTGCCTCCGTTTATCACAATCCCACCATCATCTCATCCAACTACTGATCTAATTAAACAAATGATGGACAAAATGCAAAACCTGGAGGCTTCTATTTCAGGAAGTCGTAGCGCCTTGACATACGAGCAAGTTTGTCGAGAGCCCATTCACCCTTCTGTCCCCCTTCATTCATATCCTCCTCAATGGGAGTTGCCAAAATTTACTCATTTTAACAGTAAAGAGGATCCTCAACAACACTTGCGATCATTTAGACACACTTGTTATTTGATTGCCCATGATGATGCCTTGTTACTCCGCACCTTTCCCATGTCCTTATCAGGACCGGCCTTGGAATGGTACAGTGCTTTAACCCAGCACTCGATCTTTTCTTTTAACCAGCTAGCCCAATCTTTCTTGGATCATTTCTCCATTAACATTGCCAAGAAAGTATCTATCACCGACCTCTATGCCATCCGACAATTTGAGGACGAATCTATCGCAGATTTCATTGGACGATGGCGGGGCCTTATCAACCAACTTACGTATGCCTTACCTCAAACCGAACTTATCGAACTGTTTACTGCGGGCATGCGCTAAGCACATCTCCCCCACCCTCCAAATTCAAACTTTCCGTACATTCGACGAGGCCTTTACTATGGCCCAAAAAATTAGAAATTCGAGCCTTAGAAGAGGAGAAATTGCGGTTGTGTAACAAAAACTCCAATTTTCCGAACTCCTGATTCTATCAATAAACCAAATACCACCACTCCTCACACATCCACTTCTTCTAAATCAAAAGGAGCTGTCCACAGCGGTGATGGTCAAATCCCAACCACCGTCTAATACCCCGCAAAAAAACCACTTATAAGTATAAAGCAGAACCCATCAACTACACTCCCTTGGGAGAAACATATGGTGTGATATTGGAAAAATTGCTCAAAGCAGGAGCCATTACCTTACCTCCTGTTAAACCTCATTCCGGGTTTGATTCCACTCGCGCCATACCTTCCTGGTACAAAGAAAATGACTTCTGTAACTTCCACCGCGTGAAGGGACACAGTCATGAGAACTGCAAGATGTTGAAAAACATAGTGCAGGAAATGGTTGATGCGGGGGGATATAGCCCTCGATAATCCTAACACCCCTGCTAACCGAAATCTGAAAAATTTTCAACAAGCCATTCCCGAATCACTCGTCCAACAGTAACGTAAACCAAGATATCTTAGCCGAGGAGAGTGTTCATGAGATCCATGCAGTCTTCGATTCTCAGCCAAAAGCCTCTATTGAAATTTTTTTTGAATCAAGCCTCTCCACCAACACAGGAGTCTGAACCTCCTTCACCACCATCAAGCCAAAGTGAAATCATTCCTTTACCCATAAAAGAGTTAACTGCCCAGGACTTCTCTTCTCATCGATGAGTCTTCTTACACCACATCCCTACAAGACTGTGAGCGGATGTTATCTAATTTATCTATTTCCCAAACGTCCCCTTCTACCACTCTTGCTGCACAAGAGGAAGGCTCGCCACTCCTTTTGACATCCTTAGACGAGAAATCTCTTACACTGACATCACCACATTCTTTAAACATGACAGATCCCCTCAAAACACGCCCTCCTACCTATTAGTCCCTCATCGCCTAAATCTTTTCAACGACCGGTTGACCTCTTAACATCTATTGATACAGTGCCTCATCTACCTCCTGTGTCACACCCATAGTGGACTGGAATCACAACCCATCGTTCTTCCGTACAAAATTTCATATTCACACGTGAGGACTGTCATTCCACAGAAGATAGACAGGCCCTATGGGAACGTTTGAGTACCCCTTTTTCTACTCAAATGCAAATGACTGATCCTGATGTCTCCACCATATACCCGAAGTGTTTACAGAAGCTTAAAATGCCCCTGTTCTCACCTTCACCCCCCTCACCTCTACCAAATGCCCCGTCCACTTCTATCAACTTAACCAGATCTTCCCCTACGCTTGGGACCTCACCAATGCCCAGTCTAACACACCCGCCTAAGCGACTCGATCTATCCAAAAATAAATCCGTCCCGCCACCTAGGAGACAAACTCAATCCATGCCCCTATCACAATCAAAACCATCATCGTCATACCTACCTTCCATATTGTGACCCCATCCCTCTACCTTACATCAATATATCATACCTCCTGCGTTTTCTTCAAAAACAACCTATGCCTTCCGCACCCATACAGAAATTCCAAGGGTATAGCAACACCGTCACTCCGCGTATCCTGTCCACCTATCAACCCTAAACAAATTCCATCATTAAAAGATTTGTTTTCGGTCACTCATATTTCCCCGTGGTTGTTTTCTAATACCACATCATATGCGGCCTCATCATCCAACATAGCTTCTGCGCCAAAGAAATCACGTTTAGTGAAAACCACGTATCAACATCCCTCGGCTAAACCACCACCCGTGCGAACCAACCACGCCCAAACATTACCAAAACCCGCACAACCAATACCCTCATCCTCTTCCGATTTTGACCCACTCAAAGGATCTTACGCAAAAATCTTTGCTATGTTGGTGGAGAATGCGACCATTTCCCTACCTCCACTTAAACCTTATGACCCGTCTAAACCCCAACCTATGGGTTACAATGAGTCTAAAATCTGCGCTTATCACCGCACACCAGGACATGATGTGGAGGGATGCAAAGCTCTAAAAACCATCCTTCGTCAGTCACCTCTCTCGGATAGAAAGATTAAGAAAGACAACTTACGAAGGGAGAGACCTTTAGTTTCCATTCCCTCTCCTATACCATCTGTCCCCGCCTCACCAAGAACTATCATTATTACGACCCCACCTCTTGAAGACCATGAGTTATCCCAACCATCTTCCTTATCTCAGGTCTACGAGATTAATATGATTAGTGTCGCTACTCGAGGGCAGAAAAACAATGGGAAAGCAAAAGAAAACACACCTGTGGCATCTCTTTCTCCGTCAAACATCCTGATTGCACCACCACCTAAAGTAGTCATTCGCGGACCCGCCTATCCCGTCTCTAATGGCATTGCCCACCGAAATATGATTAAACAGCTTCACCAATCGCCCGTAAAAATGACACTGTATGATCTCATTCAGACTTCTGAATCTCATCGACAAGCTCTCGTTGAGATCCTTCAAGGGATAGAGGTTTTACCTAATGAAACCCTGCCTGTCGCCTCTATTCTAACACCCAATCACGTTGCTTCTCTCACCAAACAACCCACTGCCCCAACCACTTCTGTCTCTATACAACAAGCTGCTGCAGTCAGTTTCTCTAAAGACGAAATTGTTGACTTTGGTACAGAAGATCCTGACCCTGCTCTTTTCATCTCAGCTTACATCCGGGACATTCGGGTACGTCATGTTATGATTGACGGGGATGCTATCCTAAACATCATCTCTTCAAAAGCCTTCCAACAAATGAATATCCCTTCTAGTTGCATGTGTGCCAACCCCATCATGTTGCGGTCATTTAATGACGCTATTACTTCTACCTTAGGCACCATGATCCTCAACATTCGGGTAGGACCACGTACTTTACCCGAACTCTTCTATGTCTTGGAGGGAGAGTTCCAATATAATATATTGCTGGGTCGTCCTTGGATCCGAGCCATGGGATGCGTTCCCTCAACATTACATAGATGCATAAAATTTGAGTACGAGGGGAAGTCCTACACCGTAAAAGCTGACTCTCCCCCCTTTAAAACCTGCAATATGTTATACCGCCCTAACGATGTGCTTATACCAATCAAGACACCCATACATTCAACCCAACCATCCTCTTTAAATTTACCTCAACCATCCACCTCAACTGCGCCTACGCCTTCAACTGATGAAACCACCATTGCAAAAACCACTTCCCTTCCCGCAGCTAACATTCCAACCTCCAACCCCTTAGTAGATGTTTTTTAGTGCCTTACACTGGGGGAGTACCACCTATATAACGTTAGTTCTTTCCCTACCCCGCAGGAGTACAGACAATTACATGCACATCCCACCTACGACCGTTGCGTGGGGGAGGTAATCTCTTACGGACCACCCCATTGCCGCACTAACCTAACGTATGGGGGTGTTGACGCATCCTCCATTACCCCTGAACCTCCTCTTGGTGTGGTTCCCTTCCAATCTGATTTTCAATACTTGACAAATCGTCGTTTCGCCCTCACCTTCTTGACTCGCTGTGCGTGGAAAGGCTTTGGTTTTGGCCTTTACGAACAAGGCCGACATACACTCATTCCCGTGACTACCCGTAAACATAATGATCGCAGTGGTCTCGGTTTTCCCGAAACACCTACACAAGAGACACCTCCTGTCAGCTGTATCTTGGAAGAAGAAGACGTCGCCCCTACCAAACCATCATCACCCACAGAATCTATAGACCCTGAATCCATCCCTCCTAACTTTTTTTTTTTTCATAAATGCTATCTTCATAGGTCCTCTCACTTATCAACGCGATAATGAGGACCCATCTTCTCTTCCCCTTCTGTATCTAGACATGATCGAAGAGGATTCACCTTTGATTAATGTCGTTGAATGCCAGGATGATGACTCCATCCTCACTTACCTTGGCGCGGATGATTCTTATATTCAACGAGCCTTACCATCTGAAACCCAAACCATGCTGAACGAATCTACTATAGAAATCAACATCCACACGGAGGAGGATCCTCACATTGTGAAGATTGGACAATCCCTTAACACATCAGAACAAGCCGCCTTTACTACCTTTCTCCGTGCTCGCAACCAAGCTTTTGCATGGTCTTACGTTGACATGCCAGGAATTGATCCTACCATTGCCGTCCATAACATCACCCTAAACCCCGATTCCAAACCAGTCAAATAGAAATTGAGAAAAATGCATCCACACATTGCTCTCTTGGTCAAAGAGGAGCTCCAAAGACTCCTTTCTATTTCCTTCATCTTGCCTATTGACTATCCTCAATGGATTTCTAACATCGTACTTGTCACTAAAGCGACAAGGGGACTTCGGATATGCACAGATTTCCGGGATCTTAACCTCGCTTGCCCTAAGGATGACTTCCCCTTACCTAGCATTGACCAACTTGTTGATCTAACTGTAGGTCATGAGATGCTCTCTCTCATGGATGGCTTTTCAGGATACAACCAAATTTTGGTTGCCCCTGCCGATCAACACAAAACTGCCTTCATAACTCCTTAGGGAACCTTCTGTTATCGTGTCATGCCATTTGGCCTTAAGAATGCTGGTGCTACCTATCAGCGGGCTATGACCTACATTTTTCATGACATTATGCACATTATCCTTGAAGATTATGTCGATGATCTTCTCGGCAAGTCTAAACATCGTAGTGAACATCTCGATGTTTTAACCATTATTTTTGATCGCCTGTTACAATATTCTGTCCGCCTTCAACCAAAGAAATGTGTCTTTGGTGTTCTTTCGGGAAAACTTCTTGGCTTTATCGTCTCTTTGCATGGCATTGAGGTCGATCCATCTAAAGTCAAAGCTATCCTAGAAATGCCCCCACCCAAAAATCTCAAACAATTGCGTAGTTTACAAGGTAAGCTCCAATCTATTCGACGTTTCATCTCCCAACTCTCGGATCGGTGTCAACCTTTTCATCACCTTCTTAAAAAGGACATTGCCTTTCAATGGAGTGAGGAGTGTCACCAAGCCTTTGAAGCTCTCAAATCCTATCTCTTGCAGCCACCCGTGCTTATCCCACCCTAGGACGACTGCCCTTTCTACCTTTATCTTTCTGCCACTGACCATGCTATAGGTGCTATGCTCGCACATCGGGATTTGGCACGACGAGAACAGGTCGTTTATTATCTAAGTCGTACCCTCATGGATTATGAGACTAGGTATACACATGTAGAAGAATTGTGCCTTGCCCTATCATTTGTAGCCACCAAACTCCGACATTACCTCCTGAATCACAAAACTTTTGTCATCACCAACACAGACCCCATTCATTATATGTACGCCAAACCGCATCTAAACCAACGTATCGCTCGATGGCTTATGCTCCTCACTGACCTTGACCTTGAATTCGTACAACAGAAGTCAATCAAAGGACAAACTCTTGCAGACCAACTTGCGGAGGCCCCTCTACCTGGGGAACAATTTACCAATTTTACCTTCCCTGACGAACTCATCGCCACTCTTTCACTCCGGGAAGAGTTGTATCAAATGACCCTCTTCTTCGATGGATCTAAATGCCAGTGTGGCGGAGGAGCTGGCGTTGTTCTCATTCCTCTTGACGCTGAACCTATGCCTCTTTCATTCTGGCTTGATTTCCCTTGCACTAATAATACATCGGAATACGAGGCCCTTGTTCTGGGTCTCCAAGTTGCGTTACACTTAGGCATCAAATCTATCAACATTTTTGGCGACTCTCAATTGGTAGTCAATCAAGTTATGGGCGTCTACCAATGTAAAAATGAGGAACTTCAAAAATACAAACACTATGTGGATTCACTTCTAGCCTTATTTACTCACTATTCTATACAAACCATTCCACGCTCCACTAACAAATTTATGGACACTATGTCTTGCTTAGCCTCGCAAATTCCCGCTGCACCAACTGACTCTGAATTATTCGTCGTGGTCTAACAACTTTTTGTCCCATCCTATTCAACCCCGGTAGTTTGTACGATAAATACTGTGTCTACTAGTTCGCAGGATACCTGGTACCACCAATTTCATGACTACCTTACAATCTCTGTCCTCCCACCTGACCTTACTAGTAATGGCAAACGTGCTTTTCTTAAAAGTGTTTCACGTTATGTTGTCATGGGGGGACTCCTCTATAAACGTGGCTTTGATGGCATCCTCCTTCGCTGTCTAACTGGTGCGGAGGCCACTCATACCATCCAACAGGTCCATGACGGTATTTGTGGTGGACATTTTAGCGGCCTTGCCGTGGCCAAACGAATCCTTCACCTTGGTTATTATTGGCCTACTCTCAATAACGACTGCTACGAATATGTTAAGCGTTGTGTTATGTGTCAGCAACATGCCAACCTTCAACATACTCCTAGCCACCCGCTCCAGGTCGCTCGAGATCTTTGGCCCTTCTCATAATGGGGTTTAGACCTTATTGGTGAGATTCACCCGACCTCTTCACAACGTCACCGTTGGATAATCACAGTGACCGAATATTACATAAAATGGGTGGAGGCTATTCCACTCATTTCAATCAAAAAAGAAAAAATTGTCGAATTCATTAACCATCACATTATCTGTCGTTTTGGTATTCCTCATCACCTAATAACAGATAATGGTAAATCTTTTAAAAACAAGTTGTTACAAGAACTTTGTGACAACTTTGGTATCAAACTTAGTTTCTCATCACCTTACTATTCACAGGCCAATGGTCAGGCTGAATCTTCTAATAAAACCCTAACCAAAAACCTCATGAAAGTTGTCAATGACTTCGGCAAAAATTGGCACGATCACATTCCCTTTGCCCTTTGGGCTTATCGTACTAGCATTCGTACCTCTACTAATGCCACACCTTTTTCTTTGGTATATGGTACCGAGGCTGTTTTACCTCTCGAAATACAAATACCCTCCCTTAGAATATCTCTTCAGGATATTCTCACCAAACGATGATTTCCGTCAAGAGCGGTTAGCCCAATTAGAGCTTCTTGACGAACGTCGTCTTACAGCTCTTGATCACCTTCAAATCTATCAAAAATGCATCAAACGTGCTTATGATAAGCGAATTCATGAGTGTACTTTTAAGGTTGGTGATCTTGTCCTCAAAGAGAATCAACATGTCACCAAACTAGAAAAGAGCAAACGTGGAAAATTTGCTCCCAATTGGATTGGGCCTTATATAATCACTCACACCTATGGATCAGGCACTTATCGTTTAGCTTCGCTTAATGGTAAACCTGAGCCTGAACCCCTTAATGCCTTGCATCTTCGACCATTCTACTGTTGAAATTAGTGTTATATCACTTCTTATCTACCTGCCGCTCGTCCTTTGAGCTCACTTACCACTACATACACTCTGTTTCCTACACCTCATAATAACAATCAAGCTCACATAGTTTGATTCTCACCTCCCCTTGATGACGCCTTTCCCTTTTTAGTCTAGTCCATGACTTCAAAGAATTAAGATAAGCCGTATTCTTATGGGATTTTCTTGAGTCAAACTTCCTACTAAACTAGATGCTTCACGCTAAAAAGAACATCTAGTCATCTAAATTAAATATAGACTGCTCCCTCGAAGGACAGCTATATGCCAAATTATTGCTGCTATTCTCTATAGACTGCTCCCCTGAAGGACAGCTATGCACTAAAGTCATATCTGCTACTATAAATAGACTGCTCCCTCGAAGGACAGCTATACACAGTCAGCCTCTAGCAGAAGCTTCTCGCATCGATCAGCTTCGTGAAGACCTCAAGAATAATACAATCAATATCCCTTGTAGACTTCCCGCATCGATCAGTCTACATTCAATAAAATAAAAGCCTCATTCAAAAGGACTTTTGAGTCATGGACTTGTCTATTTAGGGTAGGTTCTCTTTCGTCAGAACACTCACTTTGTAATAAGTTCTCTGCACCTCAGCTATACCATCCACCTCACCTCACCATTTGTTTCAACTCAAGGGACGTAATGTACGCTCGATATATTGTGATCACACAACTCTTTTCACCTATTGACTTCTCGTCTATGCACGGTACCTAGGGCTCCAAGCTCATTCTATGTTGTGTGTTTTGTTTAGCTCTTTTCACCTACGGAGCACTCTTTCTGCTTTGCCTCGCATCTAGGATTGTGTGTTGACCTTAATCAGGACATGGTTCCCTTCTACTTGGGTAGGCTAACTTTCGCTTCCCTTATACCTTTTACAACATCACCCATTCATTACCAACACCATCAACCTTACCTTTACCAATCTTAATATTTTTACCAACCAACCAATTGCCTAAACCGTACCAAATTGCCTGAATTCGCCTCTCCCTGATCCTAAGGGAGAACTACATCGGTCTGAGGCCCCTCCTTGCTTTGTGCAATGGGCTATGTAGGCAGCACTTCGGAGACATGGGGTCTCCCAAGGTTAGCTCGACCATCCCCTACCATAACCTATCATGTGTGGTAAATATAAATATTTTTTGTGTATTTTTTTTTAATCACATTCCTCTTTATCCTTGTTCAAAACACCAAAAAACCACAACGCAAACATTCTTATTATTATAACTCAAATCAACATACATATCTCATTTTATTTAGATGATAAACAAATACATCTTCTCTATCATCGACACGCAGGTCGACATATTTATTTTTATACCTCTATAACATTTACTTAAACCCTCACGATTCATCCTGACCCAGGTGATGATCGTGATCGTCGACGCCTTTCGTCAGGCCTCTCTATCCTCAAGGGTACCATGGCTATTGGTACCACCCACTGATATGCCAATCTCTCCTGTAACATCTGAATACACCCTCTCGCATGGAGAACTCCAGCCTCTAGTCTTGCTGCTCGTGACTCTGATACCACTAACAATCTTCTTGTCTCATTCACCTGCGTTTGGAGCTGCTGAACTAAACTCTGCAGACGATCTCTCTCCGCTGTAATCACAGCAATGTTAGGGCGCTCACATACACCTCACAGTTCTACTACCCACCATAATCTATAGGCCTCTGTCGTTCCTGCATCCATTACCCTACGATCGGCTGCTACCTCTTCAGGCCCTTCTGGAGGTGTTGGCCGGGGAGGTGAGAATGCTGCCTCGGCGTTGATCCTCATATATGGTCTATAAGCCAGGGGTATATCCTGCACAAATCAAAATTTTCGCCGCACGTGATCTATAGGAATCCTCTCATATTCACCTGGCCTGTGCCCCGCGATCCACCTCAGTCACTCTACACCCCTCAACTCCTCAGCTATGTTCTCTGTTACCATATAGTTCCCGTAAGGCCTCCAACAGATATCCGCAACCGTCACTCTCTCCCATACCTTCCTGTAAAACTCAATGTCACCCGTCATGGTCTGAGATCTTGCCTCTTGTTCTGTCTGGACCCATTTTCTGAATC
This sequence comes from Taxus chinensis, assembly GCA_019776745.2. Lineage (NCBI taxonomy): Eukaryota > Viridiplantae > Streptophyta > Pinopsida > Cupressales > Taxaceae > Taxus > Taxus chinensis. Next base: position 815,205,630 of record CM034149.1, read on the forward strand.
CCAACCTCTGTACTCCGGTCTCTCCTGCCTGGAGGTATTTGCCTATTGGTCGCACACAAACAATGTGCTCATAGGCCCAACAGTGTAATAAGTATGAACAATCCAGCGTCGTCCTGTGATTTCACCTACAAGCCCATAAACCCCTGTATAGCTCTGCCAAATATGCAGGTGCCCATGCAAACGTAACGTTCCTTTCTACCATCTCCCAGATAACACACATCAATGCCTTTGGAAATCTTCCTCCTTCTGCCCTCGGTTTGTCCTTAGTACAATATAATATATTCTAATCCTAATCACGTAGACCCTACTTCTCTAATTACCCAAACTTTGACATTTTGACATTACCGGACCACTTACGACAAATATTTACTTTTATAACATTCCTATTGTACTTTGACTGTTACCGTACTCCACATTATTGGCGGCACCATACTGACAACACTGTTATCTTCTATCAGACGCTACTACTAATTATACTTAACAACATCCTATTCCTAATACATACATTAACGAAATAGAAATTACGGAGGAAAATTTTAGTGTCGACAGTTCCGTATTTTGAGACTCCCAATTACAGGAAGCCCAGTATATCAGGCATTGCCTAGCACGGCGCGGGGTAGCAATAACAGTAGTATTTGGTCCATACGCACGAGATTTGACACAACGAGCTTTGACATTCACGTATGGTATAATGTATGCAGCACACCCTGAGGCAACAAGGTTGGTAATGGTATTAATGATAGCGGTAGGATATTATGCGTTACCAAGGGTGGATGGGGGAAGATTTCCAATAGCATTGATGTGTGTTATTTGGGAAATGATAGAAAGGAATGTGACTTTTGCATGGGCACCTGCATATTTGGCGGAGCTATACAGGGGTTTATGGGTTTGTAGACGAAATCACAGGACGACACTGGATTGTTCATTTTTATTTGGGCCTATGAGCACATTGTTTGTGTGCGACCAATAGGCCGACCCATCCAGTCAAGAGAGACCGGAGTGCAGAGGTTGGGATTCAGACGATGGGTCCAGACAGAACAAGAGGCAAGATCTCAGGCTATGACGGGTGACCCTGAGTATTATAGGCAGGTATGGGAGATGGTGACGATTGTGGATATTTGTTGGAGGCCTTACGGGAACTATATGGTAATAGAGAATATAGTTGAGGAGTTGAGGGGTGTAGAGTGATTGAGGTGGATCGCGGGGCACAGGCCAGGTGAGTATGAGAGGATTCCTCCAGATCGTGTGCGGTGACAATTTGGATTTGTGCAGGATATACCCCTAGCTTATAGACCATATATGAGGATCGACGCCGAGGCAGCATTCTCAACTCCCTGGCTAAAACCTCCAGAAGGGCCAGAGGAGGTAGTAGCCGATCACAGGGTAATGGATGCAGGAACGACATAGGCCTATAGATTATGGTGGGTAGCAGAGCTATGAGGTGTACGTGATCATCCTGACATAACTGTGATTACAGCAGAGAGAGATCGTCTGCAGAGTTTAGTTCATCAGCTCCAAACGCGGGTGAATGAGACAAGAGGATTGTTAGTGGTTGCGGAGTCACGAGCGGAGGGACTAGAGGTGAGATATCTCCATGCGAGGGAGCGTATTCAGATGTTACAGGAGAGATTGGTAGATCAGTGGGGTGGTACCATATAGCCGTGGTACCTTTGAGGATGGAGAGGCCCGGCGAGAGGCGTCGATGATCACGATCATCACCTGGTTTGGGATGAGGTGTGAGGGTCTAAGTAAATGTTATTGAGGTATACGAATAAATAAGGATGCCGACCTGCGTGTCGATGATAGAGAAGATTTATTTGTTTAACATATAAATAAAACGGAATATGTATGTAGTTTTGAGTGATGATAATAATAAGAATGGTTGTGTTTTGAATGTTGTTTTTGTTTTGTTTGAAAAAGGATAAAGATGAATGTTGGTAAAAATAGAAATACAAAAAAAATATTTATATTTACAACACATGATAGGGTAAGGTAGGGGATGGTTGAGCTAACCTTGGGAGACCCCATGTCTCCGAAGTGCTGCCTGCATAGCCCATTACACAAAGAAAGGAGGGGCCTCAGACCGATGTAGTTCTCCCTTAGGACCAGGGAGAGATGAATTCAGAAAATTTAGGTATGGTTAGGTAATTTGTTGGTTGGTAAAAATATTGATAGTAATATTGGTAGGGTAATGTTTTTGGTGTTGGAATAGGTATAAGTGAAGCAAAAGTTAGCCTACCCAAGTGGTAGGGAACCATGTCCTGATTAAGATCAACACATAATCCTAGATGTGAGTCAAAGAGGAAAAAGTTGTCCCGTGGTTCAAGAAGAGCTAAACAAACCACATATTAATGTAGAATGAGCTTGAACTCCTAGGTACCATGCATAGACGAGAAGTCAATAGGTGAAAATAGTTGTATGATCACAATATATCGGGTGTACGTCATGTCCCTTGAGTTACGTTGTTTTAACAAATGGTGAGGTGAGGTGGATGGTATAGCAGAGGCACGAAGAACTTGTTATAAAGTGAGTGTTCTGAAGAAAGAGAAACCTAACCAAAATAGACAAGTCCATGACTTCGAAGTTCTTCTGAATGCGGCTTTTATTTTATTGAATATAGACTGATCGACGCGGGAAGTCTACAAGGGATATTGATTGTATTATTCTTGAGGTCTTCACGAAGCTGATCAATGCGAGATGCTTCTGATAAAGGCTAACTGTATATAGTTGTCCTTCAAGGGAGTAGTCTATAGTAGAAGAGGTGGTTTTAGTGCATAGCTGTCCTTCGGGGGAGCAGTCTATATATAATAGCAGTAATAGTTTGGCATATAGCTGTCCTTCAAGGGAGCAGTCTATATATAATTTAGAGAGCCAGATGTCCGTTTGGCGTAAAGCATCTAGTTTGGTAGGAAGTTTGACTCAACAAAATCCCATAAGCATATAATTAAGAATGTGTCATTTTAATAGATCGAAGTCATGGACTTAGACTAAAAAGGGAAGGCATCTTTAAGGGGGAGGTGAGAATCAAACTATGTGAGCTTGATTTTATTTTGAGATGTAGGAAACAAAGTGTATGTAGCGGTAAATGAGCTCAAGGGATGAGCGATAGGTAGATAAGGAGTGATATAACACTAAATTCAATAGTAAAATGGTCGAAGATGCAAGGCATTAAGGGGTTCAGGCTTAGGTTTACCATTAAGCGAAGCTAAATGATAAGTGTCTGATCCATAAGTATGAGTGATTATGTAAGGCTCAATCCAATTGGGAGAAAAATTTCCACGTTTGCTCCTTTCTAGTTTGGTTACATGTTGATTCTCTTTGAGGACAAGATCACCAACCTTAAAGGTACACTCATGAAGTCACTTATCATAAGCACGCTTCATGTATTTTTGATAGATTTGAAGGTGATCAAGAGCTGTAAGACGACGCTCGTCAAGAGGCTCCAATTGGGCTAACTGCTCTTGGTGGAAATCATCATTAGTGAGAATATCCTGAAGATATATTCTGAGGGAGGGTATTTGTATTTCGAGAGGCAAGACAACCTCGGTACCATATACCAAAGAAAAAGGTGTGGCATTATTGGAGGTACAAATGCTAGTGCAATAAGCCCAAAGGGCAAAGGGGATGTGATCATGCCAATTTCTTCCAGACTCATTGACAAATTTCATAAGGATTTTGGTTAGGGCTTTATTAGAAGCTTCGGCTTGTCCATTCGCTTGTGGATAATAGGGCGATGAGAAATAGGGGAAATCGAGTCGAAATGAAAGAGGCATAGGCTCAGCATCGAGAGGAATGAGAACAACGCCGACTCCTCCGTCGCGCTGGCATTTAGATCCATCGAAGAAGAGGGTCATTGGATATGACTCCTCCCTGAGGGAAAGAGTAGCGATGAGTTCGTCAGGGAAATTAAAATTAGTAAATTACATAACAGGTACAGGGGCTTCCGTGAGTTGATCGGCAATGGTTTGTCCTTTGATTGACTTTTGGTGTATAAATTCAAGGTCAAGGTCAGTAAGGAGCATAAGCCATCAGGCGATGCATTGGTTTAGATGAGGTTTGGCATACATATAATGGATGGGGGTCCATGTTGGTGATGATGAAATTTTTTTTGATTCAGGAGGTAGTGTCGGAGTTTGGTGGGCACGAATGATAGGGCTAGGCACAACTTTTCTACATGTGTATACCTAGTCTCATAGTCCACCAAAGTATGACTTATATAATAACGGCTTGTTCTCGATTCTCGAAGTCACGATGTGCAAGCATGGCTCCTATAGCATGGTCAGTGGTAGAAAGATAAAGGTAGAAAGGGTGATCATCCTGAGGTGGAATAAGCACGGGTCGCTGCAAGAGATAGGCTTTGAGAGCTTCAAAGGCTTGGTGGCACTCTTCGCTCCATTGAAAGGCAACATCCTTTTTAAGGAGGTGATGGAAAGGTTGACATCGATCTGAGAGTTGGGAGATGAAACACCGGATAGATTGGAGCTTACCTTGTAAACTACACAATTGTTTGAGGTTAGTAGGCGGGGGCATTTCTAGGATAGCTTTGACTTTAGATGGATCGACCTCAATACCATGCAAAGAGACGATAAAGCCAAGAATTTTTCCCAAAATAACACTAAAGACACATTTCTTTGGTTGAAGTCGGACTGAATATTGTAACAGGTGATCAAAAATAATGGTTAAAACATCGAGATGTTCACTGCGATGTTTAGATTTTCCTAGAAGATCATCGACATAATCCTCAAGGATAGTGTGCATAATGTCATGAAAAATATAAGTCATAACCCGCTGATAGGTCGCACCAGCATTCTTAAGGCCAAACGGCATGACATGATAACAGAAGATTCCCCAAGGAGTTATGAAGCCTGTTTTATGTTGATCGGCCGGGGCTACCAAAATTTGATTGTATACCGAAAAGCCATCCATGAGAGAAAGCATTTCATGGCCCGCAGTGAGATCAACAAGTTAATCAATACTTGGGAGGGGGGAAGTCATCCTTGGGGCAAGTGAGGTTAAGGTCTCGGAAATCCGTGCATATCTGAAGTCCCCCCCGTCGCTTTAGTGACAGGTACGATGTTAGAAATCCATTGAGGATAGTCAATAGGCAAGATGAAGGAAACAGAAAGAAGTCGTTGAAGCTCTTCTTTGACCAAGAGGGAAATGCGTGGATGTATTTTTCTCAGTTTTTGTTTGACTGGTTTGGAATCGGGGTTTAGGGTGATCTTATGGACAACAATGGTAGGATCAATTCCTGGCATGTCAGTGTAGCACCAAGCGAAAGCTTGGTTGCGGGTACGGAGACAGGTAGTAAAGGTGACTTGTTCTGATGTGTTAAGGGATTGTCCGATCTTCACAATGTGAGGATCCTCCTCTGTGTGGATGTTGATTTCTATAGTAGACTCGTTCAACATGGTTTGAGTTTCAGATGGTAAGGCGCATTGAATATAAGAGTCATCCGCGCCAAGATAAGTGAGGATGGAGTCATCATCCTGGCACTCAACGACATTAATTGAAGGTGAGTCCTCTTCAATCATGTCTGGATACAGAAGAGGGATAGAAGAGGGGTCCTCATTGTCACGTTGATAAGTGAGAGGACCTAGGAAGATAGCATTTATGAAAAAAAAAATTAGGAGGGATAGATTCAGGATCTATCGACTCTGTGGGTGATGATGGAAAAATGGGTGATGATGGTTCGGTAGGGGTGACGTCGTCATCTTCCAGGAGACAACTGACACGATGTTCCTTTGGTGTAAGTGTTCCCAGAAATTTGAGACCTCTACGATCATTGTGCTTGCGTGTAGTTACGGGAATGATTATATGTCGGCCTTGTTCATAAAGACCAAAACCAAAGCCTTTCTGAGCACAGTGAGTCAAGAAGGTGAGGGCGAAATGACGATTTGTCAGGTATTGAAAATCGGATTGGAAAGGAACCACATTAAGAGGAGGTTTAGGGGTAACGGAGGATGCGTCGACACCCCCATATGTTAGGTTGGTGCGGCAATGAGGTGGTTCGTAGGGGATTACTTCCCCCACACGACGGTCATAGGTAGGATGTGCATGTACCTGTCCGTACTCCTATGGGGTGTGGAAAGAGCTAACATTATATAGGCGATACTCCCCCAGCGTAAGGCATTGAAAAACGTCTACTAAGGGGTCTGCTGTTGGGATGTTAGCTGCGGGAAGGGAAGTGGTTTTTGTGATGGCGGTTTCATTGGTTGAAGGTGTAGGTGTGGTTGAAGTGAATGGTAGAGGTGTGGTTGAAGTGGATGGTTGGGTTGGATGAATGGGTGTCTTGATTGGTACAAGCACATCATTAGGGCGATATACCATATTGCAAGTTTTGAAAGGGGGGAGGATCAGCTTTTACGGTGTAGGACTTCCCCTCGTACTCAAATTTTATGTATCTATGTAAGGTTGAGGGAACGCATCCCATAGCCCGGATCCAAGGGCGGCCTAACAACATATTGTATTGGAACTCTCCCTCAAGGACATAGAAGATTTCAGGTAAAGTACATGGTCCTACACGAATGTTAAGGATCACGGTGCCTAAGGTAGAAGTAATAGCATCATTGAATGACCGCAACATGATGGGGTTGGCACACATGTAGCTAAAAGGGATATTCATTTGTTAGAAGGCTTTTGAAGAGATGATGTTTAGGCTAGCACCCCCGTCGATCATAACACGACATACCCGAATGTCCCGGACGTAAGCTGAGATGAAAAGAGCCGGGTCAGGATCTTCTATACCAAAGTCAACAATTTCATCTTCGGAGAAACTGACAACACCAGCTTGTTGTACAGAGACAGAAGTGGTTGGGGTGGTAGGTTGTTTGGTGAGGGAAGCAACGTGATTGGGTGTTAGAATGGAGGTAACAGGTAGGGTTTCATTAGGTAAGACCTCAATCCCTTGAAGGATTTCAATGAGAGCTTGTCGATGAGATTCGGAAGTCTGAATGAGATCATATAGTGTCATTTTTACAGGTGATTGGTGAATCTGTTTGATCATGGCTCGGTGGGAAACTCCATTAGAGATGGGGTAGGCAGGTCCATGAATAACCACTTTAGGTGGTGGTGCGATCAGGATGGTGGACGGAGAAAGAGATTCCGCAGGTGTGTTTTCTTTCACTTTCCCATTGTTTTTCTACCCCTCGAGTAGCAACACTAATCTTATTGATCTTGTGAATACGAGAGGAGGAAGATGGTAGGGATAGGTCATGGTCTTCGAGAGGTGGGGCTATAATAATGATACATCTTGGTGAGGCGGGGGACATGTGGTATAGGAGAGGGAATTGAAGCTAAAGGTCTCTCTCTTCGTAAGTTGTCTTTCTTAACTTTTTTATCTGAGAGAGGTGACTGACGAAGTATGGCTTTCAATGCTTTGCATCCCTCTACATCATGTCCTGGTGTGCAGTGGTAAGCACAGATTTTAGACTCATCATAACCTATAGGTCGATGTTTAGATGGATCATAAGGTCTAAGTGGGGGGTAGGGAAATGGTCGCATTCTCCACCAACATAGCAAGGATTTTGGCGTAAGATCCTTTGAGTGGGTCAAAATCGGAGGAAGATGAAGGTATTGATTGGGTGGGTTTTGGTAATGTTTGGGTATGGTTGTTTCTTATGGGTGGTGGTTTAGCCAAGGGGTATTGATACGTGGTTTTAACTAAACATGGTTTCTTTGGTGCAGGAGCTACGTTTAGCTAGTTAGATGATGAGTCTCCAGATAATGTGGTATCCGGAAACAATGGCAGAAAAAGAGGAGTGATGGAAAACAAGTCCTTTGATGATGAAATTTGTTTATGGTTGATGGGTGGACAGGATACGTGGGGGTGACAGTGTTGATATACCCTTAGATCTCTGTATGTGTGCAGAAGGCGTAGTTCGTTTTAAAGAAAACACAGAAGGTATGATATATTGATGCAAGGTGGAGGGATGAGGTCCCAATATGGAAGGTAGGTGTGACGATGATGCTTTTAATTGTGACAGAGGCACAGATTGAGTTTGTCTCCTAAGTGGAGGGGCGGATTTATTTTTGGATAGATCTAGTCTCTTAGGTGGGTGTGTTAGACTGGGTATTGGTGAGGTCCCAAGTGTAGGGGAATATTTGGTTAGGCTAATAGAGGTGGATGAGATACTTGGTAGAGATGCGGGGGGTGGAGATGAGGACATAGGCATTTTGAGTTTCTGTAAACACTTTGGGTATATGGTAGAGGTGTCTGGATTAGTCATCTGCATTTGAGTAGAATAGGGGGTACTCAAACATTCCCATAGGACTCGTCTATCTTCTGGAGAATGACAGTCTTCGGGTGTGAATTGGAACTTTTGGATGGAAGAAAGGTGGGTTGTGATTTCGGTCCACTATGGGTGTGATACAGGGGGTAGATGAGGCACTGTATCAATGGGCGTTAAGAGGTCAACCGGTTGCTGAAAAGATTTAGGCGATGAAGGACTAATAGGTAGGAGGGCATGTTTGAGAGGATCCGTCATGTTTAAAGAATGTGGTGATGTCGGTTTAAGAGGTTTCTCGTCTAAGGATGACAAAAGAAGTGGTGAGCCTTCCTCTTGTACAGCAGGAATGGTAGAAGGAGACGTTTGGGAAATAGATAAATTAGATAACATCCGTTCGCAGTCTTGTAGGGGTGTGGTGTAAGAAGACTCATCTATGAGAAGAGAACTCTGGGTGGTTAACTCCTGTATGGGTAAAGGAATGATTTCGCCTTGTCTTGATGGGGGTGAAGGAGGTTCGGGCCCCTGTGTCAGTGAAGAAGCTTGATTCAAAATTTTCTCAATAGAGGCTTTTGGCTGGGAGTCAAAGACTACATGGATCTCATGAAAACTCTCCTCAGATAAGATATCTTGGTTTATGTTACTGTTAGAAGAGTGATTCGGGAATGTTTTGTTGAAGATTTTCAAATTTCGATTAGTAGGGGCATTAGGATTATCAAGGGTTATATCCCCTGCATCAACCATTTCCTGCACTATGTTTTTCAACATCTTGCAGTTTTCATGACTATGTCCTTTTATGCGGTGAAAGTTACAGAAGTCATTTTCTTTGTACCAGGAAGGTATAGCACGGGTGGAGTCAAACCCGGAGTGAGGTTTAACAAGAGGCAAGGTGATAGCTCCGGCTTTGAGTAATTTTTCCAAGATGACACCATAAGTTTCTCCCAAGGGAGTGTAGTTGATGGGCTCTGCTTTATACTTATAGGTGGTTTTTGGTGGGGTATTAGACGGTGCTTGAGATTTGACCATCACCGCGTGGATAGCTCCTTTTGATTTCAAAGAAGTGGATGTGTGGAGTGGTGGTGTTTGGTTTATTGGTGGAATCTGGAGTTTGGAAATTGAGGTTTTTGTTGCGCTACCACAATTTCTCTTCTTCTAAGGCTCGAATTTCTAGTTTCCGAGCCATGGTAAAGGCCTCGTAAAATGTGTGGAAAGTTTGAATTTGAAGGGTAGGAGAGACGTGCTTAGCACAGGCCCACGTAAACAGTTCGATAAGTTCGGTTTGAGGTAAGGCATACGTAAGTTGGTTGATAAGGCCCCGCCATCGTCCAACGAAATCTGTGATAGATTCGTCTTCAAATTGTTGGATGACATAGAGGTCGGTGATAGATACTTTCTTGGCAATGTTAATGGAGAAATGATCCAAGAAAGATTGGGCTAGCTGGTTAAAAGAGAAGATTGAGTGCTGGGTTAAAGCACTGTACCACTCCAAAGCGGGTCCTGATAAGGACATGGGAAAGGTGCGGAGTAGTAAAGCGTCATCGTGAGCAATCAGATAGCAGGCATGTCTAAATGATCGCAAGTGTTGTTGAGGATCCTCTTTACTATTAAAACGAGTAAATTTCAGAAATTCCCATTGAGGAGGATATGAATGAAGGGGGACAGAAGGGTGAATAGGCTCCCGACAAACTTGCTCGTATGTCAAGGCGCTACGACTTCCCAAAACAGAAGCCTCCAGGTTTTGCATTTTGTCCATCATTTGTTTGATGAAATCCATGGTTGGATCAGATGATGGTGCGGTTATGGTAAATGGAGGCAAATTGGGCCAAGGGCCTCCGCTAGACAATGGTGGGGTTAAGTGTTGATAAGGTATGGAGGGCGAATATGTTGAGGTGACCGAATAGGGATGTCCTATATAAGATGTTGAGGTCACTAGATACGTGTATGGGAATGAAAAGGTAGGTGGAGCTTGAGAAGGAAAGCTCGTGTGGATAGGTGGCAGAGAGCAAGTCATGAACAGATCAGTCTGCAAGAGGGATGAGGTAGGAGCAGTCGGCTGGTAATGATATGTGGGGTCCAAGATTAACCAAAGGAAAGCCAATCTATGTCATATGAACCTCTGAAGCCCTCGGATTGGGAGACGGGGCTAAAGATGCAGAAATCAAGGCGGTGTTATCAGGTGGAGTGGGAGCTAGAATGAGCAGCTATACTAATAGGCATGCCAACAAGGAGTTGACCATCAGGTGTACGGTCAGGGGCATGAGACAAATAGTATTGTATGGCGCTAGGATTAACATCCAGAAATTTGGCAAATTCCTTATCTCCTACAGGAATTTTGGGGATTTCACTGGTGTCCGTAGGGTTCCCTATAGAATGTGAAGGGGGTGATTCAGGAAAAGGCACAGAGTAGGCATGTGAAACCATGGCGGTGGCTTGATTTTGAGTGATAACAACCATGGACAAGAGTACACAGTAGGGATTCAATCTATCAGGAACAGAAATAGCCTCAAAATGGTGAAATTGGTAGGTTGCTGGTTTGTCAGGAACTGTAAAAGATAGTAACCGATATCGGTCTAATAACCAACGTCGGTCAGATGATAGCCAACGTCGGTCAGTTAACCGATGTCGGTGTAATAAGACTGGTATAAGAAAATATAATAAGCTTTTGATTTGATCTTTAACAATGCTTAGTACATTTATCAATTTGTTCTAAGGTGATGACAGGAGACAATGTATAACAGAGAAAACAGAACTGAAAACAAGCAAGATGCACATGCAAATCCAGAGACTAACCCTAGGGTTAATTTTAATTATTGTGGGCTTATGCCTTTAGACATAGAATGATTTCAGAATCCTAAACAAAAAACTTAGGGGAAATGTCAAGTTTTTTTTGGCTTATAAGGTTACCTCAATCGGGCGGAGGAATACCGCAGAAAAAAAGGGGGGATGTTTGAGCTGTTGTGTTAATTGTGAAGTGATTCGGTATGTGTTGTGTAGTGAAAGTAAGATTAATTTCTTGTCAATACCGTGGATATCACCCCCACGTGTACGACCTGTTACTTAATCTATGTTCACTAGAATTGAAAACAGCAAACAAGAATGTGATGCACGTGTTTTAAACCCAAATCAAAAATGATATTCGATGAAGCAAAAGAGATGAATTTCACTAATGCAAAGATGTAAAAGCAAAGAAAGTTCTTTTACCAAAATAACAAAATACCTTGTGAATATCTTTAGAAGAAGAAAACAGTAAGTATGCTCCCTATATGAAAGCAAGCAAGAAAGAAAGAAACCCGAAATGGGTCCCACTGGGTGTGCCAAAATGTTTCGCACGGAATGTTTCAACTTTTGGGAATAGAGTTGCTTCTATCCTTTCATTCCTTTTAGAAATAGATAAGGGTTAGGGCTAGGAGGAATACCTGTTGAATGTCGAGATGGTGTGCGCTTACCGTAGAGAGAGATCAGGTTGATTGCGAAGAACTCCTTTTTGTCTTGGAAGGACTACCTGTAAATAAGAATACAAGACCACAAGATTTTGATTAGACAATAAATGAGGGAACTGCCTTGGGCCCAGGAAGTATAAAACTTCCTTTCGAAGGTGGTCAGTTCCCCTGCTATTATGAACTAACACAAAATATTGTAAAATAACAGTTTAATTGCCTCATTGAAACAAGTAGGGGGAAACGCTGGTTTTTGGTTTTGAGTCACGATAACCGATACTGGTTTCTACTAACCGATATCGGTAGGGGCTATGTTTTAGGGACTTTTGGTGAGGGTCGGTTGTAGGGTGGTTGTGTTGTTTGTAAAGCTAATAAATGAGTGGGATTAGGTAACGTGGGTGATGAGAGGGTAGAGGAATGATAGTTAGATGTAATGTGCTGCTGGGTAGTAGATCTAGGAATAGATTTATGACGGCTGTGATTCAAAATCCTAAGAAATGTTATTAAAGAGGACATACAAGGTACAACTTACTGGTTATTGATGAGGATGCAGGTCCAAAAACTGTGATGACAAAGGAAGAACTCAGGTAAGATGGCCTGACAATCAGAAAATGAGATATCTTCCCTCCCGATGATCAACTGAGTATCACAGGGCTCTGGTTATTCAGTTGTAGTCTTGGGCTTGATCTCCTTCTCTGCAAAATCTTCTTGTTTCTTCACTTGTCTCTGCTCGGCCAAGTAAAATCCAGATTCTCCCAATCGCTTCTGATGATCCTGATTGATCAAAAATCCTTCAACCTTTATTTCTGGTTAGGGGAGCCCATTTATAGGGAACCAATGGCGGTTACGTAAACGATGGCGGTCAAGTAGGAACTGGTATCAGTCAGGTCAAAGTGGGCTATTTTTACTAAAATAGCCAACTTTCCCTCCTTTTCTCCTGAGGGATTTGTTGCGGGCTTGGTCAACTACAAGGTCGGTTTTGGGTGTGAGTAAGGAGTCATTAGTCATGGGTGTGGATGTAGACTAAGTTATAGGTCTTAATTAGGTTAGTTTAGGGTTAGGACTAGGTCATGATGAAGGTGGCAAAATGAGGTGGCAGATATGGCGATGTGGATTTATTAATTATAAGGTAATTAATAAATAATTGTGTAAGGTTTAGGTGATGAGGTTAGGTTGCGAAATGAGATGCGGGTCACAAGGGGTCGTAAGACACAAATTTGGTGTCTACACTTGGTCCTATGCCGATATTCTTGGTATTGATCCTAAAATTGTGGTTCACAATATCGTGACCATTCCTGATGCCAAACCTATCAAACTAAAGCTACAGAAAATGCATCCTCACATTGCTCTTCTGGTTAAAGAACATCTTTATTGCCTTCTCTTGATTTCCTTCATTCTACCCATTGATTATCCCCAATGAATTTCTAACATCATTTATATCACAAAAGTGATAGGGGGACTCTACATTTGCATAGATTTCCATGACCTCAACCTCGCCCTGTCCCAAAGATGATTTCCCACTACCAGGCATTGACCAACTGGTTGATATCACTGCTGGACATGAAATTGTATCACTCATGGATGGTTTCTCGAGCTACAATCAAATATTACTAGCTCCTGAGGATCAATACAAGACTTCCTTCATCACCCCTTGGGGGACTTTCTGCTATAGAGTCATGCCCTTTGGCCTAAAAAACACTAGTGCTACATATTAGTGGGCCCATGACTTACATCTTCCATGACATCATGAATCGCATATTGGAGGATTATGTAGATGAGTTTCTGGCCAAATCCAAACATCAAACCAAAAACGTACCCATTCTTAAAGTCATCTTTGACCACCTCATCAAATATTGTGTTTGTCTTCAACCAAAAAATGCGTCTTTGTAGTACTTTTAGGGAAAATCCTAAGCTTCATCGTTTCTTTACATGGCATAGAAGTCAATCTTGCTAAATTCAAGGCTATCCTTGAAATTCCGCCACCAACTAATCTTCATCAACTTCACAGCCTACAAGGTAAGTTACAATCCATTCATTTATTTTATCTCACAACTTTCCAACTGTTGTCAACCATTTCATCATCTTGTCAAGAAATATGTTTCAATCAAATGGGATGATGAATATCATAAATCCTTAGAAGCCTTAAAAAAATACCTACTTTAACCACCAATTCTCATTCCTTCTAAGGATGACCAGCCCTTCTACCTATATATTTCCACCACCGACCATTCTTTAGGTGCCCATGCTTGCTCATTGCAACGACCAACACCGGAGCAAGCAGTTTATTACATAAGCGTACCATTCTTGACTATGAAACTAGATAAACCCATGCAAAAAAATCTTTACCTAGCCTTAGTTTTCATCACCACCAAGCTCTGCCATTACTTACTCAACCAAAAAACCTTTGTCATTACTAATACAAACCCGTTACACTACATGTATGCTAAACCTTATCAAAATCAAAATGTTGTATGCTCGCTTACGCTTTTGGCCAACCTCGACCTCAAATTTATCTATCAAAATTCCATCAAGGGCCAAGTTATCAGCTGACCAATTGGCCGACACACATATTTCTGGGGATCAAACCTCTAACTTCGACTTTCCATATGAGTCCATTATTGCCCTTTCCCTGGACGAACCCTCTTACCAAATGAAACTCTTCTTCGATGGTTCTAAGTGTCAGCGTGGGGGTGGAGCTGGTGTTATCCTCATTCCAATTAATGGTGAACCTATGCCTTTATCTTTCAAACTCGATTTTGATTGTACAAATAATATTAATGAATACGAAGCACTCGTTATTTGGGTCTCCAGGTTTCTTATGCCTCAGATGTTAAGTCAATCAACATCTTTGGTGATTCTTAGTTGGTCATAAACCAAGTCAGTGGTATATACCATTATTGTAATGAAATACTTCAAAAGTATAAACATCATGTGGATATAATTTTTGACCACCTTCAACCGTTATGCCCTTTCAAACCACCCCACGTTCTACCAATAAATTTGTAGACACCATGACTTGCTTGGCTTCTCAGATACTAGCTTCACCCGCTGACTCTAAGATCTTTGTCACCATACAAAGAATAAAATCACCCTCTTATTTTCCTCATGAAGTTTACTCTATCAGAACCACTGCTCCTAACTCGAGTGACCTTTGGTATAAGCAATACACAGAATATCTTTCCCTCTCCATTTTACCCACCGATCTCACCCATAATGGACAACATGAATTTCTTAAAAGTGTCTCCCGTTATGTAAACATGGGTGGTCATTTGTACAAACATGGTTTTGATAGCATTCTCTTGTGATGCCTTACCAGTTCTGAAATTTCTTACACAATTAAGGAAGTCCATGATGGAATTTGTGGAGGTCACTTTAGTGGTTTAGCTATCGCAAAATGCATTTTTTGCCTAGGCTATTATTGGTCAAACCTAAATTGTGACTGTTGTGATTATGCCAAATGTTGCGTGAAATTCTAGCAACATGATAATCTCCATCACACCCCTAGTCATGCCTTACAGGTCACACGAGACCTTTAGCCTTTCTCTCAATGGCGTTTGGATCTTGTCGGTGATATCAACCCCCATTCTTCATAATGCCACCAATGGATGATAAATACTACTAAATATTATACTAAATGCGTAGAAGTTGTTCCTCTCATTTCCACCAAAGCTGAGAAAATATGTGAATTCATCAACCATCACATTATCTATCACTTTGGTGTCCCTCACCACATTATCACAAATAATGGAAAACAATTTAATAATAAAACCTTGTGTAAAATATGTGATGCTTTTGGAATCTAACTTAGTTTCTCATCACCTTATTACCCGCAAACCAATGGTCAAGCTGAATCAGCCAATAAAACCTTGAACAAAATTCTTATGAAGGTGGTCAATGATACTGGGAAGGATTGGCATACACACATTCCTTTCACCTTGTGGGCTTACTATACTAGTATTCGCACTTCGACTGTTGTCACCCCCCTTTTCTCTAGTCCATGGTACTAAGGCCTTCTTACTTCTAAAAGTCCATGTAACACCCTTGACAGTTGTTATTTTCTTCCTTTGCATCTCAATTATTGGCATGTGATTTTCCTTTGTAGGATATGTTCTTTTGACTAGATAAGTATTTTCTGCTCTTAAGTTCTTCTGACTGAACTGGAATCGATTTCTTGAATTCATTTTTCACTTCTTGAAGGTGAGATTACAAATTGGTTTTAAGAGTTGTAAACTTATCTATTTACCTAACTCATCCTTGGATCAATTTTAGTGATCCAAGGAATGTTTTAAATTTGTTCAGAGTGAACAACTGATGAATTGGCATTCCATGAAATAAAGAAACACATGGAATGAACTTATTTGATGCAAGTTCTTTAATTCTATTTTTGTGTGAAAATATTTCCATTCAGTGGTATGTTTCGTTTGGGTCTTTGGAGATCGACCATGACAGGTCATTACTGACATGATTGGGATTCAACCTATTCATGGCATAGGAGAGAGAACAAGAATCCTAAGCTAGGTAAAAATATTTCCTAGCTAAGCTATGTAACTGGATATAAATCTAATTCTAACCTAAACTTGGTGTTAGGGAATTGGAAAAAGTTACTAGGTATTAAAACTAAACATTGAACCTATTACTACAAGGCTATATGGTGACATAAACTAGTTTTTTAAACTATGGAACTTTGAATTATTTACCTATGATGGTTTATCTAAACCTAATTGTTAAGGCCTATGGTGGGGGCTAGTTGTTTAAGTTATATGCTAAGGTATAAACTTTAATCTACCTAAGATCTAACCTAAGCAAGTAACCTATCCTAAACTATTGGGCATGAATGGGGAATTATGTAGTCGCATGCATATTGGTGATGGTTCCTAAGGAATTTATGATGTTGATAAGGTTTTTATTGTACTCGGTACTACCAAATTTGGCAGGGGCTAGCTGGCTTGGTGGAGGCTTAGGTGGTAGTATCACTAAAATAGAAACACATGTTAATTCAGACTTGGCAGGCGGTGGCAAGGAAGGATTAGGTGGGAGATTTGGAATTAATGGAATTAATTAATTTTGGTTTACTAGCCCAAACCATCTTGGTAAGGCATGCTAGAATTATTTTCTTGGGTTGTTTCACTTTGCATGTTTTTGAATTTTCACTCTGCATGCGCTCTAGTTTTTTGAACCAGCATGTTGAACTACACTTCATGGCTATTTTGAGGTTTTGAATCTATTTTCATTCATGGAATTTATAACAGGAATTGTGGAAGAGGTATATGGTTGTTAAATATTTCATGGAAAAGAGGAGGAGTGAGCTCAGCTAGAGGTCTTCTTCGATTTGACAAAGACACTATCAGGCATGATAGGCTCTAACTGTTAAAATATCTTGCTTTCCTCTAAGTGTTTTCATTAAAACAACTTTTCTTTATGAGTTTTAAGAATTGCATGATGTATTTGGTTGTTTGGTTATTGAGTTTATTAAGTATTTTATTCCTTGTTCAAATCCTTTGCAAAATTGGTCTCATTTAATATATAGTATGTGATTGTTCGAACTCATGCAAAACGCATGAAAAAATGATTCTGTAACTCTGTTGGCTTAACTAAATTTGGTAATTTTGGGTAGGTTTTGTTACTTTCAAATGAATGTATTCTCACTAAAATTTCTTTAAAAAAATTGGCATTCCACCTGTATCTATTGAAGTTATTGTTTTGTGATCTTGTGATGGTAAAAAGCTCATGGTTATGAAAAATTTGTATGTAAACTCAAGTTATGTCAGAAACTTATGGGTAGTTGAGAACTATGGTTGGGTTCTTGGTATTGTTATGCTTGTGTTTTGCTTCATAAGTATATGGAGCTATGAATAGAGTAGTAGTTGGTTGGTTCTTGTTTTCAAATATGCGTACATTTACTGTTGCTGAAACCCTAACACGATGTGAGAATTATGTGTTGTTATCAGGATATTAAGAATTGTTACGGATCCACATTTGGTTGATGTTTGTGTTTTACTGTGAAATTGTGTATTGTATTATGACTTCATTATGATTACGGCCTTAGCACTTACGTGGTGTTGGTTTGAACTCTTTTAAGTGATCTCCCAAAACCGTTTCAGCTGTTAAGCAAGGTTGATATTACAGTTACTTGAAAATGACACTTGATTCTTTTATCTGAACTGTTTAAAATTTTGTTCCATGCATTTTATCTAGAATTATGATACATAAGTTATATTTACTCAATAAGGAGTACTGTGATTCAGAATGAGACAAGGGAATTGTTTCATATTGTTGGAATTAGAAACCTGAGCAAGGTGTCGGTCTAGTTTGGATTCTCTCTAGTTTCTCTGTTAAAATATGCAAACCAAAAGGGAATAAAAGTTGCCTGAATTGGTTTTAAATCAGTTGAATTATTTTGATCTTGGTGAGAACTGACACTCATCATGGTGCTCAGATTGGGATTCCAAATTTTGGGTAGAAAGTATATTGTAATTATATTGTAAGATCCTGTCGTATTTATTGAGTTTATTATTGTAGGAAACTATTTTGAAAATCTAAATTCCTAGGAGGAAACATATGCATATGCATGGAGAAAACTGGAAATATGGTTTTATGAGATGGTTGGTAAAATCTGTTAGATTTTAACTGGAACCATCTTTGTAGTTTATGATTCTTATTGGGAATTCAATCTTTATTTATATTCTTGAAGCAAAATGTTGAAAGTATGTTAAATAATATTGTTTGATTTAACTCTTGGGTAATTCCAGGCTTTTGCATTTACTCGGATTTTTCTTCTGTTAGGTTCCCATAAAGAAATGAGGAACCAAGAAAAGAATTAGTATGATTCATTTGTGTATATGGACTGTGTATGACCTTTACTATTCTAATATTCCTATTTTAATAAATCTCTTTCTTACAATGAGAAGTTTTTAAAGGGAAAGTTTCAGTAGATATCTATTCACTTTATGGTGTTCTTGTTCTTCCTTTGGAAACCTTATATGAACTTGAACTGTATATATATTTGAAGAAGGGACTTTGATAATTTAAGTTAAAGGAAATGCCTACGGGTTAGGATCATTTCTATTAATCTTCTTTTCTAATACAGATGGGAATAAGTTCATTTGTTTGGAATCTTTTGTTGATTGTTCTATAGGAAGAGCTAATCATTAATTTGGATAACCATCTCTTACTTATCATTAATGGAAATGAAATAACATGAGAGGTTTGGTTTGTTAAAAATGTATCATGCTGGTTGGTTGATGTTTCATCCTGTTTCACTCGGAATGTTTCATTCCTTTTAGAAACAGATAAGGTTAGGGCTAGGAGGAATACCTGTTGAACGTCGAGATGGTGTGTGCATACCGTAGAGAAAGATCAGGTTGACTGCGAAGAACTCCTTTTTGTCTTGGAAGGACTACCTGTTGAACGTCGAGATGGTGTGTGCGTACCGTAGAGAAAGATCAGGTTGACTGCGAAGAACTCCTTTTTGTCTTGGAAGGACTACATGCAAATAAGAACACAAGACCACACGATTTTGATTAGACAATAAATAAGGGAACTGCCTTGGGCCCAGGAAATATAAAACTTCCTTTCGAAGGTGGTCAGTTCCCCTACTAATATGAATTAACACAAAAGACTGTAAGATATCAATTAAATTGCTTCGTTGAACTGGGTAGGGGAAAGGCTGGTTTTTGGTTATAGTCAGGATAACCGATACCGGTTACTGATAACCGATATCGGTATGGTCTAAGATCTTAAGGTTGGTTGTTTTGTGGGGTGGTTGTGTTGTTTGTAAGGCTGTATATATGTGATATTAGGAAATAAGGTGATGAGAGGTAGATGAATGATAGTTAGATGCAATAGCACGCTGGGTAGTGGATCTAGGAATGGATTTGTGAGGATTGTGCTTCAAAAAAGTCTAAGGAAATGTTATTAAAGAGGACATGCAAGATGTAACTTACTAGTTATTGACGAAGATGCAAGTCCAAGAACTCTGATGACAAAGGCAGAACTCTAGGTAGGATGGCTGGACAAATAGAAGATGAAATATCTCCCTCCCGATGATCAGCTGAGTATCTAAGAACTCTGGCTGTTTTGTTGTAGTTTTGGGCTTGATCTCCTTTTGCTACAACTCTTCTGGCTTCTTCACTCGTCTCTGCTTGGTCAAGTGAAGATCTGGACTCTCTTTATTGCTCCCAAATGATCTCTCTTGATTCCTAAAATCCTTCCACCCTGATCCAAAATGAAATTCCGATCCTTTGTTTTTGGTTTGGGGAGACCATTTACAGGGAACCGATGGCGGTTACGTAACCGACGGAGGTCGAGTAGGAACCGGCATCGGTAAGGAAAAAGTAGGCTATTTTTAGTAAAATAGCCCACTTTCCCTGCTTTTCTCTCAAGAGATTAGTTGCGGGCTTGGTCAAGTGACTAGAAGGTCGGTTTTGGGTGCGAGAAAGGGGTCATTAGTCATGGGTGTAGGTGTAGACCAAGTTATAGGTCTTAATTAGGTTAGTTTAGGGTTAGGGCTAGGTCATGATGAAGTGGCAGAATGAGGTGGCAGGTGAGATGATGTGGATTTATCAATTACAAGGTAATTAATAAATAATTGTGTAAGGTTTAGGTGATGAGTTTAGGTTGTGAGATGAGATGCGGGTCACAAGGGGTCGTAAGACACAAATTTGGTGTCTACATTAGCCCCTTATTGTCGTGTAGCTTGATTTGTAGAGCTGCACGGACAATAATATGAAGTGGTTTCTCCTGTTAAGGATATAGGTAATCCCCCTCAAATCTATCACAGATTGAGTGAACGGGAAATTAGGGATAGGGTTGATAAAGGGTACATGTTGTAGAGAGGATAGTAAGGTGGTGGGGTAGGTCCAAGGCAGTAGACGCATGTTGAAATGCAATAGTACGACTAGGGTACATGATTTGACGAGCAAACCAGCAATGTATAGGCAAAGGTCGATAGTTTATCCAAACAAGGGTGATATAATCCTGGTATCCAAGGCATAGGAAGTAGCTCCAGGGTATATAACAGGTACGGTACAGGAACGTTTAGGCATGTTCGGCAGTACCAAATGGTTGGTTTGGTTGAGATAAACGTCACGGTCTAGGTCTAGGCAAAGTTGGTCGACAGATCAAGTCAAGGACCCTAATCATGCTAAAACACAAACAGGTGAGCTCGATGGAACAAAAAGCTACATGATGGGTGGATAAAAGTATATGTTGTTGATGTTGGGCGAGGTATCGAAGTGGTACGGCCTTGGGTCAGGCCAAGTTGTTGGGTTGTGGCCTTGGGTCAGGTCGGAAGGGTAGAGTGAGGCCTTGGGTCTAGCCGGATGGGTAGGGTGAGGCCTTGGGTCGGGCCAAATGGTCGGGGCGAGGCCTTGGGTCGGGCCAGATAGGTAGGTTGAGGCCTTGGGTCGGGCCAAATTGTTGGGTGGCGGCCTTGGGTCGGGCCGGATAGGTAGGTTGAGGCCTTGGGTCGGGCCGGATAGGTGATCAAATGGTGTTCAACAAAGGTGGATATAGGTGATGTTGGGAGAAAGGGCGATTAGTAAATAGGGGCAGAAAGTTGGGTGAATAAAGACAAAATCGATATCGGTTAGCTATGACCGGTACCGGTTAGGTAACCGATGCCGGTTCCTTAGGGCACGAGTTGACCGGTGTCGGTTCTATGTTAAAAACCTATAAAAAGAAAAATACGGCCTGTCATTATTACTTTTGCAATTTGGAAGCCAATTTGAATTGTCTGACGTGGAGAGTGAAGATTGGAGCATTTGTTACGTGAGGTGGCGTTATTTGACCGGAGGAGTGAGTTGTTAGTGGGCCCGAGTGAGGAGGAGGCAGTAGTTGATTGGTGGAGGACCCAGAAGAGGACATTTGGAGCCATGGCCCAGCCAGGAGGAGCAGGAGGGGCTGGACCAGCTGGACCACCACCACCCATCCCACCACGACGATGTGTCATCGTACGGGTAGGTTCGAAACCCCTCATTGTGTTCATTTTATTGCATTATGCTAAATTTGAGGTTTTGTTTAGGAATCCAAGTTTTTGATAAAATAATGAATAAATGGAAGTTGTTTAGAAAATAGAGAGGGTAGGTAGGGTAGTTAGGTGAAAACAGTAGGGTGGGTAGGTTTGTAGGGCTTTTCAATGGGTAAAAGGGTAGTAATAGGCAAAAAAAAAGGTTTGGGGGGCCGCATCGGGTTCGGCTCCGCGTTTTTACAGTGACTGATGTCGGTTGCTAAGTACTGGCATCGGTCACAAATTTCAGGGGCAGGGTGTTTTGTTGCTGACCGGCGCCGATCGTATATTGGCCGGCGTCAGTGGGGTGGTTTTGGGTATTGTGGGTATGGTTTGAGGTTTGTGTGGGTTTGGGTGGGTTATGGGTTGGGCTTGGGGTGGGTATGGGTATGGTTTGGGGTTTGTGTGGGTTTGGGTGGGTTCTGGGTTGGGCTTGGGGTGGGTATGGTTTGGGGTTTGTGTGGGTTTGGGTGGGTTATGGGTTGGGCTTGGGGTGGGTATGGGTTTGGGTTGGGTTTTGGGTTGGGAAGAGGGAGGGGGATAGTGGAGAAGATAGGTGGCTAGAGGGGGGTGTTAGAGAGTTGGGGTGTGGTCGGGGGGATAAAAGGGGGTATAAAGGGGTGGGTTAGAGAGTCGGGATGTGGTCGGGGGGATAAAAGGGGGTATAGGTAGATATCGTGATGAAGAGTAGGGCTAATTTAGTGGGTGGGTTTTGCAGGCACGTCAACAGCTGACGATGCGGGACAGGATGCCTCCGCTATTGGTGCGGATGCGACCACATGTGTCTGCAGCGCACTGGGCTATCATGTGCGATGTGGGACTCGGTGGAGTCCAACGATATAGAGCGATCGACAGAGATCATAGTTTGATGGTTGCCCTCATCGAGAGATGGGATCCAGCGACCAATGTGTTCCATCTCCCGACTGGAGAGATGACCATCACATTGGAGGATGTATATCGCATCCTTCGATTACCTATTGATGGAGAGGCCGTTTTTCAAGTGGATGCAGAGACAGCCATGGACAACATCCTATAGGTTTTCGGGGATGCAGCTGCGCTAGTGACATATCACAGTGTGAGCATCGGGTATGGTGATATGTACCGTGCGCACCGACATGAGACACGGCTTGCCGTGTTGATGATGATCGGGATCACCTGCTTCGCCCTCCCTGACTCAGAGGGAGGCCGCTTTCCATGGGCATTGATGGGGGTGCTTCATGAGATGGTGGAGGAACATACCTGTTATGCTTGGGCACCAGTATATCTGGTGCAGTTATACAGGGAGCTGTGGGGCTATCGCCGGATGAGGCGATTCGGGATTTGTTCGACATTTTTACTTTACTGTTGGGCATATAAGCACATCATATGCATCAGACCAGTAGGGTTACCCCAGCAGCCAGGGCCACAGGTCATATATAGATACGGCTTTCAGAGGTGGTTGGGGGTCATGGGGCAGCCACGAGCAGTGCTTACAGGTCGGGACATTGCTTATTATAGACATTTGTTAGAGGGCCTGACAGCGGTAGATATCATATGGAGACCTTACAGAGGTCATCACCCTCGCAGAGGAGCCCGCTTACAATTGCGCCTGATTCAGTACACATTCTGGATAGTAGGACGGAGGCCGGGAGAGTACGAGAGGATACCCCTGGAGAGGGTACACAGGCAGATGGGGCTACGACAGGACGAGCCACCTCCCTTCCCTTAGTATAGGAGGGATGATGTAGAGGCCCCACTACCTGCACCACAGCCCTTGGACCCAGATTGGGTTGCTGAGAGGCCAGTAGGTGATGGTGTAGATGATGCTGGTTGTACGGGAGCATACATGGTGTGGTGGGCTGGTCAGAGAGCAGCTAGGATAGCACCGCCTGCACAGCCAGACTTGGCAGCAGTGATAGCAGAGCGAGATCAGCTCAGGGGCCAGGTGCAGTTATTACAGGGGCAGCTAGCTACTACACAGGCACAGATAGGTGTTTTACAGGGGCAGCTAGCCCAGGCTCAGATACAGGCACAGGCACCACCACCAGCAGCGGTACAGCCACAGCCCCAGGCACAGGTACAGGTATAGGTACCACCACTAGCAGTGGTATAGCCACAGCCCCAGGCACAGGCACAAATACCACCATGGCCACAGGCACCACCAGCGGCACCATCACAGGCATAGGGGGCACTAGTAGTAGGAGTCCGGGGACCAGCCCCAACACCTACGGTGGCACGGGATAGATATATGGAGGCGAGAGCGGAGGCCCAGTACTATCAAGATGTTCTTGATGGTACCGGAGCTGAGTATCAACCATATGCAGCTTATAGAGCAGAGACCTCCCATAGTCAGAGATCGTAGGGAGGTGCAGCCACAGCCGGCGTGTCTGTTACAGGCAGGAGGCGAGAGGCACCACAGGGACCAGCAGGGAGAGGTGCTGAGGGCGGTGGGGAGAGCTGAGGGATCCCTGCATTGTTTTTGTATATGGACATGGGCACCGGTCTGCGCACCGGTTGTGTGGATAGAGGCCTGCGTGCCTACATTTATTCATTTATTCACTCATTTATTGTATACCGGCCTGTGATCCGAGTACGGGTTGTATAGTTGATACTGGCCTGCGAGCTGAGTATATTTTTGATATGAGGGACCGGCCTGCGAGCCGAGTCAAGGTTATTGACATTTATTGCGGCCTGCGTGCCGGCTTTGTTGTTGTATTATGAGATCACAGAGGCCCCGATGCAGGGTACGTTGTATATTTGAAACCTTGTATATATATAGATATGATTATTTGACCCACATGCTGTGTTCAAAATATTTTTAAGTATTTTGTCAATGGTTTGTGATATAGGTTGTATGATGAGTTTAATTGACATGTTGATATATTGATGATGTTGATGTCTTTTGCACGTATATATGGACGACATATTATATGATGAAATGTGGCATGTTTTGTTGCTGGTTTGGTGACATTGTTATATATGTATCTGATGAGTTGGACCCAAATGGTGTATAGATTGATAGTTTTTTGATATCCTTAGATGATGGCATGTTTGTTTTGGGTAATGTAGATAGATGATATGGATGAAATCGTAATGAGAAGTGGATTGGATGGACAAATATGGATAATGGTGTTGTTATGCAGGAAAAGAGGCGGGCGCAATAAAAAATTAGGTAGAAAATGAAGAAAAGAACTATGTTTCAAAAAGGCAGGTATGTAACCGATATCAGTAGGTAACCGACGGCGGTAGTTAGTAGACCGATATCGGTTACATAACCGATACTGGTTATTTAGGTATGAGCTTTTCTAAAAATAGAAAAGCTAGGGTGGCAACTTAAGTTCTAATTTTGAGAGCCATGCAAGAAGTTAAATACGCGAACGCGGCGCTTTCTGACGACTGAGACAAGTAATTGCATGAGAGATTTGAGTGATAAGGAGAAAAGAGATAGGGAAAGTGAATGTGTTCTAAGATTCAGAAGGCAGAAAGGCAAATTTGAAAAGGGTGGTGATCATGGCAGAACGAGGAGAAGCATCCAGCAGGCAGGGACGAGAGGGAAGACAAGGACCACCTCAAGCTGCTGCAACTCAAGAGGTAAACGTTTTGGTTGTGATTTGATTACTACATGTTTTGTGAATAAGATGGGGGAGAGTAGGTGGGTAGATATGAGAAAGAAAACATGGTAACAAGGGTTATAAATGAGGTGAGTGTTACGTGGTAGGTAATCAAGGGTTTTGGGTATGTCTGTGTATACAGAGAGGAATAAACGAGCAATTTATTGTCGTAGGTGGTTGTTTAGGCAAGGTGTATGTAATTAACAGTGACCGATAGCGGTTAGGGATAACCGGTATCGGTTACTGAACCGGTACCGGTTATTTATAACCGATACCGGTTACTGGAGGAATTTCTAGAATGTGAGAAAAACCCTTAGGGATTTGATGGATTGAATGGTTTTTTGTTGTTTTGATGTATGCAGGCAGAGGCAGGGTTGAGGATGAATGATAGTGTGCCAGCGCTGTTGTCACGAATCCGAGTGGATGTAACACCAGCGGAATGGACATTGATAAATCGTTTGGGGTTAAGTGGAATCCACTATTATTCACGAATCACACGTAACCATGCTATGTTGCAGGCGTTGATTGAAAGCTGGAATCCAAAGAAGAATATGTTCTATCTGCCAACAGGGGACATGACAGTAAGATTGGAAGATGTGTTCCATATTTTGAGGCTCCCTATTACAGGAAAACCAGTATATTAGGCATTACCTAGCATGGCGCGGGGAGCGATAACAGCAGTATTTGGTCCATACGTGCGAGATTTGACACAACGAGGTTTGTCATTCACATATGGGATAATGTATGCAGCACACCCTGAGGAGACAAGGTTAGCAGTGATATTAATGATAGCGGTAGGGTATTATGCATTACCGAGAGCAGAAGGGGGAAGATTTCCAAAGGCATTGATGTGTGTTATCTGGGAGATGATAGAAAGGAACGTGACTTTTGCATGGGCACCTGCATATTTGGCGGAGTTATACAGGGGTTTATGGGCTTATAGGTGAAATCACAGGATGACACTGGATTGTTCATACTTATTACACTGTTGGGCCTATGAGCACATTGTTTGTGTGCAACCAGTAGGCCGATCCATCCAGTCAGGAGAGACCGGAGTATAGAGGTTGGGATTCAGACGATGGGTCCAGACAGAACAAGAGGCAAGATCTCAGGCTTTGACGGGTGACATTGAGTATTACAGGCAGGTATGGGAGAGGGTGACGATTGCTGATATCTGTTGGAGGCCTTACGGGAACTATATGGTAACAGAGAATATAGTTGAGGAGTTGAGGGGTGTAGAGTGATTGAGGTGGATCGCAGGGCACAGGCCAGGTGAGTATGAGAGGATTCCTCTAGATTGCGTGTGGTGACAATTTGGATTTGTGCAGGATATACCCCTGGCTTATAGACCATATATGAGGATCGACACCGAGGCAGCATTCTCACCTCCCTGGCCAACACCTCCAGAAGGGCCAGAGGAGATAGCAGCCGATCACAGTGTAATGGATGCAGGAACGATAGAGGCCTATAGGTTATGGTGGGTAGCAGAGCTGCGAGGTGTACGTGATAACCCTGACATAGCTGTGATTACAACGGAGAGAGATCGTCTGCAGAGTTTAGTTCAGCAGCTCCAAACGTAGGTGAATGAGGCAAGAGGATTGTTAGCGATTGCGGAGTCACGGACGGAGACTAGAGGCTGGATTCCTCCATGTGAGAGGGCGTATTCATATGTTACAGGAGAGATTAGCAGATCGGTGGGCGGTACCAATAGCCGCGGTACCTTTGAGGACAGAGAGGCCCGGCGAGAGGCGTCGACGATCACGATCATCTCCTGGGTTGGGATGAATCGTGAGGGTCTAAGTAAATGTTAGCAAGGTATAAGAATAAATAAGGATGCCGACCTGCGTGTCGATGATAGAGAAGATGTATTTGTTTAACATCTAGATAAGACTGAATATGTATGTTGATTTGATAATAATAAGAATGTTTGCGTTGTGATTTTTGGTGTTTTTGAAAAAGGATAAAGAGGAATGTGATTAAATAGAAATACACAAATATTTATATTTACCACACATGATAGGTTATGGTAGGGTGTGGTCGAGCTAACCTTGGGAGACCCCATGTCTCCTAAGTGCTGCCTACATAGCCCATTGCACAAAGCAAGGTGTAGACACCAAATTCGTGTCTTACGACCCCTTATGACCCGCATCCCATTTCGCAACCTAACCTCATTACCTAAACCTTACACAATTATTTATTAATTACCTTGTAATTGATAAATCCCCATCACCTCACCTACCAACCTCATTTTGCCACCTCATCATGACCTAGCCCTAATCCTAAACTAACCTAATTAAGACCTAAAACTTGGTCTATACCTACACCCATGACTAATGACCCCTTTCTCGCGCCCAAAACCGACCTTCTAATCACTTGACCAAGTCTGCAACTAATCTCTCGGGAGAAAAGCAGGGAAGGTGGGCTATTTTACTAAAAATAACCTACTTTTTCCCTTACCGATACTGGTTCCTACTCGACCACCGTCGGTTACGTAACCGCCATCGGTTCCCTGTAAATGGCCTCCCCAAACCAAAAACAAAAGATTGGAATTTCATTTTTTTGGGATCAAGGTCGAAGGATTCTTTTAATCAACAGAGATCATTTGGGAGTGATCAAGAAGAGTCTAGATCTTCACTTGACCGAGCAGAGACAAGTGAAGAGACAAGGAGAGTTAGCAGCAAGGGAGAGCAAGCCCGGGTCTGCAACTAGATACCAGAGCCCTGTGATACTTAGCTGATTTGATCTGATGTGTGCCAGACCATCCTACCTCAGTTCTGCCTTTGCCATCAGAACTCTTGGACTTGCATCTCCGCAAATAATCAGTAAGCTACTTCTTGCATGTACTCTTTAATAACATTTCTTCGACTTTTTGAATCATAAGTCCTCACAAATCCATTCTTGGATCCACTACCCAACGTGTCATTGCATCTAACTGTCATTCATCTAGATCTCATCACCCTATTTCCTAATATTACCTATATATAGCCCTACAAATAACACAACTACCAAATAACACCACCACCCCACAAAACCTTTAGATCCTAGACTCTACCAATATTGGTCATCAGTAACCGCCATCGGTCATCAGTAACCGCCATCGGTTATACTGACTATAACCAATAACCAGCCTTTCCCCTACCCAATTCAACAAAGCAATTTAATTGATATCTTATAGTCTTTTGTGTTAATTCATATTAGCAAGGGAACTGACCACCTTCGAAAGGAAGTTTTATATTTCTTGGGCCCAAGGTAGTTTCCTCATTTATTGTCTAATTAAAATCTTGTGGTCTTGTGTTCTTATTTGCAGGTAGTCCTTCCAAGACAAAAAGGAGTTCTTCGCAGTCAGCCTGATCTTTCTCTATGGTACGCGCACATCATCTCGACATTCTACAGGTATTCCTCCTAGCCCCAACCCTTATCTGTTTCTAAAAGGAACGAAACATTCTGAGTGAAACATTTTGGCACGCCCGGTGGGACCCATCTTGGGTTTCTGTTTCTCTTGCTTATTTTCATTTTAGGAAGCATACTTGCTGTTGCTGCTTTTGTTATATATTTCGTAAAGAATTTGTCTTCCTTTCCTAGTTTCGCATTAGTGAAAGTCATCTCTCTTACTTCATCGAACATAATTTTCGATTTGAGTTTAAAACACGTGCATTGCATTCCTGCTTGTTGTTTTTCAATTCTAGTGAACGTAGATTAAGTAACAGGTCGTACACGTGGGGGTGATATCCACGGTATTGACAGGAAATTAATCTTACATTCACTGCACAACACATACCGAATCACTTCACAATTAACACAACAGCTCAAACATCCCCCCTTTTTTTCCGCGGTATTCCTCCGCCCGATTGAGGTAACCTGATAAGCCAAAACAACTTGACATTTCCCCTAAGTCCCTTGTTTAGGATTCTGACATCATTCTACGTCTAAGGCATAAGCCCACGATAATTAAAATTAACCCTAGGGTTAATCTCTGGATTTGCGTGTGCATCTTGCTTGTTTTTAGTTCTGTTTTCTTTCTCATACTCTATCTTCTGTGATCAATAATTGGACACGTATACTAAACGTTGTTAAAAATCAAATTAGCAGCCTTTGTATATCTTGTTAGCCCAGACTTCTTACACCGACATCGGTTACCTGACCGACGTCAGCTATAGTGTAACCGACATCGGTTACTAGACCGATATCGGTTACTCTCTTTTCCAATTCCTGACAAACCAGCAACCTACCAATTTTACCAGTCTGAGTTTGTTTCTGTTCCTGACAGATTGAAACCCTACTATGAACTCCTGTCCATGGTTGTTATCACTTGAAAGAAAGCCGTAGCCATTGTTTCACATGCTTGCTCTGTTTCTTTTCCTGAATCACACCCCTTCACATTCTGTGGGGAATCCTACGGATACCAGCGAGGTTCCTAAAATTCCTGTGGGAGATAAGGACTTCGCCAAGTTTCTGGATGCTAATTCTAGCGCTGTACAATATTATTTATCTCATACCCCTGACCGTACACCTGATGGTCAGCTCCTTATTGGTATGCCTATTAGTATAGCTGCTCATTTAGCTCCCACTCCGCCTGATAATACCGCCTTTCTTCCTGCATCTCTAGCACCCGTCTCCCAATCTGACGGCTTCAGAGGTTCATACGATTCAGATTGGCTTTCCATTGGTTAACCTTGGACCCCACATATCATTACCGCCGACTGCCCCTACCTCATCTCTCTTGCAGACTGCTCCGTTCATGACTTGCTCTCTGCCACCTATCCACACGAGCTTTCCTTCTCAAGCTCCGCCTACCTTTTCATTCCCATACACGTATCCAGTGACCTCAACATCCTATATGGGACATCCCTATTCAGTTTCCTCAACATATTCATCCTCCACACCTTATCAACAATTAACCCCACCAGGGTCTAGCGGTGGTCCTTGGCCCAATTTGCCTCCGTTTACCACAACCACACCATCATCTCATCTAACTACTGATCTAATTAAACAAATGATGGACAAAATGCAAAACCTGGAGGCTTCTGTTTCAGGAAGTCGTAGCGCCTTGACATACGAGCAAGTTTGTCGGGAGCCCATTCACCCTTCTGTCCCCCTTCATTCATATCCTCCTCAATGGGAGTTGCCGAAATTTACTCGTTTTAATAGTAAAGAGGATCCTCAACAACACTTGCGATCATTTAGACATGCTTGTTATTTGATTGCCCATGATGATGCCTTGTTACTCCGCACCTTTCCCATGTCCTTATCAGGACCTACCTTGGAGTGGTACAGTGCTTTAACCCAGCACTCAATCTTCTCTTTTAACCAACTAGCCCAATCTTTCTTGGATCACTTCTCCATTAACATTGCTAAGAAAGTATCCATCACCGACCTTTATGCCATTCGACAATTCGAAGACGAATCTATCGCAGATTTTGTCAGACGATGGAGCGGCCTTATCAACCAACTTACATATGCCTTACCTCAGACTGAACTTATCGAACTTTTCAGGCGGGCATGTGCTAAGCACATTTCTCCTACTCTCCAAATTCAAACTTTCCGTACATTCGACGAAGCCTTTACTATGGCTCGAAAACTAGAGATTCGAGCCTTAGAGGAAGAGAAATTGTGGTTGCGTAACAAAAACCCCAATTTCTGAACTCCTGATTCTACCAATAAACCAAATACCACCACTCCTCACGCTTCCACTTCTTCTAAATCAAAAGGAGCTGTCCACGCGGTGATGGTCAAATCTCAAGCGCCGTCCAATACTCCACAAAAAACCACCTATAAGTACAAAGCCGAGCCCATCAACTACACTCCCTTGGGAGAAACATATGGTGTGATATTGGAAAAATTGCTCAAAGCAGGAGCCATTACATTACCTCTTGTTAAACCTCATTCCGGGTTTGATTCCACTCGCGCCATACCTTCCTGGTACAAAGAAAATGACTTCTGTAACTTCCACCGTGTGAAGGGACACAGTCATGAGAACTGCAAGATGTTGAAAAACATAGTGCAGGAAATGGTTGATGCAGGGGATATAACCCTCGATAATCCTAATGCCCCTGCCAACCGAAATTTGAAAATCTTTAACAAACCATTCCCAAATCACTCTTCCAACAGCAACGTAAACCAGGATATCTTAGCCAAGGAGAGTGTTCATGAGATCCATGCAGTCTTTGATACCCAGCCCAAAGCCTCTATCGAGAAAATTTTGAATCAAGCCTCTTCACTAACACAGGAGCCCGAACCTCCTTTACCACCATCGAACCAAAGCAAAATCATTCCTTTACCCATAAAGGAGTTAACTGCCCAGACTTCTCTTCCCATCGATGAGTCTTCTTATACCACATCCCTACAAGATTGCGAACGGATGTTATCTAACCTATCTATTTCCAGATTTCCCCTTCTACCCCTCTTGCTGCACAAGAGGGAGGTATGCCACTCCTTTTGACATCCTTAGACGAGGAATCTCTTGCACCGACATCACCAAATTCTTTAACCATGACGGATCCTCTCGAACATGCCCTCTTACCTATTAGTTCTTCATCGCCTAAATCTTTTCAACGACCGTTGACCTCTTGACATCTATTGATGCAGTGCCTCGTTTACCCCCTATATCACACCCACAGTGGACCAGAATCACAACCCACCTTTCTTCCGTACAAAATTTACAATTCAAACCTGAAGACTGTCATTCTCCAGAAGATAGACGAATCTTATGGGAACGTTTGAGTACTCCCTATTCTACTCAAATGCAGATGACTAATCCCGATACCTCTACCATATACCCGAAGTGTTTACAGAAACTCAAAATGCCTATGTCCTCACTCTCACCCCCCGTATCTATACTCAATATCCCATCCACCTCTATCAACCTAACCAAATCTTCCCCTACACTTGGGACCTCGCCAATACCCAGTCTAACACACCCGCCTAAGCGACTAGATTTGTCCAAGAATAAAGCCACCCCGCCACTTAGGAGATACACTCAACCCATGCCTCTATCACAATCAAAACCATCATCGTCATACCTACCTTCCATATTGGGACCTCATCCTTCCACCTTTCACCAATATATCATACCTCATGCGTTTTCTTCAAAACGACCTACGCCTTCTGCACCCATACAGGGATCAAAGGGTATATCAACATTATCACTCCGCGTATCCTGTCCACCTATCAACCCTAAACAAATTCCATCATCAAAAGATTTGTTTTCGGTCACTCCTATTTCCTCGTGGTTGTTTTCTGATACCACACCATCTGTGGCCTCATCATCCAATATAACTTCTGCGCCAAAGAAACCACGTTTAGTGAAAAACACGTGTCAACACCCCTCGGCTAAACCACCACCCATACGAACTAACCACGCCCAAACATTACCAAAACCCGCGCAATCAATACCCTCATCCTCTTCTGATTTTGACCCACTTAAAGGATCTTACGCCAAAATCCTTGCTATGTTAGTAGAGAATGCGACCATTTCCCTACCCCCACTTAGACCTTATGAACCGTCTAAACCTTGACCTATAGGTTATGATGAGTCTAAGATCTGTGCTTATCACCACACACCAGGACATGATGTGGAGGGATGCAAAGCTTTAAAAACCATCCTTCGTCAGTCACCTCTCCCAGATAGAAAGGTTAAGAAAGACAACTTAAAAAGGGAGAGACCTTTAGTTTCCATTCCCTCTCCTATACCATCTGTCCCCGCCTCACCAAGATCTGTCATTATTACAACCCCACCTCTTGAAGACCATGATTTATCCCAATCATCTTCCTCATCTCCGGTCTACGAAATTAATATGATTAGTGTTGCTACTCGAGCGCAGAAAAACAATGAGAAAGCGAAAGAAAGCACACCTGCATCCTCTCCTTCTCCGTCCAACATCCCGATTACACCACCACCCAAAGTGGTTATTCGTGGACCTGCTTACCCCGTCTCTAATGGAGCTTCCCATCGAGCCATGATTAAACAGCTTCACCAATCACCCGTAAAAATGACACTATATGATCTCATTCAGACTTCTGAATCTCATCGACAAGCTCTCGTTGAAATTCTTCAGGGGATCGAGGTCTTACCTAATGAAACCCTTCCCGTTGCCTCCATTCTGACACCCAATCACGTTGCCTCTCTCACCAAACAACCCACCGCCCCAACCACTTCTGTCTCTGTACCACAAGCTGCTGCAGTCAGTTTCTCTGAAGATGAAATTGTCGATTTTGGTACAGAAGATCCTAACCCTGCCCTGTTCATCTCAGCTTACATCCGGGACATTCATGTACGTCGTGTTATGATTGACGGGGGTGCTAGCCTAAACATCATCTCTTCAAAAGATTTTCAACAAATGAATATCCCTTCTAGCTACATGTGTGCCAACCCCATCATGTTGCGGTCATTCAATGACGCTATTACCTCTACCTTAGGCACCGTGATCCTCAACATTTGGGTAGGACCACGTACTTTACCCGAACTCTTCTATGTCCTTGAGGGAGAGTTCCAATATAATATATTGTTGGGTCGTCCTTGGATCCGGGACATGGGATGCGTTCCCTCAACATTACATAGATGCATAAAATTTGAGTACGAGGGGAAGTCCTACACCGTAAAAGCTGATCCTCCCCCCTTTAAAACCTGCAATATGTTATACCGCCCTAACGATGTGCTTATACCAATCAAGACACCCATACATTCAACCCAACCATCCTCTTCAAATGTACCTCAACCATCCACCTCAACCGCGCCTACGCCTTCAACTGATGAAACCACCGTCGCAAAAACCACTTCCCTTCCCGCAGCTAACATCCCAACCTCTGACCCCTTAGTAGATGTTTTTCAATGCCTTACGCTGGGGGAGTACCGCTATATAACGTTAGTTCTTTCCCTACCCCGCAGGAGTATGGACAATTACATGCACATCCCACCTACGACCGTCGCGTGGGGGAGGTAATCTCTTACGGACCACCCCATTGCCGCACCAACCTAACGTATGGGGGTGTTGACGCATCCTCCATTACCCCTGAACCTCCTCTTGGTGTGGTTCCCTTCCAATCCGATTTTCAATACTTGACAAATCATCGTTTCGCCCTCACCTTCTTGACTCGCTGTGCTTGGAAAGGCTTTGGTTTTGGTCTTTACGAACAAGGCCGACATACACTCATTCCCGTGACTACCCGCAAACACAATGATCGCAGTGGTCTCAGTTTTCCTGAAACACCTACACAGGAGACACCTCATGTCAGCTGTATTCTGGAAGAAGATGATGTCACCCCTACCAGACCATCATCACCCACTTTGCCATCATCACCCACAGAATCTATAGACCCCGAATCTATCCCTCCTAACTTTTTTTTTTCATAAATGCTATCTTCATAGGTCCTCTCACTTATCAACGTGATAATGAGGACCCATCTTCTCTTCCCCTTCTATATCTAGACATGATCGAAGAGGATTCGCCTTTGATTAATGTTGTTGAGTGTTAGGATGATGACTCCATCCTCACTTACCTTGGCGCGGATGACTCTTATATTCAACGAGCCTTACCATTGGAAACCTAAACCATGCTGAATGAATCTACTATAGAAATCAACATCCACACGGAGGAGGATCCTCACATTGTGAAGATCAGACAATCCCTTAACGCATCAGAACAAGTCGCCTTTACTAGTTTCCTCCGTGCTCGCAACCAAGCTTTCACTTGGTCCTATGCTGACATGCCAAGGAATTGATCCTACCATTTCCGTCCATAACATCACTCTAAACCCTGATTCCAAACCAGTCAAACAAAAACTGAGAAAAATGCATCCACGCATTGCCCTCTTGGTCAAAGAAGAGCTTCAACGACTTCTTTCTGTTTCCTTCATCTTGCCTATTGACTATCCTCAATGGATTTCTAACATCGTACCTGTCACTAAAGGGACGGGGGGACTTCAGATATGCACGGATTTCTGGGATCTTAACCTCGCTTGCCCTAAGGATGACTTCCCCCTCCCAAGTATTGATCAACTTGTTGATCTCACTGCGGGTCATGAAATGCTTTCTCTAATGGATGGCTTTTCAGGATACAACCAAATTTTGGTTACCCCTGCCGATCAACACAAAACTGCCTTCATAACTCCTTGGGGAACCTTCTGTTACCGTGTAATGCCATTTGGCCTTAAGAATGCTGGTGCGACCTATCAGCGGGCTATGACCTACATTTTTCATGACATTATGCACACTATCCTTGAAGATTACGTCGACGATCTTCTTGGCAAGTCTAAACATCGCAGTGAACATCTCGATGTTTTAACCATTATTTTTGATCACCTGTTACAATATTCTGTCTGTCTTCAACCAAAGAAATGTGTCTTTGGTGTCCTTTCGGGAAAGCTTCTTGGTTTTATCATCTCTTTGCGTGGCATTGAGGTCGATCCATCTAAAGTCAAAGCTATCATAGAAATGCCCCCACCTACTAATCTCAAACAATTGCGTAGCTTACAAGGTAAGTTACAATCTATCCGACGTTTCATCTCCCAACTCTCGGATCGATGTCAACCTTTCCATCACCTCCTTAAAAAGGACATTGAATTTCAATGGAGTGAAGAGTGCCACCAAGCCTTTGAAGCTCTCAAAACTTATCTCTTGCAGCCACCCATGCTTATCCCACCTCAAGACGACCGCCCTTTCTACCTTTACTTTTCCGCCACTGACCACGCTGTAGGGGCCATGCTTGCACATCGTGACTCTGAAAATCGAGAACAAGCCGTTTATTATATAAGTCGTACTTTGGTGGATTATGAGACTAGGTATACACATGTAGAAAAGTTGTGCCTAGCCCTATCATTCGTGGCTACCAAGCTCCGACACTACCTTCTGAATCACAAAACTTTCGTCATCACCAACACAGACCCCATCCATTACATGTATGCCAAACCTCATCTAAACCAACGCATCGCCCGATGGCTCATGCTCCTCACCGACCTCGACCTTGAGTTCGTCCACCAGAAATCAATCAAAGGAAAAACCATCGCAGACCAACTTGCGGAAGCCCCTTTACCTGGGGAACAATTTACCAATTTTACATTCCCCGACGAACTCATCGCCACTCTTTCACTTGGGGAAGAGTCGTATCAAATGACCCTCTTCTTCGATGGATCTAAATGCCAGTGCGGTGGAGGAGCCGGCATTGTTCTCATCCCTCTTGACGCTGAACCTATGCCTCTTTCATTCCGGCTTGATTTCCCCTGCACTAATAATACAGCGGAATACGAGGCCCTTGTTCTGGGTCTCCAAGTTGCGATACACTTAGGTATCAAATCTATCAATATTTTTGGCGACTCTCAATTGGTAGTCAATCAAGTTATGGGCATCTACCAATGTAAAAATGAGGAACTTCAAAAGTACAAATACTACGTGGACTCACTTCTAGCCTTATTTACTCACTATTCTATCCAAACCATTCCCCGCTCCACTAACAAATTTGTGGATACTATGGCTTGCTTAGCCTCGTAAATTCCAGCTTCATCAACTGACTCTGAATTATTCGTCATGGTCCAACAACTTTTTGCCCCATCCTACTCAACCCCGGTAGTTTGTATGATAAATACTGTGTCTGCTAATTCACAGGATACTTGGTATCACCAATTTCACGACTACCTTACAACCTCTGTTCTCCCATCTGACCTTACTAGTACTGGTAAACGCGCTTTTCTTAAACACGTTTCTCGTTATGTAGTTATGGGGGGACTCCTTTATAAACGTGGCTTTGATGGCATCCTCCTTCGATGTCTCACCGGTGAGGAGGTCACCCATACCATCCAACAAGTCCATGACGGTATTTGTGGTGGACATTTTAGTGGCCTTTCCGTGGCTAAACGAATCCTTCGCCTAGGTTATTATTGGCCTACTCTCAATAATGACTGCTAGGAATATGTTAAGCGTTGTGTTATGTGTCAACAACATGCTAACCTTCAACATACTCCTAGCCATCCGCTGCAGGTCGCACAAGATCTTTGGCCTTTCTCACAATGGGGTTTAGACCTTATTGGTGAGATTCATCCATCCTCTTCGCAACGTCACCGATGGATTATCACAGCAACCGAATATTACACAAAATGGGTGGAGGCTATTCCACTCATTTCAACTAAAAAAGAAAAAATTGTCGAATTCATTAACCATCACATTATCTGTCGTTTTGGTATTCCTCATCGCCTAATAACAGATAATGGTAAATCTTTTAAAAACAAGTTGTTACAAGACCTTTGTGACAACTTTGGTATCAAACTTAGTTTCTCATCGCCTTACTATCCACAGGCCAATGGTCAGGCTGAATCTTCTAATAAAACCCTAACCAAAATCCTCATGAAAGTTGTCAATGAATCCGGAAGAAATTGGCACGATCACATTCCCTTTGCCCTTTGGGCTTATCGTACTAGCATTCGTACCTCTACTAATGCCACACCTTTTTCTTTGGTATACGGTACCGAGGCTGTTTTGCCTCTCGAAATACAAATACCCTCCCTTAGAATATCCCTTCAGGATATTCTCACCAATGATGATTTCCGCCAAGAGCGGTTAGCCCAATTGGAGCTTCTTGACGAACGTCGTCTTACAGCTCTTGATCACCTTCAAATCTATCAAAAACGCATCAAACGTGCTTATGATAAGCGACTTCATGAGCGTACCTTTAAGGTTGGTGATCTTGTCCTCAAAGAGAATCAACATGTCACCAAACTAGAAAAGAGAAAACGTGGAAAATTTTCTCCCAATTGGATTGGGCCTTATATAATCACTCACACCTATGGATCAGGCACTTATCGTTTAGCTTCGCTTAATGGTAAACCTGAGCCTGAACCCCTTAATGCCTTGCATCTTCGACCATTCTACTGTTGAATTTAGTGTTATATCACTTCTTATCTACCTGCCGCTCGTCCCTTGAGCTCATTTACCGCTACATGCACTTTGTTTCCTACACCTCATAATGAAAATCAAGCTCACATAGTTTGATTCTCACCTCACCTAAATGATGCCTTCCCCTTTTTAGTCTAGTCCATGACTTCAAAGTATTAAAATAAGCTGTATTCTTATGGGATTTTCTTGAGTCAAACTTCCTACTAAACTAGATGCTTCACGCCAAAAGAACATCTAGTCTATCTAAATTAAATATAGACTGTTCCCTCGAAGGACAGCTATGTGCCGAACTATTGCTGCTATTATCATATAGACTGCTCCCCCGAAGGACAGCTATGCATTAAAATCATATCTGCTACTATAAATAGACTGCTCCCTCGAAGGACAGCTATACACAGTCAGCCTTTATCAGAAGCTTCTCGCATTGATCAGCTTCGTGAAGACCTCAAGAATAGTACAATCAATATCCCTTGTAGACTTCCCGCATCGATCAGTCTATATTCAGTCAAATAAAAGCCTCATTCAAAAAGAAATTTTTGGGTCATGGACTTGTCTATTTAGGGTAGGTTCTCTTTCATCAGAACACTCACTTTGTAACAAGTTCTCTGTACCTCAGCTATATCATCCACCTCACCTCACCATTTGTTTCAACTCAAGGGACGTAACGTACACCCGATATATTGTGATCATACAACTCTTTTCACCTATTGACTTCTCGTCTATGCACGGTACCTAGGGCTTCAAGCTCGTTCTACGTTGTGTGGTTTGTTTAGCTCTTTTCACCTACAGAGCACTCTTTCCACTTTGCCTCGCATCTAGGATTGTGTGTTGATCTTAATCAGGACATGGTTCCCTTCTACTTGGGTAGGCTCACTTTCGCTTCCCTTATACCTTTTACAACATCACCAATTCATTACCGACACCAACAACCTTACCTTACCAATATTAATATCAATATTCTTACCAACCAACCAATTGCCTAAACCGTACCAAATTGCCTGAATTCACCTCTCCCTGATCCTAAGGGAGAACTACATCGGTCTGAGGCCCCTCCTTGCTTTGTGCAATGGGCTATGTAGGCAGCACTTCGGAGACATGGGGTCTCCCAAGGTTAGCTCGACCATCCCCTACCATAACCTATCATGTGTGGTAAATATAAATATTTTTGTGTATTTCTATTTAATCACATTCCTCTTTATCCTTTTTTCAAAACACCGAAAATCAAAACGAAAACATTCTTATTATTATAACTCAAATCAACATACATATCTCATTTTATTTAGATGTTAAAACAAATACATCTTCTCTATCATCGACACACAGGTCGGTACTCTTATTTATTCTTATACCTTGCTAACATTTATTTAGACCCTCACGCCTCATCCCGAACTAGGTGATGATCGTGATCGTCGACCCCTCTCGCCAGGCCTCTCTGTCCTCAAAGGTACCACGGCTATTGGTACCGCCCACTGATCTGTCAATCTCTCCTGTAACATATGAATACGCCCTCTCGCATGGAGGACTCCAGCCTCTAGTCTCTCTGCCCGTGACTCCGCAACCACTAACAATCCTCTTGTCTCATTCACCTACGTTTGGAGCTACTGAACCAAACGCTGCAGATGATCCCTCTCTGCTGTAATCACCGCTATGTCAGGACGATCATGTACACCTCGCAGTTCTGCTACCCACCATAATCTATAGGCCTCTGTCGTTCCTGCATCCATTACCCTGCGATCGGCTGCTACCTCTTCAGGCCCTTCTGGAGGTGTTGGCTGGGGAGGTGAGAATACTGCCTCTGCATCGATCCTCATATATGGTCTATAAGCCTGAGGTATATCCTGCACAAATCCAAATTGTCGCCGCACGTGATCTAGAGGAATCCTCTCATACTCACCTGGCCTGTGCCCTGTGATCCACCTCAATCGCTCTACACCCCTCAACTCCTCAGCTATATTCTCTGTTACCATATAGTTCCCGTAAGGCCTCCAACAGATATCAGCAATCGTCACCCTCTCCCATACCTGCCTGTAATACTCAATGTCACCCGTCACGGCCTAGGATCTTGCCTCTTGTTCTGTCTGGACCCATCGTCTGAATCCCAACCTCTGTACTCCGGTTTCTCCTGACTGGATGGATCGGCCTACTGGTCGCACACAAACAATGTGCTCATAGGCCCAACAGTGTAATAAGTATGAACAATCCAGTGTCGTCCTGTGATTTCGCCTACAAGCCCATAAACCCCTGTATAGCTCCGCCAAATATGCAGGTGCCCATGCAAAAGTCACGTTCCTTTCTATCATCTCCCAAATAACACACATCAATGCCTTTGGAAATCTTCCCCCATCCGCCCTCGGTAATGCGTAATACCCTACCGCTATCATTAATATCACTGCTAACCTTGTCTCCTCAGGGTGTGCTGCATACATTATCCCATATGTGAATGACAAACCTCGCTGTGTTAAATCTCGTGCGTATGGACCAAATACTGTTGTTATCGCTCCCCGTGCCGCGCTAGGTAATGCCTGATATACTGGTTTTCCTGTAATTGGGAGTCTCAAAATACGGAACACATCTTCCAATGTTACTGTCATTTCCCCTATTGGCAGATAGAAGGTATTTTTCTCAGGATTCCATCTTTCAATCAACGCTTGTAACATAGCATGGTTACGTGCGATTCGTGAATAATAGCAGATTCCACTTAACCCCAAACGATTTATCAATGTCCATTCAGCTGGCATTACATCCGCTCGGATTCATGACAACAGCACTGGTACACTATCATTCATCCTTAGCCCTGCCTCTACCTGCATACATCCAAATAACAAAAAACCATTCAATTCCTCAAATCCCCCTGGGTTTTTTCTCAAATTCTGGAAATTCCTACAGCAACCGGTATCGTTTACAGCTAACCGGTCGGTTGAGTAACTGATACCGGTTATCCCTAACCGATATCAGTCCCTGTTACTTTCATACAAAACAACCACCTACGACAATAAATTGCTCGTTTATTCCTCTCTGTATACACAGACATACCCGAAACCCTTGATTACCTACCACGTAACACTCACCCCATTTATAACCCTTGTTATCATCTTTTCTTTCTCATATCTACCCACATACTCTCCCCCATCTTATTCACAAAACATGCAGTAGTCAAATCACAAACAAAACATTACCTCTTGGGTTGCAGTAGCTTGAGGTGGCCCTTGTCTTCCCTCTTGTCCCTGCCTACTGGATGTTTCTCCTCGTCCTGCCATTATTACCACCTTTTTCAAACCTACCTTTCTGTCTTCTGAATCTCAGATCACAATCACTTTCCCTGTCTCTTCACTTCTAATCACTCAAATCTCTCATGTAATTACATGTCCCAGTCGTTAAAACAGCGTCACATTCACATATTTAATATCTTGCATGGCTCTCAAAATTAGAACTTAAGTTGCCACGCCTACCTCACCTACAACTTATTGGCCCACCCAAGGCCAACTTTCCCCCAATTTTTTTTTGCCCCTATTTACCATTTGGCCCTTTTTAACCACAATCACCTCCACCTTTGCTGAACACCATTTGTTTACCCATTTGGCCCGACCCAAGGCCTCAACCTACCTATTTGGCCCGACCCAAGGCCTCAACCTACCTATTTGGCCCGACCCAAGGCCTCACCCTACCCATTCGGCCCGACCCAAGGCCTCACCCTACCTATTTGGCCCGAGCCAAGGCCTCGCCCTAACATTTGGCCCGACCCAAGGCCTCAACCTACCCATTTGGCCCGACCCAAGGCCTCACCCTACCCATCCGACCCGACCCAAAGCCGCCACCCAACAACTTGGCCCGACCCAAGGCCTCACCCTAACCATCCGGCCCGACCCAAGGCTGTAACCTAACAACTTGGCCCGACCCACGGCCGTATCACTTCAATACCATACCCACAATCAACATTTTATTTTATCCATCCATCCTGTACCTTTTGTTCAATCGAGCTCACCTGTTCGTGTTTTAGCATGATTAGGGTCCTTGACTTGATCTGTCGACCAACTTTGCCTAGACCTAGACCGTGACGTTTATCTCAACCAAACCAACCATTTGGTACTGCCGAACATGCCTAAACGTTCCTGTACCTTACCTGTTATATACCCTAGAGCTACTTCCTATGCCTTGGATACCAGGATTATATCACCCTTGTTTGGATAAACTATCGACCTTTGCCTATACATTGCTGGTTTGCTCCCCAAATCATGTACCCTAGTCGTACGATTGCATTTCAACATGCGTCTGCTTCCTTGGACCTACCCCACCACCTTACCATCCCCTCTACAACATTCACCCTTTATCAACCCTATCCCTGATTTCCCGTTCGCTCAATCTGTGCTAGATTTGAGGGGGATTACCTATATCCTTAACAGGAGAAACCACTTCATATTATTGTCCGCGCAGCTTTACAACACAAGCTACACGACAATAAGGGGCTAATGTAGACACCAAATTCGTGTCTTACGACCCCTTGTGACCCGCATCCCATTTCGCAACCTAACCTCATTACCTAAACCTTACACAATTATTTATTAATTACCTTGTAATTGATAAATCCCCATCACCTCACCTACCACCTCATTTTGCCACCTCATCATGACCTAGCCCTAATCCTAAACTAACCTAATTAAGACCTAAAACTTGGTCTATACCTACACCCATGACTAATGACCCCTTTCTCGCACCCAAAACTGACCTTCTAGTCACTTGACCAAGCCCGCAACTAATCTCTCGGGAGAAAAGCAGGGAAGGTGGGCTATTTTACTAAAAATAGCCTACTTTTTCCTTACCGATGCCGGTTCCTACTCGACCGCCATCGGTTACGTAACCGCCATCGGTTCCCTGTAAATGGCCTCCCCAAACCAAAAACAAAGGATCGGAATTTCATTTTTGGATCAGAGAAAAGGATTCTTTGAATCAAGAAAGAGCATCAGGAGCGATCGAGAAAACCCTGATCTTTACTTGACTGAGCAGAGACAAGTGAAGAGACAAGGAGAGTTAGCAGCAAGGGAGAGAAAGCCCAGGACTGCAACTAGATACCAGAGCCCTGTGATACTCAGCTGATTTGATCTGCTGTGTGCCAGACCATCCTACCTCAGTTCTGCCTTTGCCATCAGAGCTCTTGGACTTGCATCTCCGTGAATAATCAGTAAGCTACTTCTTGCATGTACTCTTTAATAACATTTCTTCAACTTTTTGAATCATAAGTCCTCACAAATCGATTCTTGGATCCACTACCCAACGTGTCATTGCATCTAACTGTCATTCATCTAGATCTCATCACCCTATTTCCTAATATTACCTATATACAGCCCTACAAATAACACAACTACCAAATAACACTACCACCCCACAAAACAACTAACCTTCAGATCCTAGACTCTACCGATATCGGTCATCAGTAACCGCCATCGGTTATCAGTAACCGCCATCGATTATACTGACTATAACCAATAACCAGCCTTTCCCCTACCCAGTTCAACAAAGGAATTTAATTTATATCTTATAGTCTTTTGTGTTAATTCATATTAGCAAGGGAACTGACCACCTTCGAAAGGAAGTTTTATATTTCCTAGGTCCAAGGCAGTTTCCTCATTTATTGTCTAATTAAAATCTTGTGGTCTTGTGTTCTTATTTGCAGGTAGTCCTTCCAAGACAAAAAGGAGTTCTTCACAGTTAGCCTGATCTTTCTCTACGGTACGCGCACATCATCTCG
Organism: Taxus chinensis; assembly: GCA_019776745.2. Taxonomy (NCBI): domain Eukaryota; kingdom Viridiplantae; phylum Streptophyta; class Pinopsida; order Cupressales; family Taxaceae; genus Taxus; species Taxus chinensis. Next base: position 815,249,511 of record CM034149.1, read on the forward strand.
ACATTCTACAGGTATTCCTCCTAGCCCCAACCCTTATCTGTTTCTAAAAGGAACGAAACATTCCGAGTGAAACACAAGGAAGGGCCTCAGACCGATGTAGTTCTCCCTTAGGATCAGGGAGAGGTGAATTCAGGCAATTTGGTACGGTTTAGGAAATTGGTTGGTTGGTAAAAATATTGATATTAATATTGGTAAGGTAAGGTTGTTGGTGTTGGTAATGAATTGGTGATGTTGTAAAAGGTATAAGGGAAGTGAAAGTTAGCCTACCCAAGTCGAGGGGAACCATGTCCTGATTAAGATCAACACACAATCCTAGATGCGAGGAAAAGCAGAAAGAGTGTTCCGTAGGTGAAAAGAGCTAAACAAACCACACAACATAGAACGAGCCTGAAGCCCTAGGTACCGATGCATAGACGAGAAATCAATAGGTGAAAAGAGTTGTATGATCACAACATATCGAGCGTACGTTACATCCCTTGAGTTGAAACAAATGGTGAGGTGAGGTGGATGATATAGCTGAGGTACAGAGAACTTGTTACAAAGTGAGTGTTCTGACGAAAGAGAACCTACCCTAAATAGACAAGTCCATGACCCAAAAAGTTCTTTTGAATGAGGATTTTATTTTACTGAATATAGACTGATCGATGCAGGAAGTCTACAAGGGATATTGATTGTGCTATTCTTGAGGTCTTCACAAAGCTGATCCATGCGAGAAGCTTCTGATAAAGGCTGACTGTGTATAGCTGTCCTTCGAGGGAGTAGTCTATTTATAGTAGCAGATATGATTTTAGTGCATAGCTGTCCTTCTGGGGAGCAGTCTATATATAATAGCAGCAATAATTTGGCATATAGCTGTCCTTCGAGGGAGCAGTCTATATATAATTTAGATAGCTAGATGTTCTTTTGGCGTGAAGCATCTAGTTTGGTAGGAAGTTTGACTCAAGAAAATCCCATAAGAAGGTGTTATTTTAAGACTTTGAAGTCATGGAATAGACTAAAAAGGGGAAGACATTGTTGAGGGGAGGTGAAAAGTGAGCTTGATTTTATTTGGAGATGTAGGAAACAAAGTGTATGTAGCGGTAAATGAGCTCAAGGGACAAGCAGTAGGTAGATAAGAAGTGATATAACACTAAATTCAACAGTAGAATGGTCGAAGATGCAAGGCATTAAGGGGTTCAGGCTCAGGTTTACCATTAAGCGAAGCTAAATGATAAGTGCCTGATCCATAAGTGTGAGTGATTATATAAGGCCCGATCTAATTAGGAGCAAATTTTCCACGTTTTCTCTTTTCTAGTTTGGTTACATGTTGATTCTCTTTGAGGAAAAGATCACCAACCTTAAAGGTATGCTCATGAAGTCGCTTATCATAAGCACGCTTGATACGTTTTTGGTAGATTTGAAGGTGATCGAGAGCTGTAAGATGACGTTTGTCAAGAAGCTCCAATTGGGCTAACTGCTCTTGGCGGAAATCATCGTTGGTGAGAATATCCTGAAGAGATATTTTGAGGGAGGGTATTTGTATTTCGAGAGGCAAGATATCCTCGGTACCATATACCAAAGAAAAAGGTGTAGCATTAGTAGAGTTACGAATGCTAGTACGATAAGCCCAAAGGGCAAAGGGGATGTGATCGTGCCAATTTCTTCCAGACTCATTGACAACTTTCATGAGGATTTTGGTTAGGGTTTTATTAGAGGATTCGGCCTGTCCATTTGCTTGTGGATAGTAGGGTGATGAGAAGCTAAGTTTAATACCAAAGTTGTCACAAAGGTCTTGCAATAACTTATTTTTGAAAGATTTTCCATTATCTGTTATCAGGCGATGAGGAACACCAAAACGACAGATAATGTGGTGGTTAATGAACTCTACAATTTTTTCTTTTTTGGTTGAAATGAGTGGAATAGCCTCCACCCATTTTGTGTAATATTCGGTTGCTGTGATAATCCATCGGTGACATTGCGAAGAGGACGGGTGAATCTCACCAATAAGGTCTAAACCCCATTGTGAGAAAGGCCAAAGATCTCAAGTGACCTGTAGGGGGTGGCTAGGAGTATGTTGAAGGTTGGTGTGTTGTTGACACATAACACAACGCTTAACATATTCGTAGCAATCGTTATTGAGGATAGGCCAATAATAACCAAGGTGAAGGATTCATTTGGCCACGGCAAGGCCACTAAAATGTCCGCCACAGATACCGTCATGGACTTGTTGGATGGTATGGGTGACATCCGCGCTGGTGAGACATCGAAGGAGGATGCCATCAAAGCCACGTTTATAAAGGAGTCCCCCCATAACTACATAACGAGGATAGAATATTGTAATAGGTGATTAAAAATAATGGTTAAAACATCAAGATGTTCACTACGATGTTTAGATTTGCCAAGAAGATCGTCGACGTAATCTTCAAGGATAGTGTGCATAATGTCATGAAAAATGTAGGTCATAGCCCACTGATAGGTTGCACCAGCATTCTTAAGGCCAAATGGCATTACACGGTAATAGAAGGTTCCCCAAGGAGTTATGAAGGCAGTTTTATGTTGATCGGCGGGGGCAACCAAAATTTGGTTATATCCCAAGAAACCATCCATGAGAGAGAGCATCTCATGGCTTGCATTGAGATCTACAAGTTGTTCAATGCTAGGAAGGGGGAAGTCATCCTTAGGGAAAGCGAGGTTAAGATCCCAGAAATTCGTGCATATCCGAAGTCCCCCCGTCGCTTTAGTGACAGGTACGATGTTAGAAATCCATTGAGGATAGTCAATAGGCAGAATGAAAGAAACAGAAAGGAGTCATTGAAGCTCCTCTTTGACCAAGAGAGCAATGCGTGGATGCATTTTTCTCAATTTCTGTTTAATTGGCTTGGAATCAGGGTTTAGAGTGATGTTATGGACGGCAATGGTAGGATCAATTCCTGGCATGTCCGCGTAGGACCAAGCGAAAGCTTGGTTGCGGGTACGGAGAAAGGTAGTAAAGGTGGCTTGTTCTGATGTGTTAAGGGATTGTCCGATCTTCACAATGTGAGGATCCTCCTCCGTGTGGATGTTGATTTCTATAGTCGATTCATTCAACATGGTTTGAGTTTCAGACGGTAAGGTGAGTTGAATATAGGAGTCGTCCGCCCCAAGGTAAGTGAGGATGGAGTCGTCATCCTGGCACTCAACAACATTAATCGAAGGTGAATCTTCTTCGATCATGTCTGGATACAGAAGGGGTCAGAAGAGGGGTCCTCATTATCGCGTTGATAATTGAGAGGACCTAGGAAGATAGCATTTATGAAAAAAAAAGTTAGGAGGGATAGATTCGGGATCTATTGACTCTGTGGGTGACGAAGGAAAAATGGGTGATGATGGTTTGGTAGGGGTGACATCGTTGTCTTCTAGAAGACAACTAACACGAGGTTCCTCCTGTGTAGGTGTTTCAGGAAAACCGAGACCACTGCGATCATTGTGTTTGCGTGTAGTCACGGGAATGAGTGTATGTCGGCCTTGTTCATAAAGACCAAAACCAAAGCCTTTCTAAGCACAGCGAGTCAAGAAGGTGAGGGCAAAATGACGATTTTTCAAGTATTGAAAATCAGATTGGAAGGGAACCACACCAAGAGGGGGTTCAGGGGTAATGGAGGATGCGTCAACACCCCCATACGTTAGGTTGGTGCGGCAATGTGGTGGTCTGTAAGATATTACTTCCCCCACACGACGGTCATAGGTAGGATGTGCATGTACCTATCCGTATTCCTGTGGGGTATGGAAAGAACTAACGTTATATAGGTGATACTCCCCCAGTGTAAGGCGTTGAAAAACATCTACTAAGGGGTCTGCGGTTGGGATGTTAGCTGCGGGAAGGGAAGTGGTTTTTGCGACGGTGGTTTCGTCAGTTGAAGGCGTAGGTGCGGTTGAGGTGGATGGTTGAGGTACATTTGAAGAGGATGGTTGGGTTGAATGTATGGGTGTCTTGATTGGTATAAGCACATCGTTAGGGCGGTATAACATATTACAGGTTTTAAAGGGGGGAGGATCAGCTTTTACGGTGTAGGACTTCCCCTTGTACTCAAATTTTATGCATCTATGTAATGTTGAGGGAACGCATCCCATAGCCCGGATCCAAGGGCGACCTAGTAATATGTTATATTGGAACTCTCCTTCAAGGACATAGAAGAGTTTGGGTAAAGTACGTGGTCCTACCCGAATGTTGAGGATCACAGTGCCTAAGGTAGAGGTAATAGCGTCATTGAATGACCACAACATGATGGGATTGGCACACATGTAGCTAGAGGGGATATTCATTTGTTGGAAGGCTTTTGAAGAGATGATGTTTAGGCTAGCACCCCCGTCAATCATAACACGACGTACCCGAATGTCCCGGATGTAAGCTGAGATGAAAAGGGTAGGGTCAGGATCTTCTGTACCAAAGTCAACAATTTCATCTTCAGAGAAACTGACTGCCGTAGCTTGTTGTTGTACAAAATTGGTTGGGGAAGTGGGTTGTTTGGTCAGAGAAGCAACGTGATTGGGTGTTAGAATGGAGGCAACAGGCAGGGTTTCATTAGGTAAGACCTCGATCCCTTGAAGAATTTCAACGAGAGCTTGTCGATGGGATTCAGAAGTCTGAATGAGATCATATAGTGTCATTTTTACGGGCGATTGGTGAAGCTGTTTGATCATGGCTCGATGGGAAACTCCATTAGAGACGGGGTAAGCGGGTCCACGAATAACCACTTTGGGTGGTGGTGCAATCGGGATGTTGGATGGAGAAAGAGAGGACGCATGTGTGCTTTCTTTTGCTTTCTCGTTGTTTTTCTGTGCTCGAGTAGCAATACTAATCATATTAATCTCGTAGACCGGAGATGAAAAAGATGGTTGGGATAAATCATGGTCTTCAAGAGGTGGGGTTGTAATAATGATAGATCTTGGTGAGGCGGGGATAGATGGTATAGTAGAGGGAATTGAAGCTAAAGGTCTCTCCCTTCGTAAGTTGTCTTTCTTAACCTTTGTATCTGGGAGAGGTGACTGACGAAGAATGGTTTTTAAAGGTTTGCATCTCTCCACATCATGTCCTAGTGTGCGGTGATAGGCACAGATTTTAGACTCATCATAACCTATAGGTCCAGGTTTAGATGGGTCATAAGGTCTAAGTGGGGGTAGGGAAATGTTCGCATTCTCCACCAACATAGCAAGGATTTTGGCGTAAGATCCTTTGAGTGGGTCAAAATCGGAGGAGGATGAGGGTATTGGTTTTGCGGGTTTTGGTAATGTTTGGGCGTGGTTGGTTCGTACGGGTGGTGGTTTAGTCGAGGGGTGTTGATACATGGTTTTCACTAAATGTGGTTTCTTTGGCGCATAAGCTATATTCAGCTGGTTAGATGATGAGGCTACAGATGATGTGGTAGCGGGAAATAACCACAGAGAAAGGGGAGTGATAGAAAATAAATCCTTTGATGATGGAGTTCGTTTAGGGTTGATGGGTGGACAGGATATGTGGGGTGACAATGTTGATATACCCTTTGATCTCTGTATAGGTGCAGAAGGCGTAGGTCATTTTGAAGAAAATGCAGGAGGTATGATATATTGATGCAAGGTGGAGGGATGAGGTCCCAATATGGAAGGTAGGTGTGACGATGATGGTTTTGATTGTGATAGAGGTGCGGATTGAGTTTGTCTCCTAGGTGGCGGGGCGGCTTTATTTTTGGATAAATCAAGTCGCTTAGGCGGGTGCGTTAGACTGGGCATTGGTGAGGTCCCAAGTGTAGGGGAAGATTTGGTTAGGTTAATAGAGGTGGATAGGCTACTTGGTATAGATACGGGGGATGAGACTGAGGACATAGGCATTTTGAGTTTCTGTAAACACTTAGGATACATGGTAGAGGTGTCCGGATCGGTCACCTGCATTTGAGTAGAATAGGGGGTACTCAAACATTCCCATAGGACTCGTCTATCTTTTGGAGAATGAAAATCTTTAGGCATGAATTGTAAATTTGGTACGGAAGAAAGACGGGTTGTGATTCCAGTCCACTATGGGTGTGATACAGGGGGTAGATGAGGTACTGTATCAATAGATATTAAGAGGTCGACCGGTTGTTGAAAATATTTAGGCGATGAAGGACTAATAGGCAGGAGGGCATGTTTGAGAGGGTCTGTTATGGTTAAAGAATTTGGTGATGTTGGTGCAAGAGATTTCTCGTCTAAGGATGTCAAAAGGAGTGGTGAGCCTTCCTCTTGTGCAGCAAGAGCGGTAGAAGGGGACATTTGGGAAATAGATAGATTAGATAACATCCATTCGCAGTCTTGTAGGGATGTGGTGTAAGCAAACTCATTGATGAGAAGAGAAGTCTGGGCAGTTAACTCTTTTATGGGTAAAGGAATGATTTCACTTTGGCTTGATGGTGGTGAAGGAGGTTCGGACTCCTGTGTTAGTGGAGAGGCTTGATTCAAAATTTTCTCGATAGAGGCTTTTGGCTGGGAGTCGAAGACTACATGGATCTCATGAACACTCTCCTCGGCTAAGATATCCTGGTTTACGTTACTGTTGGATGAGTGATTTGGGAATGGTTTGTTGAAGATTTTCAAATTTCGGTTGGCAGGGGCATTAGGATTATCGAGGGTTATATCACCTGCATCAACCATTTCCTGCACTATGTTTTTCAACATTTTGCAGTTTTCATGACTATGTCCTTTTACGCGGTGAAAGTTATAGAAGTCATTTTCTTTGTACCAGGAAGGTATAGCGTGGGTAGAATCATACCCGGAGTGAGGTTTAACAGGAGGTAAGGTAATGGCTCCTGCTTTGAGCAATTTTTCCAATATCACACCATATGTTTCTCCCAAGGGAGTGTAGTTGATGGGTTCTGCTTTATACTTATAAGTGGTTTTTGGCGGGGTATTAGATGGTGGTTGGGATTTGAACATCACCGCGTGCATGGCCACTTTTGATTTCGAAGCGGTCGATGGGTGAGGATTGGTGGTGTTAGGTTTGTTGGTGGAATCTGGAGTTCAGAAATTGGGGTTTTTGTTGCGCAACCGCAATTTCTCTTCTTCTAAGGCTCGAATTTCTAGTTTCCGAGCCATGGTAAAGGCCTCATCAAATGTGTGGAAAGTTTGAATTTGAAGAGTAGGAGAAATGTGCTTAGCACATGCCCACGTAAAAAGTTCGATAAGTTCAACCTGAGGCAAGGAATATATAAGTTGGTTGATAAGGCCCCGCCATCATCCAATGAAATCTGTGATAGATTCGTCTTCGAATTGTCGGATGGCATAAAGGTCAATGATAGATACTTTCTTGGCAATGTTAATGGAGAAATGATCCAAGAAAGATTGGGCTAGTTGGTTAAAAGAGAAGATTGAGTGCTGGGTTAAAGCACTGTACCACTCCAAGGTGGGTCCTGATAAGGACATGGGAAAGGTGCGGAGTAACAAGGCATCATCATGAGCAATCAAATAACAAGCATGTCTAAATGATCGCAAGTGTTGTTGAGGGTCCTCTTTACTATTAAAACGGGTAAATTTTGGTAATTCCCATTGAGGAGGATACGAATGAAGGGGGACAGATGGGTGAATAGGCTCCCGACAAACTTTCTCGTATGTCAAGGCGCTACAACTTCCTGAAACAGAAGCCTCCAGGTTTTGAATTTTGTCCATCATTTGATTAATGAAATCCGTGGTTGGATGAGATGATGGTGCGATTGTGGTAAACGGAGGAAAATTGGGCCAAGGGCCTCCGCTGGACAATGGTGGGGTTAAGTGTTGATAAGGTATGGAGGATGAATATGTTGAGGCGACCGAATAGGGATGTCCCATATAAGATGTTGAGGTCACTAGATACGTGTATGGGAAAGAAAAGGTAGGCGGAGCTTGAGAAGGAAAGCTAGTGTGGATAGGTGGCAGAGAGCAAGTCATGAACGGAGCAGTCTGTAAGAGAGATGAGGTAGGGGCAGTCGTCAGTAATGATATGTGGGGTCCAAGATTAACCAACGGAAAGCCAATCTGAGTCGTATGAACCTCTGAAGCCGTTGGATTGGGAGACGGGGCTAGAGATGCAGGAAGCAAGGCGGTGTTATCAGGTGGAGTGGGAGCTAAATGAGAAGCTATCCTAATAGGCATACCAACAAGGAGCTGACCATCAGGCATACGGTCAGGGGTATGAGACAAATAGTATTGTACAGCGCTAGAATTAGCATCTAGAAACTTGGCAAAGTCCTTATCTCCCACAGGAATTTTAGGAACCTCGCTGGTATCCGTAGGATTCCCCACAGAATGTGAAGGGGGTGATTCAGGCAAAGAAATAGAGCAAGCATGTGAAACCATGGTGGCAGCTTGCTTTCGAGTGATAACAACCATGGACAGGAGTTCACAGTAGGGTTTCAATCTGTCAGGAACAGAAACAAACTCAGACTGGTGAAATTGGTAGGTTGCTGGTTTGTCAAGAATTGGGAAAGACAGTAACCGATATCGGTTATACTATAGCCGACGCCGGTCAGGTAACCGATGTCGGTGTAAGAAGTCTGGGCCAACAAGATATAAAAGGTTGCTAATTTGATTTTTAACAATGTTTAGTATACTTGTCCAATTATTGATCACAGAAGACAGGGTATGAGAAAGAAAACAGAACTAAAAACAAGCAAGATGCACACGTAAATCCAGAGACTAACCCTAGGGTTAATTTTAATTATTGTGGGCTTATGCCTTTAGATGCGGAACGATGTCAATCCTAAACAAAAGACTTAGGGGAAATGTCAAGTTGTTTTGGCTTATAAGGTTACCTCAATCGGGCGGAGGAATACCGCGGAAAAGGGGGGATGTTTGAGCTGTTGTGTTAATTGTGAAGTGATTCGGTATGTGTTGTGCAGTGAAAGTAAGATTAATTTCTTGTCAATACTGTGGATATCATCCCCACGTGTACGACTTGTTACTTAATCTATGTTCACTAGAATTGAAAACAGCAAGCAGTAATGCAATGCACGTGTTTTAAACCCAAATCGAAAATGATATTCGATGAAGCAAAAGAGATGACTTTCACTAATGCGAGATGTAAAAGAAAAGCAAGTTCTTTTATCAAAATAATACAAAACCTTGTGAATATCTTTTAGAAGAAGAAAACAGCAAGTATACTCCCTATATGAAAGCAAGCAAGAAAGAAAGAAACCCAAAATGGGTCCTACCAGGCGTGCCAAAATGTTTCACTCGGAATGTTTCATTCCTTTTAGAAATAGATAAGGTTAGGGCTAGGAGGAATACCTATTGAACGTTGAGATGGTGTGCGCGTACCGTAGAGAAAGATCAGGTTGACTGTGAAGAACTCCTTTTTGTCTTGGAAGGACTACCTGTTGAACGTCGAGATGGTGTGCGCGTACCGTAGAGAAAGATCAGGTTGACTGCGAAGAACTCCTTTTTGTCTTGGAAGGACTACCTGCAAATAAGAACACAAGACCACATGATTTTGATTAGACAATAAATGAGGGAACTGCCTTGGGCCCAGGAAATATAAAACTTCCTTTCGAAGGTGGTTCGTTCCCCTGCTAATATGAATTAACACAAAAGACTGTAAGATATCAATTAAATTGCTTCGTTGAACTGGGTAGGGGAAAGGCTAGTTTTTGGTTATAGTCAGGATAACCGATACCGGTTACTGATAACCGATATCGGTATGGTCTAAGATCTGAAGGTTGGTTGTTTTGTGGGGTGGTTGTGTTGTTTGTAAGGCTGTATATATGTGATATTAGGAAATAAGGTGATGAGAGGTAGATGAATGATAGTTAGATGCAATAGCACGCTGGGTAGTGTATCTAGGAATGGATTTGTGAGGATTGTGCTTCAGAAAGTCTAAGAAATGTTATTAAAGAGGACATGCAAGATGTAACTTACTGGTTATTGACGAAGATGCAAGTCCAAGAACTCTGATGACAAAGGTAGAACTCTAGGTAGGATGGCTGGACAAATAGAAGATGAAATATCTCCCTCCCGATGATCAGCTGAGTATCTGAGAACTCTGGCTATTCTGTTGCAGTTTTGGGCTTGATCTCCTTTTGCTGCAACTCTTCTGGCTTCTTCACTCATCTCTGCTTGGTCAAGTGAAGATCTAGACTCTCTTTATCACTCCCAAATGATCTCTCTTGATTCCTAAAATCCTTCCACCCTGATCCAAAATGAAATTCCGATCCTTTGTTTTTGGTTTGGGGAGACCATTTACAGGGAACCGATGGCGGTCGAGTAGGAACCGGCATCGGTAAGGAAAAAGTAGGCTATTTTTAGTAAAATAGCCCACTTTCCCTGCTTTTCTCTCGAGAGATTAGTTGCGGGCTTGGTCAAGTGACTAGAAGGTTGGTTTTGGGTGCGAGAAAGGGGTCATTAGTCATGGGTGTAGGTGTAGACCAAGTTATAGGTCTTAATTAGGTTAGTTTAGGGTTAGGGCTAGGTCATGATGAAGTGGCAGAATGAGGTGGCAGGTGAGATGATGTGGATTTATCAATTACAAAGTAATTAATAAATAATTGTGTAAGGTTTAGGTGATGAGTTTAGGTTGCGAGATGAGATGCGGGTCACAAGGGGTCGTAAGACACAAATTTGGTGTCTACACATCCTTCCATCTGGGATCTTTATTTATTCTTGTTTTGAAGAATATCTTAAATGTTTGATTTGAAATAGTTAATCTTAAGATGAAATAGCTTAGGTTATCATATGAACCTATTTCTGCCTTGTGGATATTATGTACTTCAGCGTAATGAAAATGGTTTCTCTTCTTCTTGCTAGAAAGTCAGATGAAACATCCTAGTATGAATCTTCTTAAAAAACTTTGGTATCTTATAGTTAAGATAAGTGTTGTATTCTGATTTGGTAGAATGATAACAATAAGATGTTACATTTTGATTGATTAAGATGAATGATAGGTCCACCCATACCTTATTTGTAAGAGAGATATTATAGATTATAATTTGTTCTTCTTTAGAAGTGAACTCTGATCATTAATGCTCTTCTTTTGATTGTTATTCCTTATGTTTAGAGTATGAAACACTAATTGCTCATTAAAGTAGGGTTTTTTTTATTGGAACAATTAGTGGATTGCACTTCATTTTAATGTTTAGTGCTTATCATGCTCAGTTCATTGAACTGACCCGTGCTAGTAATTTTTGCAGATGGATTTTGTAAGTGATATAAGATGGCAAAATCTTATATGATGCATTGGCTGATCTAAGTTTGATTATAATGAAGAATTATGATTCGTTCTTGAGTTGTATTGAAAAAGAATAGTTATATTACTTTTTGAATGAAGACTGTTGTTATACAGTAATCCCAAAAATGCATAATTTTGTACACACATAAGTTTCTAAATTCATATGTTTGTAAATGTATAAGTTTGTACATGCATAAGTTTATAAAGTTATAAGTTGAAAATAAAACTGAAGGATAAGAACTTACTTGTATGAGTTGTGTAAATTATTTCATACCTTTTTAAAAGAAATGGAATCTTATCTTTTTGGTATCCCTTATATTAATTATATGATTAAATGAGGATTCTTGAATAAATAAGATAAAAGGGAATTAGAATAATCTCCCTAATTAAGATGTAGCTCGATAAGTTGCAGAATTCAATGTTTTTATATAAAAAATTTAATATAGTAAGGTGATGTGTGATGACCATACAATGAAAACTATAGAATATATAAAGAACAAAATATTGGTATAGCAGCAGATTTACACAATAAAACAATAGATTTCTTCTTAATTTAATCATGCTAATACAATGGCTATTATATAGCCAGGAATGTTGTTGAACAACTTCCTATAAAATAGGAAGTATACAAAACAATAACCTTCCCGTACTAATATATTGTTATACATTTGTTATAACAATATAAACATACTAACCAATAATAATAAACTAACAACCATGTGAATACTAATTCCTAACATTCCCCCCCTTAGTTTTTACATGGTAGAAAAACATCCACACACTCAACTACAATATGATCACCCCTGTTAAACATGTCCTGCAATGTGACTCGTGATATTGATCCAAAAGAAAGGCTCTCTCCTTCCATGGTTTTAAATAGGCTTACCACAAACCCTGAAGTGAACAGGAACCTCATCAATTGTCCACCTCATGTAGTTTTTTGAGATCCTCCCACAAAACCTTTCAATATCCATGAATTGGCTTACTCTAGTGATTTTTTTTTGACCACTATGCTTGTACATCAGGGAAGTATATAGGAATCACAACTTGCACTTATTACAAAACTGAACAATATAACACATACTGGAAGGATATTTCACATTACTTCCTATAAGAATCACAATGTTCTTAATTGCAGCCACTATCTGTTGATCACTTCCACTCGATCTTGAACAGACATAGGAAACTAGCCACTTCCACTGGAAGCTATTCCTTTGAATTTAGTCATTTTGTGTACAGAATGGAAATAGAACATTGGTGTCATGTATTCCCCCCCACAATGTGAAATTTCCACACATATAGATACTGAGAAGCAAAATTGTATCGACTGAACATACTCCTGAATAGGATCTTGCTAGTTATAGTCATGCTGCACATGGTCACAACAAAACTCTTTTCCAGCATCCAAAACAAAACAATACAAGAAATATGAAATGAATTACATAACAAAATGTGCCAGCAAACCTCGATGCATCCCGTCACAGGTGATTGACGATGAGGTCGTTGAACTACCTTCTTCCTCTGTTGCCTCCAACCTCTAGTGTCATGCTGCTAGCTAAACTAGATATTATCACTGGAGCATAATTATGGTTCTTGGACGTCGGGTTACACCGATAATGCGCCTATAAGGCAATTTTTTTATTTTTTAGACTTTTGACAATGACACTTTACACAGAATTTTTGGATAATTTACAAGTCTTTTGATCACAAGACCACAATGATGAAATATATAAATGAATCTTTTGACTTGAAAATGACTTTAGTTTTACTCACAAAACAAAAGACAAGACTCTCTAATGCATGGAAAAAAAATTTAAACAAAAAAATATATTGAAAAACTAAAAACTAAAAAATGACACATTACAATCTTAAACCAACATTTTGACAAGCAATTCCTTAAGACTTATTATTTTGACAAAGCTGAATATGTAAAATAAATAGTATATGGAACTTACCACCGTTGTTTAGTGTATCTTGAAGAATAAGCTCATAACTTTTGAAAATACCATGATGTGGGATCAATGCCAAGAATTAAAGTAGTGATAGAGATTTGTTCGATGGAAGTCATGCATGAGCATCGTTGAATGTGGTTTTCTTATTGGTGTAGTAATTTAACCAAGAAAATGCTATTTACCAGGCATTATACACTTGCACTTATTCAATTTGGGTGTGTATGGATACACAATATTCAATGTAAAACCATGCACTGAAATTATACACGGTAATCTTTAGAAGAACATAGATTACATGACAAGAGGGAGTGCAAGATACAAAGATCTGACCAAAATATTAATGAATAAGAGAAATAGTGCACTATCAGAGATGTATGCACAATGTAGTTTCCATTTGACTTCCTTGTTAGAATTCTGAGAGCACGCGGGATGGTGGGAAAACAACATTAGATATTTACTCAACATATATTATCTACACGTAGCACACCAATGGAGTGTGATGAGGCCAGAATATGTAAGTTAAATGTACAATAAATGATCTAATCTTACTCTCATTTTTATTAAGTTTGACTGCATTTTGTGACTTTTGTTTGATCTTATATAAGTTAGGATGTAATTTTCCATCTTTTGTTGATTACGATTCTAATGTTTAAAAGCTCTGTAATTCCTAACAAAGTGTTTTGGAAACCTAATTTTGTAATAAAATAGGTCACAATCAGGTAGAAGAACAAATATGAAACGGATTGCATGTTTTTAGAAGCATTGGAATCAATACGGTTTAGTTCCAAAACTACCAAAGTTAGTTCCAGAACTCCTGCACGCAGTTACGAGTTATGTCACTTAGTTCTGGAACTTTCGGACTTAGTTCCAAAACTCTAGTACTTAGTTCCAGAATTATTTCTGGAACTCATGTAGATAGATCCAGAACTCTCTCGGTTAGACTTGAAACGATTTCCTTTAGTTTCGGAATGATTCTAAAGTTCTGGAACCAATAAGAATCTATTCCAAATGGCCAGTGATTTTATAAATAATTTATGCTATCAATCAGGAGAAAATTAGGAGACTTCTGACTCTTCATACTTGTAGATCCAGCAAAATTATCACACAGTTGTATGTCCAAACATGTTCCAAATCAACATCTATTCTGGGTACGATTCAGTTCTATCGTATCAGTGGAACATTTATGGCCATAAATGCACCCCTGAAAGTGTGTGTGTGTGTGTCTATATATATATATATATATATATATATATATACAGACTTGCTGATATAAATATATATATATATATATAGAACATGAGATAGATATAGATTGATATACACATATCCAACATGTTTTTGTAATGCATAATGTTTTATCAATAAAATATCCATATCTGTTTTGAGAGAAAATTAATTTTTCCAATCCTATTTCAAGGCGGAGCAAGGGCCCACTCCTCAAAGAATCAGGATCCTCGTTTTTGTTGGTATTTATAATTTTAGAGCAAATATTTTAGATCTGTTAATTCTGTATCGCTTTCATTTCCTTAAGTTGAAATCTGTTGTAGACTTGTCCCTGCATGTGTTCTAGATTAATTTCTTATTTCTTTGCAATCATTTTTCCATGCATTCTCAATTGTGTGTTTATTTCTGTAATGTTTATTTCCAGCAATTCCTTTCTGCAAAGTGTGTTTATTTCCAGCAATTCATTTATGTAAAAGTGTGTTTACTTCCAACATGTTTTCATAGTTTGATTCCAATAAGGTTTTTAACCAAGAAGTCCTTAAGACATTGAAAAGATCCCCCCATAAAATACAAAATACCTACAATCAATTACTAGATTGCTAAGATTCTTCTTGTTGCATATAGCTTTAGACACACCCCTGGTTTGAATATGCCATCAACATAAAGTTGATTAACTGAAGGGGAATAACGACACCCATCAGAGTGCACTGAGAATTGGAGAATAATGTCTTCCCATATTGAGTGTGTATTTAAAAATATTTCATACCATATACCATGGCCACTTCTTTCCATGAATTTCCTTACTACTCCCCCTCTACTTTACAAATGATCCAAAGATAATTTTGTTTCTTTTATCACCTCCTCGTGTAATCAGGGCTTTAGAAAAAAATATTTCAAGCTCGCATGGTAATTGTTACTCTCATCCTTTTACTTTCACTCATAACCATGTAATATGGACAACTATTTACAAATCTTGTATATTTGACCAAAATACATATGCACAACAACTAGATTCAATGCTTGATACTCACACGATCTGAGATATCACCGTGGGGAATGTGTCACTTAAGATTTTCAATAATGTGCATCAAATTCACTTATATTTCAAACACCTAACACACAGACTTATCAAAGCTAACTACGATCCTTATTTGTTTTGTTTTTTTAAATTCCACTCCTTTATAGCTAAACCTCTTATTTCCTATAATGCATGACTACTAGAATATAAATGTTTTTTTTTGGAAAAAAAATTTAGAAGGATGACCATGAATAGAAATGGTTCTGCTCAAAGCAATATCAGGATCCCATTTGCTTTGGTACCAAATAAAAGGTTGGAGCAATTTACAATGAATTAAACACAATAATAATCCTCAATAATGGTCTCCATTATTATGTTATTACAATGGCTATTATATAGCCACGGAGGTAGGAAAACTACCTCCTACAAATCAAGAAACAAATAACCCATTTATAATAATATGGGTATAATAATTTAACAAACCAAACTCATTTATGTAAGCACTAATAATAATTTTCCTAACAACTAGTATTTACAATATGCTAAAATATTAAAAACACAAGAGGGAAGATGCAAGTAGCTATATAGAGTTTCTAAAAGGTACCTGGGTGTGTAGACTAAAAAACTAGGAGAAATGAACTTGTAGATGCTTCATTATGGAAATTGTGACAAAAAACTACACTAGTATGGAATTTTACAGGTCTACGAGTAACATATGTATGGTCCTAGATTTATTATATGGTATTAAAAATATTGGGAGTGAGGTTATATAATATGTTGTGCACATAGGTGGTCTAGAAATATGCTTTGTTGTTAAACCCCTAAGTGTTGCACAATTTGGATACCATATGTAATCATCTGAATGGAACTGGGAAAACCGTAAACATGAGGTGGAAGACATTGAATGGAAATTAAAACCTAAACATTGGAAGACCCTATAAAAAGGTTATTGTTTGGGTTGAAGTACAATTAGTGCACAAACTATGTCAACAACACATGAAAAGGCCTAAAAACACATGTAATTATCCACCTAGCATGTAATATCTAGATGAACATATCTCGTTGACAACTTGAATCACTTTGAACATGCTTTATATGGTTGTACTCTTGTTAAGAAATTGAGTAGGGATTTTTGAATTCTTGGAAATGGGGGAAGATGGACTCCTTAACCTAGTTACATGCTTTATAACTATAGCAATAGCTTCCCTAATTGATGTACATTAATTCTGGGAATATTTAGGGAGCCTTAGGTACCTTTTTTATGTACTTGTAATGAGTGTGACAAGTGATTTGCTATATGATTTACAAATTATCTCCAAGTAAGTGAATGGGGTGATATAAAATTATTATATAGGGATTCAAAGTTAATTTATCATGATAAGGATAACCCAAGAAAATGAAAATACCCAATAAGATGATGTTTGAAATAAAATTTGGAAGATGTGTCGATCCAATACCATATAGGTCAGCCAAGACCATATTTCACATTCTTTGACCCTTACATTATAGTTTTGGACATGGAGATGGTATATGAAATTTTTATCATGATGGGTAACATTTAAGCATTGATTCTATGTATTCATGTTCAAAAAGAGTCACAAGTTGGGGGAGAGATAACAAGATGTGCTGAGTAAAGATATGATATAAGTATTTATCTTAGCCAAGTAACACAATCACAACTAGCAGTGTCAAACTGATAAATTTACAAATTTGAGTGTTTACATTCCCCCTTTAAGTGTGAAATGAAACCTACATAAATAAAGGAAATTGATACCTTGTTATCCCGTAAAATTGACAAGGGCAATTTTACTGATAACCTTACCAAAAATTTTGTTCCGATCCCTCGTCGGGGATCCCTTGCGTTCGGAACCTTACAAAATCCCTTTCCAGGAAATCTGGTTTTCCGAACTTAGTCATTTTTGGTCTTTTGGCCGGGTGCATAGAATGACTATGCAACATCAACTTTTGATGTGCCCCCTTTAAAGCCTTTGGCGCATGTATTCTTGTGTCAACAGGCGTTCTAGTGTGCCTCTCTATGTTAAGGCTTCCCTGCGTGCACCAAGGCGCATGCGCCTTCCTATCGACATATCTTTTGTTGCACCGCATTTTGGTGCGCCAAAGGCGCACATATCCTTCTGTCAACACCACTTCCGGTGCACCATAGGCGCACGTATCTTCATGCTGACAAGTCTTTCGGTGCGCCAAAGGGCGCATGTTTTCTCATGTCGACAGCTCATTTGGTGTGCCCCTTTAAAAAGTTGGTGGCGCATTTATTGTTGGCTCGCCTATATATAGGCACGTCTGCGCTGTCATTGTCACCTGAACAAACACATGATTTTTCTCTGAGCTTGTCAGCACACCAGCCCCGTCACTTTTGAATTGATTTGTGGACCCGTTCTCACGCTTTTTCATTGTTTATATCCGGGTAAGTGGCCTTCTGTCTTTCATGCGTTTTGTTTTTGTGGTTTTTGGCTGCTAGGTGGGTTCAGTATGGATTGAAAAGAATAGATTATGAGTTTGCTTCCCCACCCAAGCTGTCTTTCCACATTTCCTCCTCTTTCCAGATATGCTAGAAGAGGAAGCTCTGTCCTAAAAAATAATAGTTTGAAAACCCTTTTTAGTATAGCACCTCTTCATATCCTACAATGAACCTTGTTATAAAAGCTAAGTCATATGTGGAAACCCCTCTGGGAGAAAGATCAAACCTAAAAAAGAAAATTATTTTCTCCTTTGGCGCATGAGCTCGCCACGCAACATCAAAAATAGTTGCGCCCTCGTGGCGCACTTCCCTCGCATGCTGCAAATGCTTCCCATGCGCCCCGGGTGCATCAAACTTGGATGCAACATAAATAATTCCTGCACCCTTTGGCACACCCTGCCCCCATGTAACAGCCCTTTCATATGCGCCAAGTGTTAAAGCTATAAAGGCGTGGCACGTTCCTCATCGCATCAACATCATGTTGTGTAAACCCTCCATGCGCCGCACCAAGTTCCCTTAAGCGTGCAAAAAGCATACGTTACACAAACCATATATGCGCCTTTAGTGCACTGAAGTTCCGTGCAACATGAAAAATACATGCACCACGGGCGCATCCTGTTCCCGTGTAACATAAAGATTTCGTGCGCCCTTCACAATGCATCTACTTGGCACAGGCGCACTTGTCCTTACAGCAACACAAAATGCACCCTACAGTGTCTATGTGCCATGTGCCCTTTGGCACTGATTTAACCCTTGCAACACTCTTTTCCTGTGCACCTTACCTATTTAATCCCGTAAACTGCAATATCCATGCACCATGCGCCCTGAGGCCTTTAAATTGCTAACTCTTTCTTCTGTCAGCATTTCAATGGAAAATCAAGCACCTGACATGGCTTTCTCCGATTGGGTTTCTCGTTTTATTCTTGCATATCAGTAATTAAGCTCAGAAGGACATATGTCAACATCAAGCAAGAGACCTACCAAATCCAAAGGCAAGGCCAAGCTTACAGAGGAAGAAATGAAATATAAGTGTCAGAATGCCCGACTCCCAGGCGGAGTGTGACCTGGACATCAGAGATTCAGAGTTGGGCCATATCGATATGGACGAACTCTAGGTCACGACTAAGAAAGTTACAAGAATTCCATGGATGGACAAGTTGATAGGCAGTGCCCTGCACTTCGTTGGAGGAATCCCAGTCAGCACCGTTAATAATGAATTCATGATGGTGGTTGCTTGGTGTTACAACAAAGACACAAGATGTGTCGTGAATCAGAAGGGCGAAGTCGTAATCAACCTCACTGCCCGCCACTTTGAAATAATACTCGACATTCCTCATCACCGGCACTTTGTGGCCATCAGCCAAGAAGACTGCATTAAGGCATGGGACGACAATGAATATCAGTGCATGCAGCTGATGAATGAGGTCTATCTCAAGAACAAAAAGGTGGTGACCCGTTGGCCACAAATCATTCACCGCAGTGATTTTTCAGAGGAGCTCAACAACACTATCACGTTCCTGAGTAGAGTCTTTGGGCTTCCTGATGCCGACTTTTTCCAAAAAAGAATGCTGCGGTACCTTGAGACGACGAACAAGAATGTGCCCGATCAACTCTTTTGCTGGGTAGAAATTATAAGCAGCACAATCTCCGAGAAACTACAACAATTTAATACAACTGGGAGATTCTATATGAATTCCTATGTTGTTTATGCTACAGCTTCAGAGAGAGACTATCCTGCCCTCATGCGGAGTGGGGTTTGGCCCCAGGTCAAAATCTATGAGTACTATCAAGAATTGAAGCTGGAAAATAGCATCCCTCAATTTACAAAGATCAATGATGCATTTTTCTACTTCATCATCTACCTGTTGAGGCCAAATATGACTTACAGTCATACAACCAAGAGTATAGTGACAGCCACTGAGAAATGGGGGGCCCTGTTCACCCAATTCCCCACATTCACATATCTAATGGCGGCTAACTTATTGGGAGACCCAACTAGATTGCCAAGGTATGCTGGACCAAAGTTAATTATGCTGGAGCTATCAAGGTAGCTTGTCACCTACCATGAAAAGTGCCTCAAGAGAAAGAAGGGTGGAACTCCTTTCCTCCTCACAGTGGGTAGATATACATGTCTGACTCACCACAAGGCAAAAGACATGTTTGCAGAGCTGGAGCTGCTCAATCTGAAACATGACTTCCCCGCAAGGCCCACCTTCGACCCGAGAAATTGTCTTCCTATGGCCAAGCTCGATCCAATCCATATCCCTCAGATCCAGGATATTTACATTGACCTATATCATGAGGTGGAGCTTAGAAGGAAGGACCATTCTGGTTGGCATTGGCAAAAATCATCCAATATGGGGTAGCCCTCGTCCCCAAAGGCTACCAAAATACTGAAGAGGAAGTAGATCAAGTATATCTCAACACAGGTGGGGACGATTGGCCATTTGCGGCAGTTGATAGGACTAAATCTCCTCAGACAATTGAGGAAAGGGTCAAGGAAACTCTACGCAGAACAGAGCATTGGTGCCAAATGAACGGGCTTATCTACCTCAGAGTCGATTTCACAACCTCTCCCTTGGGCAACGCACCTCCTAGATCAAAACAGCAGCCTAAAGGCAAGGGTAAAAGTAAAGAGGGTGAATCCAGAACCACTTAAGAGGAAGCTCCTGAGAGTCCTCCTTCCACTGCATCAGAACAAGTTGTAACTCTGGCTCCTCCAGAGAAAGAAGCAGAAGAAGATGTTCCAATAGGCCCATCCACTCAGGATGTCGGCACTGCTACAGCAATTGAGGTCCCTTCTGTCCCTTCTTCTTCTCCTCCTTCCCATCCTCGAGTGACTCAAGCGACCATTCCTTTGGTCGTGTCCTCTCCCCCTTCTTCTACTGTTCCTCCCGCTTCTTCATCCATCTTCTCTTCTCTCACGGATCTATCCCCCTCCATTTCTTCCCTCATCTCTGAGCTCCCTTCCCTTCCTATGTCTTCCTCTCCTACAGTATCTGTTCCTCCTGTGAGCACTTCTTCGGCCTCCCTCTCGATGCCGCCTCCAAGTGTCTCCACTTTTTTCCCCTCTGCTACTGCAGCTGCCTCCTTTTCTATTTCTGGCCCTTCTCCCAAAAGTCCAGCCTGGATCTCCCAGCACTTAAGTCAGTAGAAAAGGAAAATTCCCATCGCTCCAATGGAATTTTCCGTTATCCCGTCAAAAGGGGCAAAGAAGTAGAAGCCTGTCACATGATTCTCTCAGAGTGCTTCGGGAGAGAGGGTAATGGAGATCACATACCCTAATCCCCTCAAGGATAAAAAGGATCTGTCTCCCACAGATTACACAGTGACTCAGGTCACAATGGGTACATCTTCTGAGAGTCTTTAGGGAGAGGCCATATCTGTAGTCGAAACCCTCTGCAAGAAGCTTCAAGAAGCTAAAGAAGAGAAAAGGCTATTGAAAGAGCAAAACAAACATCTGCTCTAAGCCTTACAGAAGATGGGCAGTGCACCTCCCACAACTGCCACCGAGACTCCTGAGCCTCTGAGCCAAGATAAAATTAATGAATATGCAAAGATCGGAGAGCAGGGCATGGCCGTTTCCACTTGGAGGAGCCAGATCCTCAAGGACAGTGAAAAATTAATCGCCAAGTTCTCTGATTTGTATCTGAACATCAAAAAGGTGAACAAAGAGCTCCAAGCATTAGCGGGTCCCATATCAGAAGAGCTTGACCATGCTAGGCTGCAGCATGAGACCTTTCAACAAATGTTCAACTGTTCAGTCGAAGATCTACTCAAGTTTGGTGTCTTCGGTCATCCCAGAGCCCTCAATAAAGTCATTTCCACTCTGAACTACCATATGGATCAACTAGAGTTTGTCCTTGAAAAGATTGATAAGGTGAAGGAGGAAGCCCTGGACACGATGCACCAAATGGAACAAATCATTCTTAACATGTCTCTAGGGTTACTTACTCCTTCCTTCACCTTAAGGAAAGTTGATGAAACCATCCAGATCTTCAAGGAGATTGTTTCACGAGGGCTGGGGCCAGAGGTCGCGTTTGACACAGAATCTATCAATAACCTGCTGGCCTATCAGGATTTTATCGGGTTCCTCATAGAAGCAGAGAAAGAATATTCCAAACTCCTAGAGAAGCTCATAGACGAGCAGGAGAATTGTGAGGTGATTAGTGAGCAACACAAGGATCCTTCCCAGGATCAACTAGATCCCATGATCAGCAAGTTCATGGAATACTGCGCTCAATTCCTCATCTCGTCACCTAAGCAGTAGTAGAAGCAGGCTACTCCCTTTCAGCCGCAGGATGACAAGGATGAATAGTGGCTTGCTCTTCTTCTTCTTCTTCTCTCTCTTCTTTGACTTTATTTTTATCTAAAGTATGTTGGCATAAATGATGACATCATCCATGTTGCACCATGGGATGATGTCATCCATCAAGTTGTCAAAAGTCAACATGACTTTGAGATATTTTGTAAATATCTTTGTAAATAGGTGGTTGGCTCCTTTTTGCCTTATTTTCTCTCCTTCTTCTATAAATACTCCAATACTTGTTGTATTGGTGTGAGTGAATATCTTTCAGATGAAAAATAGAAGTGAGGAGAAAAGACTTTGAGCTTTTTGTCACATAAAGAATTATTAATACAAATATTTAGACTTTGTGCTAAATACATGTGTTATTCGCCATTGGATCTTTCTTACGTTAGATCTGTGTGTTCATTCTGTTGGATTTACTTCTGTTTTATTGTCATTTATTCATCAGTATTGCTTTGCTCGTTTATGCAAGTAGGATTGGCTCTGTTTACTACCAATCCCAAAACATAAACCCTCTGACCTTTCTGCTTTGAAATTCATTTCTTTTCTCCCTTTAGACCTGATCTTTCTTCATCCTCTCTTCCTTTCCTTTCTTTCCGTAGTTGGAAACACCCCTACTGGGATGAGATCCCAAACCCTCGAAGGTAGAATATTGTGAGACTTGCACAGATTCCTGTTGGTAGAATAGCAATAAACTAGTTTCGCTTTGCTGACTCAAAGAGGGGCTATGCCCTGCACACTGTTGGCTCGTTTATCCATAGATCTACCCAAGCGACAGATTTTAAGACCAACAATTTTTGGAGACTCTACTGGGGAATCAAACAGATCTATCAGATCTATGATGGTGATAGGATAGAAAATCTGAAAAAATCAGTAAAATCGCTGCCTGTTTGCAAATCTGCACTTTTTGTTAAAAATCCAAAATTTTGCAAAAATGCTCCGAATTGAAAATTTTCTTCTGAGATCCTTAGATCTAGCCTAGTTAGAGGTCTTTAGTTCACTGAGTTTTTATAGAAGTTCGTATTTTGCCGTAGATCTGATTTTTTGACTATTTTACCAAAAGTTTGAAACCCTTTGAAAAGGTCAAATTTAGATCTGAAAATCAGCTTGCTAATCTTCTCTGTCATGTTATCCTCGCTGTTATTTGTCATTAACCACAATCGGTTTTCAAAAGAGGATAGTTTTTAAATATTTAGAAAAGTGAATGCTATTGGTTTTTGTCAGAAAAGCCAGAAAATCAGCAAGTACACCCAAAAAGAAATTTATAATCTACTTCACAACATCGCAGATTTGGAAGGTACACTGGTGGGTGAACCATTTACTTGTAGCAGGAGAGCTCGTGGAGAAGCCAAGCCCACTTTTGATCTGTTTCAAAGGCACAATTTCAGCGTAACACCAACGCATTTTTCAATGCTAAGTTCAACTGATCGGTCAGCCAGAAGTGCCTCACCTCCACGAAAGAATCAGTTTTCACAAGGAGCCTCCTTGTCCCTTTGTAGCGCCTTGTTGCTCAGTGGAACAACATTTCTGGCCTGTGTTCTTTTTCCAGCCTTTCAAAAAATGGTGGTACCATGGGGAAATGCTATGGGTCCTCTTGCATTACCACATCCAGTTCACGCGCTCCCTCACGGAAACTGAAAGAACTTTCCCAAATTGAAATCAAAGCACGGATTCACACATATCTGCATTCATCATGTCATGTAGTATCCTGGATGTAACTCATGATGATGTGTCAGTTCACCTTTTTCTGGAAACTTTACAAGGGCCCGCAGCTGAATGGTTTTAGCATTTACCGGCTGGATCTATTACTAGTTGGGCCACCTTGCGGGACGCTTTTGAAGACAGGTACAAGCCTTCGGAAGATGCGTTTGCTTTGTTATCACATATCACTCACCTGAAGAAGGAGGCCAATGAGACCATGCGTGATTTTATCGCCAGGTTCAATGCGTTAATCAACCACGTCCCTGTCGCCATGCTTCCCACACCAGAAAATTAGAAGTGTTTCTTCGTGAACGCTATGAGCTCGAAACTAAGTTTCTTGCTCCTGCAAGAGCAAGTAGCTACCTTGATTCTCACCCAGGCCACTTCCATTCGAATCGAAGATAATTGGATAATATCTGGCAAATCGAAAAGGGAATCTCCAAGCCTAAATCTTCGGGCCCTTCGTCCACTACTTCGTCTGATCCAGCCTTTCAAAAGATGGTAAATGACTTGCTTGCATTGAAGAAGCAGTTGGCCCAGGATTCCCCTAGTTCTTCATACCAGGATATTCCGTGGAGGAATTTCGTTCCTAACAATTTTTCACAAAGGCAACGCTTACCTGCAACTACTCCGTGGTTGGCGCTTGAGGCTCCTTCGGTTAACGCCTTAGCCGAAATTGAAGAAGAAGAACAAGATTACGAAGAACCTTAATCTCAAGGCGAAGATGATCAAGACGTCGGTGAGCCGACTGGCGACTCTACTATTGGGTATATGGAATTTGATGAGGAAGAATTTGATGAAGAAGAGGGTACCCAGGGATATGCAAGCGGACAATCATACGTTTTTTTTACCCGCTCGCAAGGAAAAGAAGCAGAGGTTGCTGCCCATGTGCAAAAGGAGAAGGCCGTGTCAAACGCGCCTCCAATCATTGCTAAAAGAGGTAATCCTCTTCCTACTCAACTCCCTGTTAAGTATTTTACAAGGAAATCTTTTCCCCCCATTTCTCCTCCAAATCAGCCTTCTTCTATTCCTATCAAGACCAGTAATCCTACCCTACCATCACGAAGTGAGGGACTCATTCCTTCACCAGCGCAATCCTTGGCCACATTTGACATCATAGACCATGCAAAAAAGACCAAGATCCAAATGTCTGAAGCCGAGTACCTTCAGTCAAATCCCAAACAATTTGTAAGATTGACCAAGTATATTCAAAGTCAAGCTGCCATATCTAATCAAGTTTCCCCAAAAGGAATTATTTCCACTCCTCCTGAATCCCACATAAATGTTGCCTCAACATCTACATCAGGCAAGATAGAACCTTTCTATCTCTCCCTCCTAATCAATGGTCACAAGTTGAGTAACTGCATAATTGATTATGGAGCTTCTGATAACGTCATGATGGCAAAAGTCACCCATGCTTTGGGCCTCACCCTTACCAAGCCTTTTGGCAGATGTTATTCCTTGGAAACCAAGCAGGTTCCGTTAATTGGTCAAATCAAAGACGCGCAATTTACATTTGTGGCGTTCCCAGAGAAAAGAGTAAAGATGACCGTCCTCGTTGTCGATATTCCGGTAGCTTACAGAATTTTGCTGGGAAGAAGTTTTTGCAGCGAAGTTGGTGGGGAAATTCATATGGACTAGTCTAAGGCTAGAATCCCCGTCAAAGGTGTAATGCAGACTTTGGAGCCAGAATCACAAAAGAAGTACTTGGTTACTAACTTTGAGGACCCCAAAGCTCAAATTCTTTTCGAATCATCAGGAATGGGGAACTATTTCTTGTCTACCGAGTCTGAAAAAATGGTTGTTCTCTTTCAAGAAGGATATCTTAATAAGATTTAGACCTTACAGTTCGATGGTAGTTGCGCAACTAGTGGATGTGGCACCGGGGCCGTGCTGATATCTCCCGAAGGGGAGATTATTCCCCTCTCTTTCAAGTTGTAGTTTTTCAACACAAATAATACTACTGAGTATGAATCTTTTCTACTTGGCATGCAAGCCACAAAGGAAAGAGGGATCAAAAATATGAAAGTGCAAGGTGATGCAGAGCTAGTCGTGAATCAAGTTAAGAGGATATATCAAGTGAAGAATGAAAGGCTCAGGCATTACCGTAACGCAGTGTGGGACAACATTGAGGATTTTGATGCTTTTTCAATTGAATCCATTCCAAGAGCCCAGAATGACATGGCTGATTCATTGGCCATTTCAGCATCCCTCATGCTACCTCACCAAGGTTTGAAAACAGACAAATACACCATTGAGGTGGTTTTCTGCCCAAGTGTGCCGGACAATTCTCAGCATTGGCAAGTATTCAATGATGACAATCAACTCATTGCCTTTCTGGAGAAGGTGGAAAATTTTAAGGGATTGCACTTTGAAGGATCCACTTCTATGTGCCACGAATCAGTCACCAATCAAGCCAATGAATCCGAAGGGAATGACGGCATTTATCAGCTCAAAGGAAATAAAATTCCAAAGGGCCTAGTTTCTCTGGAGTGGTTGTTCGATAGGCATGACCGTTTTGTAAAAAAGAAGAGGCGAGATGATCCTGACTCATCCCCAGAAACTGAACCGATCAATTTAGGTTTGGTAGAACATCTGCAATTCGTGAACATTAGAAAATGTTGCACACCTGAAGAGAAGTGGAAATTCACCAAGTTGCTGAAGAAATACATGGATGTATTGGCATGGTCCTATGCTGATCTAAAGTCTTTTAAGCCAAAAGACGTCCAGCATGACATCCCATTGAAAGAAGATGTCAAAGCCTTTCACCAGAAGCAGAGGCATTATAATCCTAAGATCTCAGGCACCATCCAGGCTGAAATTTAGAAAATGCTGGATGCGAGAATCATCTTTCCTATCCATCACAGTACTTGGGTAGCAAAAATTGTGCCAGTACACAAGAAGAACGGGGAAATACCCATATGCGTAGATTTTCAAAATTTGAATCAGGATTCCTTGAAAGACAACTACCCACTTCCTATAATGGATCAAGTTCTGCAAGTAGTAACTGGATCAGAGATGCTGTCCATGCTTGATGGTTTTTTAGGCTACAATCAGATTGAAGTTTTACCTGAAGATCAATTTAAAACAGCATTCACTACTCCCTAGGGTACGTTTGCCTACAGCAGGATGCCTTTTGGCCTAACCAATGTTGGTGCCACTTTTCAGCGGGCCATGGACCTGGCATTCAAAGGTATGATGGGGAAAGTCATTGTTGTTTATCTGGATGACTTAACTGTGTTCTCTAAACAACGAAATGATCATTGTGATCATTTAGAGCAAGTATTGGCCAGGTGCCAAGAACATCAGATTTCCCTGAACCCGAAGAAGTCTGTTTTTGGAGTCATGGAAGGAAAGTTGCTAGGGCATGTGGTTAGCAAAGAAGGAACAAAGATAGATACCGAAAGAGTTAAGGCTATTCAGAGCCTTACTCTACCTACAAGTAAGACTGGTGTTCATTCTTTCTTCGGAAAGGTGAACTTTCTCAGACATTTTGTTCCCAACTTTGCTGAGAAGACTCGTCATATATTTGACATGATGAAGGGATCACCAACTTTCCGGTGGAGCGAGGAAGGAAAAAGGTTGTTTGAAGAAATAAAAGCTTCCGTTGCTCACGCACCAGTCCTGGTATGTCCCAATTTCTCCAAGGACTTTATTATGTATAGTTATGCATCTGAGCATACTGTGTTTGCCATCTTAATGCAAAAGAATTCGGAGGATGTTGAATCTCCGATTGCATTCACGAGCTCTCCCCTCAAGCCTCATGAACTAAAAATGTCTCAACTAGAAAAACATGCCTTCGTCGTTGTCAAAGCAGTCAAGAACTTCAGGTATTACATTTTAAACTCTCATACGGTGGTGCTAGTTCCTGACACGGCAGTCAAATCAATTCTAACTCAACAGGAGTTAGGAAGCTTGCGAGGAAATTGGATTGCAAAGGTCCAGGAGTATGACCTGGATATAAAACCAACCAAGTTGGTAAGAGGCAAGGGCTTATGTCAGCTTATGGCTGAAAACAAAGATTCAGAAAGTCCCGAGGAAAAGGATGATTGTGCCAATGAAACACAAAGCCAGCTGAAGACAGCCCATTCTCTGCCTCTGGTCCTATTTGTTGCGACTAGTGATGAATGGTATTCCGATATTGCTTTCTTCCTCACCTATGGTGAATGTTCATCTCACCTAACAGCAAAGGAGAAGCACACTATAAAGCTCAGAGCAGCCAAATATGTCATCTGGGATGATGGTTTATACAAACATGGGATATATGGTGTCTTCTTGCGATGTGTCGATAAGCCACAGCAGGTAAAGTTACTTGAAAGTTTTCATAATTTAGCCTGTGGAGGCCACTTCTCCTCCTTCGTGACGGCACACAAGATCATCTGAGCCAGGTACTATTGGCCGACGCTATTCTAAGATACAGCTACCTGGGTAACAAAGTGTGAACCTTGCCAGCAGTTCATCGGCAAGCCCAAGTTGGCTGCTTTTCCCCTTAGGCCGGTCATTGTCAATGAACCATTCAGGTAGTGGGGAATTGATTTTATTGGTGCACTCAATCCCCAATTGAGTGCCAGACATAGTTATGTCCTAACAACAATAGATTACTTCACCAAGTGGGTGGAAGCCATACCTATCAAACATGCCACTTCTAAGGTTGTTTACAGTTTCATTAAAGAAAACATCATTGTCCGGTTTGGCGTCCCAAACAAAATTGTTGCTGACAACGCTTCTAACTTCTCCTCATGGTAAGTTATTAGTTTTTGCTATGAATACGGGATAACTTTGGCTCACGCCTCAGATTATTACCCTCAGGGAAATGGTCAGGCAGAATCCAGTAACAAAAACTTGGTGACCATCATACGAAAGTTAGTGGATGTGAATCAACGAATGTGGCGCAAGTCCTTATACGACGCTTTGTGGGTAGATCGCATTACTCCCAAGAGGTCTCTCGGTATGTCACCTTTTCAAGTGTTATATGGCATTGATGCTGAGCTTCCCATTTCTACTGAACTTCCTGCTCTGCGCTTGGCACAAGCTATTGAAGATGAAACTTTCCAAAATTATCTCAAAAAGAGGATCATGCATCTAGTAGAACTCGAAGAAAAGAGAATAAGAGTGGTCGACAGGATCACCGAACATCAGAATCAAGTCAAGAGACTGTTCGATAAAAAAGCTAAGAAAAGGAATTTCTAGGTGGGAGACCTCGTCCTTCTGTGGGACAAGCGAAGAGAGCCAAAAGGCATGCATGGAAAGTTTGATTCCCTATGGAGAGGACCTTTCAAGATCAAACAGCTCAACGGAGAGAATAGTTTCTATCTCTCATATCTGGATGGAACTGAACTCCTGCTTCCCTACAGCGAGCAGCATCTAAAAAATTTCAGGAAGTAGAGCTTGCTCTCTTCTTTGTACAAGTTTTCTTTAGTTGTGTGTTTGTTTTCGTCATGTGTTCGCTTTCCTTTTGTTGTGTGTTTCCTTTGTTCTCCCTCCGGTCACCCTTGTTTTTGACTCTGTTACCCAATGGATAGGCACATGAGATCTGGGATTCTCTACCCCTGAGTTTGCTCCAGGATAGTCCCCAGAAAGAGCCAGTTGTTATCCCGTAAAATTGACAAGGGTAATTTTACAGATAATCATACCAAAATTTTGTTCCGATACCTAGTTAGGGATCCCTTGCGTTCGGAACATTGCAAAATCCCTTCCTGGGAAATCTAGTTTTCCGAACTTAGTTATTTTTGGTCTTTTTGGCCGGGTGCATAGAATGACTATGCAACATCAACTTTTTATGTGCCCCCTTTAAAGCCTTTGGTGCATCCTTTCTTGTGTCAGCAGTCATTTTGATGCACCTCTCTATGTTGAGGCTTTCCTGCGTGCGCTAAGGCGCATGCACCTTCCTGTCAACATATCATCTGTTGCGCCTCTTTTTGGTGCGCCAAAGGCACACATTTTCCTCTATCAACACCCCTTCCAGTGCGCCATAGGCACACATATATTCATGCTGACAAGTCTTTCGGTGCGCCAACGGGTGCATGTTTTCTCATGTCGACAGCTCATTTGGTGCGCCCCTTTAAAAATTTGGTGGCGCATTTATTGCTGCCTCGCCTATAAATAGGTGTGTCTGCGCTGTCATTATCACCAATGCAAAACATGTGATTTTCCTCTGAGCTTGTCAGCGTACCACCCGCGTCGCTTTCGAATTGATTTTTGGACCCATTCTCGCACTTTTTCATCGTTTATATCCAGGTAAGTGGCCTTCTGTCCTTCATGCGTTTTGTTTTTGTGGTTTTTGGCTGCTAGGTTTTTTTCAATATGGATTGAAAAGAATAGATTATGAGTTTGCTTCCCCCCCTTATTGTCTTTCCACATTTCCTCCTCTTTCCAGATCTGCTGGAAGAGGAAGCTCTGTCCTAAAGAATGATAGCTTGAAAACCCTTTTGGTATAGCACCTCTTCATATCCTACAAATGAACCTTGTTATAAAAACTAAGCCATATGTGGAAACTCCTCTGAGAGAAAGATAAAATCTAAAAAAGAAAAATATTTTCTCCTTCGGCGCATCTATCACCCCTGCAACATGATCAACAGTCGCGCCATTGGCGCACACCCGCCATGCCTATTACAAAAGGAGCAGCTGCGCCCTCATGGCGCACTTCCCTCGCATACTGTAAATACTTCCCATGCGCCCCTTGTTGCATCAAACTTGGATGCAACATCACAGATTCCTGCACCCTTTGGCAAACCCAGCATCCATGTAACAGCGCTTTCATATGCGCCAAGTGCTAAGCTATAAAGGTGCAGGCGCTTTCCTCATCACAGCAACATCATGTTGTGCAAACCCTCCATGCACTGCGCCAAGTTCCCTTAAGCGCATAAAAAGCATACGTTACACAAACCCTATATGCATCTTTGGCGCACCGAAGTTCTGTGCAACATGAAAAATACATGCGCCACGGGTGCATCCTATTCCCATGTAACATAAAGATTTCGTGTGCCCTTCATAATGCATCTACCTGGCGCAGGTGCACTTGTCCTTACAGCAACACAAAATGCACCCTGCAGTGTCTATGCACCATGTGCCCTTTGGCGCTGATTTAACCCTTGCAAAACTCTTTTCCTGTGCGCCTTACCTATTTAGCCCTACAAACTGCAATATCCATGTGCCATGCGCCCTGAGGCCTTTAAATTACTAACTCTTTCTTCTGTCAGCATTTCAATGGAAAATCAAGCACCTAACATGGCTTTCTCCGATTGGGTTTCTCGTCTTATTCTTATAGATCAGAAATTAAGCTTAGAAGGACATATGTCAACATCAAGCAAGAGACCTACCAAATCCAAAGGCAAGGCCAAGCTTACAGAGGAAGAAATGAAATATAAGTATCAGAGGGTCAGAATGCCCGACTCCTAGGCCGAGTGTGACCTGGACATCAAAGATTCAGAGTTGGGGCATATTGATATGGAGGAATTCTAGGTCACGACTAAGAAAGTTACAAGAAGTCCATGGATGGACAAGCTGATAGGCAGTGCCCTACACTTCACTGGAGGAATCCCAGTCAACACCATTAATAATGAATTCATGATGGTGGTTGCCCGGTGTTACAACAAAGACACAAGATGTGTTGTGAATGAGAAGGGCGAGGTCGTAATCAACCTCACTGCTCACCACTTTGAAATAATACTCGGCATTCCTCATTACCGGCACTTTTTGGCCGTCAACCAAGAAGACTGCATTAAGGCATGGGATGACAATGAATATCAGTGCATGCAGCTGATGAACAAGGTCTATCTCAAGAACAAAAAGGTGGTCACCCGTTGGCCACAAATCATTCACCGCAGTGATTTTTTAGAGGAGCTCAGCGACACTATCACGTTCCTGAGTAGAGTCTTTGGGCTTCCTGATGCCCACTTTTTCCACAAATGGATGTTGCGGTACCTTGAGACGATGAACAAGAATGTGCCCAATCAACGCTTTTGCTGGGCAGAAATTATAAGCAACACAATCTTCGAGCAGCTACAACAATTTAATATAACTGGGAGATTCTATATGAATTTTTATGTTGTTTACGCTGCAGCTTCAGAGAGAGACTATCCTTCCCTCATGCGGAGTGGGGTTTGGCCCTAGGTCAAAATCTATGAGTACTATCTAGAATTGAAGCTGGAAAATAGCATCCCTCAATTTACAAAGATCAATGATGTTATTTTCTACTTCATCATCTGCCTGTTGAGGCCAAATATGACTTACGGTCACACAACCAAGAGTATAGTGAAAGCCACTGAGAAATGGGGGCCAATAGTTACTCTTAAGATGACACAACTTAGGTTATCATATGAACCTATTTCTGCCTTGTGGATATTATGTACTTCGGCATAATGAAAATGGTTTCTCTTCTTCTTGCTAGAAAATTAGATGAAACATCCAAGTATGAACCTTCTGAAAACACTTTTGTATCTTATAGTTAAGATAAGTGTTGTATTATGAGTTCGTAGAATGATAACAATAAGATGTTACATTTTGATTGATTAAGATGAATGATAGGTCTCACCATACCTTATTTGTAAGACAAATATTATAGATTATAATCTGTTCTTCTTTAGAAGTGAACTCCGATCATTAATTCTCTTCTTTTGATTGTTATTCTTTATGTTTAGAGTATGAAATACTAATTGCTCATTAAATCAGGGTTGATATTATTGCAAAATAATTAGTGGATTACACTTTGTTTTAAGGCTTAGTGCTTATCATGCTCAGTTCATTGAACTGACCTGTGCTAGCAATTTTTACAGATGGACTTTGTAAGTGATATAAGATGGCAAAATATTATATGATGCATTGGCTGATCTAAGTTCGATTATAATGAAGAATTTTGATTCGTTCTTGAGTTGTATTGAAAAATAATAGTTATATTCCTTTTTGAATGAAGATTTTTGTTATACAATAAGCCCAAAAATGCATAAGTTTATACATGCATAAGTTTTTAAATGCATATGTTTGTAAATGCATAAGTTTGTAAATGCATAGGCTTGTAAAGGTATAAGTTGAAAATGAAATTGAAGGATAAGAACTTACTTGTATGAGTTGTGTAAATTATTTCGTACCTTTTTAAAAGAAATGGAATCTTATCTTGCTGGTATCCCTTATATTAATCATATGATTAAATGAGGATTCTTGAATAAATAAGATAAAAGGGAATTAGAATAATATCCCTAATTAAGATGCAACTAGATAATTTACAGAATTCAATGTTTTTATATAAACAATTTAATATAGTAAGGTGATGTGTAATGACCATACAATGAAAACTATAGAATATATAAAGAACACAAAGGGTGTGTTGAACCCTAGAACTTAACCATGAAGAGGAAGACTCTTCCTCTCTTGTGGAAAAGTAAACAAAAAGGAAGATATAATTTATAATCATAGACTACATTTATTAAAGTCTATTAAGATACAACCTAGGTGGTTGTTACACTTCCTTGATTGGTTAAGTCCCATTAAACAAAACTTATGAGGTTGTTGTCCTTTCTTTTTGGTAACTAATTTTTAAGCCAAATTATTGAACATCGAAAGCAATCGTGAGATAAGGAAGTTCTCGAAGGATTAATGGAACCTGTTTTGGAAAGGAACTTAGGGAGAGTTGGATTAGGGTTTGGGCAAGGTTAATGAAATATGCTATTATATATCCAATTTGATTAAATAGTAATAACCTCCTTGGGGTGTGTACATCTTAACGAGGTTGTTCTATAGGATGCTAGCACACGCCAACTGTAGAGATGTACCTTCAAGAAGATTAGGATCTTCTCAAGGATACAACATTGTCCTATGTCACCTAGTGTAAGGATTGAGATGCAGAGTAATATTAGTAGCAAATATTCAGATAGGATCCTAGACAGATCATTCAATACCCCGAACAGGGTAAGAGAACCAATTATACTTAGTATATAGAAAAGTATTCATTACTTAAAGTTAAACATGAATAGATTGGTAGTTCACCGAGTCATGAAATGAATAGATTGGTGGCACATAGAGTCATTACAGCTACATATGGTTATCTATTATAAGAATGGATGTTATGGAATGTGTGTTCTAAATTATGTATTAAGAATAGAGAACGTTACTTTAAAAAAAAATTCCGTTGTTTCTAAAGTGTTAAAATGGGAATGTTAGATCTTTGTATCAGAGATGAAGTTGCAGCTATTAGACCTATTGTTTCTATAATCTGATAAAAATTTAAATTTTCTTGTAACAGAAAATGGTTAGAACAAGCGGAAATGTTGCGAATAAAGCTCCACCTGAAGAAGGAGCAGCAACATCCCAAAAACTTGATGAAATCCTTGATGCCCTATTGGACACAAGAGATCATTTGACTGTACTCAAGAAACAAGTGATGGGTAATGAGGAGGAAGAAGAAGCTGGTAATAATAATCAACGACCTCCTGAGGACAACCCCAATATGGGTGTTTATAATAACAATACTAATGTATCTGTTTAGCCAGAAAACAAAAAGGCTAGGTTGGCAGCTAAACTCACCAATGATATAAAATTTTTAAGTCCACCTAAGTTTGATGGCACCACATTAGGTGATGGAGTTGAGAATTGGCTCAGTAAGATGGAGAAGTAATTTGTAATAAGAAACTTCTCAGAGGAAACCAATGCTATTTGGGGAGCATATCGTCTTTCCCATGAAGCATCTTCATGGTGGGACAACTGTATGGCTAAGCTAAACATTTATGAAACTAACATCACTTGGGATCAATTTAAAAGTTATTTTAGGCAAAGATGGCTGCCACAACTTTATTATGATCAGAAAATGATTGAATTTCAGAACTTGGCTCAAGGGAAGTTAACTGTAACTGAGTGTTGGGAATGGTTACAAAGCTACTCAAGTATGTACCTCAGTATCAAACTGATGAGAAGTTCAGGATATGAAAATTCATCATGGGGTTGAATCCCATTATTGGAGGAGAGGTTGATGTTCATAGCCCAACAACTATGGAAGGGGTTGTTGAAAAATCCATAAGGCAAGAATAGAAATTAAAGGCTATTTCTACTCACAAGGAGGAAGTACGGAAGAAAGTTCAAAACTCTTCTTCAGCTTCTCTCGCACCTAAGAAAGGACCATGGAAAATTTTTTGTAACAAAAGTAAGTTTCCAACTCATAATAATAAGAAAACAACAATGAATAAGTTTGTTAGAAATACAAGGAACAATTTTTCCAAGAACAACAATAATGGAAAGAATTCCTATGGAGGTCAAAATGATAACTTTAAGGCTGGAAATGATTTTGAACCTAAAAAGGGACCGGTAGGAGGCTGTTATAACTGTGGAAAAGATCATTACACAAATCAATGTCCTTTGAATAAGGATGATCGTAATCAATAGCACAAGATACATGATGCAGTAGCTGACAAGCAACTTGAAAAGCAAGTTACACCTATAGAAGTTCCTGGTAAGTTATTTGGTATACCTGTAACTATTCTTTTTGATACGGGAGCTACTGAATGTTTTATTTCTAGTAAACTTGCTTCAAAACTTAAAAGAAAATCTAGAAAAAGGGATAAATCATGGACTGTACATTATGGTAACAATACTATTCATACAGTTAGTATGTGTCTTTTTGGGGTAGTCCTTGATTTACCTAGCTTTTCCACAGAAGTTGATCTCTATGTAGCACCTTTGGGATCTTATGATATAGTCATAGTCGTAAATTGGTTACTAGAGCATAAAGTAAAGGTAGACTATTTTGAAAAGCATATTATTTGTTTGGATGATCTACAGAAAATAGTAGAGATTCAAGGTGTAGAACAAGAAATATCTGTTAGGAAATTGTCCACTATGCAACTTAAAAAGGCCAAAAATAAGGGTTGTACCTTACATGCAGTAAAAAAATTTAGAATCTGCTAAAGAATACAATGATTTCATGGAATGATACCCGCTGTTACAGAACTACAGTGACGTGTTTCTGGAAGATCTACTAGGATTACCACCCAAAAGGGAGTTTGACTTCACCATTGAAATCAAACCAAGTACTGAACCTATTTCGAAAGAACCTTATCGGATGACTACCATAGAGTTAGTAGAACCTAATTCTCAGTTGCAATAAATTTTTTCTAAGGGTTTGATTAGACCAAGTGTTTCACCTTGGGGAGCACCGATGATATTTATGAAAAAGAAAGATGGAACACTTAGATTGTGCATTGATTACAAGATGTTAAACAAAGCAACAATCAAGAATAGATATCCACTTCCTAGAATTGATGACCTTTTTTATCAGATGCATGGGGCATCGGTATATTCTAAGATAGATATTTGATCTGGATATCATCAATTACGAATTAAAGATGAGGACATTCATAAAACGACTTTCAGGACATGGTATGGGCATTATGAATTCACAGTTTTACCCTTTGGATTAATGAATGCACCTGTAACTTTTATGAACTTAATGAATAATATCCTTTAAGAATACTTGGACAAGTTTGTGCTTGTATTCTTGGACGACATTCTCATATATTCTAAAAGTATTGAGGATCATCATGAACACTTGAAAATAGTTTTAGAAATTTTGAGAAAGAGACGGTTGTATGGTAAGCTATCCAAATGTTCTTTCTATGACTCCGAAGTTCACTATTTGGGTCATGTTATAAGTAAAAATGGGATAGATTTTGATCCTTCTAATATTATAGTTATAACCGAGTGGCCTACACCAAAGAATGTACATGAAGTCAGAGGCTTCATGGGCCTTGTAAGTTATTATAGAAAATTTGTTAAGGATTTTTTCTAAGGTGGTTGCACCAATAACTTCCTTGCAGATATAAAACAACAGTATTTCTGGAAAGGAATGAAAAAAGATGTTATTGATTTTGTGACTAATTGTCTTGAATGCCAACGTGTAAAAGTGGAGCATATGCACCCAGCTAGTTTATTGTATCCTCATAGCATACCACAGTACAAATGGCAGGTAATAAGCATGGATTTTGTACAAGGATTGCCTATGTTAAGAAATAAACATGATGTTATTTTAGTAGTAGTTGACAAAATAATGAAAGTATCTCATTTTATCACTGGAAATATGAAGGATGATTCTCCTGTTTTGACTAAAAGATTTGTACACAAAATTTTCAGATTACACGGAGTACTTGAAGTAATCATATCTGATAGAAACCCTAGAATGACGTCAAAGTTTTGGAAAACGCTTACTTCAGCTCTTTGTACTAAATTGAATTTCAGTTCTGCATATCATCCAGAAACGGATGGACAGGATGAAAGAGTAAATCAGGTTTTGGAGGATATGTTACGCATGTACTGTATGGATTAGTAGTACAAGTGCGAGGATAACTTTCCATTATTTGAATTTACATACAATAACACATATCATGTTTCTCTTAAGATGACACCTTTCGAGGTGCTTTACAGAAGGAAATGTAGAACCCCTATTAGTTGGGATAGTATTGAGGATAGAGAGGTAATTGGACCTGAAATCCTTACGGAAATGGAACAATAAATTAAAATGATTTGTGAATGCTTGAAAGAAGCTGCAGATAGGAAAAAGAGTTATGCTAACTTAAACCGGGTTGACAGGAAATTTGAACTTGGAGAGAAGGTTTCTCTTCGGGTTAAACTGAAAAAGAGATCTATAAATTTTGGGAAGGCTACCAAGTTATCACCTCGTTATGTGGGACCCTTTGAAATAGTTGAAGTAATCAACCTTGTATCTTATCGTTTAGAATTACCACCTGATTTGTCATGAATGCATAATGTTTTCCATATTTCTTTGCTTAAGAAATATGTTTCAGATTTATCACATGTGTTAAATTGGAATTCCTTATAGGTCCAAGACCTAGGAATAATCATGGTTAAACCCATTCGAGTGTTGGAAACTCACCAGTTGCATTTAAGAAATAGAGAAATAAGTCAATGTAAGGTCCAATGGGACCAGTTTAATGAGGAAAGTGCAACTTGGGAAAATCTAGAGGATATAAAAACTATTTTCCCATATCTATTTGAACAGAATTGAATCTATTAACTGATTAAATTTTTATGATTTTATCTTTATATGACAGTAAGTAAGCCAGTTTGGGTAGATAATTATTTAATTTGAACAAACAGTTATTTAATGCTGAATTTTGGAACTATAAGATTTTGAAAAATTTGACTTTGAGTAAGAAAAGTGAAGGATTTAATTGTCCTTAATGTAAATTGTTAGAAGAAATAATCATCGGGACAATGATTCCTTTTAGGAGGGAAGCATGTAACACCCTTGATAGTTGTTATTTTCTTCCTTTGCATCTAAATTGTTGGCATGTGATTTTCATTTGTAGGATATGTTCTTTTGAATTTGGGGAAATCATGCTTGATTGCATAAGTCTTTTCTACTCTTAAGATCTTATAACTGAACTAGAATAGTTTTCCTGAATTCATTTTTCACTTCTTGAAGGTCAGATTACAAATTGGTTTTAAGATTTGTAAACTTATCTATTTATCTGACTCATCCTTGGATTAATTTCAGTGATCCAAGGAATGTTTTAAATTCGTTCAGAGTGAAAAACTTATGAATTGGCATTCCATGAACTGAGAAACACATGGACTGAACTTAGTTGATGCAAGTTATTTAATTCTTTTTTGAGTGAAAATATTTCCATTCAGTGGTATGTTTTGTTTGGGTCTCTGGAGATCGACCATGACAGGTCATTACTTATGTGATTGGGATTCAACTTGTTCATGGTGTAGGAGAGAACCAGAATCCTAAGCCAGGTAAAAATATTTCCTACCTAAGCTATGTAACTAGATATAAATCTGATTCTAACCTAAACCTTGTGTTAGGGAATTGGAAAATGTTACTAGGTATTAAAACTAAACATTGAACCTATTACTACAAGGCTATATGGTGACATAACCTAGTGTTTTAAACTATGGCACTTTGAATTATTTACCTATGAGGGTTTATCTAAAACTAATTACGAAGGCCTATGGTGGGGGTTAGCTATTTAAGTTATATCCTAAGGTATAAAATTTAATCTACCTAAGATCTAACCTAAGCAAGTAACCTATCCTAAAATATTGGGCATGAATGGGGACTTATGTATTTGCATGCATATTGGTGATGGTTCCTAAGGTATTTATGATGCTAATAAGGTTTTTATTATACTCAGTACTGCCTACTTTTGTAGGGTTTAGTTGGCTTGGCAGAGGCTTAGGTGGTAGTATCATTAAAATGGAAACACATGTTAATTTAGACTTGGCATTCGCCAGACTTGGCAGGCGGTGGCAAGGAAGATTAGGCGGGAGATTTGGAATTAATGGAATTAATTACTTTTAGTTTACTAGCCTAAATCATCGTGGTTGGCATGGCAGTGGATTTTTCTTGGGTTTTTTTCACTTTGAATGTTTTTCGATTTTCACTCTGTATACGCTCTAGTTTTTTGAACCAATAGGTTGAACTGCACTTCATGGATATTTTTGAGGTTTTGAATCTATTTTCATTTCATGGAATGTATAAGAGGCATTGTGGAAGACGTATCTGGTTGTTCGATCTTTCATGGAAAAGAGGAGGAGTGAGCTTGGCTGGAGGTCTTCTTCGATTTGACAGAGACACTATCAGGCATGATACGCTCTAACTGTTAAAATCTCTTGCTTTCCTCTAAGTGTTTTCATTAAAACAACTTTGCTTTATGAGTTTTAAGCATTGCATGATGTATTTGGTTGTTTGGTTACTGAGTTTATTAAGTATTGTATTCTTGTTTTGAATCCTTTGCAAAAGCGGTCTAGTTTAAGATATAGTATGTGATTGTTTGAACTAATGAAAAATGCATGCAAAAATGATTCTGTAACTCTGTTGGCTTAACTGAATTTGGTAATTTCGAGTAGGTTTTGTTACTTTCAAATGAATGTATTCTCACTAAAAGTTATTTTATAAAAACTAGAATTCCACCTATATCTGTTGAAGTTATTGTTTTGTGATCCTGTGCTGGTAAAAAGCTCATGGTTATGAAAATTTGTATGTAAACTCAAGTTCTGTTAGAAACTTGTGGGTAGTTGAGAACTGTGGTCAGGTTCTTAGTATTGTTATGCTTGTGTTTCACTTCGTAAGTATATGGAGTTGTGAATAGAGTAGTAGTTGGTTGGTTCTTGTTTTCAAACCTGTGTACATTTATTGTTGTTGAAACCCTAACACGGTGTGAGAATTATGTGGTGTTATCAGGATATTAAGAAATGTTACAGATCCACATTTGGTTGATGTTTGTGTTTTACTGTGACCTTGTGTATTATATTGTGAGTTCATTATGATTACAGCCTTAGCACTTATGTGGTGTAGGTCTGAACTCTTTTAAGTGATCTCCCAAACCATTTCAACTGTTAAGCAAGGTTGAAATTATAGTTACTTGAAAATGACGCTTGATTCTTTTATCTGAACTGTTTAAAAGTTTGTTCCATGCATTTTATCTAGCATTAGGATGCGGAAGTTATATTTACTCAATAAGGAGTACTGTGATTCAGAATGAGTCAAGGGATTTGTTTCATATTGTTGGAATTAGAAACCTAAGCAAGGTGTCGGTGCAGTTTGGATTCTTTCTAGTTTCTCTGTTAAAATATGCAAACCAAAAGGGAATAAAAGTTGCCCGGACTGGTTTAAAATTATTTAAATGATTTTGATCTTGGTGAGAACTGACACTCATCATGGTGCTCAGATTGGGATTCTGAATCTTGGGTAGAAAGTATCTTGTAATTATGTTGTAAGATTATGTCGTATTTATTGAGTTTATTATTGTAGGAACCTATTTTTAAACTCTAAATTCCTAGGAGGAAACAGATGTATATGCATGGAGAAAATTGGAAATATGGTTTTATGAGACGGTTGGTAAACTCTGTTAGATATTGGCTGGAACCATCTTTGTAGTGTACGAATCTTATTGGGAATTCAATGTTTATTTATATTCTTGAAGCAATATGTTGAAAGTATGTTAAATAATATTGTTTGATTTAACTCTTGGGTAATTCTAGGTGTTAGCATTTACTCATATTTTTCTTCTGTTAGGTTCCCATAAAGAAATGAGGAACCCAAACAAGAATTAGTATGATTTGTTTGGGTATATGGACTGTGTATGACCATTAATGTTCTAATATTCCTATTTGAATAAATCTCGTGCTTACAATGGGAAGTTTTTAAAGGGAAAGTTTTAGTAGATACCTATTCACTTTATGGTTTTCTTGTTTTTCCTTTGGAAACCTTATATGAAATTGAACTGTATATATATTTGAAGAAGGGAATTTGATAATTTAAGTTAAAGGAAATGACTACGAGTTAGGATCATTTCTATTAATCTTATTTTCTAATACAGTTGGGAATAAGTTCATTTGTTTGGAATCTTTTGTTTATTGTTATATAGGAAGAGTTAATCATTAATTTGGCTAACCTTCTCTTACTTATCATTAATGGAAATGAAACGGTAGGAGAGTGATGTTTGGTTTGTTAAAAATGTTTCATGATGGTTGGTTGATGTTTCATCCTTCCATCTTGGATCTTTATTTATTCCTGTTCTGAAGAATATCTTAAATGTTTGATTTGAAATAGTTAATCTTAAGATGAAACAACTTAGGTTATCATATGAACCTATTTCTGCCTTGTGGATATTATGTACTTTAGCATAATGAAAATGGTTTCTCTTCCTCTTTCTAGAAAGTTAGACGAAACATCCCAGTATGAACCTTTTGAAAACACTTTTGTATCTTATAGTTAAGATAAGTGTTGTATTCTGAGTTAGTAGAATGAGAACAATAAGATGTTACATTTTGATTGATTAAGATGAATGATAGGTCCAGCCATACCCTATTTGTAAGATAGATATTATAGATTATAATGTGTTCTTATTTAGAAGTGAACTACGATAATTAATGCTCTTCTTTTGATTATTATTCCTTATGTTTAGAGTATGAAATACTAATTGCTCATTAAAGCAGGGTTGTTTTTATTGGAACAATTAGTGGATTGCACTCCGTTTTAAGGCTTAGTGATTAACATGCTCAGTTCATTGAACTAACCCGTGCTAGCAATTTTTGCAGATGGACTTCACAAGTGATATAAGATGGCAAAATATTAAATGATGCATTGGCTGATCTAAGTTCGATTATAATGAAGAATTATGATTCTTTCTTGAGTTGTATTGAAAAATAATAGTTATATTCCTTTTTGAATGAAGACTATTGTTATACAGTAAGCCCAAAAATGTATAAGTTTGTACATACATAAGTTTGTAAAGGTATAAGTTGAAAATGAAATTGAAGGATAAGAACTTACTTGTATGAGTTGTGTAAATTATTTTGTACCTTTGTACAAGAAATGGAATCTTATCTTGTTGGTATCCGTTATATTAATTATATGATTAAATGAGGATTATTGAAAAAATTATATAAAAGGGAATTAGAATAATATCCCTAATTAAGATGCAGCTAGATAAGTTGCAGAATTCAATGTTCTTATATAAGAAATTTAATATAGTAAGGTGATGTGTAATGACCATTCAATGAAAACTATAGAATATATAAACACCAAAAAGGGTATGTTAAACCCTAGAACTTAACCATGAATAAGAAGAATCTTCCTCTCTCATGGAAAAGTAAACAAAAAGGAAGATATGATTTATAATCATAGACTACATTTAATAAAGTCTATTAAGATACAACCTAGGTGGTTGTTACACTTCCTTGATTGGTTAAGTCCCATTGAACAGAACTTATGAGGTTGTTGTCCTTTATTTTTAGTAACTACTTTTTAAGCCAAATTATCGAACATCGAAAGAATCGTGAGATAAGGAAGTTCTCCAAGGATTAATAGAACATGTTTTGGAAAGGAACTCAGGGAGAGTTTGATTAGGGTTTGGGCAAGGTTAATGAAATCTAGTATTATATATCTAATTTGATTAAATAGTAATAATCTCCTTGGGGTGTGTACATCTCGACGAGGCTATTCTTTAGGATGCTGGCACACGCCAACTGTAGAGCTATACCTTCGAGAAGATTAGAATATTCTTGAGGATACAACATTGTAGTTGACATGTGGCAACACCCTTCTGCATTAATCGTCTAGATCTACACACTTATGGACCTGAACTAGGGATAAACCATGGGCAAGTGGACTGACGGAAGTCAGTAAAGGACATTCTAGATAAAAATTGAGTGAGGTGAAGGATGTATTCTGGATTGATGAGTATGCCGTCAAGGAATTACTAATACGAACATTATGTTATAAAACTTTGGCCAAATTATCCAAGCTGTTGATTACGTTTTCCTATGTCACCTAATCTAAGGATCGAGATGCAAATGAATATTAGTAGCAATTATTTAGATAGGATCCCAGACAGATCACTCAATACCCTAAACAAGTTTAGACAACCAAGTATACTTAGTATACAGAAAAGTATTCATTACTTAAAGTTAAACATGAATAGATTAGTAGTTCTCTGAGTCATGAAATTAA
This sequence comes from Taxus chinensis, assembly GCA_019776745.2. Lineage (NCBI taxonomy): Eukaryota > Viridiplantae > Streptophyta > Pinopsida > Cupressales > Taxaceae > Taxus > Taxus chinensis. Next base: position 815,292,814 of record CM034149.1, read on the forward strand.
TAGATTGGTGGCACACCGAATCATTATAGCTGCATATTGTTATTTGTTATAAAAATGGATGTTATGGAATGTGTGTTCTAAATTATGTATTTAGAACAAAGAATGTTACTTTAAAAAAATAAAAATTCGCTTGTTTCTAAAGTATTAAAATGTGAATGTTACAGTCTAGATTCCATCCCTATGCATCTCACTACAATACATGCTCAACGACGATGACTTTCTCCAAGATCATTTTGCAAAACTTGAATTATTAGATAAACGTCATCTCAATGCCCTAGACCATCTCCAAATCTACCAAAAACATATCAAATGTTCCTATGACAAAGGTGTTCATGAACAAACCTTTCAATTCGGTGACCTTGTCCTGAAGGAAAATCAACATGTAACCAAATAGGAGAAAAGTAAACAGGAAAATTTTCTCGTAATTGGCTTAGACCCTATATTGTCACCAATGCCTATGGATCAAGTGATTATCATTTTTCTTCACTCTAAGGTAAACCTAAACCTGGACCCCTTAATGCCTTGCATCTTCGACCATTTTATTGTTGATGTCAAGTCCTATATCACTTTCTGTCAATTGGTCACTTGTCCCTTGAGCACTGTTCACTTTCCATTGTTACCCATTTTTTAGGATCCACGATTAAACAAGAATTATGTGATTACCCTTCACCTATTAACCTTGTCTTCAATATGAGTACCACGGCTCTGCTCATAGCATGATTCTCATGATATTTTTCGTCTTCTTCATGGTGGAATTCCATGGTCATTCATCACTCGAAACCACATCTTTCCTAGTTAATTTTGGTGTACTTGTAGACACCAAATTTGTGTCTTACGACCCCTTGTGACCTGCATCACATTTTGCAACTTAACCTCACCACCTAAACCTTACACAATTATTTATTAATTACCTTATGATTAATAAATCCACATCACCATACCTGCCACCTCATGTCGCCACCTCATCGTGACCTAGTCTTAACCCTAAACTAACCTAAGTAAGACCTATAACTTGGTCCAATTACACACCTATGACTAATTACTCCTCATCTGCACCTAAAACCAACTTCATAATGACTTGACCAAGCCCGCTACCAATCCCTCGGAAGAAAAGGAGGGAAAGCTGGCTATTTTACCAAAAATAGGCCGCTTTGACCGGACTGATACCGGTTCCTACTCGACCGCCGTCGGTTGCGTAACCACCATCAGTTCCCCATAAATGACCACTTCCAACCAAAAACAAGGATCATATTTTCATTTGATTGGGGGAGAAGGAGAAATCATCGAGAGAATCTCGATTTTGCTTGGCCGAGCAGAGACAAGTGAAGAAACAGGAAGAGATTGTAGAGAAGGACATCAAGCCCAAGACTGCAACTGAATAACCAGAGCCCAGTAACACTCATCTGAGCATCAGAAGAGGAAACTGCATCCAAATTGGGTCCTGTCTTCATCATCACAGTCCTGAAACTTGCATCTACATCAGGGGCAAGTAAGTAGTATGTTATATGTTTCTAAGCACCATTTTCTTGAGCCTGTTGATTAATAGTAATCATAAGTTTATTCCTAGATCTACTACCAGCCACTACTGCAGTTAACCTTCACCCACACACCCTGATATTGCCCAGAAGGCCATTTTACCACACTTTGAGTCTTCCCTATCCTCCCATCATTCCCCTCAGCCATCCCCCAATCTCTATAACCCCACAATCACCTTGCAACCAATCTCTACTCAGAAGCACCTAGATCACTGACCCTACCGGTGTCAATTATCCTATACCGGCAGTAGTTCTCTAACCGTGGTCGGTTACTCAGTGACCGCCATCGGTCACTATGAATTATACCCCAAAACCCTTTTGCTCGCCTATTTTCCACCTAACAACCCCAAATCCAGCCTGTTTTATCCCTATAACTCAACCTAAACGTATCAACGACCAGTAACCGAACAAACAACGTGACGCTTTATTATTGATAGTTTAGTTTCTATTGCTTTGTAACAAGATACCTAAATCATGATTTTGTAATAGCTTTCTATATTATCATTTGTGTTAAATCGTATTAAAAGGGGAACTGACCACCTTCGAAAGGAAGTTTTTATATTTCCTGGGCCTAAGGCAGATCCCTCATTTGTTGTCTAATTAAAATCTTGTGGTCTTGTATTCTTACTTGCAGGTAGTCCTTCCAAGACAAAAAGGAGTTCTTCGCAGTCGATCTGATCTCTCTCTACGGTACACACACACCATCTCAACATTCAACAGGTATTCCTCCTAGCCCTAACCCTTATCTGTTTCTCGAAGGAATGATAGGATAGAAGCAAGTCTATTCTGCAGAGCCGAAACATTCCGTGCGAAAAATTTTGGCACGCCCGGTGGGACCCATTTCGGGTTTCTGTTTCTCTTGCTTGCTTTCATTTTAGGAAGCATACTTGTTGTTGTTGTTTTTGTTATATTTAGTGAAGAATTTTTCTTACTTTCCCAGTTTCGCATTAGTGAAAGTCATCTCATTTGCTTCATCGAATATCATTTTCGGTTTGGGTTTAAAACATGTGCATTACATTCTTGCTTGCTGTTTTCAATTCTAGTGAACATAGACTAAGTAACAGGTCGTACACGTGGGGGCGATTTCCACGGTATTGACAGGAAATTAATCTTACTTTCACTGCACAACACATACCGAATCACTTCACAATTAACACAACATCTCAAAATATCCCCCCTTTTCCGCGGTATTCCTCCGCCCGATTGAGGTAACCTTATAAGCCAAAACAAACTTGACATTTCCCCTAAGTCTTTTGTTTAGGATTGACATCATTCCGCGTCTAAAGGCATAAGCCCACAATAATTAAAATTAACCCTAGGGTTAGTCTCTGGATTTGGGTGTGCATCTTGTTTGTTTTCAGTTCTATTTTCTCTGTTATACACTGTCTTCTGTGATTACCTTAGAACAATTTGATAAATATACTGAGCGTTGTTAACAATCAAATCAGCAGCTTCTTATATTACAGTCTTATTACACTGACATCAGTTAACTGACCGACGTCGGCTATAGTCTAACCGACATCGGTTATCAGACTAATATCGGTTACTGTCTTTTCCAGTTCTTGACAAACCAGCAACCTACCAATTTTACCAGTCTGAGTCTGTTTCTGTTCCTGACAGATTGAAACCCTACTGTTAACTCCTGTCCATGGTTGTTATCACTCGAAAGCAAGCTGCCACCATGGTTTCACATGCTTGCTCTATTCCTTTGCCTGAATCCCCCCCTTCACATTCTGTGGGGAATCCTACGGACACAAGCAAGGTTCCTAAAATTCCTATGGGAGATAAAGAATTTGCCAAATTTCTGGATGCTAATCCTAGTGCTGTACAGTACTATTTGTCTCATGCCCTTGACCGTACACCCGACAGTCAACTCCTTGTTGGCATGGCTATCAGTATATCTACTCATTTAGCCCCTTCTCCACCTGATAACTCCGCTTTGCCTTCCGCATCCTTAGTCCTGTCGTCTACCTCAGCAGCTTCAGGGGTCCATACGGCATAGATTGGCTTTCCTTTGGTTAATCTTGGGCCCAACATGTCATTACCGCCAACTGCTCCTACCTCGTCTCTCTTGCAGACTGTTCCGTTCATGACTTTCTCTCTACCACCTATCCACACGAGCTTTCCTTCTCAAGCTCTGCCCACCTTTTCATTTCCACACACATATCCGGTAACCTCAACAGCTTATATAGAACATCCCTATTCGGTTGCCTCAACACAGTCGTCCTCCATACCTTATCAACATTTAACCCCACCATTGTCTAGCGGTGGCCCTTGGCCCAATTTTCCTCCGTTTACCACAACCACACCATCATCTCATCCAACTACTGATTTAATTAAACAAATGATGGACAAAATGTAAAACCTGGAGGCTTCTGTTTCAGGAAGTCGTAGCACCTTGACATACGAGCAAGTTTTTCGGGAGCCTATCCACCCTTCAGTCCCCCTTCATTCATATCCTCCTCAATGGGAATTACCAAAATTTACCTGTTTTAACAGTAAGGAGGACCCTCAACAACACTTGCGATCATTTAGACATGCCTGCTATCTGATTGCTCACGACGACGCTTTACTACTCCGCACCTTTCCCATGTCCTTATCAAGACCCGCTTTGGAGTGGTACAGTGCTTTAACCCAGCACTCAATCTTCTCTTTTAACCAGCTAGCCCAATCTTTCTTGGATCATTTCTTCATTAACATTGCCAAGAAAGTATCTATCACCGACCTCTATGCCATCCGACAATTTGAAGACGAATCTATCACAGATTTCATTGGACGATGGCGGGGCCTTATCAACCAACTTACGTATGCCTTACCTCAGACCGAACTTATTAAACTGTTTACGTGGGCCTGTGCTAAGCACATCTCTCCCACCCTCCAAATTCAAACTTTCCGTACATTTGACAAGGCCTTTACTATGGCTCGAAAATTAGAGATTCGAGCCTTAGAGGAAGAGAAATTGTGGTTGCATAACAAAAACCCCACTTTCCAAACCCAAGATTCCACCAACAAACCTAACACCACCAATCCTCACCCATCGACCGCTTCGAAATCAAAAGGGGCCGTGCACACGGTGATGGTTAAATCCCAACCACCATCTAATACCCCACCAAAAACCACCTATAAGTATAAAGCAGAGCCCATCAACTACACTCCCTTAGGAGAAACATATGGCGTGATATTGGAAAAATTGCTCAAAGCAGGAGCCATTACCTTACCTCCTGTTAAACCTCATTCCGAGTTCGATTCCACTCGCGCCATACCTTCTTGGTACAAAGAAAATGACTTCTGTAACTTCCACCACATGAAGGGACACAGTCATGAAAATTGCAAGATGTTGAAAAACATAGTGTAGGAAATGGTTGATGTAGGGGATATAGCCCTTGATAATCTTAACGACCCTGTTAACTGGAATTTGAAAATTTTCAACAAACCATTCCCAAATCACTCTTCTAACAGTAACATAAACCAAGATATCTTAGCCGAGGATAGTGTTCATGAGATCCATGCAGTCTTCGATTCCCAGCCAAAGACCTCTATCGAAAAAATTCTGAATCAAGCCTCTTCACTAACGCAGGAAACCGAACCCCCTTCCTCGTCATCAAGACAAACTGAAATCCTTGCCATTCCTTTACCCATCAAGGAATTAGCTTCCCAGAGTTCCCTTCTCACAAATGAGCCTTCTTACACCACGTCCTTGCAAGACTGTGAGCGGATGTTATCTAATTTATCTATTTCCCAGACGTCTCCTTCTACCATTCTTGCTGTACAAGAGGAAAGCTCGCCACTTCTTTTGTCATCCTTAGACGAGAAACCTCTTGAACCGACATCACCACATTCTTTAAACATGACAGATCCTCTCAAACATGCCCTCCTACCTATTAGTCCTTCATCACCTAAATCTTTTCAGCAACCGGTTGATCCCTTAACGCCCATTGATACAGTGCCTCATATACCTCTTGTATCACACCCACAGTGGACCGGAATCACAACCCACCTTTCTTCCATACAAAAGTTCCTATTCACATGTGAGGACTGTCATTCCACAGAAGATAGACAGGTTCTATGGGAACGTTTGAGTACGCCATATTCTACTCAAATGTAAATGACCGATCCTGATGCCTCCACCATATACCCGAAGTGTTTACAGAAGCTTAAAATGCCCACGTTCTCATCTTCACCCCCCTCATCTCTACCAAATACCTTGTCCACTTCTATTAACTTAGCCAAATCTTCCCCTACGCTTGGGACCTCACCCATACCTAGTCTAACACACCCACCTAAGCGGCTTGATTTATCTAAAAATAAAGCCGTCCATCCCATTAGGAGACAGACTCAATCTCCTCAATCTATGCCATTAACACAACTAAAACCCTCGTCATCACACCTACCTTCCATATTGGGACCCCATCCCTCTACCTTACATCAATATATCATGCCTCCTGCATTTTCTTTAAAGTGACCTATGCCTTCTGCACCCATACAGAAATCCAAGGGTATAGCAACACCGTCACCCCGCGTATCCTGTCCACCTATCAACCATAAACAAATTCCATCATCAAAAGATTTGTTTTCAGTCACTCCTATTTCTCCGTGGTTGTTTTCTGATACCACATCATTTGTGGCCTCATCATCCAACTGGCTAAACATAGCCTCTATGTCAAAGAAAACACGGTTAGTTAAAACCCATTACCAAAACTCCTTGGCTAAACCACCACCCATACAAACCAACCACACCACGTCATCACCAGAATCGACCCAGTCGATAGCCTCATTTTCCTCTGACTTTGACCCACTCAAAGGGTCTTACACCAAAATCCTTGCTATGTTGGTGGAGAATGCGACCATTTCCCTACCCCCACTTAGACCTTATGATCCATCTAAACCTCAACCTATAGGTTACGATGAGTCTAAAATCTGCGCTTACCACCGCACACCAGGACATGACGTAGAGGGATGTAAAGCTTTGAAAGCCATACTTCGTCCATCACCTCTCTCAGACAAAAAAGTTAAGAAAGACAACTTACGAAGAGAGAGACCTTTAGCTTCAATTCCCTCTCCTATACCCCATGTCCCCGCCTCACCAAGATTTATCATTATTACAGCCCCACCTCTCGAAAACCAAGACCTATCCCTACAATCTTCCTCCTCTCATATTCACGAGATCAATATGATTAGTGTTGCTACTCGAGGGCAGAAAAATAATGGAAAGCGAAAGAAAACACACCTGTGGCATCTCTTTCTCCGTCCACCATCCCGATTGCACCACCACCTAAAGTGGTTATTCACGGACCCGCCTATCCCATCTCTAATGGCATTGCCCATCGAACTATGATCAAACAACTTCACCAATCACCTATAAAAATGACATTGTATGATCTCATTCAGACTTCTGAATCTCATCGACAAGCTCTCGTTGAGATCCTTCAAGGGATAGAGGTTTTACCTAATGAAACCTTTCCCGTTACCTCTATTCTAACACCCAATCATGTTGCTTCACTCACCAAACAATCTATCTCCCCAACCACTTCTGTCTCTATACAGCAAGCCGCTGCTGTCAGTTTCTCCGAAGATGAAATTATCGACTTTGGTGCCGAAGATCCTGACCCTGCTCTTTTCATCTCAGCGTACGTTCGGGATATTCGGGTACGTCGTGTTATGATTGACGGGGGCACTAGCCTAAACATCATCTCTTCAAAAGTCTTCCAACAAATAAATATCCCTTCTAGTTGCATGTGTGCCAACCCCATCATGTTGCGATCATTCAATGATGCTATTACTTCTACTTTAGGCACCGTGATCCTTAACATTTGTGTAGGACCACGTACTTTACCCAAACTCTTATATGTCCTTGAGGGAGAGTTCCAATACAACATGTTGTTAGGCCGCCCTTGGATCCGGGCTATGGGATGCGTTCCCTCCACCTTACATAGATGCATAAAATTTGAGTACGAGGGGAAGTCCTACACCGTAAAAGCTGATCCTCCCCCCTTCAAAACTTGTAATATGTTGTATCACCCTAATGATGTGCTTGTACAGTCAAGACACCCATTCATCCAACCCAGCCATCCACTTCTGATGCACCTACACCTTCAACTAATGAAACCGCCGTTACAAATATTACTTCCTTTCCCGCAGATAACATCCCAACCTCCGACCCCTTAGTAGATGTTTTTCAACGCCTTACGCTGGGGGAGTACCACCTATATAACGTTAGTTCTTTCCATACCCCACAGGAGTACGGACAATTACATGCACATCCCACCTACGACCGTCGCGTGGGGGAGGTAATCTCTTACGGACCACCCCATTGCCGCACCAACCTAACGTATGGGGGTGTTGACGCATTCTCCATTACCCCTGAACCTCCTCTTGGTGCGGTTCCTTTCCAATCCAATTTTCAATACTTGACAAATCATTGTTTCGCCCTCACCTTCTTGACTCGCTGTGCTTAGAAAGGCTTTGGTTTTGGTCTTTACGAACAAGGCTGACATACACTCATTCCCGTGACTACACGCAAACACAATGATCACAGTGGTCTCGGTTTTCCTGAAACATCTACACAGGAGACACCTCGTGTCAGTTGTATCCTGGAAGAAGATGACGTCATCCCTACCAAACCATCATCACCCACTTTGCCATCATCACCCATAGAGTCAATAGACCCTGAATCTGTCCCTCCTAACTTTTTTTTTTTCATAAATGCTATCTTCATAGGTCCTCTCACTTATCAATGCGATAATGAGGATCCATCTTCTCTTCCCCTTCTGTATCTAGACATGATCGAAGAGGATTCGCCTTCGATTAATGTTGTTGAGTGCCAGGATGACGACTCCATCCTCACTTACCTTGGGGTGGACGACTCCTATATTCAACGCTCCTTACCGTTTGAAACTCAAACCATGTTGAATGAGTCAACTATAGAAATCAACATCCACATGGAGGAGGATCCTCACATTGTGAAGATCAGACAATCCCTTAACACATCAGAACAAGCCGCCTTTACTACCTTTCTCCGTACCCGCAACCAAGCTTTCACTTGGTCATACGCTGACATGCCAGGAATTGATCCTACCATTGCTGTCCATAACATCACCCTAAACCCCAATTCCAAACCAGTCAAACAAAAACTGAGAAAGATGCAACCAGGCATCGCCCTCTTGGTCAAAGAAGAGCTTCAACGACTTCTTTCTGTTTCCTTCATCTTGCCTATCGACTATCCTCAATGGATTTCTAACATCGTACCTGTCACTAAAGCGACGAGGGGACTTCGGATATGCACAGATTTTTGAGACCTTAACCTCGCTTGCCCCAAGGATGACTTCCCCCTCCCAAGTATTGATCAACTTGTTGATCTCACTGTGGGCCATGAAATGCTTTCTCTCATGGATGGTTTTTTCGAGATACAATCAAATTTTGGTAGCCCCGGCCGATCAACATAAAACTACTTTCATAACTCCTTGGGGAACCTTCTGTTATCGTGTCATGCCATTTGGCCTTAAGAATGCTAGTGCTACCTATCAGCGGGCTATGACTTACATTTTTCATGACATTATGCACACTATCCTTGAGGATTATGTTGATGATCTTCTTGGCAAATCTAAACATCGCAGTGAACATCTCGATGTTTTAACCATTATTTTCGATCACCTGTTGCAATATTCAGTCTAGCTTCAACCAAAGAAATGTGTCTTTGGTGTTCTTTCGGGAAAACTTCTTGGGTTTATCATCTCTTTGCGTGGCAGTGAGGTCAATCCATCTAAAGTCAAAGCTATCCTAGAAATGCCCCCACCCAAAAACCTCAAACAATTGCGTAGTTTGCAGGGTAAATTTCAATCCATCCGGCGTTTCAGCTCCCAACTCTCGGATCGATGTCACCCTTTTCATCACCTTCTTAAAAAGGACATTTCCTTTCAATGGAGTGAAGAGTGTCACCAAGCCTTTGAAGCTCTTAAATCCTATCTCTTGCAACCACCCGTGCTTATTCCACCTCAGGATGATCATCCTTTCTACCTTTACCTTTCTGCCACTCGACCCTGCTATAGGAGCTATGCTCACACATCGGGACTTGGCACATCGAGAACAAGTCGTTTATAATATATGGCGTACTCTCATGGATTATGAGACTAGGTATACACATGTAGAAAAATTGTGCCTAGCCCTATCATTCATAGCCACCAAACTCCGACATTACCTCCTGAATCACAAAACCTTTGTCATCACCAACACAGACCCCATTCATTATATGTATGCCAAACCACATCTAAACCAATGCATCACCCGATGGATTATGCTCCTCACTGACCTTGACCTTGAGTTTGTACAACAGAAGTCAATCAAAGGACAAACTATTGCAGACCAACTTGCGGAGGCCCCTTTACCTGGGGAACAATTCACCAATTTTAATTTCCCTGACGAACTCATCGCCACTCTTTCACTCAGGGAAGAGTCGTATCAAATGACCCTCTTCTTCGATGGATCTAAATACCAGTGCGGCAGAGGAGCCGGCGTTGTTCTCATCCCTCTTGACGCTGAACCTATGCCTCTTTCATTCCAGCTTGATTTCCCCTGCACTAATAATATAGCAGAATACAAGGCCCTTGTTTTGGGTCTCCAGGTTGCGTTACACTTAGGTGTCAAATCTATTAATATTTTTGGTGACTCTCAATTGGTAGTCAATCAAGTTATGGGCATCTACCAATGTAAGAATGAGGAACTTCAAAAGTACAAACATTACGTGGATTCACTTTTGACCTCATTTACTCATTATTGTATCCAGACCATTCCCTGCTCCACTAACAAATTTGCGGATACTATGGCTTGCTTAGCCTCGCAAATTAATACTGCGCACCAACTGACTCTGACATATTCGTCTTGGGTCCAACAACTTTTTGCCCCATCCTACTCAGCCCCCGGTAGTTTGTATGATAAATATTGTGTCTACTAATTCACAGGATACCTGGTACCACCAATTTCACGACTACCTTACAACCTCTGCTCTCCCGCCTGACCTTTCTAGTAACGGCAAACGTACTTTTCTTAAAAAAAATTCTCGTTATGTTGTCATGGGGGGACTCCTCTATAAACGTGGCTTTGATGGCATCCTCCTTCGCTGTCTAACCGGCGTGGAGGTCACCTATACCATCTAACAAGTCCATGATGGGATTTGTGGTGGACATTTTAGTGGCCTTGCCGTGGCTAAACGAATCCTTCACCTAGGTTATTATTTGCCTACCCTTAACAATGACTGCTATGAATATGTTAAGCATTGTGTTATGTGTCAACAACATGCCAACCTTCAACATACTCCTAGCCATCCACTACAGGTCGCACGAGATCTTTGGCCTTTCTCATAATGGGGTTTAGACCTTATTGGTGAGATTCACCCGACCTCTTCACAACATCACCGTTGGATAATCACAGCAACTGAATATTACACAAAATGGGTGGAGGCCATTCCACTCATTTCAATCAAAAAAGAAAAAATTGTCGAATTCGTTAACCATCACATTATCTGTCGTTTTGGTATTCCTCATCGCCTAATAACAAATAATGGTAAATATTTTAAAAATAAGTTGTTACAAGACCTTTGTGACAACTTTGGTATCAAAATTAGTTTCTCATCACCTTACTATCCGCAGGCCAATGGTCAAGCTGAATCTTCTAATAAAACCCTAACCAAAATCCTCATGAAAGTTGTCAATGAGTCCGGAAGAAACTGGCATGATCACATTCCCTTTGCCCTTTGGGCTTATCGTACTAGCATTCATACCTCCACTAATGCCACACCATTTTCTTTGGTATATGGTACCGAGGCTGTCTTGCCTCTTAAAGTACAAATACCCTCCCTTAGAATATCTCTTCAGATTATTCTCACCAACGATGATTTCCGCCAAGAGCGGTTAGCCCAATTAGAGCTTCTTGACGAGCGTCGTCTTACGGCTCTTGATCACCTTCAAATCTACCAAAAACGCATCAAGCGTGCTTATGATAAACGGCTTCATGAGCATACTTTTAAGGTTGGCGATCTTGTCCTCAAAGAGAATCAACATGTAACCAAACTAGAAAAGAGTAAACGTGGAAAATTTGCTCCTAATTGGATTGGGCCTTACATTATCACTCACACTTATGGATCAGGCACTTATCATTTAGCTTCACTTAATGGTAAACCTGAGCCTGAGCCCCTTAATGCCTTGCATCTTCGACCATTCTACTATTGAAATTAGTGTTATATCACTGCTTATCTACCTTACGCTCGTCCCTTGAGCTCATTTACCATCGCATACACTTTGTTTCTTACATCTAAAAATCCAATTAAGCTCACATGGTTTGATTATCACCTCCCCTTAAAAGATGCCTTCCCCTTTTTAGTCTAGTCCATGACTTCAAAGTATCAAAATGACACATTCTTAATTACACACTTATGGGATTTTCTTGAGTCAAACTTCTTACAAAAAACTAGATGCTTCATGCCCAACGGACATCTAGACCTCTAACTTATACAATAGACTACTCCCTTGAAGGACAGCTATATGCCAAACTATTACTCTTATTATATATAGACTGCCCCCCTAAAGGACAGCTATACATAAACACTGCATCTGCTACTATAAATAGACTGCTCCCTTGAAGGACAGCTATACACAGTCAGCCTTATCTAAAGCTTCTCGCATTGATCAGCTTCGTGAAGACCTCAAGAACAACAAAATACATATCCCATGTAGACTTCCCACATCGATCAGTCTATATCCAGAAAAATAAAAATAAAAGCAGTACTTCAAAGCACTTTTGAGTCATGGACTTGTCTATTTAGGTTTGGTTTTCTTTTGTCAGAATCATCATCTTATAATAAGTTCTCTACACCCTCACCCACATCAACCACCTCACCTCACCATTTGTCAAAACAACAAAACTCAAGCGACGTGACGTATATCCGATATATTGTGATTATACCACTCTTTTCACCTATCGACTTCTCACCTATGCAAGGTACCTAGGGATTCAAGCTCATCCTACATTAATATGTGGTTTGTTTAGCTCTTCTCAATTACGGGACACTCTTGTCTCTTTTGCTCGGCTCTAGGATTGTGTGTTGACCTTAATCAGGACATGATTCCCTACTACTTGGGTATGCTAACTTTCGCTTCACCCATACCTACACCAACAACATTACCCTACCAACACCAACAACATTACCCTACCAACATCAAATTTTTACTAACCAACAAAATTGCCTAACCACAACCAAATTGCCTGAATTCACCTCTCCCTGCTCCTAAGGGAGAACTACATCGGTTTGAGGCCCCTCCTTGCTTTGTGCAATGGGCTATGTAGGCAGCACTTAGGAGACATGGGGTCTCCCAAGGTTAGCTCGACCATCCCGTACCATACCCTCTTATGTGTTGTCAATATAAATATTGTTTGTGTATTTCTATTTGCCAACATTCATCTTTATCCTTTTTCAAAACAAAAAAAAAACAACATTTAAAACACAACCATTCTTATTATTATCATCACTCAAAAAGACATACATCTTTAGTTTTATTTTAGATGTTAAACAAATACATCTTCTCTATCATCGACTCGCAGGTCGGCATCCTTATTTATTCTTATATTCCTATAAAATTCACTTAGACCCTTGCACCTCCTCTCGAATCAGGTGGTGATCGTGATCGTCGATGCCTCTCAACTGGCCTCTCCATCTTCAAAGGCGCCACTGCCATTGGTTCCTCCCATTGATCTGCCAACATCTCCTATAACATACGAATACGTCCTCTCGCGTGGAGGAATCTTGCCTCCAGTCTCTCCACTCGTAGCTGTGAAGCCTCTAACATTCCCATTGTCTCATTCACCTATGTTTGAAGCTAGCGAGCCAAATCCTGCAGATGATCTCTCTCCGCTGTAATCACAGCTATGTCAGGGCACTCACGTTCACCTCGCAGCTCTACTACCCACCATACTCTATAGGCCTCCTTCGTTCCCGCATCCATAACCCTACGATCGGCTGTTATCTCTTTTGGCCCTTCTGGAGGTGTCGGCCGAGGAGGTGAGAATGCTGCCTCAGTATCGATCCTCATGTATGGTCTATATGTCATAGGAATATCCTGAACGAACCCAAATTGTTGCCGCACGTGATCTAGAGGAATCCTCTCGTACTCGCCCGGCCTATGCCCTGCGATCCACCTCAATCGCTCTACACCCCTCAACTCCTCAGCTATGTGCTCTATCACCATATAGTTCCTGTACGGCCTCCAAAAAATATCCGTAATTTTCACCATCTCCCATACCTGTCTATAATACTCGATGTCATCTATCACGGCTTGGGATCTCGCTTCTTGTTCTGTCTGGACCCATCGTCTGAATCCCAACCTTTGCACTCCTGTCTCTCCCGACTCAATGGGTCAGCCTATTGGACACACACAAACAATATGCTCATAGGCCCAACAATGTAATAAGTACGAACAATCCAGTGTCGTCCTGTGTTTTCGCTTGCATGCCCATAAACCCCTATATAACTCTGCCAGATAGGCGGGTGCCCATGTAAATGTCACGCTCATTTCTATCATTTCCCAAATAACACTCATCAATGCTTTGGGAAATCTTCCACCTTCCGCCCTTGGTAATGCATAATACCCCACCGCTATCATTAATAGCACAACACACCTTGTTTCCTCAGGATGTGTTGCATACATTGTACCATACGTAAATGATAAACTTTGCTGTGTCAAATCTCATGCAGCTGACCCAAATACTGCTGTTATCGCTGCTCACCCCGTGTTGGGCAATGCCTGATACACTGTTTTTCCTATCATTGGGAGTCTCAAAATACGGAACACATCTTCCAATGTCACTGTCATCTCCCCTATTGGCAGATAGAAGGTATTCTTTTCTGGATTCCATCTCTCAATCAATGCCTGCAACATAGCATGGTTACGCGCGATTCTTGAATAATAGCAGATTCCACTTAACCCCAACCAATTTATCAATGCCCATTCAGCTGGTGTTACATCCGCTTAGATTCGTGACAACAACGCTGGCATAGTATCATTCATCCTTAACCTTGCTTCTACCTGCATACATCAAAATGACACATGATTATTCCAAAGAACAAATCTCTATAGGTTTTTTCTCAAAATATGGAAACCCTTACAGTAACCGATAGCGGTTATGCATAACCGATACGGTTACTTATAAACGATACCGGTCACTGTCAAAATCTACCTACCCTACTTCAAACATACACCTTCGATAATTCTTTTGCCCGTTTACTCCTATTTCTACCTAAAAACATACATGCCCACCCTATTTACCTGCCCAGTAGCACTCATACCATCCCCAACCCTTGCCTATCACCTTTCTTCTAATCTTTACCCACTTACACTTCTTTCATACTATCTACAAACACATGCAAGAATCAAATTACAACCAAACACTTTACCTCTCCGGATGCAGCATCTTGGGGCGAAACATGTCTTCCCCCTCATCCCTACCTGCTGAATGCTTCTCCTCGTTCAGCCATGTTCACCACCCTCTTCAAATATAACTTCTCTCTCTGCCTTCTGGATCTCAGCCCACGTTCACTTCACCTGTCTCTTTCCTCCTTATCACTGAAATTCTTTCATGCAATTACCTGTAGCAGTTGTCAAATAGCGTCGCATTCACATATTTAACGTGTTTCATGACTCTAAAAATAAGAATGCTAAAAATAAGAACTTAAGTTGCCAACCCAACAGTTCTATTTTTAGGAAAACAATTCTTGCATAACTGATATCGGTTACATAACCGATACCGGTCATATATTGACCGACATCGGTTACATAACCGATATCAGTCAAGTTACCCCTTGTTGCTTAAACTTAAGTCATCTCTTCATTTTTGGAAATTTTTGTGGCGCCTGCCCCTTTTTCCTGCATGCACAACACTATTATCCATATTTTTCATTAAATCCACATCTCATTACAATTTCATCACCATCATCTATCTACATTACAAAAACACACAAGCCATTAATAAACGATATCAAAAACCATCAATTTATACACCATTTGGTTCCAACTTAACAGCTACATACATTCAATTTCACAAAACCAAAACATACAACATTTCATACTATAACATGTCAATTAAACTCATCATTTATATCTATATATATATCCCATCCACAAAAGACATCAACATCATTCATATATAACACCATGTCAATCAAACTCATCATATATCACATATCACAAACCATCGACAAAACATTTAACGCTTTTTACGCACAGCATGTGGGTCAAAACATCATATCTATATATATACAAAGTTTCAAAAATACAATGTGTCCTGCATCGGGGCCTCCGTAAGCTCATAATATAACAAAGCCGGCACGCAGGCCGCAATAACCATCAGTAAACTCAACTCGGCTCGCAGGCCGGTCTCTCATATCAAAAATATACTCGGCTCGCAGGCCAGTATCAACTGTACAATCCGTACTCTGCTCGCAAGCCGGTATAATAAATAAATGAATGAATAAATAGGCACGCAAGCCTCTATCAACACAACCGGTTCGCAGATCGGTGCCCATGTCCAATATACAAAATGTGTAGGGACCCCTCAGCTCTCTCCACCTCCCTCTGCCTGTCTGTCTGCGGGTCCCTGTCCTACCTCTCGCCTCCTGCCTGTGACGGACCCACCAGCTGTAGCTGCACCTCCCTGAGACCTCTGGCTCCAAGAGGTCTCTGCTCTATGTGCCACATAGGGCTGATAATCAGCCCTGATACCATCAAGAATATCCTGATAGTATCGGGCCTCCACTCTAGCCTCCATGTAATGCTCTCGAGCCACTGTAGGTGCTGGGGCTGATCCCCTGACACCTACTACCAGTGCCCCCTGTGCCTGTGCTGGTGCCACTGGTGGTGCCTATGGCTGTGGTGGTACCTGTACCTGTGCTTTGGGCTGTGGCTGTGCCGCTGCTGGTGGTGGTGCCTGTGCCTATACCTAAGCCTGGGCTAGCTGCCCCTGTAAAACACCTATCTGTGCCTGTGCAGCAGCAAGCTGCCCCTATAATAACTGTACCTGGCCCCTGAGCTGATCTTACTCTGCTGTCACCACTGCCAAGTCTGGCTGTGTAGGCTGGGCTATCCTCACTGCTCTCTGACCAGCCCACCAAACCATATATGCTCCCGTATAACCAGCATCATCTACAGTGTCATCTGCTGGCCTCTCAGCAACCCAATCTGGGTCCAATGGCTGTGGTGCAGGCAGTGGAGCCTCTACATCATCCCTCCGGTACTGAGGGGAGGGAGGTGGCTCGTCCTGTTACAGCCCCATCTGCCTGCGTACCCTCTCTAGGGGTATCCTCTCATACTCTCCTGGCCTCCGTCCTGCTATCCAGAAGGTGTACTGGATCAAGCGCAACAGTAATTGGGCTCCTCTGCGTGGGTGATGACCTCTGTAAGGTCTCCATATGATATCTGCCACTATCAGGCCCTCTAATAAATGCCTGTAATAAGCGACGTCATGCCCTACAAGCACTACTTGTGGCTGGCCCAAGACCCCCAACCACCTCTGAAAGCCGTATCTATATATTACCTGTGGCCCTGGCTACTGGGGCAACCCTACTGGTCTAAGGCATATGATGTGCTCATATGCCCAACAATGCAGCAAAAACGTCGAACAAATCCCGAATCGCCTCATCCGGCGATAGCCCCATAGCTCTCGATACAACTGTACCAGGTATACTGGTGCCCAAGCATAACAAGTGTGCTCCTCCACCATCTTGTGTAGAACCCTCATCAGCGCCCGTGGAAAGCGGCCTCACTCTGAGTCCGGGAGGGCAAAGCAGGTGATCCCGATCATCATCAACACGGAAATCCATGTCTCATGGCGATGCACACGGTACATATCCCCATACCCGATGCTCACGCTGTGATACGTTAATAGCGCGGCTGCATCCCCGAAAACCTGTAGGATGTTGTCCATGGCAGTCTCTGCGTCCACCTGAAAGACTGCCTCTCCCTCAATCGGCAGTCGAAGGATACGATACACATCCTCCAATGTGATAGTCATCTCCCCAGTCGGGAGATGGAACACATTGGTCGCCGGATCCCATCTCTTGATGAGGGCGACCATCAAACTATGATCCCTATCGATCGCTCTGTACCATTGGACTCCGCCGAGTCCCACCTCGCGCATGATACCCCAGTGTGCTACGGATATGTGTGGCCACATCTGTACCAACATTGGGGGCATCCTATCCCACATCGTCAGCTGCTGACGTGCCTACAAAACCAACCCACAGTATTAGCCCTACTCTTTATCACAACATCTATTTATACCCTCTATACCCCTTTTTTTTATCCCCCCTCCTACAACCTGACTCCATACCACACGTCTACGCCCATCTATCTTCCCCTAAAAACTTCTATGCTATTCCCCCTCCCTCTTCACACCCAAACAAACAACCCACACCATACTCAAATACCCTAAACCATACCCAAACCACATCCAAAAACTCAAAAACAAAATCACAACCCACACCAAAAAATTGACATAAACCTAAGTCAGGACCGCACCTATACTGAAACACCCAAACAATACCACAACACCCCCACCCCAACCCAAACCATACCCAAATCACTACCAAAAACTCAAAAACAACAACATAACCTAAACCAACAAAAATAGCTAAAAATCACTAAGGACCGGTAGCGGTAACCCATAACCGACCGCGGTCCCCTTCCCCACCGACGCCGGTCCACGACCGATCGACGCCAGTCCAACACAAAACACCCTACCCCTGAAATTTTGTGACCGATGCGGGTCGCTTAGCAACCGACATCGATTGCTGTAACTTCCTGGAGCCGAACCCCGCGCGCCCCCCCCACCTACATTTTTTCATTTTTTTACCAATTTACCCACCCAAATACCCTAAAAACCTACCCACCCATCCACCTTGGCTTATTTCACCTATCTACCCTCTCTCTTTTTCAAATCATTTCCATTTTCTAATTATTTCCTAAAAAATGTACATTCCTACCCAAACCCCAAATATAGCATAATGCAATAAAATACACACAATGAGGGGTTTCGAACCTACCTGTATGACGACACGTCATCGTGGAGGGATGGGTGGTGGTGGTCCAGCTGGTCCAGCCCCTCCTACTCCTCCTGGTTGTGCCATGGCTCCAAATGTCCTCTTCTGGGTCCTCCACCAATCAACTGCTGCCTCCTCCTCACTCGGGCCCACTAACAACTAACTCCTCCAGTCAAATAGCGCCACCTCACGCAACTAATGCTCCAATCTTAACTCTCCACGTCAGACAACTCAAATAGATTTCCAAATTGTAAAAGTGACAATGACAGGCCGTATTTTTCTTTTTATAGGTTTTTCACCCATAATCGATATCGGTTTTATTGTGCCCTAAGGAACCGGTATCAGTACCATAATCGATATCGGTCATATAGAATCGACATCGGTTTTATTCCAAATTGCCCCCAATTTCTACCCTTATTTACTATTTGCCCTTTTTCACCCACATCGCCTATATCAACCTTTGCTGTAACCATTCTAACCATTTGGCCCAACCCACGGCCGCAACCCAACAACTTGGCCCGACCCAAGGCCTCACCCTAACCATCTGGCCCAACCCAAGGCCTCACCCTAACCATCTGGCCCAACCCAAGGCCTCACCCCAACCATTTGGCCCAACCCAAGGCCACAACCCAACAACTATGGCCTGATCCAAGGCCTCGACCCTACCCATCCGGCGCGACCTAAGGCCTCACCCTAACCATTTGGCTTGGCCCAAGGCCTCACCCCAACCATTTGGCCTGACCCAAGGCCGCAACCCAACAACTTGGCCTGATCCAAGGCCTCACCCTACCCATCCAGCCCGACCCAAGGCCTCAACCCTAACCATTTGGCCCGACCCAAGGCCTTACCCCAACCATTTGGCCCGACCCCACAGGCCGCAACCCAATAACTTGGCCTGATCTAAGGCCTCACCCTACCCATCCGGCCCGACCCAAGGCCGCAACCCAACAACTTGGCCTGATCCAAGGCCTCACCCTACCCATCCGGCCTGACCCAAGGCCTCAACCCTACCCATTTGGCCTGACCCAAGGCCTCACCCCAACCATTTGACCCGACCCAAGGCCGCAACTCAACAACTTGGCCCGACCCACGGCCCTCACTCCTCAATCAGCCTGACCCAAGGCCGTACCACTTAACTACCTTCGCCCAACATCAACAACATACACTTTTATCCACCCATCACGTAGCCTTTTGTTCAATCGAGCTCACCTGTTCGTGTTTTAGCATGATTAGGGTCCTTGACTTGATCTGTCGACCAACTTTTCCTAAGACCTAGACCGTGACATTTATCTCAACCAAACCAACCATTTGGTAGTAGGCGAACATGCCTAAACGTTCCTGTACCTTACCGGTTATATACCATGGAGCTACTTCCTATGCCTTGGATACCAGGATTATATCACCCTTGTTTGGATAAACTATCGACCTTTGCCTATGCATTGTTGGTTTGCTCGTCAAATCATGTACCCTAGTTGCACTATTGCATTTCAACATGCGTTTGCTTCCTTGGACCTACCCCACCATCTCATCATCATCTCTACACCATTTACCCTTTATCAACCCTATCCCCAATTTCACGCTACCTCAATCTGTGATAGATTTGAGGGGGATTACCTATACCCTTAACAGGAGTAACCACTTCTTATTATTATCCGTGCAGCTTTACAAAACAAACTACACGACAATAAGGGGCTAATGTAGACACCAAATTTGTGTCTTACGACCCCTTGTGACCCGCATCGCATTTCGCAACCTAACCTCACCACCTAAACCTTACACAATTATTTATTAATTACCTTATGATTAATAAATCCACATCACCATACCTGCCACCTCATGTCACCACCTCATCGTGACCTAGTCTTAACCCTAAACTAACGGAATTAAGACCTATAACTTGGTCCAATTCCACACCTATGACTAATTACTCCTCATCTGCACCTAAAACCAACTTCATAATGACTTGACCAAGCCCGCTACCAATCCCTCGGAAGAAAAGGAGGGAAAGCTGGCTATTTTACCAAAAATAGCCCGCTTTGACCGGACCGATACCGGTTCCTACTCGACCGCCGTCGGTTGCGTAACCGCCATCGGTTCCCCATAAATGACCACTTCTAACCAAAAACAAGGATCGGATTTTCATTTGATCAGGGGAGAAGGAGAAATCATCGAGAGAATCCAGATATTGCTTGGCCGAGCGAGACAAGTGAAGAAACAGGAAGAGATTGTAGAGAAGGACATCAAGCCCAAGACTGCAACTGAATAACAAGAGCCTAGTAACACTCATCCAAGCATCAGAAGAGGAAACTGCATCCAACTTGGGTCCTGTCTTCATCATCACAGTCCTGAAACTTACATCTACATCAGGGGCAAGTAAGTAATATGTTATATGTTTGTAAGCACCATTTTCTTGAGCCTGTTGATTAATAGTAATCATAAGTTTATTCCTAGATCTACTACCAGCCATTATTACATTTAACCTTCACCCACACACCCTGATATTGCCCAGAAGGCCATTTTACCACACTCTGAGTCTTCCCTATCCTCCCATCATTCCCCTCAGCCATCCCCCAATCTCTATAACCCCACAATCACCTTGCAACCAATCTCTACCCAAAAACACCTAGATCACTGACCCTACTGGTGTCGATTATCCTATACCGGCAGCGGTTCTCTAACCGTGGTTAGTTACTCAGTGACCGCCATAGGTCACTATGACTTATACCCCAAAACCATTTTACTCGCCTATTTGCCACCTAACAACCCCAAATCCAGCCTGGTTTATCCCTATAACTCAACCTGAACGTATCAACGACCAGTAACCAAACAAACAACGTGACGCTTTATTATTGATAGTTTAGTTTCTATTGCTTTGTAACGAGATACCTAAATCGTGATTTTGCAATATCTTTCTATATTATCATTTGTGTTAAATCGTATTAAAAGGGGAACTGACCACCTTCGAAAGGAAGTTTTTATATTTCCTGGGCCTAAGGCAGATCCCTCATTTGTTGTCTAATTAAAATCTTGTGGTCTTGTATTCTTACTTGCAGGTAGTCCTTCCAAGACAAAAAGGAGTTCTTCACAGTCGATCTGATCTCTCTCTACGGTACGCTCACACCATCTCAACATTCAATAGGTATTCCTCCTAGCCCTAACCCTTATCTGTTTCTCGAAGGAATGATAGAATAGAAGCAAGTCTATTCTGCAGAGCCGAAACATTCCGTGCGAAATAGTACTATGATCTTGTCTTCTAAAACCAGAACCTAATCATCCTCTATAATCTTTTCCATGACTTAAATGTCTTAAAAAAATAAAAAAAAAACAAAAAAAACAAAAGGGATACAACTCCTTGAGTCAGAATTCCAACAAACATATTACTCGCTCAAAAATGACATCTCTACTTCATTTTCTACCACTATTAATAGAATTCTCCCTCGAAGGAAAACTATATACAGTCATTACAAAAATGTAATGAATATTCAGAAGCTTCCCGCATCAATCAAATTTATGAAGACCTCAAGGAGATAATATATTCATCCCATATAGACTTCCCACATTGATCAGTCTATTAAAAACAAGAAAATCAAGAAAAAGATGAAATTTTTGTCATGGACTTGCCTATTTTGGATTCAAGTTTCTTGTTCCAAAAAACACGTTTTCGTACACTCAGTTACACTAATCCTGTCATCCTCACCTCCTTTTATTTTCCACTTGAATTCCTTGTTACTCAAGGGACTTGCAGTAAAGGTGACATTTTGTAATCTTGTGACTTTTCTTTACCCTTAAAACAGTCCATTATGCAAGGCCTGTAGGGTCTTACGTTCATAATCCTATCTAAGGTAGGATCGACTCATCAGGGTTCTTATCAATTACATAGCTCTTTTACCACTTTTTACCATTCACCTTCCTCTTTACCTATTGATTATCCTATACAGGACCACAGATCCTCAAAACATGCATTTAAAAATCAATTAACCATAGCTACAACCTAAACCCAATCATACCTATAACCTACGTCACCCATACCTCGGCCCTACCCATACCAATGAGCTAGCTACTTAGACCTGGAACATTATTAGTGACCTGTGAACTCATGTGCTCGCTATGAATGTGACACTGTTACCTGTGTTGTTTGACCTAATGACCTTACCTTGCCTCATGTCATGACCATTTATCCTGACCCAACCTTTGGTGTACCAAAACATACCTACACGTTCCTGTGTTTGACCTGTGAAGTGCTTCCGCACCATATCCTATACCTTGGATACTGGAATCACCTCAACCTTGTTTGGATAAACCTATCAACCTTAGACAATGTATAGTTTGTATGCTCTTCAACCTAGTACCCCGTGTTGCAGTCTATACGTTGCATGCATTTGACTGTTACTACCTTTTATTCTGACCCATTACCTGGATTACTAGGTTTTGAAATGGGGCGTGGGTTGCTGAAACAAAGGGTAGTTGTGATGTGACTAGTATATATGAGGAAAAGGGGAAGATGGGGCCATGCTCAAGGTGTTTAGTGAAGGAATGGTCGACACCATGGGTGTAATAGATGTCATTGGTGCAGTAGCTACAACAGACGTGGGGCCTAGTTGAAACACCACAAAGGGTAAGGTGGATGAAGATAATGTTGAGCTAGTGGTAGCTTATATGGAAGTGGGGGCGAGGGTAGGAGGAATAGATACGGGCATACCATATACTAGTTTCCATGAAGATTCTTGAATAGATGAGTGGTAAAGATAATATTGTAAGGCTGCGGGATTCTTGTCAAGGAGTCTTGCAAACTCCTCATAACTGGTAGAAATGGTGATAGGCTGAGTTGGATTCATAGACAATAGGATGGAAGGCGGTGATGATCTAGGTGGGATTTGTTGAAGACTAACATGAAATATAAAGGGTGTTAGCTTGGTTGTGAGTTAACACCATGTGAATTAGCGTGTATCAGGTTAAATGTATTGTGTAGATGACACATAAAAAAACATTTATGGAAAATAATAGATACCAATAGGTGGACTTGGTCAATGTTTTAATTAAAAATCAAAATAGGGAAACCTACACCAATTGATCTGGCCGATGAAGGTTATAGTAACTGATACCAGTTACTGTAGAAAACACCATTTTCAGAAAATGAAGTAGAACTAATGAAAGATGAACTGGGAAAACTATATTTGACAGTGATATCAGAATGTTGTTAATATGATGATCTCTAGATGACTTCAAATAGAAAAGAGAAGGTGATGAAAGCTATTTTGGGTAAAATAACCAAAAGATATGGTAACCTACACCAGTTAGGTAAACCGACGATGGTCAGATGGGAATCAATGATGGTTGCTGGACCGACACCGGTAAACTATGAAAACTGAAAAAATGAAGAAAAATGGATTTTGTTAATTAAATCAGATGAAGAAACAACCTAGAAGACATGAGGATGATAATATGAGGTCCTGACACACTCAGAAATAGTCATAATACTCCAACTATGATGGGGGAGTGTGAAAGCAAGAAGAAAATGAAGAAACATAATCCTCGCAACTCAAAACACAATTCAGGAAGAAAGCTAAGAAAAACATGTAATCATGCAAGTGAATTTTATGGTATTTTAGCTTATTATATTTAAGACTGACTTGTGAATTTAGAACAGAGTTTTTTGGTTGGGAAGGTTTCCTATGAAGAGGCAATCTAAAGGGGAGGTTTCACGTTATGTTTTCGTGGGGGTGGTCCTTTCTTTGAGATAATGATTGGATAGAGAAACCAGTTAGGCACCCATTGTCAATCCTCTAATTGTGTGATCGTTAACAAATTCTTCCACGTAAGGTGTTATTTAAGAAGATGTGTAAATTCAAATTTGTGCAGTTTCGTAAAGAGGGAGAGAGAAAGTGCTTTCTACTATTCAATTGTGTCAACCATTAGCTGGGCATGATTTCCAGAATATAGGTTTCCCTGAGTTTTAAATTTGAGCTAATAATGCAGCATACAAGGATGAAATGAAACAAATTTTATAACCCAAATCGACAGTTATATTTGATGTAGCAAATGATGAATAAGAGAGAGGATGATTTTCACTAATGTAGAAATAAAGAAGAATGGTTCTATTTAAAGGCACCAAAACATATGTTTCATTTAGAGAAATTAGAAAGAAGGAACACATTACCAGAGAAGAATCTTTAGTGAATAACAATTTAGAAAGGATTCACACAAGATGTAACCTATATGAATAGAAAGAAACCCACAAATGAGGGTGCCACTGAGCGTGCCAAAAGTTTTCACCAATAAGTTGCGTACGTATGAGCAAAACAGATAGGGTAAGGGTGAGGAGGAATACCTATGAATGAAGGTGGAAGGTAGAGTGCACGTGTTCTGATTTCCTAATCTAGTTGTAGACACCAAAATTGGGTCACACGCTCCTTCACCTTTTGTTAAATAATCAGCTTGAACACACTCACCTAACCATAACCCCTTACACCCCCACACTAATATTAATTTAATTAATTTAATCCATGTCCTCACAATATTTATTATTTAATTATCCTAAATAAGATAATTCCCACCCCACCACCTCACCTATACACCTCACCTGGCCACCTCACCCTAAGTATATTCTTAGTATGTTGCCATAACTAACTAAGACTTAACTAAAACCTAAAAATCAAAGCCTACATTCCCTCTAACCACATTCCCGCATAAGAAAAGGTAACCGCCGCTCTTTCCCAGATGAATAGAGATATTTGGTAGACATCATTGCCATGATCTCCCATTTTTAGAAAACCTAGGGAATCCTTCCTTAACTAACGTTGGTCACCCCTGAGCCGACGCCACTCAACCTAGAACCATCGTCAGTCACCTTGTATTCCCTTTGGTAACCTTATTTCGAGGTTGACACATTCCTTAGAGCAAGAAAGGAGATTCAGAGCTGCATGAAAGTGAGACAAGCATCCTTTTACGCATCCAGATATCTAGAGCCATCACCAGCATCAATTAGAGAGCCATTGCATTCACGGGAGCACTCCGAGAGAGCACCACTATAGGACCATAAATGTATTTTCTGATCAACCACTTCCACCACCTAGCCATCAAATCCTTAATACAGTAAGTACGACCCTAATCAGTATAGTTTATTTCATTTAGTAATCTTTATTACTCTTGTTATTAATCTATTCTTTGCATGCTTATTGCTTCATCACCCACTTTCTTGTAAATCCAAAAATCCCTTCACCCACATCACCAAATCACCTATTCTCACCTGTAGTATACTTCTGAGCATACCTAAGATATCCACAGACCCCCCCATTCACTCACCCAAACTTTATTTGAGCTCTGATCACCCCTACCATTTAACCTATTTGGAGTTTCTTTCACCCCAACCATACCAACACCAGTTACCCATAACCGTCATCCGTTCTACCTAACAGGAACTTCCTTTTTGTGATAACTTCCTTTTTTCCAGGAGGAACTACTTGTGAATGAAAAACAAGACCACAAGAGGAATATTTAAAAATATATGTCAGTAGACTACCTAGCATGTGCTAGATCTGAGAAGTGTAATACTTCCTAGATGTCTATCAATCCACTTTTTATTACAATTCAATGCAAGAAATAACATAAATAAATAACATCCTACTTTCGTTGATATGATTTAGGCATCTCATTCAAATACAATAAGTAAATTTAATCTAATGGGTAAGGTTATGATCAGATTTGGATGTGGGCAGGTTGCCAAGGTGACTAGGGAAAGTCAGGATCAGGTTTTGGGTGGTTTGGTTTATTTGGGTGAAGGTTATGAGGTTACTATTATAGGTATAATTACTAGATATAGAGACCAACATTAGTCTGATATGACCGATTCTAGTTGAGAGGAAACTGATGGTGGTTTAGGTTAACCAGCTTCGATAGGGGAAAACTGATAGAAAGTCAATAAAACTTGGTTTTGAATATTCTCGGTGATTACACAGAGAATGGGAGAATGAGGGTTAGGTTATCAAAACACTAATAATTCTTAGAGACATCTGGTAGTCAGGTATAGAGGGCTAGGAGGCCGTATGTGGTTAGGTGGAGGGATTAATAGGAAGGTGGGAGGTGATGAGATGTAAAGGAGACTAGGACTCTCAAACATAGATAAAGAAATTGATATAAATAAGTATGGAAAGATACATATCCAAATGCACTTACTTGTATTTGTAGACTAGTGGTTAGATGAGGGCTATGGTTGATCTGTGAAACTAGTGGTCAATGTTGTGGTAGTGCTTCTTAGAACATAATCGTGAATGCTTAACCTTCATATCAGTCTTGGTGCTGATTCAAAATGTCTAGATGTGCAAGAGGGCTCTGGTTCATGCTTGCATGCAGATATATCTCTTCTCAAACTCAAATAATTCTTCTAATCTCTGGAATAAGGTTACCCAAGTGAATATATGGTAACCGATGATGGTTAAGGTTAATCGGTGCTAGTTTAGGATTAACTGGTGTTGGTTACATTGGGAAATCCTTGGTTTTCCAAAATAGCAGATATTGGCTATCTTTTTACCAGTTCTACTTGTTGGTTTGGGTATAAAATGGTATTTTCCACGTAAGTGGGCATGCAATTAGAGAAAGAATAGGCATCTAGTGTTAGGGTTAGACTAAGTCTTAGTTAGTTATGGTAAGTAGATATTGAGTCCTAGTTAAAAGGAAACATGTTAAGAATAGGTCTTGATGAGGTGTTTTGGTGATGTGGTGGGGTGAGATGTCTAGGTGAGGTAGAAATTGATTCAATTAAGGTAATTAAATTAATGAATATTGTGAGAATGTGCATTAATTTAATTATAGGTAATTAAATTAATATACATGTGGGGTAAAAGGGGAGTGTGACCCAAATTTGGTGTCTACACCAGTATGTAAATAAGTGCACATTAAACTAGATGTACGGAAACCTCATTCATGCACCATCACATACCTTGTAACCAATCACAACACCATGACTGTTCTCTACGTGGGGACTAGATCTCATAGGGAAGCTCACTCATACCTCCTCCGATGGCCATACCCATATCATAATTGCCATAGAACAGTTCACCAAATGTGTGGAAGATATTCCTCTCACGTATGTTAGTGGGGCACAAATTTCAAAATTTATCATCAATCATCTTATCTCTCATTATGGCATACCTTCCGCTATTATATCTAAAAATGGTAAGTATTTCAAAAACAAGATGGTGAAATCCCTATGCCAATGCTTTTAAATATGAATAAAGTGGTCTACTCCCTATTACCCTCAAGGTAATGGATAAATAGGGGCCTCTAACAAAACACTTGTTCACATAGTGGAAAAGATGGTGAGTAAGATTTTTCACAATTGGCATTTGTACATCCATCTCATCCTCTAGGTGTATAAGACTTGTATTCACACTACTACTCGTGCAACACCCTATTATCTAGTTTTTGGAACTGATTCCATCATCCCCCTAGAAATTGAGCTTCCCTCCCTGAGAATATCTCTCAAATACTATTTGGATAAAGACGAAGACTACCACATGGATAGATTGGCAAAAATTTAACTACTAGATGAAAGATGCCGCCACTCACTCAACCACTTGAAAGTGTATAAGAATCAAGTGTTTGGGAGCTACAATAAATGGATCATACCTCATCAATTTGAGGTAGGAGATTTGGTGCTGAATGAAAATAAGTTCAACACTATGAAAGAAAGAGAAAATAAGGGAAAGTTAGAACCTAATTAGTTGGGACCTTATGTCATAGTGGAAAAATATGGGTCAGGAGCATAGAAAATTTCTCATCCTGATGAAGATGAGTTGCATGAACTTATGAAATCCATCCACCTCAAGTGGTTCTATGCTTGAATATGGTGTACAAGTTCAAAAACAAAAAAAAAAGTATAAAAATACATAAAGCAAAAAATGAGAAAAATGAGAAAAAGTAAAGAGAAAATAGGCTGTCAAAGTGTGAAAACCATGCAATTGTGGCACTTTGGATAGTTCCCTTGGTGAAAACCAATTTTCAGTTCCTTGGGAGGATTCATTGTTCAAAAGAATCTCATGTCTAGGGAGTACTTTTTTTCTATGTCTAGAGCTACTTTATTCACCCACATCTAAGATTCCTTTTGAGCCTGACCTTTTAAAGCCTTGATCCAGTTGATCCTCCTCTTGTAAATCTATGAAGAGATTGCCTTTGCACATTACCATCTAACACTGAGGGCATATTTTCATATTCACTCTCCTGTACATAACCTGTGGTATCTGCCCTTGTATATTCCCATGTAATGCTTGGGGCATCCAAATTTCCCTATTTTTCTGTACATAACTTTGGAAAAAGTTCAAAAAATTCCTAAAACATTCACAAATATGTCGGAAAATTTCAAAAAACAATCAAATATGTCAAAAAAATTTGAAAACATTCAAATATGTTGGAAAATTTCAAAAACATTAAAATATGTTAGAAAATTTAGAAAACATTCAAATATGTCAGAAAATTTCAAAAACATTCAAATATGGCTGGATAAAGCCAAAACATTAGAAAACTATCTCATAGAAAATACAAAAACAATAGAACATTGTTTCCCAAAAAATCCTAAAAAACAACATAAAACGCATCGAAAAATGGTCTCACAAAAGCATTGTATTTCTTTGTTTTCTTATTTGTTTGTTTGTTTCTTTCTTTTCCTGCTTGTATGTTATGTATAATGTGTTGCTTAACATACTATTTCCAATTGATATTTTGTTTCTTATATTAGATTCATTCTTGCTTTTTAATACTTAATGTGTTTTGTATGCTTGTATATATTTGTACATAATTATGTTGTCAATTTGTTTAGTGTGTAAATTCGGTAGATTTTTTTAACTTTTACGTGTGTTTGTTTGTTACTTGTACATTTTTTTTTATCACATCATCATCTATATCATCACATACAATATATATCTCATCAATAACGACTAAGACACATAATCATGAAAATAACATCCAACATATATGCTAAGATAACTATCATCCTACCATATCACCAACGGGGAAATAGGGACTGCCTCTTGTCCCCCCCAAACCAATATCAAAAATAAATAATGTGGACAATCTCAAGTATCTCATAAAAAACAATGTGATATCATCTAATGGTATCTCATAAATAAAACACATGTGATACAATCATACATCATGAATAAAATTACATCATCATATACATATAAATATGTCAAAATATCAATGTGCATATACAATGTATCTCTGTAAAAAATAACTAGATACAAAGTATGCCATCATGGGCATGGATCAAAAATGTGCCTTCACATTGACGAATAACCAAAAACAATACATATACATCATCTAAAAAAATGTTCCTTCATATCAAGGTGTACATTAAAAAAATATATACCTATAAATACATCGTCAATAATCAAGTCATCCTTGGCTCTTTCCTTCTCATGGACTACCTCACCTAGGTGGTGGCATCTGTTGTATTAAGGGACCATGTATAGACCTCACTGACTGATATGTCCTATGTGATCTGGATCCGGACCGGATAAAAGATAAATAACTGAATGGAATGACCCTCTGTTCCTTTGGGACAAC
The DNA here is from genome assembly GCA_019776745.2 of Taxus chinensis. NCBI lineage: Eukaryota > Viridiplantae > Streptophyta > Pinopsida > Cupressales > Taxaceae > Taxus > Taxus chinensis. The sequence continues at coordinate 815,322,985 of CM034149.1, forward strand.
CACATGGTATAGAGCCTTGTAATGATTAGTCTCACTACAAGTTGTGGCAAAATCATGAAATACATGTTGTACACCTGATGTCATGGCCACCTGTCTGAGTGAAGTACGCTCTACATTAATTTTTTTCACATCTTCCTGAGTCTAGATCCACTCTACAACTAATTATATATACTTTGTGGCTAGTTGATCTCTTTTAGTTTGAAATTTATCCCATTGAGCGGTTACTACTGCAAAACGGCTGAATCCCCACCAATCCTAATAATATACCTAGGAGGTGAGGGTGTCCTGTAAGGTGCTCTCCATCCCTTACCTGATGGACTATGTGATAGTGTCCCCCATCCATCTCCACCTCCAACTCTACCTACCTATCCACCTCCTCCATCCCATATATCTTTAGGATCCCATCCATCTCCATCTTCACGTCCAACTCCTCCACCTCCACCTCCACCTCCCCCGTCCCTAGGTGGAGTGTGTGGTGGACTAGCCATATGCAATGACAACAAGGGAATGTGTGGTATCTATGCCTGTGGGCCAACCTATTGTACTGGGCCCTATGGGCCACTTTGTTGTAAAGGAATCTATGTTACAACTTACTAAACAATAACCTGAGGTTACATTGGAAACTGTTGTTGTGACGGGTCTTTTCCATAACCCTATCCCTGATCTTAGGAACCTTGATGTAGTAACTATAGAGATTTGGCTCTATGAGATCTACCTTATAACCCCTCTATAGCTACCGCTATCCTTGCTACAATGACGACCTGTGGAATCATAAGTCTTCCTAGGAGAACTATGATATACCACCCATGATAATCAGTTGTCTCCCCTAGATCTACAATGTTTCGTAGGGGCACCCAAAGCTGTGGTACCATTTAATTAAAGCTCTCTTAGGCTTGTGTTGTTTGATAAGAAGGCCAATGTCAAAAGTCTCTCTAGAGCGATGATCATACCACATCTCATCACATGGGATACCTGGCATATGATCAAATTGTTTCTAAACACAATCCACCCTATACCATTCTATGATATAATCATGGATTCCAATAAATAATTGCTCCATTGTTGCTACACTTAACTCCATGACATCCTCAGGACACTGATATGTTCTATAAGGGTGTCAAGTCACTCTACACAACTATAACTCATCAAATGTGTGATGATAGTAATTGTTATCTCCAATGTGGCCTTAAATGTTGTCACCAATCGACACTCATCCCATCATCAAAGGATTATCTGGAGCCTAAACTCTAAGAACTCCTGCAGAGAGACCAATGGCAATATGGTCACATGCCCATATCTAAAAAAGAGTGGCTAGACCCACGGTCTTCTAACCGTGGTAACTAATAAGATGAAAATCCTAGTATCAGTGTAAAACTATACATTGTCCCCAACAATATCTCTCTCCATTGATCAATCCATGAATCACTCCAATAAATCCCAATGGAAAATAGGTACCCTTCTTTTCATGTAACAAAATTCCACTAATAAAAGCCATCAAATATACAACTACACAAGATAGCCGTTGATCCTAAAAGTAGTTGTATGACCACACTTCCATACCCTTTCGGGGTATGTTCTTAAGGCCAAACATCTCTACAAGACACTATGTAATATGGGAAGCATCCCTTTCATACTCTATTAGTCATCCCTGGATTGAAACTTTGAGAATCCGCCACACATCCTCTAATGTTATGGTCATCTCTCCAATAATGAAGAAAAATAAATGAATCTTGTTGTGTCATCGCTCAGCCAAGGATTTTATTAGGCTATAATCCAGTGTAATCTGTGCCATTTGTGCCACGTATGAAAGTATAGTAGCCTCTAGGGTAATGTCTAGATAGGCCCTATCCCACCACCCAAAGGTCACCTCGAAAGAGTGCAACCTTGCATGTCACTCCCCTGCCTCCAAGAAAGGAAGGTCACCCTAAAGGATAAAGAAACACACTCATTAACTTCATTTCTTCTAAGAAATTCATCTAATTTTATTCTATTTTTACCCCTACGTTCTTCCAAAAATATACTAATTTCTTCTAAGGTAGCCTACAACTAATTTTTGTCCCACCCACACTTTCTTGTCAATGCATGCATGCTTCTTATAGCACAATCATGCCTCTGACAGAACATGCGTGCTTGTTTAAGTGCATATGTTACCTCATTTGGTGCATGTGTGTCCACGCATTTTCCTATACACTTTTTCATGAATGTTTACAAAATTTGGTGCATGCATGCCCACATGCTTTTCAAGTTATGCCCTAGCATATACGTGCCCCTTCTGGTGCATGTGCGCCCACATCTATGCTAATTAATTAACCCCGTCACCTGTGTGACCCCTCCCTAGTGAATGCGTATCCCATCCATGCATGTGTGCCCTTGATAATGTATGCATGCCCCAAGGGTCACGCGTATGTTGTCATGTGATTTCCTACCCCTTAATAAATGCTAATAAATGACTCAAAATGATTATTTTTTCTTTACATACCTGGAGTCCATTTCCATGTGGCTACATGTACTCTCAAACAATGTATGTGCACCTCATTCGGACGTGAACTTGAGCCATCTCTTCTGCATGTCAGAGCAAGATCAATATAAAATTTTGTAAGAATTTGGTAATAAATAAATACTCACGATATTTTACCCCCCCAGGTGCATTTTTTCCCACCGCGATGGTCAAGAGGCGTAATTTGACCGTTGTGATGGTTGCGTTTTATTCTACTACATGCTGCAATACTTATTTTTAATAAATGATCATTTTTCCCTTGTTTTTATCCTGTCGAGGCATATGTTTTACTACCTGACAACCATTTCTTCACCTTGAGACATTTTTATTTCTTTCAGGTAATATTCTCTCCAATATTTCTTCTAAAAAAATATAAAAATCTTAAACATTCAAAATAAATCAAAAATATAAAAATTGGCAAAAATTCAACAATCCAAAAACATAGTAAAATCATTTAAAAATCCAAAAAATTAGAAAACACATTTTTTTTCAAAAAAAAATGGAAATCACACAACTGAAATCGGTGTCAAATTCATTTTACTTGAACATCAAAAATTTTCGTACAAAGCATATTTTTTTGAATCTCACCCATTCTTGTACGTGACTTGTAGATCATTTGGATCTACCCTCCATCAACAATTTTTTTTTTGCTTATTAACTCTATTTTAGTTTACATGAATGCATTGCTTGGGGTAGTATCTTAGGGCATGATTGATTTTTCACTAGAATACTATGTACTTCTCTTATTCACCTCACATGTATCTTGGTTTGGGGTGCCATTCTTAACCCTTGTTAATTCACATAGGTCATAATCACAACTTGATAACAAAAAAATTGTACAACTATCTTGAACGTTGTTTGTGTTGGTGTCGAAACGTAGCACCCCTAGGACTCTACAACATGATGGGTTGGGAATCTCAGTGCGATTGCACAACATGGATCTTTTCTCAAATGTGGGACCTTGCAAAATCGGAAAAGCTCTCTGGATGAAGGTCAGCTCCTATTCCTCTGTTCAGATGCACGAATAAAACGTAGAGGGTTTACCAAAAAACCTAATCTAACTTTCCAAGGAGACAGGGTAGAGAATGCATAAAAATAAAACGTAAACTATGGAGGTGATGCACCGAGGAATGTTAAACACTCGCTTTGCAAATTTAACACAGACCACAGAGATGCAATACAAACATCATGCACAAGTAACCAAACCGCAATAAGAGATCAAAATGGCAATAACGAATACATGAGAGGGTCGAAAAATCAATCACAAACATATATATATATATATTATTGCTCAAGAGTCGATACAATACATTGCAGTGGCCAAGAGGCAGAAGAAGAACTGGTATTACAACCCGTATGGGAGGTTTGAAAACTCCACGAATTCTCTTGCAAGCAAGGGAAGAAAGGGGGATGCAAAACAAAAATTTCCAACCATGAGAAAAAGCCCCTCCTTCCAATTTATATGAGGAAAAAATGAGGGAGAAGAGAATGATTTGAATTCTGCCCCCAACCACCTCCAAGACTGCACCTAACCCATCATATTATGGCAGTAGGTGAGGATCTCAACAAACCAACAGTGGCGAAGTGTATTTTACATTTTTTAAGAACTTGTTCCCACCCAATTAAAGATATCCAGTCGTAGTTGGGTAGAGGACGCCGAGAGCTTTATGAAAAGTCCAACCTTGTGTGAATCCAAGCTCCCTGCAAAAAGTTATGGCGATCTGAATATTTCCTGCGTCAGGGTCTTCTGCCTGTCGGGTTCGGGGTTCTCCTCTGCATTTGCATCAGGTTTGGAGGATGCCTCGACATGTGTTTGATGCTTGTGTTTTCCCAAAACCCGCTTCCGCCAGTATTTCCAAGATTTCCTTTGTTTCAGGGTTAGAAAATGGACCTGCATGTGCATCGGGTTTGGAAGATGGCTCGACATGTTTTCGCCCCATGCTTCCCCGACTTGTTTTTCCAACTCCAAGACCCGATTTTCCTAGGAAGTGTTTCGGGTTTGTGGAACTCTCAAGCATCGGGACATCCCTTGTAATTTGCATGCTTCATGTCTCATGTTTCCAGAAACTCGAAACCCGATTTTCCTTTATGTCGGGTTTTCTAACCCCTCCGACATATCTTCTTTGTTGTCGGGTTTTCTAACCCCTCCGACATATCTTCTTTGTTGTCTATATATTTACCCGAGGATAAATATATACAAAAATTTGGCGACTCATGGGGTTACCTACCTGCTAGGTAGAAGATCAATGGCCTTTTAGCGATCTATTGGGCATGGAGTCATAAGCAACCCTGAAACCAACCTGATATCTGATCCCAAGCCTAATACTGCAACTCCTTCTCCGAGAGCACGCTGAACTATAGAAATCCAACCCAAGAGCAACAAAACCTGTGCCAAAGCACTTAGGGAAACTGAAACCTAACTACAACAAGATAATGTGCATACACACTTAGAGGAATTGAAATCTAGGCTAATATTTACAAGGGTAAATCTTTTTCTCTTTTCAGTAGCAATGTTTAAGATAGATTTCGTTGATTGGAATCGGGAGTTCTTCTCCGTCCAATGTAAACAATTGGAAGGCATTGCTATTCTTACATTCCATGACCATGTAGGGGTCACTCCAAATGGCATCAAACTTGGAATGCCTTCCTGGTTTTTCCCGATCTGCATCCCATTTCAGAACTAGGTCCCCTTCTTGGAAGGTCCTTGCTCTTGCTTTCTTATCAAACCATCTTTTCACTAAGGCCTGATCTTTCTCAATTGTTTGAACTACATGTTCTCTAATTTCTGCCAATTCCATCAACTTTGCATACTTGGCCTCCATTGGTTCAAACTCAGCCAACTCCAACTGCTTCATGAACTCCAATACAGGTAGTTCTAATGATATAGGTAATACTGCCTCTTTTCCATAGACCAACTTGTAAGGGGAATTACCTGTATACCTCTTTGGTGTTATTCTGTCAACCCATAATTCTGATTTTAGCTTGGTATGCCATGTTCTTTGATTTTCATCCAGAGTCCTGATGATTCTTAGCAAATTTTTATTCGTGGACTCTGCCTGTCCATTACCCTGTGGGTAATAATTAGAAGAGGTGCTCAAGTAGATTCCATTCTTGACAGCCCATTATGTAATCTTGGAACCTACGAATGCCAATGCATTGTCTGATAAGATAGTGGCTGGCACACCGAACCTGGTCACTATTCCTTCATAAAATTCTAGTATATTAGACTCGTTTGCCTCTTTGAGCGCTACTGCTTCAGTCCACTTGGTGAAGTAGTCTGCTGCCGTGAGAATCCACTTGTGGCCTTGGCTTGAGTTTGGATTGATGACCCCGACGAAGTCCAATCCCCATTGCATAAATGGTTGGTCAACCAAAATTGGGTGCAATGGAAGTGCTGCTAGTCTTTCTTTGCCTGTGAAGAGTGCACATTTCTTGCACTTTCTTATCCATGTGTAACAGTCACTGAACACTGTGGGCCAATAATACCCTGCCTTCATTATCTTGAGAGTTGTTACTTGTGGGGGAAAATGTCCTCTAGAATCTCCATCGTGAAAATCTCGTGACACCCTCTCAATTTGACCTGTCCCGATGCACCTCAATAGAACTCCATTGATGTCTTTCTTGAACAAAACACCATCAACAAGCACATATGGAATAGCTTGTAATCTAAAGTATCTTCTCTTTGCTTTGCTCATTTCTGGAGGGCATAGTCCTGTCTATAGGAAGTGTATCATATTCTGAGTCCAACAAGGAGTAGGCACTATCGACACTAAAATTTTCCTCCGTAATTTCTATTTCATTAATGTATGTATTAGGAATAGGATGTTGTTAAGTATAATTAGTAGTAGCGTCTAATAGAAGATAACAGCGCCGTCAGTACAGTGCTGCCAATAATGTGGAGTACGGTAACAGTCAAAGTACAATAGGAATGTTGTAAAAAGTAAATATTTGTCGTAAGTGGTCCGGTAATGTCAAAATGTCAAAGTTTGGGTAATTAGAGAAGTAGGGTCTACATGATTAGGAATTAGAAATATTATATTGGTAATAAGGACAAGGAGTGAGGTCATAAATATTTTGTGTATTTTATTTGTAAAAAGTCTAAAAATGTGGAACCCATGTAAAATGATAAGGTTTATCTTATCTTAGAAGATAAGCTTACATGTACAGATAAGAGTTAAGGTATGGAATATGATTCGTCAGAGTGGATTTCTTATCCTATCTTAGAGATAAGATGGATAAGCCTGGAAGTTCTATAAATAGAGAGGCTACCCCCCTCATTTAGCATAGAAAGAAGTAGTGAGAAATATTGTAGGAAGTGTGCAAGGGAAGCCATCAGTTAAAGGTGTGTTGAAGAAGCCATCGAGAGGTGTAATTGTAAAGTTTCTCCCATAGTCTTGTTGAAGTACCTCATGGGTGAGATTGTAACAATTTCATGTTAATATTATAATTTACTTTGATATTTCAGGTTTGTCATTATTCCGTCTTATCATAGTCGATGGTATTCTTGTGTTCGGTTGTTGTTTTGTTTCCAGATTACATCCACCAAACTAAAGGCTGTGCATTAGTAAATAATCATAGCACAAGGAGTTCCCGGTGAAGAATTATCATAATGCCGGATTGGTGATGACATTTTGGTTCCGTTGCCGGGACCATTCCTCGTTGGTGGATTTTCTGGAGAGATATTCCCACTTAGTCAAAAATCAATTGGAGGGTAACCTTGTTTTTACTGTGCATAGTAGTTACCATGGTAAAGTCATTTTTACCATGAATAGTAGTTACCATGATAAAGTCATTTTTGCTGTGAATAGTATTTATCACAGTAAAGTCACTTTTTACCGTGAATAGTATTTACCGCAGTAACTTCACTTTTTACCATGAATAGTGTTTACCACAATAAAATCAGTTTTTACTGTAGTAAGTCAAGTTTTACCATAGTTTACCATGGTCATTTCTATAGTAATTCCAATTATTTGTGCACATAAGTCTTGTTGATTGTACTTGTGGGTTGGTATTTCACGGTGGTTACTTTTGAAAATGGGAAAGATTCATGTTTTTTCAGCTCAATCTAACGAAGATGCTTCTTCTTTCATTCAAGAGTTTAAACGATCTTGTATTTGTAATGGCCTCATAAGAAGGGAACAATGGACTGAATTTTTTCCTACCTTTTTGGATGGTTCAACACTTAGGTGGTTTGAAACACTAGGTGATAATGTGAAAAATTCATGGGATTTATTAACTGAAAGTTTTCTTGAAGAATTTGGTGAACAACAGAAATATGCAGATCTCATGATCGAGATCACAAAGCTATCCCAAGGAGAGAAGGAGAAGATAAGGGATTATCATGCTCGTGTTCTAGAGCTAAGGAGGAAGCTCGATGCCCAGATCCGGAAGGAAGGACTAGCGGATGGGTTGATGAATGGCGTGGTTAATCTCCTCTATAAGCACTTCATTCTTGGGATGAAGCCAGAGATCAGACAACGAGTGAAGTATGACCCCCCAGCTACCATTGAACAAGCAAAGGAGATTGCAAGAAGGCAAGAAGAAAGCATGGAAGAGGAGCCCAAAGAAATTGTTGTTAAAGTAGAGCCTACACCAGCACCTTTGGTCCAGAATCCACAACCACTCCCGGTGAGCACAAATATTTCTCCTAGTACATCTACTGAGTATGAAGATCTACTTAGGAAGATGGACCAGTTAACTATTAATCTTCTTCAAGGAAAGGAATTTAGTTCTCAGGGAGGAGATAGAGGTCCAAAAAGAAATATTTCTGAAGTTGTTTGTTATGGTTGTTATAAAAAGGGTCATTATAAGTATAATTGTCCAGATAGAGCTTCTACATCTAGTACAAGAGATAATGATAAAGGAAAAGCACCTGTGAATTCTCTTGATGTAGTAGATAAGAGTAGAAATAATGAAGTAGATGTGTTTGTAACAAAAAGAAAGAAAGAAAAAGATAATCAAGATGGAACTGATCCTAAGAAGATGAAAGGAGAAACTAGTAAGAAACATAGGAGAAGAAAGTTGGGTGTGCAGGATTTTCTGATTTCACAGGGGCAAGGACCATACTCCATCTTGGAATATCTGTCCAAAAGGCCTACAAATATTACATATGGTCAACTCTTGGCTATGTCTTCTGAGAAGAGGTGGGAGTTGCGAGGTGGACTCAATGCTCGAAGAAGGAAGGAGGTTGAGGTCCCTGTTTTGGAGGCAGAGGCAGATCCCTATGCTCCACAAGCTGAGGTATTATGTAATGGTATTTCAATTCATGATGTCTTAGTTGATGGAGGTGCTGCAATTAATGTAATGACCGAGTCGTAATGAATATGTTGGGTTTAAAAATTGATCGCCCTTCAACACTTATGTTAAGGTCATTAAATAAGGGAAAAACTAAACCAGAAGGTGTAGTTTCAAATGTGGCAATATCTGTTATGGGTGTTGTATGTGTGGTAGACTTTCAGGTGATGAAAAATGGTACTGTTGCATACCCAATGCTGCTGGGAAGACCATGGATAAGGAGAGTTCATGCAAGAAACTACTGGAATGAAGGTTTCATGACACTTGGACGTGGTAGAGAGAGGGTGAAGATAAATGTGATCCCTCGACATCATAAGGCAGAACCTGTGGATTCAAGTGATGAAACTGATGATTGGACATCCTCTGATTACTCTAGTACCAATGAAGTGGACATTGAAGATGAAGAAAGTGAGGTGGATGTTTCAGTCATGGATATCCTTCCAGTCACACCAACTCATGACCCCATAAAATTATCTGAAGAAGAAGTTGATGATCATCTCCAACAAATAAAGATTGGTGATGCGGTGATGGAGAGTGAGAAGGAATCCTACCTCCAGCTCTTTCGAAGGTACATACACCTATTCACTTTTGATTACAAGGAACTCCGTCAAGTAAGCTGGGTAGAACATTGTATTGAGCTGGTAGATGGTGCTAAGCCCATAAAGCAAATGCCATATAGAATGAATCCTAATTTTTCCAAGACTGTAAAAGAAGAAATAGATAAGTTGCTTGATGCAGGATTCATATTTGCTGTGGAGAATTCAGAATGGGTTTCTCCCATTATGATCTCAATAAAAAAGAATGGGAAGCTACGTATTTGTGTTGATTACAGGAAGCTCAATAAGGCAACAAAGAAGGATCATTACCCTCTTCCATTTTCAGATCAGATCTTGGACAAAGTAGCTGGCCAGGAGTGCTATAGTTTTGCTGATGGATATAGCGGCTACAACCAAGTTCCTATAGCAGAGAAAGATCAGCTGAAGACCACGTTCACCACTCCTTGGGGAATGTTTGCTTATAGAGTTATGCATTTTGGGTTGTGTAATGCTCTGGCAACATTCCAGCGTTTGATGAATAGGGTGTTCGAACCCTACATTGGGACCTTCATCAGAGTATTTCTGGATGAGTTTTGCATTTATGGGAGCAAGTTGGACCACCTACACCAGATGGAGTCAGCATTTCAAAGGTTAGATGAAGCACAAGCCTCACTAAACCCTACAAAGTGTGTCTTTGGATGTTCTAAAGGCGTTTTGTTAGGGCATGTTGTATCCAGAGATGGTATTGGTACTGATCCTGATAAAGTTTCAAAAATCAAAGATTTACCATTTCCTATGAATAGAAGTAAGTTGAGATCATTTTTAGGCCATGTGGGTTACTATAGAAGGTTCATCAAGAATTTCTCAAAGATTGCACAGCCACTAACCCAGTTCTTGAAGAAGGATGTTACTTATGAACCAGGAAATAAGGCGCATGAATCTTTTGGACAACTGAAGGAAGCCTTGGTGTCTTCACCTATTTTGAAGAATCCAGATTGGAGCAAGCCATTCATTGTGTACACTGATGCCTCAGATGCAGCACTAGGAAGTACTTTGAGCCAAAAGGATGAAAATGGGAATGAACATCCAATTTACTTTGGGAGCAGACAAATGAGTAGTGCTGAGGTAAACTATACTGTAACTGAAAAAGAGGCTCTGGCTATCATTTTTGCTGTAAAGAAGTTTAGAAATTACTTGCTAGGGTAGAAATTTATAGTTGTAACAGATCATCAGGCTCTGAAATATATTGTCAATAAGCCTAACCCATCAGGGAGGATAGCAAGATGGATAATTTTGCTACAAGAATTTGAATTTGATATTATAGATAGGCCAGGAAAGAAGCATGTCAATGCAGATGCACTCTCTCGAGCCTATGATGGTTTAGGATCATCTTGTGATGATGATGATTTTCCTGATGCAGCATTGTTCTCCCTTGACACAATCCCTAGTGAATACATAGATATTTGGAATTATCTGAATGAATTCAAGTTTCCTGATGGTGCCAATGCAAATACTAAGAGAAAGATTACTCAAGCCAGTCGTCCATATTCTATTCTGCATGGAGCATTATTTCGAATAGGACCTGATGGATAGTACAAGAGGGCAGTTGGACGTGATCAAGGAAAGGAGCTGCTAGAAGAATTCCACAATGGTACATGTGGAGGGCACTTCTCTGGACAACTTACAGCAAGAAGGATCTTGGATGCAGGTTATCACTGGCCCACTCTTTTTAAAGATTGTTATAATTATTGTAAGACATGTGATATTTGTCGAACACATGGTAACCGTAAGACTTCATCAGCTCCATTATGTCCTATTCTTCCACTTGGTCCCTTTGAAAAGTGGGGTATAGACATTGTAGGTCCACTTCAAACTACATCACGCCAAAATAAGTATATTGTAGTTGCCACAGATTATTTAACCAAGTGGGTTGAAGCTAGGCCATTGAAAACAGCTTCCATGGATGAAGTGGCAAGGTTCATATATGAACGCATTGTCACCAGATTTGGTTGTCCATTAGAAATTGTAACAGATCAAGGAAGCCACTTCATTAATGAGGTGGTAGAAGCCCTAGTCAATAAGTTTTCTATTAAGCACAGGAAGGCAACAACATACAAGCCAAGCACAAATGGACAGGTGGAACGAACAAATTTTGTGCTGTGTCAAATTCTAGCAAAAGATGCAGCCTTGCAGGTACATAAATGGGATAAAAGGATTCATGCAGCATTGTGGGCATATAGGGCAACATCAAAGTCAACAACAAGATACTCCCCATTTCAGTTGGCCTATGACATTGATCCAGTTCTTCCTATTGAGTTTGATATTCCCACTGTGAGAGTTATGAAAAATGAAAGGATGGATGAAAGTGATTCAGTAAAAGAAAGGTTGGTACATCTTCATTTGCTAGAGGAAATGAGGGAAATAGCAAAGGATACAAGCCATAAGAAGAAAATGAAGCAGAAGGAATACTTTGATCAAAAGATCCGATGGTCTCCATTTCATGTGAATGACTTAGTTCTAGTATATGATTCCAGATACAAAAAAAGAAGACAGAGAAAATTTCTTCCAAAATGGATGGGGCCCTACAAAATAGTAGCTGTGAATGAAAATGGTACGTACCGACTGGAGGAATTGGATGGTACTCCCATTACGAAATGGGTCAACCACGACAAGTTGAAGATTTTTCAAGCACCAGAATAGTCTACTCCGAGGACGGAGTAGAAGCTAGGAAGGGGGAAGATGTCGACACTAAAATTTTCCTCCGTTATTTCTATTTCATTAATGTATGTATTAGGAATAGGATGTTGTTAAGTATAATTAGTAGTAGTGTCTGATAGAAGATAACAGTGTCGTCAGTACGGTGCCGCCAATAATGTGGAGTACGGTAACAGTCAAAGTACAATAGGAATGTTGTAAAAAGTAAATATTTGTCGTAAGTGGTCCGGTAATGTCAAAATGTCAAAGTTTGGGTAATTAGAGAAGTAGGGTCTACATGATTAGGAATTAGAAATATTATATTGGTAATAAGGACAAGGAGTGAGGTCATAAATATTTTGTGTATTTTATTTGTAAAAAGTCTAAAAATGTGGAACCCATGTAAAATGATAAGGTTTATCTTATCTTAGAAGATAAGCTTACATGTACAGATAAGAGTTAAGGTATGGAATATGATTCGTCAGAGTGGATTTCTTATCCTATCTTAGAGATAAGATGGATAAGCCTGGAAGTTCTATAAATAGAGAGGCCACCCCCCTCATTTAGCATAGAAAGAAGTAGTGAGAAATATTGTAGGAAGTGTGCAAAGGAAGCCATCAGTTAAAGGTGTGTTGAAGAAGCCATCGAGAGGTGTAATTGTAAAGTTTCTCCCATAGTCTTGTTGAAGTACCTCATGGGTGAGATTGTAACAATTTCATGTTAATATTATAATTTACTTTGATATTTCAGATTTGTCATCATTATGTCTTATCATAGTCGATGGTATTCTTGTGTTCAGTTGTTGTTTTGTTTCCAGATTACATCCACCAAAATAAAGGCTGTGCATTAGTAAATAATCATAGCACGAGGAGTTCCCGGTGAAGAATTATCATAGTGCCGGATTGGTGATGATAGCACATCATCATTTTCATGTTCTTGACCATCCTGTAGTACCAAGACAGTCTCTTTTTCATCAACTACTTCAAACTGTTGATTCAAGGCTAGCTGTTCACATAGTCCCTTTCCACGTACTAGTTTAGTGACCTTGATCTCGATGTCATATTCCATGACAAGAGTGATCCATCCTGCACGTTTCGCATTCAGATCCTTGTTTAGAAGGAATTCCTTGACTCCCGCATGAGAGACTAACAATTGGATTTTGTTGTTTGAGACTAGGTGCTTGAATTTCTTTAAGCTCCTGATCACTGCAAGGACATGCTTTTCAATGAAAGAGTACCTAGTTTCGTATTCCTCCAAGCCTTGACTGAAGAAAGCAACTGGTTGTTCTAATCCTTCTTTGTTTTGTTGTACCAGGATTGCAGAAATTGTGTCTCCACCACCGAAGGCATATAGCACGAAGTCCTTGGAGAAGTTTGGATTGACGAGAGTTGGGGCTTGAGATATAGCCTCTTTTATTGCCTCAAAACTTTCCTTTCCTTCAGATTTCCACTTAAATGCTATGCTCTTCTTTAACATCAACGTTATTGGCTTTACGAGAGCTGCAAAGTTTGGAACAAACCTGCGGACGAAATTGATCCTTCCTAAGAAGCTTTGAAGAGCCTTCTTGTGACTTGGCAATGGCAATGCTTGAATTGCTTCAACTCTTTCTGGGTCAATCGTCAACCCCTCCTTTGAAACAATATGGCCTAGAAGTTTTCCCTCGTGAGCCAAAAATATGCATTTTTTGGGATTCAATGATACCCCAAATCTTCTACATCTCTGAAATACTTGCCTCAAATGAAAGAGGTGATCCGCTGCATTTTTTGAGAATACAGTGATGTCGTCAAGATATATTAGAACCATTTTGTTGATCAACCCCTTAAATGCCATATCCATTTCCCTTTGGAAAGTGGCCCCAACATTTGATAGCCCAAATGGAATCTTCTTGTAGGCATAGGTCCCCCATTTGGTGGTGAAAACCGTCTTGAATTGGTCATCTTCTTTCACCATCACCTGATTATACCCTGAGTAGCCATCTAGGAGAGAGAATCTCTCTGAACTAGATACTACTTGCAATATTTGTTCCATTGAAGGAAGCGGGTAATGGTCTTTGAGAGATGCCCTATTGAGGTCTCGGAAATCTACACACAACTTGATTTCTCTGCTCTTCTTTCTGACCGGAACCAAGTTTGCAAACCTAGCGTGAGTGCTTAATTGGAAATATAATGCTTGCCTCTATTAGCTTGTTTAGCTCTTTCTTCATTAGAGGCTCAATGTGAGGGTTGACTGGTCTCTGCTTCTGCCTGATGGGTTTAGCATCTAGATCCAATTCTATGGTATGTTGTGCCAACTTCGGATTGAAACCTCTCAAGTCTTCATAGCTCCAAGCGAAGACATCTGGAAATTCTTGGCAAAGCTGTATGAAATCTGATTTCTCTTGCTCAGTGGCCACTTTACCAATTTGAAGTGTTTTTCCTTCCCCAACTAGAATTGGCTCTGAATCTTCTCTCTTGACCTATATTTAGCCTTTTCCTTATGAAACTGGTCGTTAGGGTTGAAGATAGACTCCAACGTTACTAAACCCTTAGGAAGCTTGTTTGTCTGTAGCTGCACTACTTGATCCCCATACTGCTGCTCTAGCCTATCCTAATTTCTAGCTGAGAATTCAGCTTCTTCTTGTAAAAAATTGACGATTTGTTGATCGTTCTCAAACACTTGCCAGCTTGTGTTATTATTTGGAACTGCTGGCCTCACAATCACATGGATATGTGGTTGTGTTTTTTCCCTTCTGAGGTTGTCAACCACATCAAATGTTGCTCCAACTGCTGCAAGCCTATCTGCGACTTCATTTTTCTTCTTGGGTATGGACACAATGTTGAAAGCTTCGAAATCCTCAATGAGGTCCCATACCCTATTCTTGTAGCTCTTTAGCAGGTCATTCTTTGTAGCATGTTGTCCCCTAACTTGGTTGATGATTAGCTCGCTATCTCCAAACACCTGCAAGTTCTTTATGCCCTTTTTCCTGGCCCAATGAAGTCCATGAATCAAGGCCTCATATTCAGCCGTGTTGTTTGAACAGGAAAACTAGAAATGAAAAGTTGAAAAATATTTGATGTCTTGTGGTGAAATTAACATTGCACCACCTCCAGCACCTTGTCTGCTTCTCGAACCATCAAAAAATAATTTCCAAACTTTTCTTTCATCCTTTTGTTCAGGCTGAATGATGTTGGGAATGGGTGAATTTTCTTCGTGCACACAATACACGCCTAATTCAGATTCTTCAATTTCCTTGTATGGGTCAAATTCATGACTCTTGTTTGCCCATTCATCCAAAGTCAAATCAGGAATTCCCTCGACCTTAGTACCTACTTCTAGATCATTTGAACAATCCTCCTAATCAAAAGCTGAGCAATTTGCATTGATAGGACCTGGTACATGAGGCTCAATATGGAAATTGGCAATTGGTTCTGACTTGATTGTTGCTTTGGCCCCATACCTTGTCCTGAAAATCATGTGCGACCAATCTGCAGATAAATATCCACTGATTTTTGCAGTGAATTCCCTTGATAGACACAACACAAAGAGTGGCAGAAGGTCAATTACAGACACATCTTGTAGAAACTGTAACATTAGGACATGAATGTAGTGTTAGGCTTAACCCCTTGATGACCCCAACTGTTCCCACTGCCGTTCCATCTAGTTATACTACTCCTTTCAGCACTGGATCATACTTCAAACCCAGTTGATCCGCTATTTGCTTCAGCATCACTGAACTACTTGCCCCTGAGTCTATCATGCAGTTGTGAACCAAGTGGTTTCCAATAATCAACGAAACATAGAATGGTGGAGGCTTCAAATTTTTGCTTGTCTGGCACCCATCCTGTTGCACTGCATTAGTGAGAACTTTCTCATGTCCTTGGTTTGATACATTTGTGGCAGACCAATTAGCCATTGCAGCTTGCAAAAAATCTTGTTTCCCTGGGATCGCCAGTGATTCCCACATGGAAATGTTCACATGTGTCTTCTTCATTTGATCAATGATGTTGAAGGGGGATGAATTGTCCTTTTGTTGTCCCTTACTTGGTGCAAACTTTTCTGGAGCTTGAATAGGTGTATGTGTTGCTACAACAGGTACCTTAGGTTGATTTTGCACATTCAGAGCTGCGTTTGGTCTACTGACCCCTTGTTGTGTAAGAGTGGGTTGAGAAACAACTAGATTAGACGGTTGTCCCTCTTCTATGCTTCTCTTCTTTGACCATGTGTTGGCAGCCACGCCTTGAAAAGGTTGTTGGTTAACTCCACATAAGTCTTCCGTTTGCCAATTGGCCAATGTGGTTTCTGTTTGAGGTCCTTCTTGTTGTGTTTCTTGTAGCTGGTTCCCTTCTTGGCTTGGTTCTTGAGGCACACCAATGATTTGCACCATCAAGGCCTGATTCAGTGCACCATTGAAACATGCTGACTGATTGTGGGGTAGATTGCAAGGGTAACACTAGTTGTACTCTTGTGCCATGTTGTTTTGTGTTGGAACCAAGGCTCTTGAGGATGTTGTTGCATTTGGATCATACAGTCGAAATGGCCTGGCAGCTTGAGGTTGTCCCTGGTTTTGGTTTTGATTTGTAGCCTGAGCTGGTGGTCTATTCTGTTGGTATGAGGGCCTAGCCTGGTACTGCGCTTGAGGCTGATATGGTCTAGCACTTTGAGCTTGCTGTCTTTTGATAGTCACTAGCTCATTTCCAAGGTTTTGTAGCTGTTTCATAACCTCCTGCAATTCCTTTGAAGTATTTGAAGAATTCGATGCCTCATTACTGCTTTGATTTCTAGGAGTTGGAATGGGATTCAACTCTGGTGCTTGACTGGTTGTAGGATTTCCCATATCTGGATAGAGAGGCATTGGCGGCCTTGGTGCAAGCTTACCAGCTTGGATCAAATAGTTATCTACTCTGATAGCTATGTCATAGGCCCCTGGAAGCGTTGTCCCTCCCATTGATTGGATCATCATGGCTATGTCTGAATTTATAGCCTTTAAGAAATAAAGGAATGCTCCTTCGGCAGTTGGCCTAATAGCTATTGGAATCCTGTCCCATGTCCGTTGGAATCTAAAGTTGAAATCTATCATTTGTTCGTTAGGAGCCCTTTTGATTGTTGTCAGTTGTTCCAATAAGGACAAATTTTCTGCCCTCTCCCCGAACTGGTTGCAAAGAGCTAAACAAAGTTGGTTCCAATTCGTAATAGACCCTGCTGTAAGGCTCCTAAACCATTGTAAGGCCTTGCCTTTGAAAGATGAAGCCAACAACTTGACTGCAACATCCATTTCATTTGTTTCGTGGATTACACATGCATTAGCAATATCCTGGATGTGATCAATAGGAGTAGTATGATTTTATCCTGTAAAATAGGGGAAATTCTTTAGCGCTGCAATTGGAATTTGGTTCTGAGCATTTAGGGCAAGTGGACTACTGCCCATGAAATTGACAAAGGGATTCAGTGGTAGATGTGCCATTATGATTGGCCTAAGAACCCTGGTTGATGCGAGAAAAGTCCTACCAGGTGGAGGTGTAGACAAAGTCCTGTTAGGTGGAGATGGTGATCTTTGTGGTCCTCTTCCTCTCCTTCCTCTGCCTGGTGATAGTTGCAAGTGGACAAATAGCCCCTCTTCTCGAGTATTAGACCTGGTTTGAATTCTTCTCATGTGCCTGGGCAACTTGCACTGCTACACCACTGAACTCTATCCCTTCGGAGTCGCCAGATGTGTTAGAGAACAAGCCTCTAAAGGCTGGATTTTGCCAAGTTACACACCAAACTTGACAATGTTGAAAATATAATTTAAAAATTGAAGGACCCAGAGGAAACAATCTTCAATCCTGAATTCAGGCCTTGTTGTGCAGCTGCGGATCCCTGAAAAGTACAGGCAGAACTCAGGTCATGTGATGCAACTCACAAAACCTGAATTGCTATGTGTCGGAACCTGGAACATGCCCGACATCCCTCAAAACCCGAATTGCTGCTTTGATGTTCTCGGACCCCGAAAACCCGAAATCACTAAATACCCAAAATTTTGAATATCAAAATATCAAAAAACTAAAGATACCCTTTTGAAGATTACCCTCAGATCTACCAACTGCTGAAATTTTGACCTGTTTTGAGCAAGATATACCCTTGAAAAATGATTTCAGAGTTCAGCCTGGAAGGAGCAAAATCTGAAATTTCAAAACTTGCAATTTCTCAGTCTGAATTTCATGAAAACTCCTTCAAATTTTGTCGAATGACCTCTTTGTCCCACCGGGCAAGCCAAAACTGTTGGTGTCGAAACACAGCACCCCTGGGACTCTGCAACACGATGAGTTGAGAATCTCAGTGCAATTGCACAACATGGAGCTTTTCTCAAGTGTGGGACCTTGAGAAATCAGAAAAGCTCTCCGGATGAAGGCTGGCTCCTATTCCTCTGTTCAGATGCACGAATAAAATGTAGAGGGTTTACCAAAAAACCTAATCTAACTTTCCAAGGAGACAGTGTAGAGAATGCATAAAAATAAAACCTAAACTACGGAGGTCATGCACCAAGGAATGTTAAACACTCGCTTTGCAAATTTAACACAGACCACAGAGATGCAATACAAACATCATGCACAGGTAACCAAACCGCAATAAGAGATCAAAATGGCAACAAAAAATACATGAGAGGGTCGAAAAATCAATCACAAACATATATATATTATTGCTCAAGAGTCGATACAATACATTGCAGTGGCCAAGAGGTAGAAGAAGAACTAGTATTACAACCCATATGGGAGGTTTGAAAACTCCACGAATTCTCTTGCAAGCAAGGGAAGAAAGGGAGATACAAAATGAAAATGTCCAACCACGAGAAAAATCCCCTCCTTCCAATTTATATGAGGAAAAAATGAGGGAGAAGAGAATGATTTGAATTCTGCCCCCAACCACCTCCAAGACTGCACCTAACCCATCATATTATGGTGGTAGGTGAGGATCTCAACAACCCAATAGTGGCGAAGTGTATTTTACATTTTTTAAGAACTTTTTCCCACCCAATTAAAGATATCCAGTCGTAGTTGGGTAGAGGATGCCGAGAGCTTTCCGAAAAGTCCAACCTTGTGTGAATCCAAGCTCCCTACAAAAAGTTATGGTGATCTGAATATTTCCTGCGTCAGGGTTTTCTGCCTATCCGGTTCGGGGTTCTCCTCTGCATTTGCATCAGGTTTGGAGGATGCCTCGACATGTGTTTGACGCTTGTGTTTTCCCAAAACCTACTTCTGCTAGTATTTCCAAGATTTCCTTTGTTTCGGGGTTGGAAAATGGACCTACATGTGCATCGGGTTTGGAAGATGGCTCGACATGTTTTTGCCCCATGCTTCCCCGAATTTTTTTTCCGACTCCAAGACCTGATTTTCCTAGGAAGTGTTTCAGGTTTGCGGAACTCTCAAGCATTGGGACATCCCTTGCGATTTGCATGCTTCATGTCTCATGTTTCCCGAAACCCAAAACCTGATTTGCCTTTATGTCAGGTTTTCTAACCCCTCTGACATATCTTCTTTGTTGTCGGGTTTTCTAACCCCTCTGACATATCTTCTTTGTTATCGGGTTTTCTAACCCCTTTGACATATCTTCTTTGTTGTCTATATATTTACCCGAGGGTAAATATATACAACAGTTTGTTTATGTGTGTTTTCCACTTGTTTCCCTATCAGGTTATCTTGTTTACTTTCTCATATTGCATTGAATTTTGTATGTTTCATTGAGTTAGTTCTTTGGCTATGAACAAATGTTTGTATTATGGATTTTCATGTCATTATACACTTTTATTGTTTGCATAAATATTTTAATAATGACCGATGATGCAGATCACTTGCAACATGATGACATAATGTGGTTTTTACATCAGTTGGATGCAATCTATATCCATCCCCTTCATCTTCCATTTCTTCCATATCACTATCTTCTATTAACACTATTCTTCCAACTCACTTGGGGCAATAAGGATCACCTGTTGTAAATAATTTCCAACAAGATCTATTAAGAAAAACATATCTTGTGCTTCACAATGAGACCCCCATGAAATTTTCAACAAAATAGTTCTTATTAGTATTATGAAGGGATCAAGGCCCACATTTATCCTCTATATCGTCGTATGTCTCCCACTACAATGGGATTTTCCCCAACTTTGGTATTTTCTCTTCATATTTTTTATTGTCATTCAACCTCTTTCATCACCCTATCAACACTCAAAGGGGCATCCTTCAATCTACTAATTTTTCTTCCATCCCTTCAAAAACATCACTTGTTCACACTTTTCTATTATCTTTGAAGTGGTTTTGCTTACGCCACCTCAAAGAGGGGAAAATGTAAACACCCAAAATTTGGTAAAGTAATTTTAACACCTAAATTTCACTAACTATCCTCTTTTCCATAAACTGACAACACTTCATTAATAACCCATGTAGTATCCAACACAATAACCTATTTCAGCAACCAATCCTAGGCGCGCTGACATAACATCTAGTCCTATCCTAGAATCCCACCCGAGGCACGTGTAGGTGCCAAGCCCCTCTTTTATGTGAGCTTTGTGAGAATGTGTTTCATTAACATAGTGATACAACATAACCAAAGAATGAGTGCATTTATCCATAGTATTTTAGATGTAATTTTATACTCCTAGGAGATATACTCTAAACACATATTTAACATGATCAATTAAAAGTAGAAAAAATCACAAAAAACATTGAGGAAACTAGTAACACCCATATGAACAATTAAATATAACACATCAGGACTCATTTCCAAAGTATTACAGAATTTCTTCATTATATATTGATGATTCAATTACAGTAGCCAAGATTACATTCAGAGGTTCCATCCATAACAAGATTTTCTCTATGTTCCAGAGCTCTCTGTTATATGTACTACATTATTCTCTTATTTCTCTCTTCTTTCTTACTCTTTTCCTCTCTTTTTTTCCTTCTAGGTATGATCCTCTATATCAAGTAGTCAAGGGAATATTATCCTAACTATTCATGATCACCTAGAAGGCCTGATGGAATGTTCTCATGTTTTCTCTACCACTACTTTGGAACCTGTCAGGTGTCACCTTGTGTTTCCTTCAATCGAGTGTCTTTAGCATGCTTTGGCTAGCTAATCCTTAACAACCTCAACCCTTTATCCTTCCATGATAACCGTAATGATTCCTTAGAATATCCTTTACCTGGACCACAAGTCTTCATAGCTTATAGCTTATCCGCATTTGTATCTGGTAACTTTTTGGTTTTATCCTTACGTGCATCTTTTTCTATTTTATCCAAAACTTTACTAATTCCTAACTCCAATCTATCATGGCGCCCCCCTTCGCACCCCTCTTAGGACTACTTTTATGTGTGCCTTCATGCCCTTTCACTGCATGCCACAAGGCTTCACACACTAGGAACTTAGTTACTTTTAGGGGTCCAACATCACCCCACACTAAACTGGTTGCCACCCTGGAAACCCTTCATGTCAGCTAAACAAAAGGATAAATCTCATCAAATGAAACCTGACAAGGTAAAACAAATGCTATCCCAAGGAATAAAGAATGGTGGCAGAAATAATTTTAGAAAATAGTTAAATAATGGGGGGATGCTTATACGACCAACTATAGGATCTCAGGGAACCCCACATTTATCTCATCCCTCAATTTCTCCCAGGCCTTTAGCTTTGATACGGCCCTTCCTGACATGTCTCTTACAATATTGGGCACCTGATCCAGGATGATCTCTCCCACTTTTCCCTTTAATGCACTGATGGTCACTCCCAACTACATGGAGACACCCTCAAACTCATCCATCTGCTCAGTGATGGAGTATCAGAGTTCTTCAATTTAGATTTCTAGCTTCTTGTGCTTAGTATTTATATTCTCTTTCTGGGTTGTGGTGTTAACAAACAGTTGCGTGTGCTCTGCCTTTTTGATGGGGGTGGTCTCTTGCAAAATTTTAAGGTCTACCTCTTCCTCCATTACACACACATTGATTATAGGCTTGCATTTCCTATAGCTATTGAAGCCCTTATTTACCATTATTTTTACTTAAGTTGGGAGAGCAAGTACTTTAACTCAGTGAGATGGGCTTCAATGACGACCTTGTTATCCTCTTTTTCTCTTGCAATTTTCACAACTGTCAAGCATGTGCCATCCTTGGTGTTAAATAGTAGCATCTGTACAAGGTCCTTAAGATATTCCATCTCATCCTTATGATCCATCCTTTCTTGGCTTACTAATGTCATATATTGTCCCAGAATGGTCTTCATGAGGACGCCATCTCGGTCGTATGCTTCCTTTGTTCACACATGTTCTCCCTTCAACCCCTGGTGTAATATTTCCATCTCATTTTCTTTTCTCTTTCATTCTGTGAGAAAGGTCCACACAGTGGCCCCCATATCTAGAATGTTTCATATCACCTCTAATGATATATTTTACAAGGTGTTACATTCCTGCTCATCTGTAAGGAGTTTAGGATCCACCACCTTATATGTGTCTCCTCTCTTCTTCCCTAGGTAAATGATCTTGATCTCAAGATCAGAGACCTCGAACTCAGGTTCATTGGCATGGCAATGCAGAGCCTACCTGAGAATCTTTCTGGTACTAGGCACACCTTTGTCTTGATCAAATAATTCCTAGCTATGCAACTTCTCTAGTGGGAGGGTGGCCTAAAATATTACGTGTAGGACCTTATTGGGGTAATCCACAAAGTCCATGTATGGGGAAACTAGTGTCCACTTCTTCCTTGTCTCTTTTCACTTTGTGATTTTCTTTTTCACCCCAGGGGTGAATCCATTTTTCACCATTTGTGATGAATTGGGAAAATTTGTAGTGTGCCCTTTTGGACACCCTATAGGCCACATAAAGGAATCTATGGTTAATGTCCTTCCACCTCTCCAATTCACCCAATTTGTAGCTAATGAGTTGGGAGGTGAACCTTAGCACTGGGTCTTGAAGATCTGTAATTACTTGAGTCCTTTCCTAATCCTCATAATTTAGCTTCTTTGTTATCTCCTTGATCTTGGCAGTGGCACATAAATCCAGTGTCGTATCTTCTCCAATATTTTGAATGCGTGTTACCATTTGAAGTAATTGGCCTATGATCCACATTATTCTTCCCACAAAGTATAAGAAGTCTTTGTTTACTCGCAACATTAACCACCTAAAAAGTGGGGTGGGTTTAGCAAAGAAGGGTAGCTCCCATAGCTGCAAAACCTTAGTCTTTTATAGTTATTTCTTCACCGAGTTGTTCACCTTAAGGTTTCCAAGCCCATCTACCTTCGGAGTGTTTGACCCAAGATCCACCCCACATCAACTTCTTGTTTTCAGTCATTATTTAGCTATACTTATTGATCTTACATTGGTATAGCTTTGAATTCCACTTCTCGGCCTTGATTACTCCAGGGGGGTACTGTATCTTTGAGTATATCTCCATTAGGTCCTCCTTTTCCACTAGTGGTTTCTTTATTCATGCCTTCTTTGGTACCATTTTTCTTTACTCTCCTTCATGCCCTAGGTGTTGTGTTTCTTTATTTTTCTCATTCAAACTCAAAAAATCCCTACTCTCTCACGTAACCTCCTTTTTGTTCCATTGTATTCTTCCCTTTGTGTTACACCACATGTATTAATATATCTTTACACAAGTTCATTGGTTTATGATTGTACTTCACATTTCTCTTCTCTGAAAAATCCATCGTCATGCTTCGAGTTCGGGAGAAGAAAATAAATTATTTAAGGAAAGGTATTTGAAATGAATAACGTTTTCTTATTTATACTTTATCAATGCCTTAGAGTCCCTTCGACCACATATCCTAAGTCAGTTTTTAATAAAACACTTTCCTTCACTTAATTTGACTTCTGCGACTTCCCCTCATGTTTCGTAGGTGTAACCTCTAGGCACTCCAACACCACTTTAGACTGCCACATACCTTATTCGCATGTATCCACATACTGAAGGACATAACATCTACGTCATCTACTAAGTAGTTCCCCATAGTGCTT
The DNA here is from genome assembly GCA_019776745.2 of Taxus chinensis. Lineage (NCBI taxonomy): Eukaryota > Viridiplantae > Streptophyta > Pinopsida > Cupressales > Taxaceae > Taxus > Taxus chinensis. The sequence continues at coordinate 815,346,968 of CM034149.1, forward strand.
CGTAACTGATGACATACCACGCATTCATTCCCTTCTTATGGTCTTCTTGTTATTTCAACCCACCTTCCTAACTACACTAAACTTACGCACCCTTTCCATCCATGCACCCTTGCTTGTCTTATTTTTCATTCATCTGCCTTCACACTAATTTTTTCCAACATTCTTTCCTTTGTGATTTTTGTTCTTCAATCCGAGCCACCGAAACACACCTTCTACCATCTTTCATTTTACTTCGCATTACTCCACCCTACAAAAAAATAGATGTGTGGTCCTCTGTGCATACACAACCTTTTGAAAAGTAATAAGTGGCCACTGACGCACAAGGTGCTCAAAACAACAATGAAAATAAAGGAACAAGAAATAACAAAGGGAAACACATGGAAAGGAAAATGCATTAAAAGAAACCCTAGGCTAAATGGAAATAATACCTTATTTAAGATTACACAGAAGCCTTATTTATAGTAGGGCTTCAGCCTACTCCCATTGAAATGGCTTAGTAATCGTGTCCCATCTAGTTCTTGTAACTGGCATGCACCTGAATCAAGGATGTACGAGATGATATATGGCCCTAACCAATGGAATTTTAGTTTCCCAGGATGGCGCATAAATTAGTAGTCATGAAGTAAGACCATCTTCCCAACCTTGAATTGTTTATTCTTAATATGATGATTGTGTCATGATTTTTGTCATGCCTTTTCAGTCTTTTGACTCCATCTAGTAAGTGACCACCTTTTTTCCAATTGCATTAACTTCTCCATGCACTCTTGAATTGCTTTTTCATTAGCTAACCCTCATGTGCGTGTAATACGCAGGGATGGTAGTATAAATTCTACTGGTAAAACAACCTCCATGCCAAACACCAATTGAAATAGTGTGGCCTTGTGTAGACACCAAAATTTGGTCACACTCCCCTTAGCCCCCGGTCGAACAAACAACTTAAACATATTCCTCTAACCATGGCCCCTTTCACCCCACATTAATATTAATTCAATTACTTCAGTTAAATTAATACCTATTCTCATAATATTTATTATTTAATTATCCTAATCAAACTAATTTCCACCTCACCATAGACCTAGTAATAGCATGTTTCCATAACTAACTAAGACTTAGTCCCACTTACCTTAATGAGCTAAGATTTAGTTTAACCCTAAAAGCACATGTCTATTATTCCTCTAACCACATTCCTGCTCATTAGAAGGGAAACTTCCATTTTGATCTGCGATAGTAAAATAAACTTGGTTGAGGTGATTTCAAGATTTGCCATTTTTAGTAAACCTAGGGAATCCCACGTTAACCGATGCCAATCATCCTAAAACCAATTCCGGCCAATCAAGAACCATCATCAGTTACCATTTATTCACTTTAGGAACCTTGTGGGAGAGGTTGGCACATTCTGGAATTGAGGAGAAGAGAAGAGAGCTGCATGCAAGCATGACCAGAGTCTTTTCATACCTCCAGACACCCATATCCAGGACCAAGACAGATCCAGAGGTATTGCACTCACGGTAATTTTCCAAGAAGCACTATTGCAATACCAAATATCATTCCTCTAATCAACCATCATCACCATCCAGCCATTTGAACTTGCACCATATTAAGTATAATTTTAACCAACATCATCTATTTCTACTTCAGTCTATTAAGTTCTACCATTGTTATCAGTTTCCACTTGCACTCTCATTACCCTACCATTTACTCTCCTGTAAACTCCACCATTCATCCACACAACATTAAATCACCTATATCCAATTGTTAAACACATTTGAGTATACCTAAGATTCCCAAAGACCTCTCCACCCCCCTTTTGTCTCTTTTTAACCTCAGATCAACCCCTACAACCAGATCTCATTAATTTTCTATCACCTTGACCCTACCGACACTGGTTACCCATGACTGTCATCAGCCTCTTTTAAACCGTCATCGATTATACCAGACGGATGTCAGTCTCTGTGTTTAATACCTTTGCTAATAATAGAACCTAATAACCTTCATCCAAGTGACCTAAGAAACCTAGAACCTGACCCTGGACCAGTCCTAGTACCTTGACAATTACCCCCTCTATTCTGATCTGATTATAGCCTAGCCTGTTATGATTATATTTGCTTATTGTATTTGAATGAGATACCTAAATCATATCTAATACAGTAGGACTTTGTTTATTTCTCACATTAATTTTTTTTAACAGTGGATTGAAAACCATCTCGGGAGTATCACACTTCCCAGATCTAGCACACGCTAGGCAATCCACTGCCATATATTGTTTAAATCTTCTTTTGTGGTCTTGTTTTATATTTCACTTAGTTCCTCCTAGCCAAAAAGAATCTCTCACAGTTAGAATCTGATCAAGAAGTCAGAACGCGTGCATCAACCTCCAGCTGACAAAACATAATAGGTATTCCTCCTCAACCTATAACTCTATCTATTTCGTCAAAAATGTAAAGAAAATAGTGAAACATTTTGGCATGCACAGTGGGACCCTCATTTGTGGGTTCCCTTTATTTTCATATAGGTTACATCTTGGTTGTTTCCTTTCTAAATCATCATTCACTAAATTTTCTTCTCTAGTAATCCTCTTTTTCTTTCTAATTGCTCTAAATGAAACAATTTCTTTTGGTGCATTTAAAAAGAATCATTCTTCTTACTTTCTGCATTTAGTGGAAGAGCACCCTCAGTCCTGTTCATCATTTTGCTTCATTGAATATCATATTTCAATTTGGTTTTAAAATAGTTGCATTGCATTTCTTGTATGTTGCATTTATCTCACAATAAAACTGAGGGCAACCTATATATTGCAAGTCATGCCTAGCTGATGGTTAACATAAAAGAATCGTAGAAAGCACATTCTCTCTCTATCTCTCTTACCAAACTGCACAAAAATTTGAATATATGCACCTTCTTAAACGACATCTTACCTAGGAACGCATGTCAATGATCACATGATTAGAGGATTGACAAGTAATTCCTACCTAGTTATCTCTGTCTAGTAGCCCATCAGAGGAAGGACCGCCCCCGCCATAACATAACCTAAAACCTCACCTTCTAGATCTCCTTCTTCGTAGAATGCCTTCCCAACTAAAAATTTTGTTCTGAATACACATAGTTTTAAATAGCATAAGCTAAAAAAAACATAAAGAAAAAACACTCTTAGGATCTGTCATCACCAATCCGGCACTATGATAATTCTTCACTGGGAACTCCTCATGCTATGATTATTTACTAATGCATAGCCTTTAGTTTAGTGGATGTAATCTGGAAACAAAACAACAACATAACACAAGAATACCATCAACTATGATAAGACAGAATGACGACAAATCTGAAATATCAAAATAAATTATAATATTAACATGAAACTATTACAATCTCACCCATGAGGTACTTCAAGTGTTGATTGACTTCACTTGCCTTTTCACCAAGACTATAGGAGAAACTTTAAAATTACACCTCTTAATGGCTTCTTCAACACACCTTTAAACTGATGGCTTCCTTCGCACACTTCCTACAATATTTCTCACTACTTCCTTCTATGCTAAATGAGGGGGGTGGCCTCTCTATTTATAGAACTTCCAGGCTTATCCATCTTATCTCTAAGATAGGATAAGAAATCCACTCTGACGAATCATATTCCATACCTTAACTCTTATCTGTACATGTAAGCTTATCTTTCTAAGATAAGATAAACCTTATCATTTTACATGGGTTCCACATTTTTAGACTTTTTACAAATAAAATACACAAAATATTTATGACCTCACTCCTTGTCTTTATTACCAATATAATATTTCTAATTCCTAATCATGTAGACCCTACTTTTCTAATTACCCAAACTTTGACATTTTAACATTACCGGACCACTTACGACAAATATTTACTTTTTACAACATTCCTATTGTACTTTGACTGTTACCATGCTCCACATTATTGGCGGCACCGTACTGACAGCGTCGTTATCTTCTATCAGATACTACTACTAATTATACGTTAACAACATCCTATTCCTAATACATACATTAATGAAATAGAAATTACGGAGGAAAATTTTAGTGTCGACAGATCACATTTTTCTTAGCTTTCTTCTTGGCTTACGTTTTGAGGTGTGATACTATGACTCTACATTTTTCTTTTTTTTTATTTGCACACTCCACCGTCATAGTTGGAGTATTATGACTTTATCTAAGTGTGTCAGGGCCCCATATTCTCATTATAAGATTCCTAAGCTTGATTCTTCACCTAATTTAATTCACAAAACCCATTTTTCTTCATTCTCTCTAAATTTCACAGTAACCGGCATTGGTCCTATGACTGTCATCAGTTAACCATAAATGGTGTCGGCTTCTGGCTTTCTGGGTATTTTTTCCTAGGACAATCTTCATTCACTCATTTTGTTTTTATTTTGGCCCTCAGGGCACCTGCATATTGTCCTCCTATTGGTATTACTATCATACAAAACTACTTTCTTGCAAATTCATCAGTCCTGTTTCGCTTTCTAAAAACTAAAACTGGTGTTTTTCCACAGTAACCGACATCAGTTGCTATGACCAACATCATTTCCCCATTAACCGTCACCGGTCAGATTGACCATTGTCAGTGTCTGTGTTTCATTTTTGAAATCCAAACCTTGACCAAATTCTCCCTCCCATCCTCATTTTTATCTGTTCTCATTGTTTTCTATGTCATTTACAGAATACAGTCTTACCAGAGTCAACACTTATTCACATGGTGTTGACTCATAGCCAATCTAATGCTCTTATATTCCACGCCAGCCGTCAACCACTCCCACCTAGTCCCTCACCACATTTTATCTTGTCACCCATGGATTTGACTCCACCTACCACCATTACTATAGGTGACGAGGAGTTCACATGACTCCTCGACCAGAATCCCGTAGCCTTATAATTCTATCTTTCCCACTCATCCACTTGGGATTCCTCAAGCCAGTTGATATATGGCATAACCGTATCCATCTCTCTAGCCCTTTTCCCCACTTCTACATCAGCCCCTACTAGTTTGACATTACCCTCATCTTTTTTTCATCCAGTGGTTTCACAGCTAGGCCCCACACCCATTATGACCACTATATCTGCAACATCTGTTGCACCCATAATATCTATTGTTTCTTCATCAACCACCCATAGCATAACCCCTTTTGCACTCATTATCTCACATATAATAATTGCAACACAACCATCGATGGTGTTGGTAACCCCCTACTCCATTCTAGAGTCTTGTCCTCTCTATCCCACAGTCGCTGCCCCCCAATCGCTACTAGAGTCACTTCGTCTGTCCCACTTACATATACATATTATCAACAACCCCCTATCTTGTTCGTCATTCATTTTGGGTATATGCCCTCCATTTTGGTCCCCCATTCTCAACCTTCCTATTCTGCATCACCATACATTAGAATGCCACCCACATCACATGTTCAACACCAACCCTCTTACACCACAGGAGGCACCCTTCTATCACAACCTACTAATGACCTTATCAAGTTAATGATGGAAAAGATGTAGACATTGGAAGAATCAGTTTTTTGGCACACGTAATTCCCTGACCTATGATGAAATCTATAATGAGCTCATTCATCCATCCATTCCTATTTCACCCCTACCCTGTACATTGGGAAATGCCAAAAATCAACCACTTCAATAGTAAATAATTCCCGTAGCAACATTTTTCGGTCCTTCAAACATGGGTGTTACCTGATTTCCCATGGTGACGCTTTACTCCTATGGACCTTCCCGATGTCCCTGAGACGACCTGCATTAGATTGGTACAGTGGGCTACCCAAACATTCCATCTATTCATTTAATCAAGTAGCCCAAGCCTTATTAGACCACTTCTCAATCAACATTGTCAAGAAATTCACCATGACTGATCTCTATTCCACTTGATAGTATGACAAAAAGTCTATCGCTGACTTTGTCACTCATTTGCACAGCCTAATTAACCATCTCAAATTCAAATTACCCCAATCTAAGCTTATAGAGTTGTTTACTCGGGCTTGCGCTAGACACATTTCACTAACCCTGAAGGTGTAGACTTTTTACACCTTTGAAGAGGCATTCACCATGGCACAAAAATTGGAGATTCGTGATATCAAAGAGAAGAAAATTCAGCTACGTAACAAAAAAACCACGTTCAAATAAAATGATGCTTCCTCATCTTTAAAACCCCAGAACAACTATTCAAAATCCAAAGGATCTGCCAATGTTAGGTTTCTCAAGGATGGACCCTCTCACCCATCAAACCAAGCCAAACCTTCTGCTAATCTCTCACCCATCTAAACTTTCCAGTTCAAATGAGAATAATGAAAGTACACCCCAATAGGGGAACCATATTCTTTTGTTTTGGAAAATATTATTAAGGCTGGTGCCATTACCCTCCCACCTATAAAACCACACATTGGTTTTGACCCTGATTGCTCCATGCCCGCGTGGTATAAAGAACATGAATTTTGCAACTATCATCCTGCCAAAGGTCATAGCAATGGTAACTGCATCACCTTCAAGAATATCATCCAAGAAATGTTAGACAATGGATATCTAGTCTTATAAAACACAAATGCATCAGCCAACCAAAATGTACACATCTTTAAAAAACCATTCCCTAATCATGTTCCATCTTCCAACCAAACTGGTGACACTTTAACCAATGATAGCAACATCTGTGAGGTCCACACTATTTTTGATGACATGTCATTTGCTTCCCAATTGCTCCGTGTTCCTTTCATAGATGAAATCCTAGCCCAAGCTCCCCTACCTACACAGGAACCTATTTCATCTACTCCTCCACCCATAGAGGAACCCCCTTTATTTTCTCCTTCACCTGTGAAAGAGCCCATAATTAGCACTCTACCTATGTCCTCTCAAATTACCGAGAAGTTGTCAGTAGCACCTCTCTTACTCATAGGGTACACATGTCCACTCCTTACACCATCGCAAAGAGAGTCTACCTCATCTAGCCCATCATCTCCTTTACCCATAGAGGATATTGTAGAAATACCATTTCCTTTAAGTGACCATTCTCCATTGGACTTCCAAGATCCTATTGATTTTCTTTTGGCTCTCTTACCCATAGAGTCTAAAGATAACCATTTCCCTATTTCTCAAACACATTTTATGGGGATTGTCAATCAATCCACACAACCTCCGCCATCACCCATGACCTTCTTACCACCCATACCACCACTACCTTCCATAACTTATTCACTACCCATGAAACTCTCCTCTCTTCCACTTACACCTTCTACCCAACCTCTACGAACCACCTCCACCGCAATGCGGTTACCCCATGGGTAACCCATCCTCTTCCACCATCTACTTTCCCTTCTACATCTGGTACTCTTGTGTCACCTTTACCCAAGAAGGTATAACCCAAATCCAAGAATCTGCTACCCTCCAATAAGGTAGTCAAACCAACTAAACCTTCCATCGCCAGCTCTTCTACCCCACCTTTACCCAAACAGATTCTTGCAAGACCTGAAACCACTCCACATACAAAAATAGTATACCAACCCATTCCTCCTCTGGTAAAGCCTCTTCTTTCACAATCAGCCACACCTGTACCCAAACCCACACTCACCTCCCATTGTGATCCATTATTGGGGTCCTATGCCAATATTTTAACCAATCTCCTAGAGACTTCCATCATCACATTACCACCTCTTCTACCTTAGGATGCTCTCAAACCCAAACCAAAAGAGTTTGAAGAAACCAAGATTTTGCCTATCATCATATGGCAGGACATGATGTTGAAAATTTTAAGGCCTTAAAGACCATTCTTATCCAACTTCATCCTCCTGAGCACAATTTTGATGATGATGATCTTCTTAAAGAGGACCCCATTCCACCTTCACCAATCTCCCCAAATATTTTTCCATTACCTACTCAGCGACCAATATCTCCACCCCCACAACCCTTTTATCTAACCTCAAAATTTGAGATCAACATGGTCCGCATAAGAGAGTTGGCCAAACCACTACCCAAATGGAAATTCACCCTACTCATTTCCTAAGGCTCTTATCCACCACTAGGATTTTTCCCTTCATGTCATTAAACCTTCCATGGAACACCCTCTCCATCTACCTCCTCTCAGATTAACATGTTTCACATTACTACCCACGCTTCGAAAGACAAAGGAAAGAAAAAGGAACTAGCCCATCAACCAACCCTGAACCCAACATACCATCTAGACCCACACCCAAATTCACCATTTGAGGTCCTACGTATCCTATTTCCGATGGGGTCACACATGGCACAATGCTAAAACAATTTCACCAATCCTCCCTCAAAATGCCTTTATATGATCTCATCCAAACCTCTGAGTCACATCATAAATCCCTCATGGAGGTCCTTCAATCTATCAAGGCTTTACCAAATGACCCCATGCCCATAGCCTCCATCATTACCCCTCATCACGTATCCTCTCTCACTAAGTTTTTACATTCCTCTACACCTCCATCTACTCGCTAAGTAGTCACCCTTAGCTTTTATGATGAAGAGATCACTCCCTTGTAGTCTGATGACCCTGATCCCACTCTTTTCATCTTTGTCTATATCGATAATATATGCAGATGATGTGTTATGATTGATGGTGGTGTTAGTATTAACATCATTTTCTCCAATGTGTACAACCAAATGCACATACCTACCAATTACATACATGGTAACCTATTTATGCTTCACTCCTTCAATGACATCATGACCTCTACCTTGGATTCTGTCATTCTCCATGTCTACGTAGGTCCCCGCATTGTCCCAAAACTATTCTATGTCAAAGAAGGGAGTTCTAGTATAATCTGTTACTTGGCTGACCTTGGATCTGTGACATGGGCTGGGTCCCTTCGACTTTACACTGATTCCTCAAATTTGAACATGAAGGACATAACTACACTATCCCCACCAATCCATCACCTTTCAAGACCTGTAACATGCTATACCAACCAAATGATGTGCTTGTACCAGTCAAGGCATCTGTCACTATCCTCACTTCACCTTCACCCAAAATCCCCTCCACCAAGGATGCCACCACCTCGCCAACATGTAACCCTACTATTCCTACTACCTTCGCAGCCTGTACAGCTGACTCATGTGCTTCTGAATCATCTAGTGAGTCATCTATCCCCGTTACCCACATATCGACTACTGATCCCTTAGAAGGTGTTTTTCAATGCCTCACTATGTAGAGTACCACCTATACAATATCAACACATTCCTCACTCCGTAAGAGTATGGGAACCTGTGTTAGCACCCTAGTTATGAATATCATGTAGGAGAGGTTTTTCCTTATGGTCCTCCCCACCTTCGCACTAATCTAACATATGGGGGACTTGATATTGCCACTTATGCACCCAACCTCCATCCAAAACACAAAAATTTTCATCTGATTTACACTCCCTTACTAACCACCACTTCACTCACATTTTCCTTCACCATTGCGCATGGAAAGGCTTTGGATTTAGTTTTTTATGAACAGGGATGCCATACTATCATTTCTTATACCACCCATAAACACAATGACCGTGGTGGCATTGGCTTTTCCACACCATCTCCCAAGAATACCCGCATTGACCTCATTGAGGAAGACAAACCATCTCCACCCCATTCACCAACATCACCATCTTCACCCACGGATTCCATAGATCCCGAATCTATTCCTCCTAACTTTTTTTTTGTAAACAAAATTTCTTTAAGACCTTTGACCTGTCAATGCAATGGCAAGGGTCCCTCTTCTCTCCCATTCCTGTATCCTAAGATGATCAATGACAATACACCTTCTATTAATGTCATTCAATGTCAGGATAATGAGTCCATCCTCACCTACCTTGGTGTGGAAGATTCTTATATTCACTGATCATTACCTTTTAAGATGCAAAACATGTTGAACAAATCAACCATTGAAATCAACATTAACACTCAGGTTGACCCACACATTCTAAAGATAGGCCAATCTTTAGATGCTACTGAGTAGGAAGCTTTTGTCTCTTTCCTTCGGGACCATAGCAACAATTTTTCATGGTCTTATGCTGATATTCCTGGCATTGAACCAAAAATCATGGCCAACAATATAGTAACCATTCCTCATGCCAAACCCATTAAACAAAAGCTGCAGAAAATGCATCCTTGCATTGCTCTTCTGGTCAAAGCAGAGCTTCAGCACATTCTCTCAATTTCCTTCATCCTACCAATTGATTATCCCTAATGGATTTCTAACATTGTTCCTATTACAAAGGTGACATGGGGACTCTACATTTGTATGGACTTTTGTGTTCTCAATCTAGCTTGTCCCAAAGATGATTTTCCCCTACCAGGAATTGACCAACTAGTTGATCTCATCACCGGCCATGAAATGTTATCACTCATGGATAGTTTCTTAGGTTATAATGAAATATTACTTGCTCCAGAAGATCAACACAAGAATATCTTCATCACCCCTTGGAGGACCTTCTGCTATCAAGTCATGCATTTTGGCCTTAAAAATGTTGGTGCTACTTACCAGTGAGCCATGACTTATGTAACATTCCCATTTTAAGACTTTACAATCAAGATATTTTTTTTTATAATAATGTTCACCGTTCTAAATAAAGAAATATTTAGAACAAACATTCCATGCCAATCAAATTCAATGGATAAACATATGCAGCTATAATGACTCGGTGATTCACCGATCTATTCATTCCATAACTCGGTAAGCTACCGATCTTTTTATGTTATCTTATGTATTGAATACATATTGTATACTTCATATACTTTGTCATCCTACCCTACACTAGGTACTAAGTGATCTGTTTAAAGAACATATCTGAATATTTGTTACCAATATTCATCTGATATCACATTGTTTTAAACTTGGTGACATAGGACAACGTAACCAACAATTTGTGATACTTTGGCCAAATATTTATAACATACTATGTATGTCACTATTCCTAGATGGCATACTCATCATATTAGAATACATCATTCACCTCACTCCTCATTTATCATGATTGGTCGTTACTGACTACTGTTAGTCCACTTGTTCTAGGTTTAACCCTAGACCTAGGTAGGAACATAACCTATTATAAGAAGACACTCAAAATGGCTTAGGGTATATGGGCATACTCAGTTGACCTAATTTGACCAAATGTACCAACGTACCTTACACCATTGGAAGCTAATTCATATCCTAAATATGATCCTATCCAGACCTAGCGGGAAACTAAGTTCAAGTCCTAATTCCCGTTGGGTGTAGATCTAGATGATCAATGTGGAAGGGTGATGCCACATGTCAACTACAATTTTGTATTCTTGTGAAGACCCAATACTTCTCAAAAGTATAGCCCTGCAGTTGGCATGTGCCAACATCCTACAGAAACTACCTCATCGAGATGTACATACCCCCGAGGGGATTGTTAATACATTGTTAGTCTGAGTTAATTCTTGATTACAGCAACCTTTCCAAACCCTAATCCAACACTCAATAAGTTAGTTTCCTAATTTTTCTTCATTTAGTCCATTAATGACTTCATTATATTCAAGGTCACTTTTAATGTTTGATCACATAGATAAACTGCCAATTAACCGTAATTGTACTGCATTATAGTATGTCTTATTTAAAAAGTACAATAACTTTATAGAAAATTTCAACGCCAGAATATTTCCAATATAAAGTATACTTCATACAAAATGAAGTCTAATAAATTGTATTCATATTTTCAAACCTTTTTGGTTTATATTCAATTAAGAAATAGAAAGAGTCTTTCTCTACATGTTTAGTGTTAGGGTTTATCCTACCCAATATCCACATCTCTCGATGTATGTTCATCACACATTACATTACTATGTTATATAGTTTAGATAATGAATATCATATTCTGAAACTTAACAAGATGCATCACAAGTAGGGAAATTGAACTAAATCCCTCTATCTAACTTATTAAAGGATAACCAAACTAAGCATAAAAATAACATGAAGAATATCAACAAGATAGAAATCCATCTTTTTCATACAAGTACAAGATAATTTACACAACAAATACAAGTAAATTCTCAGCTTTCAATTCATATTTATAACTTATACATTTATAAGCCTTATGCATTTTAGGCATACTGCATAACAACCACATTCATTAAAAAAGAATACTACTTTTCTTTTTCAATACAATCTTAAGAATGAATCAGAATTCTTCACAAGGAATCAAATTTTAATCAGCCAATGCATCTCATAAGTTTTTCCTTCTTTTATCACTTACAAATTCCATCTACAAAAATTGTTAGCACGGGTCAGTTCAATGAACTGAGCATGACAAGAACTAAACCTTAAAACGAATTGCATTCCGATAATTATTCCATTAAAATAACTCTACTTTAATGAGACAATTATTACATAATTAATATCAATATAAGCAAAAGCAAACGGAAAAGAAGTACATTTAACCAATTGAATTCGCTTCCAAGAGAAGAACAAAATATAATCCACTATATCTACCTTACAAAAATTAAAGTTTAATTGATCCTATCAATTATCCTTAAACAAACAATAGATCATATCATCTCATTGTTCCCAATTATATCATAACAGACTACAACATTTATCTTTGATTTAAGCCAAAAGAAGGGTTTATAGCATGGTTCTCATTAGGATGATTCATCTAACTCCCAAGCAAAAGAAGAAGAAGAACCATTACAAACCATGCCCAAACACAAAACATCCAAAAAGAAGAAGAAATTGTTTCATAACATGAATTTAACAGTTTCATTTAAAGGACAACTACCTTAACATTCAACGTTTAAGATATTAATCAGAACAGAATCCCATGTCTATCCCTAAAGGAATATAGAATCAAACATTATGTCAATGAGTTTACATTTTCTGTTCAACAAGACCGAAACATCTAATCTCTTTTTACATCATTTTAGTCAAATGATATGTACAAGAAGACTAATCAACATATTAAATCTCCTTCCCTAAGAGGATCAATAACAGAAGGTTTCAATCAAATTAACTTAACTCAATAACATAGAAAAGGAATCTTTACAGAATGTGATTCCATCCTTAAATCAATCACTACACTTAACAACAAATTCCATTTTCTAATCCAAACCATAAGCTCATACACTAGTTCCCAGAAGAGAGAACAAAACCAACTCAAGGTAAGAAGAAAACATACTGCAAGTCTCCCTTACAATCATTACCTTCAATATAGCATGAGTTCCCATTTCATTTTAGAACAAATACATAGTAAAGTTCAAAAATAGCATACTGTCCCAAATGAATCAAAATTTCTTTTCTCTATAAAAAGATTAAGGGTTAATTTACTAAATCCAATCAAGAAATATAAAATCCCTAATAGAAAACTAACAATTCTTAATTACCCACGAGCTCAACAAAGAATGAAACTTCACTATAAGATTTCAACATTTTATTACAAAGAGCAAGCAGTTCATGGTTTCAAGAGAGCAATAATTCAAAATAAACTATCTCAAATTCATGTTTCCAACAGAGGAGACATTGTTTTCAATAAAAAAATCAACCCAAGATGTGGGTTTCATCAAAACAGAGGGGAAAATACTATCCCACAATAAATTCCAGTGCCTTCTTAGAAAAGACAAAATAGATCCACAAGAGGAGTTCCAATTCCATTGTCTTAAGAAAATGTTTCCAGTTAAATCTCCAAAAGATATTTAAACAAATCAATTAAACTAATCTCCCATATTTCATTTGAGTAAGTAGTTCAAATTAATAGAGTTCTGAGCTTTAAAATTTTTAAGAAATTAAAAACCCAACTCAAATACCAAAACCAAATCAAGCATGTCGATAATACTACCAGTTCAAAACTTTAAAGTACAAAATCCAAGCACAATATCGAACACAAGCTTCTCACAAAGGTTCATGACTACTCAAGTAAATATTCACAAGTTCAGGGAAACAACAAGTTCCCATTCTCGTTTATATATTAAACAAAGAAAACTCAAAAATACGAAAACATAACCGACACATCGTTCCAACTACAAATTCCAAACATTAAGTTCTAATTTACATGTATAGTGTCGAAATCAAAAAGTCTCAACATGAGATCAAATATGTACAAGTATATTAATATGAGATAGTATATAATCCAAATATCCATTAATAGTTTAGAACAATAGGGAGATTCCATTACAAGTTTATATTCAAAACAAGGAGTCCTATTTCCAACTCAAACGAAACATGGGTATAGAGCCACATATGGGCTTCAACAGCAGTCTTGAGTTACCCAAGATTCTAAACATAGTTTTAGAGCATCAAGAATTAACCAGTACCAATTCTTATCAAAATACGAACCCAATACAAGATTCAAACCAAATACGAGCTCGATTACAATCTCAAGCAAAACACGAGCTCAATACAAGCTCAAGATCAAGAAAAACACAAACTCCAACAAGATTAGATGGAGCTCAAGGTTCCCACAAACACAGAACCATATTTAAATAACAACGAAGGTCATTTAAAATAGAACTTCAATTACCAATTCCAGAATGATAATAAGAGTTAAAAAAATATGTTTTGCATGCATTTTAATAAAAGAATTAACACAAGGTCAGTTTCCAAACTTAATGTTATTTGCTAAGGATTTTGTATCCAAATTTCCAGAGATTTATAAAAATTAGCAAGCAAATAAAAAGATAAAACATGCAAGTCAAGAATCTCAAAAGAGAAGACTTATTTTAATGAAACATTTAGAAGAAAGAATGAGATCTTAAATATTAGATCCTATCATGCCTGATAGTGATTCTACCAAATTGAAGGAGACTTCCAGCTAAGATTTGAACTCCTTTTCTTCTCCACGAAAGATCAACAAACAAATAAATTTCCTCAGAATGCCTCATATAACTTCCCATGATTGAAAATAGACCAGGTGAGTTAAAAATAGCTAAGAAGTTCAAGTCAAACTTCTGGTTCAAAGAACCAGTTTGCTCTATGCAGAGAAAAATCTGAAAAGCATGCAAAAACCAAAAACCACCCACAAACCTGCCTTCCAAGTTTCCTAAATGGTTTAGGAACAAAAACCAAGTCCAATAAATTCCATTAATTCCAATTTTCTTGCTCAACTCTCCTTGCCACCACCTCCTTAACCTAGCAAATGCCAATTCACATTTAACATGCAATTCCATCTTTAGTGAAACTACCACATAAGCCTCCACCAAGTCAACTAGCCCCTGCCAAAATTGGCAGTACTTTATGCCTTAAAAACCTTATCAACAACTTAAATGTCATTGGAACCATCACCTTTGATACATGCGACTCATTAGGTTCCCATTTAAATATCTTAGGATAGATCCTTTAGAACTTAGGTTAGTTTAGAATTAATCACCTTAGGCATTACACACTACCTTAGGTAGTTTCCACATAGGTTAGATTAATTCACACCATAGTAGTTTTAGGCATTAGGTTAGATCATCATGTAATCTTATAGCATTAGGTTTTAGGTTAAATTAAATAGCGTATTAGCATTTGCATACTCCCTTAGCACAAGTCTTAGGTTAGAAATAAAATCAATTAAGTAACATAGCTAGGTAGTATATATATATATTCTTACCCATCTTAGGAATCCATAGAATAATCTTGTAGTTTTAGGATTCCGAATCCTTCCAATGTCATGAACACGATGCATTTCATTTACATCAGAAATTTCTTGCCATGATCGATCTCCAAAGACCCAAGCACAACATACAACTGAATGGAAACACGTTCACACAAACTCTAAGAACTTGTAACAACAAAGTTCAATCTGATATGTCCCTCAATTATGGAATGTCAATATACCATTCTTTCAACTGAGGGGGTTTAAAACATTCCTTGGATCACTGAAATTGATCCAAGGATGAGTCAGATAAGGATATAAGTTTGCAACTCTTAAACCAGATTATAATTCACCTACAAGAAGTGAAAATGGGTTCAAGGAAGCCATTCCATTTCAGTCTAGTGATCTTAATAATAGAAAAGGTTTATCCATATCAAGCATGATCTCCTACAACCAAAAGAACACATTTTTAGAATAAGATCACATGTCAACACTTGAAATGTAGAAGAGGGATATAACAATTGTCGAGGGTGTTACATTGACTTACATCTTCCATGACATCATGCATTGCATATTGGAAGATTACGTAGATGATATTCTTGCCAAATCAAAACATATATCTGAGCATCTGACCATCCTTAAGGTCATCTTTGACCGCCTCATTAAGTATTATGTCCGTCTTCAACCAAATAAGTGCTTCTTTGCGATACTTTTAGGAAAACTCCTTGGTTTCATTATTTCTTTGCATGGCATAGAAGTCAATCCTACTAAAGTAAAGGCTATTCTAAAAATGCCTCCACCTACTAATAGCTGTCAACTTTGTATCCTACAAGGCAAGTTACAATCCATTCATCATTTTATCTCACATCTTTCCGACCACTGTCAACCATTCCATCATCTTCTCAAGAAGGATGTTTCATTCAAATGGGATGATGAATGCTATAAAGCCTTTAAAACCTTAAAACAATACCTTCTTCAACCACCAGTGCTCATTCCTCCTAAGGATGACTAACCCTTTTACCTATATATTTTTGTCACTGACAATTCTTTAGGTGCCATGCTCACTCATCATGATGAGCAACATAGAGAGAAAGCAATATATTGCATAAGTTGTACCCTTATAGACTATGAAACTAGATATACCCACGCCGAAAAAAAAAATTTAGTCTTAGTTTTCATCGCCACCAAAATCAGTCATTACCAACTCAACCACAAAATAGTCGTTATTACTAATATTGACCCCATACACTATATGTACGCCAAATCTTATGATTCTTGCCAACCTCAAACTCAAATTTATTTATCAAAATTCCATCAAGGGCCAAGCTATTGTTAACCAATTAGCAGACACCCCCCTTTCTGGGAATCAACCCTCTAACTTTTATTTTCCATATGAATCCATAGCTACCCTCTCCTTAGACAAAGCCTCTTACCAAATGACACTCTTCTTTGATGGCTCCAAGTGTCCATGTGGGGGTGGGGCTGGTGTTATCGTCATTCCTCCTGATGGTGAACCTATTCCTTTGTCTTTCAAGCTCGATTTTGATTGTACAAACAATATTTCTGAATACAAAGCACTCATATTGGGTCTCCAAGCTGCTTATGCCTTAGATGTTAAGTCAATCAATATCTTTGGTGATTCCTAGTTGGTTGTAAACCAAGTCAATGGTATATACCAATGTCGTAATGAGATACTTCAAAAGTATAAGCATCATGTAGACATACTTTTGACCACCTTTGATCATTAGGAACTTCAAACCACCCCACGTTCTACTAATAAGTTTTTGGATACCATGACCTGATTGGCTTCTTAGATACCCGCTTCGCCTACTGAATCTAAAATATTTTCACAATAAAAGGCTACAATCACCCTCTTATTTACCTCGTGAGGTCTACTCCATTGAAACCATTGCACCTAATCCTCGTGACCTTTGGTAAAATCAAGTTGCAGACTATTTTTTTCTTTCCATTCTACCCACCGAAATCACTCGTAATGGAAAAAATTCCTTTCTTAAAAGTGTCTCTCGTTATGTCATCATGGGTGGTCTCCTTTATAAGTGCAACTTCAACGATATTCTCTTACAATGCCTTACAAGTTCTGAAATTCCCTACACCATCAAGGAAGTTCACGATGGAATTTTTGGAGGCCACTTTAGTGGTTTAGCTCTCACAAAACACATTCTTTTCCTTGGCTATTATTGGCCAACCCTAAGGCATGACTATTGTGATTATGTCAAACGTTGTGTAAAATTTCATCAACATGCTAATATTCATCACACATCTAGTCATGCCTTACGGGTAGCATGAGACCTTTAGACCTTTTCTCAATGGGGCTTGGATCTTGTCGGTGAGATCAATCCCCATTCTTCACAACACCATCAATGGAACATAACCGCTACTGAATATTACACTAAATGGGTAGAATCCATCCTCCTCATTTCTACAAAAGCCGAGAAAATATTTGAATTCATCAACCATCACATCATTTATCACTTTGGTGTTCCCCACCGCCTCATCACAGATAATGAAAAGTAATACAAAAAAAACCCTACGAAAGCTTTGCGATGCTTTTGGCATTCAACTCAGCTTCTCGTCACCTTATTACCCATAAGCAAATGGCTAAGCAAAATAAACCAATAAAACCTTGAACACAATTCTTATAAAATTAGTTAAGGATACTGGGAAGGATTGGCATGCACACATTCCATTTTCCTTGTGGGCTTACCACACTAGTATTCACACTTTGACTGCAGCTACACCTTTCTCTCTAGTCTACGTTACCGGGGAGGTCTTTCCTCTTGAAGTCCATAGTCAATCTCTTTACATATCACTACATGACATGCTCAACGATGATGACTTTCACCAAGATCATTTGGTGCAACTTGAGTTATTAGACGAACGCCATCTCAATTCTCTTGACCATCTCAAAATCAACTAAAAATGTATCAAATGTGCCTACAAAAAATGTTTCCATGAACGAACCTTTCAGTTTGGTGACCTCGTCTTGAAATAAAATCAACATGTAACCAAAGAATAAAAAAGTAAACGCGGAAAACTTTCTCCTAATTGGCTTGGAAAAAATATCATGACTCACGCCTACGAATCAGGTGCTTATAATTTATCTTCACTCTTGGGTAAACCCGAACCTGGTCCCCTCAATTCCTTGCATCTTCAACCATTCTATTGTTTACGTCAAGTATTATATCACTTTTTTCCCATTTCATGCTCATCCCTTGAGCACCGTTTGCACCTCTTATTTCCCATTTTCCCTAACAACTAAAAAAGAATCATGTGATTACCCATCACCTTTCAGCCTTATCTTCAATATGAGTACCACGAATCTACTCATGGCATGATTCTCATGGATAATTTTCATCTTTTCCAAGGATAGAATCACATGGCCATTCATCACCTAATACTCCTCCATCAACGTTACCCTCTGAATGCTCCAGTTTCACCTCTTACACCAACAACCCAAATTTTCTCCATAGTCTTTTCCATGATTTAAAAGTCCAAAAATAAACTTCCAAATGGGATTCAACTCCTTGAATCAAACTTCCAGTAAAAAATATGACTCCGTAAAAAAGGACATCTATCTCTCTCTGATTCGCCACACTAAATATACTGCTCCATTGAAGGACAGTTATATAAAGCTCACCATACTACATATAGTCTAAGAAGAGACTATTCTTGTAAAAATAAAATAAAATATTCTGAAGCTTCCCGCATCGACTAGCTTCACGAAGACCTCAAAGAGATAATATAATCATTCTATATAGACTTCTCGCATTGATCAGTCTATCAAAGTCACAAAGAAAAAGCAGAAAAATATCAATTTTTTTGTCATGGACTTGTCTATATTGAATCTTGGGTCTCTTGCTGCGTGGGCAATCCATTTTGTACCATGTTACATTTCACTAATCTTTTTTACCTTATTACCTTTTTCACCCTCATTTCCTACCACCTCAAGGGACTTGCTGCAAATGTGACATTTTGTGTTTAAGTGACTTCCTTTACCCTTTGAATAATCGATCATGTAATACCTTTAGGTTCTTACGTTCATAATCCTTTTTTTGGTATAGTCCACCCTTTATGGTCCTTATGAGTTTGGTGGCTCCCCTACCGCTCTTATATTTCAACTTCTTCATTACATATTTATTTTCCTATATAGGACTAGACCATCGACACCTACAATTTCTAAATTCCTCTTTCACTAAAATCACTATGCTTAATTGACCTCAAATCAACCATTCCTATCACCTAAGACTAAACTATGCCTATGACCTACACTCAATCATACCTAAAACCTACAAACCCATCCCTCTCCCTCATCATATTCTTCCCTAGCTTATGGGAGAACTACATCGGCCTGAGGCCCCCTTTCACCAGGGCTATGTAGGCAACACTTCGAGGGCATGGGGCCCTTGAAGGTTAGCTCAGCCACTCTTCACCCTGTTGGTCTGAAAATATGTCGGGTGAACAAATCTATGGATAGACAAGCCAATATTGTGTAGGGCATATCCCCTCTTTGAGTTAGTAAAGCGAAACTGGTTTATTGCTATTATACCAGTAGGAATCCATGTAAGTATCACAATATTCTACCTTCGGGGGTTGGGACCTCATCCCAGTAGAGGTATTTCCCACTGTGAGAAGAATGGAAAGAAATAAGGTGGGGAGACAGAAGAGATATGAAGGGAGAAAAGAAATGAATTCGAAAGTAGAAAGGTCAGAGGATCTATATTTTGGGCTGGTAGTAAACAAAGCTGAACTTACTTGCATAGACGAAAAAAACAATACTGATGAATAAATGACAAAATAGTAGAGATAGATTCAACAGAATAAACATATAAATCTGACATAAGAAAGATTAAATGCTCATAACACAAATATTCAGCACAAAGTCTTAATATTTGTATTAATATTTTCTTCTATTACAAAAAGCTCAAAGCCTTTTCTTCTTGCTTCTATTTTTATCTAAAAAGTATCCACTACTTGGCATACGACAAGTATCCATGTATATAGAGAAGAAGGAGAAGAGAGAAGGCAAAAGGCAACCAACAACTAATTACAAAATATCTACAAAATATCTAAAATTCAATGTTTACTTTGGATAACTTGGTGGATGACAACATCTCATGGTGCAACATGGATGAGGTCATCATTTGTACCAACATATTCTTAGATATTTACCAAAAATAAGCCAAGAGGAAGGAAGCTATTCATCATCGTCTCGTGGCTGGAAGGGGGTATCTTGCTTCTGTTGTTGTTCGGGAGAGGTGATGTGGAACTGAGTCTGATATTCCATGAATTTACTGATCATGGGCTGAAGTTGATCTTGGGCAGGACCCTTCGTATGATCACTGATGACCTCACAGGTCTCCCACTCATCTCTGAGTTTTTCAGGGATTTTGAAATATTCAAGAACCCCACAAAATCACGGCAAGCCAGAAGGTTGTTGATGCATAAGGTGTCGAAAGTGGCTTCTGGCCCTAACTCGCGTGAGACAATCTCTTTAAAGATCTAGATAGTTTCGTCTATCTTCCTCAAGGTGAAAGAAGGATTAAGCAAGCCTGGAGACATCCTCAGAACAATTTTCTCCATTTGATGCATTGCATCCAGGGCTTCCTCCTTGACTTTATCAATCTTTTCCAGGACAAACTCCATTTGGTCAACCTAGTAATCCAACGTAGCAAGGATCTTGCTAGGTACCCTGGGGTGACTGAAAATGCCAAATTTCACTAGATCATCGACTGAGTAGTCGAGCATTTTCTTGAATGTCTTGTGTTACAACCTTGCATGGTCCAACTCCTCGGAGATAGGTCCTACAATCACCTAGAGATCTTTGTTTTCCCGACTGATATTCTGATATAATTCGGTGAACTTCAGGGTTCATTTTAAGAGACCTCTTGGAAATCGGAGGTGGAGAATACCTGGCGAATATCCCCAGAAATGGTTTCATGGGAAGGAAAATTTTTTGGGGGTTGTATGAAAATTTTTTGCCTGATTGTCAAGTGGTGCGACAGAAGGCTGCAGACGCGTGACAGGAGATTTTACTGTTGCGTGTCAAGAAAATGAAGTGACGCGCGTCAATAGACCTTAGTGACATGCGTCAACAAGGTTGTTGACGCGCGTCACTAAGGTCTATTGACGCGCGTCACTGTATTTTCTTGATGAGCGACAGTAAAATCTCCTGTCGCACGTCTACAGCCTCTGACCTCTACTTTCTCATCAAAAATATCCATGTCTGAGGTCTTTGTCACGTGTCAACTCTGCACTTATCTCGCGTCAACAACCCATTTCCTGTCGCACGTCAATACCTCCTCTGTCACACGTCACCACTGCCCATGTTACGCGTCACCACTGCCCATGTCACGTGTCAACACCTCCTCTGTCACGCGTCACCACAGCCCATGTCGTGCGTCACCACTGCCCATGTCGTGCATCATCATTGCCCATGTCATGCGTCAACACCTCCTCTGTCACACATCACCACTGCCCTTGTCGCGCATCACCACTGCCCATGTCGCGCATCACCACTGCCCATGTCGCGCGTCACCGCTGCCCATGTCACGCGTCACCGCTGCCCATGTCACACGTCACCGCTGCCCATGTCGTGCATCACCACTGCCCATGTCGCGCATCACCACTGCCCATGTCGCGCGTCACCACTACCCATGTCACGCGTTACCACTGCCCATGTCACACGTCAACACTTCCTCTGTCGCGCGTCAACACTTCCTCTATCACGCGTCACCACTGCCCAAGTCACGCGTCAACACTTCCTCTGTCACGCGTCAACACTTCCTCTGTCGCGTGTCAACACTGCCCAAGTCGCGTGTCAAAACTTCCTCTGTCGCGCGTCAGTATAGCTGTTGTCGTGCATCAACAATCACAGGCTAGCAGTAATCTAAATCTCTGGTGATTAAGGGTATGCGAGTTAAAATTTCACAGTATTGGTAATTTGTTAAGCTACTTGAGGTATACTACCTGGCGAATCAGCTAGGTTTTTATAGAAGATGTTTTCAAATGAAGGCGAAGCCGACCCCCCAGAAAAAATATACTATATATTTTAGGCGAACAGGACACCGACCCACTCCGAATAATTCACCTTTTTAAATTTTCATAAAATGAAATTTTTGCCATATTATGAATATTTGCCGCTAAAATTATCCCTGGTGAACTTGACTATTACCTCCTCGCTGTCTTTGAGGATTTGATCTCTCTAGGTAGAAACTGCCATACCTTTTTCGTCAATTTTGGCATACTTGTTTATCTTATCCTGGCTTAGGACCTCAGGAGTTTCAGTGGTAGTTGTAGGAGGTGCACTGACCATTTTCTACAGGGCATGGAGAAGATGTTTGTTTTGTTCTTTTAGTAACCTCTTATCCTCCTTTGCTTCTTGAAGTTTCTTGCAAAGGGCATCCACCACAGATAGGGCCTCTCCTTGAATACTTTCTGAAGACGTTCCCTTTTTGACTTGGGTCACTGTATAATCTATCGGAGACATATCCTTTTTACCCTTTAAAGGATAGGGATATGCAATCTCCATTACTCTTTCCCCCGATGCACTCTGAGAGAAGCGGGTTATAGGCTTTTGCTTCTTAGCCCCTTTTGCTGGGATGACAAAGAATTCCATCGGTGTGATAGGGACTTTCCTCTTTTGCTGGCTCAGATGTTGTGAGATCCATGCTGGACTTAAGGGAATGGGACCAGAGGTAGAAGAGGGGGCAGTTGCAGTGGATGAGGGGAAATGGGTAGAGACACTTTGTGGTGGCATCGAGAGGGATGCCGAGAAAGTGCTCATGAGAGGAATGGATACTACAGGGGAGGTAGACATGGGAATGGAAGGGAGCTGAGAGATGAGAGAAGAAATGGTGAGGGACAACTCCGTGAGAGAAGAGAAGATGGATGACGAGGAAGGGGGAACAGTAGAAGATGGGGGAGAGGACACGACCAAAGGAATGGTCACTTGGGTCACAAGAGGAGGAGAAGGAGGAGAGGCAGAAGGGATAGAAGGGACCTCAGCGGTTGTAGTAGTGGTGACACCGTGAGTGGATATGACCGTCGAAACACCTTCCACTGCTTCTTTCTATGGGGATACCAGGCTTACAACTTGTTCTTGTGCAGCGGAAGGAGGAATTTTAGGAGCTCGTTCTTTAGCAGAGCTTGATTCACCCTCTTTATCCTTGCCTTTGACCTTTGGCAGATTCTTTGTCCTAACAGGTGCATTTCCCAATGGGGATGTAGTGAAATCTACCCCGAGGTAGATAAGGCTATTCATTCTGCACCAGTGTTCTATCCTCCACAATGTCTCCTTGACCCTTTCTTCAATGGTCTGGGGAACTTTTGTTATGTCGATCACAGCAAACGACCAGTTGTCCCCATCTTTATTGAGATATACCTGATTAACTTCTTGATCAGTAGTTTGATAACCCTTTGGAACAATGGCCATGTTGTATTGAATAATCTCTACCAAGGCCAAGCGGGAGTGGTCCTTCCTTCTAAGTTCGACCTCATGGTACAGGTCGATATAGATGTCCTCGATCCGTGGAATATTGATTGGATCAATTTTTGCCTTGGGAAGGTAATTCCTTGGATCAAAAGTGGGCCTCGCTAGGAAGTTGTGCTTCAGATTGAGTAGTTCTAGCTCGACAACCATTTCCCAGGATTTGTGGTGAGAGATGCATGTGTAATTTCCCACTGCAAGGGGGAAAGGAGTAACACCCTTCTTTCTCTTCAGGCACTTCTCATGGTATGTTATGAACTATCTGGACAGCTCCAACAGGACCAGTTTGGGGCCAGCGTACCTTGGTAATTTAGTGGGCTCACCTAGGAAGTTAGCTTCCTTGAGATAGGTGAAGGTGGGAAATTGTGTAAATAAGGGCCCCCACTTCTCTGTTGTTGTGTTAATGCTCTTGGTCGTTTGACCATGAGCCATGTTGGGCCTCAACAGGTAGATGACGCCGTAGAAAAAGGCATCATTGATTTTAGTAAACTGCGGGATGTTGTTCTCCAGCTTCAGCTCCAGGTAGTATTCATATATTTTTACCAAGGGCCAAACCCCGCATCAGCTCAGTGTCAGATAATCCCTCTCCAAGGCTGCAACATAGACTACGTAGGAGTTCATATAGAATCTCCCCATTGTGGTGAGTTGTTGGAGATGCTTGGATATGGTGTTGCTTATGACCTCCACCCACTCAAAGCATTGATCTGGCACATTCTTGTTCATAGTTTCAAGGTACCTAGGCATCCATTTGTGAAAGTAATGGGCGTCAGAAAGCCCAAAAACTCTACTTAGGAATGTGATGGTGTCATTTAATTCCTTAGAGAATTCACTGCGGTGAATAACCTGTGGCCATCTGGTTATTACCTTCTTGTTTTTTAAGTACACTTCTTTCATCAGCTACATGCACTTGTCTTCGTTGTCCTCCCATGCCTTGGTGTAGTCCTCTTGGCTTACAGCCACAAAGTGTCGGTGGTGAGGGATACCTAGCATGATTTCGAAGTGCTGGGTAGTGAGGTTGATTATGACCTCGCCCTTTTCATTTTTGACACACCTTGTGTCTTTGTTGTAACAGCGGGCCACTACCATCATAAATTCATTGTTTACTACACTGACGGGGATTCCCCCAGCAAAATGTAGTCCACTACCCACCAGCTTGTCCATCTAAGGACTTCCTATGAATCTCCTGGTTCTGGCCCAGAAATCCTCCATGTTGATGTGACCGAGTTCAGATTCTCTTATGTCCAGGTTACATTCCACCTGGGACTCAGGCATCCTGACCCTCTGGTATTTATACTTCATCTCTTCTTCTGTAAGCTTAGCCTTACCCTTTGACTTGGTTGGCTTCTTGCTTGATGTAGACATATATGGATCTAAGTTCAATTTCTGATCTACAAGAAGAAGAAGAGAAGTCCAATGCCAAAGAGCCATATTAGCTGTCGGATCTTCCATTAAAGTACTACAGAATAGAATGAGGAGTTAGCAATTTTAAGGCCTCAGGGCACAGGGCACAGGAACACTGCAGGCTGCAAAGCTATTAGAATGGCACACTGAATCAGAGTGTTACAAGGAACAAATCAGTGCCAAAGGGTGCAGTGCGAAAGCATTTTGCATATGACATTATTTGTTATTGTAAGCGGGGATGCGCCTGCGCCGTTTATGTAGTTTTATACTGGGCGCAAATAATCCTGGTGTTGCATGGGGGCAGGGTGCGCCTATGGCGCAAGTATTTGACTTACAACATGGAATTTTGGGGTGCCAAAGGGTGCAGGTTTATTGTGTATAGTACTAACTTTAGGTGCGTAAAAGGGGACTTTGGTGCGGTGTGGGGGAAGCTTGCATTGCATTTTGTTGTGGTAAGCGGGGATTCGCCTGCACCAGGTTTAGGATTAACTTGGTATACACATGGCACAGGGAGCTTATGTGTTGCAATCAATGTTGGTGCGCCATAGGTGTGACTGTGTTTCCTATTGTAAGGGTGGCAATTGTGCCAAGGGGAAAAACATAGCTTGGAAACAATTTTTCAAGATCTCTTTTTCTCTAATAGATTTGTGATCTTCTAGGCTACATTTCATAATGATTCAAGTGGTGAAGGGGGCATAGCAAAGAGGTTTGGATTTGTTTTCGAGGCAGAGTCCTCTTAGCCAGGAGATCTGGAAAAAGGATGGAAACGACTTGGGGAGAAAGATTGCAAGAACAACAGGGGGGTTCATGGTTTCACAGATCCATTGTATCCTACCACACAAACAATCAAAACAAAACATAAGAGGAGTAAGAACCACCTACCCGGAATATATAGAAAGTGAGAGACAAAACGGGGTCCACGAACATGATATGAGGAGGACAGGTGTGCTGACAGGTGCAGAGGAATAAATTTATCACGTGTTTTTAAATTGTGAAAGTGATAGGGCGGGTGCACCTATATATAGGAAAGGTGTAATAAATGTGCCAACCACTTTTTCAAGAGGCACACTAAAACATGTGTCGAAACGTAAAACTTTGCACCCTTTGGCGCAGATAAATGCGTGTCAACACGGAAATATTTGTGCCTTTGGCACAAATTTACGACTGTCAACACTTCATTCCTTGCGCCCTTTGGTGCACCAAAACACGGTGCAAGAATTTAATTGTTAACATGAAGCTGCATGTGCCTTGGTGCACACAAGAAAGGCACATCACGGGAAGGTGCAACAATTGATGTGTCAACACATCAAAGGGTGTGCCAAAGGAAATGATGTGGGCACCAATTTAGTCTGTGTTACACAGATAAAAGGTGAGCCCAGCCAAAAAGGGACCAAAATGGCTAAGTTCAGAGAACTAGATTTCCCGAAAAGAGATTTTGTAACATTTCGAATGTAGAGGGGTCCCTGACGAGGGACCAAGACAAAAAATTTGGTATGGTTACCTATAAAATTTCCCTCGTGAATTTTACAGGATAACAGCTGGCTCTTTCTGGGGACTATCTTTGAGTGAAACTCAAGGGTAGAGAACCTCAGATCAACATGTGCCTATCCATTGGGTAACAGGGTCGAAAAAAAAGGGTGAGGACAAAAGAAAACACATGACAAAATCAAACTGTACAAAGAAGAGAGCAAGCTCTACTTCCTGAATATTTTGAGGTGCTTCCCGCTATAGGGAAGCGGGAGATCAGTTCCATCCAGATACAAGAGATAGAAGTTATTCTCTCCATTGAGCTATTCGATCTTGAAAGGCCCTCTCCATAGAGAATCAAATTTCCTGTGCATGCCCTTCGGCTCTCTCCATTTTTCCCACAAAAGGATGAGATCTCCCACTTGGAAATCTCTTTGCTTAGCCCTTTTATCGAACAATTTCTTAACTTGATTCTGATGTTTGGTGATCCTTTCGACCACTCTTATTCTTTTCTCTTCAAGCTCTGATAGATACATGATCCTCTTTTCAAGGGAATTTTGGAAAGTCTCATCTTTGATTGCTCATGCCAAGCGCAGAGTAGGGAGTTCTGTAGAAATGGGAAGCTTAGCGTCGGTCCCATATAACACTTGAAAAGGTGACATACCGAGAAACCTCTTGGGAGTAATGCGGTCCGCCCACAAAGCATCGTACAATGACTTGTGCCACGTCTACTGACTCTCATCAACTAGCTTCCGTATGATGGCCACTAAGTTTTTATTACTGGATTCTGCTTGACCATTTCCCTCAGGGTAGTAATCCGAGGCGTGGGCCAAGGTTATTCTGTGTTCATAGCAAAAACCAACAACTTCTCGTGAGGAGAATTTGGAAGCGTTATCAGTAACAATATTGTTTGGAACGCCAAACCTAACAATGATATTCTCTTTGATGAAACTGCAAACAACCTCGGAAGTGGCATGCTTGACAGGTATGGCCTCTGCCCATTTGGTGAAGTAATCTGTTGCTGTCAGGACATAACTATGTCCGACACTCGATTAGGGATGGATTTCTCTGATAAAGTTGATTCCCCACTGTCTGAATGGTTCATCAATAATGACCGGCCTAAGGGGAAAAGCAACCAATTTTAGCTTGCTGAAAAATTGTTGGCAGAGCTCACACTTTGCTAGCCAGGTGGCTGTATCTTGGAATAGTGTCAGCCAATAGTAACTGGCTTGAATGATCTTGTCTACCATCATGAAGTGACTGCCATAGGCTAAATCATGAAAAATCTCTAGTAGCTTTATCTGATGTGGCTTGTCAACACATCGCAATAAGATGCCATCTATTTTGCATTTATATAAACAGTCATCCCAGATGACATATCTGGATGCTCTTAGATTTATAGAACATTTCTCCTTTGAAGTTAGATGAGCTAGACACTCACCATAAGTGAGAAAGAAAGTGATATCAGAATACCATTCGTCACTGGTGGTGACAAGTAGAACCATGGGTAGAGAATCAGCTTTCCCCAGCTGGCTTTGTGCTCCCTTGGTGCAGTTATCCTTTTCCTCAGGGTTTTTTGAATCCCAGTTTTCAGCCATAAGCTGACATAGGCCCTTTCCCCTTACCAACTTGGTTAGTTTTATATCTAAATCATACTCTTGGACTTTTACAATCCAATTTCTTCATAAACTCCCTAACTCATGTTGAGTTAGGATTGACTTGACTGTCATGTCAGGGACCAGTACCGTTGTGTGAGAATTTAGAATGTAATACCTGAATTTCTTGACTGCTTTGACCACAGTGAAGACATGATTTTCCAACTGAGACATCTTTAATTTGTGAGGCTTGAGAGGAGAGCTCATGAATGCAATCGAGGATTCAACATCTTCAGAATTATTTTGCATTAAGATAGCCGATACAGTATGCCGGGATGCATAGCTATACATGATAAAATGTTTGGAGAAATTGGGACATACCAGGACTGGTGCGTGAGTGACGGAGGATTTTATATCTTCGAATGACTTCTTTCCTTCTTCGCTCCACCAAAAAGTTAGTGATCCTTTCATCATGTTTGATATGTGGAGAGTCTTTTCGGCAAAGTCAGTAACAAAGCGCCTGAGAAAATTCACTTTTCCGAAGAAAGAGTGAACGCCGGTTTTACTTGTGGGTAAAGTAAGGCTCTGAATAGCCTTAACCCTTTTGGCATCTATCTTCGTCCCTTCCTTGCTTACAATGTGTCCCAGCAACTTTCCCTCTGTGACTCCGAAAACATACTTTTTCAGATTTAGGGAGATTCCATGTTCCCAGCATCTAATCAATACTTGCTCCAAATGATCGCAATGATCATTCCGCTATTTAGAGAACACAGTTAAGTCATCCAAGTAGACTACGATGAATTTTCCCATCATTCCTTTGAATGCAAAGTCCATGGCCCGCTGAAAAGTGGCACCGGTGTTGGTCAAACCAAAAGGAATCCTGCTATAAGAGAATGTACCCCAAGGGGTAGTGAATGTTGTTTTGAATTAGTCTTCGGGTGAGACTTCGATCTGATTGTAGCCTGAAAAACCATCAAGCATGGACATCATTTCTGATCCAGTCACTGCTTGCAGAACCTAATCCATTATGGGAAGGGGGTAGTTGTACTTCAAGGAGGCTTGATTCAAGTTACAAAAATCTATGCATATGCGTATCTCACCATTCTTCTTGCGTACTGGCACAATGTTTACCACCCAGGTACTGTGATGGATAGGAAAAATGATCCTTGCATCCAGTATTTTCTGAATTTCAGCCTGGATAGTACCTGAGATCTTAGGATTGTAGTGTCTCTGCTTCTGGCGAAAGGGTTTGATATCTTCTTTCAATGGGATGTCATGTTGGATGTCCTTTGGCCTGAAAGACTTTAGATTGGCATAGGACCACGCCAATACATCCATGTATTTCTTTAGAAATTTTACGAATTTTCGCTTCTCTTCGGGTGTACAACATTTTCCAATGTTTACAAACTACAGATGTTCTACCGAACCTAGATTGACAGGTTCAGTTTCTGGGGAGGAGTTAGGGTCATCTTACATTTTCTTCTTGACAAAACAATCGTGCCTGTCGAACAAGCACTCTAGGGAAACCAGGCCTTTCGGAATTTTATTTCCTTTGAGCTGACATATGCCATTGCTTCCTTCAGATTCCCCGTTCTGATTAGTAACAGACTCATGGCATGTGGAAGTGGATCCTTCAAAATGAAGCTCACTAAAATTTTCCACTTTTTCAAGAAAGGCAATGAGTTGATTATCATCGTTGAATACCTGCCAGTGCTGAGAATTGTCTGGCATGCTTGGGCAGAAAACCACCTCAATGGTATATGTGTCTGTTTTCAAACCTAGGTGAGGGAGCATGAGGGATGCTAAGACGACTAATGAGTTGGCCATGCCATTCTGAGCTCTCGGAATGGATTTTATTGAAAAATCATCAAACTCCTCGATGTTGTCCCATACCGCGTTGCGATAATGTCTGAGCCTTTCATTCTTCACTTGGTATATCCTTTTAAATTGATTTACAACCAGCTCTACATCACCCTGTACTTTCAAATTCTTGATTCCTCTTTCCCTTGTGGCTTGCATGCCCAGTAGAAAAGATTCATACTCAACAGTATTATTCGTATTGAAAAACTACAACTTGAAAGAGAGGGATAATCTCTTCCTCCGGAGATATTAGTACAGCTCTAGCGCCGCATCCACTAGTCACGTAACTGCCATCAAACTATAATGTCCAGATCTTGTTAAGATCCTCTACTTAGACGAGGACATCCATTTTTTCTGACTTAGTAGACAAGAAATAGTTTCCCATCCCTGATGATTTGAAGAGAATTTGGGCTTTGGGGTCACCAGAGTTAGTAACCAGGTACTTCTTTTGTGATTTTGGCTCCAACGTTTGCATTATACCTTTGACAGGAATCCTTGCCTTAGACCAGTCCTGTAACACCCCGAACTATTGTTACTTCCTCCTGAGCATACAAGTGTTGATATGTGATTTCTTGTAAAAGGATGTGCTCCTTGATTAAGAAATCATGCTTGATATGTACTGTATTTTCTTTGCAGATCTTTGACTGAGTCAGAATTTGATTAGACTCTTTTATTTATTTCATTTTGCATTTGAGTTTAATCTGATCTCGGAATGAATTATAGAGTTAGCCACCTATAAGATCTAGCCTTGGATCAGTGGAATTGATCCAAGTATTGCTTTAAGTTTGTTCGTGATGAATTAAAATTACAAACCTTGAACAGGTTGCAAGGTCTAGAAGCATTGAATAAGCTAGTCTGGAGTATGACTTAGGTTGATCATGTGAAATGAATTAGTTCCCGATATCGAAGTATATCTGGAAGGTCTCGATCGTGGACCAGGCAATAATTCAGTTGCATACGATTCTGCAGCCTAAGGCAGAACAGGAACTAACCCTGTTCAAGAATGTATGATGTAGGTCTTTTTATGAGTGTATGGGATGTAGACCTAATTGGAATTATTATTGATTAGTAATCTAAGACTAAACCTAACCTAGGGGTTAGATTAGTGTTAATCTAACCTAGACCTAGGCTATGTGCTAATGTCCTAAGTTAGTATCTATGTTCTTTGAAGTTAGAATGAGAATTATCCTAAATTCTAACCTAAGTTACTAACCTAACTAATGAGCAAGAATGTAAAGGGACCTATGGAGGGATGCGAACCATGGGTGGATTTTTCTATGTTATTTAATGCAAAGGATAAGTGTGAAGGACAGATTTTGGCGGAGGTTTTAGAAACGGCTAATTGTGCTGACGTGGCTGGTCGCCAAAACTGAAAATGGACTAGAAATTTTATTTGACTGTCGCCAATTTTGGCGGTCGGTGGCAGTGGAGTTTGAGTGAGAAAGTTGGTCTAAATGCATTCAATGTGCTCGGTAGTCGAGCTTGGAACTCGCATGAAGGCATGCAAACTAGGAAGTTGTTGGTTTGTTTGGCTTATCGCGAATTTCAGTTTTCCATCTGCCTGTTCACTGGTTCTTCGCACCAGTCTTCTTGGAGTTGCATGGCGAGTATGAGGGTATCTAGCTCTTTTCTCTGGTAAGGGGAATATATATGTCATGGAGATAGCAAAATTTTGTTGGTCGCTCTAACTTGGAAAAGGAAAAGGAAGTCCGAGCTCTTCCAGTGGTCTGCTTCGGAATTTTGAGTAAAAATACAGGCATGTTAGGCCCTAACCTTTAAAAATCTTGTTATCTTTCAAGTGATTTCATTAGAACAACTCTGTTCAAATGATTTATGGAATAGATGATTTTCTATGGTTTTCTTGTGTGATTTGGTACTGTATCTTTATGCTGTTCGTTTTTCAAATTTAACCCTTAATGGGTGTGTGTTGTACTTCAAACGGTTCACTGTTTTATTGTGCTTTACATTCCGGCGTAAGTTGTGAAACATGTGCTTGAAGGGTATCTTCCTGCTCCATGAGAACCTGTGCATGCTTCTCTTGCTGGGTTTAGGATACAGTAGAAACTTGTTGGTAGAAACTTGTTGGTAGAAACTTGCTGATAGAAGTTTGTTTATAGAAACTTGTTGATTGTAACTTGTTGATGAGGCTTGTTGTTGATTCTTGTCGGAAGAGGTACTGTTGGACTTCTTTGCAAGTTTGTGGTGGTTATCATTGGTGAAGGATACAGAACCTAGTAGGGCTTCGCTTTGGTATTTAAGTTATTTTGAACGAATAACTTATTGTGTTTCTGTATTTCGTTGCGACCCTTTTTGGAAATTGTGTATTCCTTGCTTTGTGGTTCTGGGTTTCAACCCGTTAGCAGTATGCAATATGTATATATTCATATTTTTGTTGTAATCAAAATGACTTTGTGGAGTCGATTGAATGATTTATTTATACTTGGACCTCTGCTCAAGTTAAATATAACTGAATATTGGTGATTGATGAGCCAGTGACTTGAGGGAATAACATGTACTAAGACCTTTGTTATTTATAGGAATACCTTCGTGTTGCAAGGATTTTGTGGTACAGATTCTTTGGGTGTATTTTTACGTTTACATTCTGTGCAATCTTGTGCGAAGAATTGGCAAAGGTTCAGTCGGGTTTCTTGTTTTGAAATCAGTAATTAAAATTGCTTTTGCCTGATTTATATGTACACCATTGATTTGCCCAGATGGAATCATTTGCAATAATTTGTCTTGCCACTGTTGTTCGGGTTCAGTTGAATTCGTGGAAGTTAACCTGTATTTTCTTTTGCCTCAGTTAAAACTTGACTTGGTATACTGTTGTTTTGACATTGTGGGATTCCCTGAGTAATGATTTATATCAAGTAACGTGGCTCTTTATAAATGAATCGTGAATGCTATATGTCTGAGTCCGATTGCGTACAGATGTAAATACAGGACAATATGTTTCCTTTCTAATTTTCCTAGTTGGATGAGGCTGTGTATGTTACGGTATTTGTAAGATAATCTCTGCATGGTCTTATGGAAACATCAAATTGCTTAATGCGATGAAGTTGTTGATTGGCCGCGATATAATAAAAGTTCTTGATTTCGACCTTGGGTCGAAAAACCTTACTGTGTTTAGAAGGGACAAGCTTGGGCCATAGGTTTATGTGTGGGATTGTTAGCGTGTTAGTCTTTGTTGCATAGCTATCCTGTCTTAAGCTAGACTGAACTTAAGCCGTCGAATGCACCTCGACAGGCAATGTGGTGATTATCATGTTGTTTAACGCTTCTTGTAGAGTCTATTTGGTTGATAGACTTCACTATTGACGTGATTGCCACTGTACAGGAGTTTTTGCTGTGTTCGATTTTTATTAAGACAGTGATTCTTCTTGTGGTTTGTCGGACTTGTTCGTATACATACTGAATGATTGCTTTCCATATGTGGAGACGGTACAGTAGTGAACTTGTGTGAAGGGAAAGGAGAATGATTTGTTTCTTTCTCTTTAATTATATCAATGCATGCCGATATCTATTTAACAGTTGGAATTGTTTTTGTATCTTATTGATTTGCTATGATATTCCTTATTCTGATGAAAGTAACGATTTGTTCAATGTTGCGGATCTTGGATTCAAGATAATTGTTTGGATACTTTCGTTCTTTGATTCTTAATATTTGATGAAATATTTGAGAAGTGTTTAGGACTATTCTGTAACGATGATAGAGTTACACGTTTGTAGTCATTTTTGTATTACAAAGGCATAGTCTGATTATGTTTATTTGTTTGGATAATTGATCTTATTTAAACAGGGTGTTTAATGAAAACAATTGACGGATTGCAATTGTTTTAAAATTTAGTGCTTATCATGCTCAGTTCATCGAACTGACTCATGTTGACTATTTTTGCAGATGGTTGCCGTAAGTGGTAAAAGCAATGCAGATCTGACATGATGATCAGATTGTTTTATTTGATTTATAATGAATTACAGCTTGATTATCTAAATGTACAAAAAGTGGAAAGATGTTTCTTTTCCATTAAGCATTGTATCAAGTATGCTGCTTGCATAAAATGTAATTGTATAGTTCTGAAAGGAATTGAAATAAGTATTTGATACTTATGTGTTGTATTCTTATTCTGATAGTTGACCTTCTTCGGTTTATATACCAGAGCGGCAATGTTATCTTTGTGTAATTTGGATGCTTTTGTGATTGTCAATAAAAGCTTTAAGAAAGTGTGATAGAATTCTTATGAGTGTTTAGTAGTTCTCATTTGTTCTATCGAAAGCTAAATTAAAGTTTAAATCATTGTCTTTTTTAAAAGATAGGGTTAAAATGAACCAAAGCAGAACACTAATCAAGCTGAGGTAAATTACTAATCCCTAGTCCTGAGTATGACAGGACAACATTAAATTGGATTCTTAACCATTTATATCTTTATACTATTAAGTATGATATAAATTCAGTTAAGGGAACTGAAATAAATCTAATAGGGTTCAGATGGCAATCTCATATGTAGGTTATGAGATATTGTCCAATTCTGTTGTTTTAGAATCATGTGTATTCTAATAACTCCTTGATGAGACCTTAGCCTTAATATCTCCACCATGCAATGGGTTTTACTGAGGAAGGTCATCTTAAGACGAAGAATCCAGGGATCAGGAAAGACTAACCCTGGGGGAAAAGTCTTTCAGTAATTTAAAACTCAAAGTGCGTAACGCATATTATAAAGTAGATCTTTTCGAGGTGGATTAAAGGTTGACGACACAAGTCAACTGCAGGGTTGTACCTCCGAGAAGATTAGGATCTTCTCGAAGTTACAACAATGCAGGGGACTTATGACGACACCCTTTGCATTGATCGCTAAGATCTACACCTTGTTCGAACGAGTTACTCAAGGACCGATTAGGAATGTGATCAGGTTATAAGGCTGCCTAGGAGGTTTAGGGTATCTTGACACACTGGTCTAACTGCAGGGTTAAACCAGTATGTCATCGTATCCCTAATACTCGTGGGCATCCCTATAACATTATCACCTTGTTAATCTGTCTCCGAGTGATTAAGTTGTGAAAGGAAGGACTGACAGTAGTCGGTATAAGACATTCTATATAACATAAGAATGGGGTGAAGGGCGTATTCCAGATTGACGAGTATGCCGTTAAGGAATACGAGACATAAACAGTATGTTTCAAATCTTTGGCCAAAGTATCGCAAGCTGCTGATTGCGTTGTCCTAATTCACCTAGTCTAAGGGATGAGATGCCGATGAATAATGGTAACAATTATTCAGTTAGGTTCCTTGGACAGAGTATTCTGAATCCCAGAGTAGGGAAGAGAACCGTAAGAGTAAAGTGTTAAATAAAAACACCAACTCTTATTACTCATGAATAGATCAGTAGATTACCGAGTCATGGAATGAATAGATCAGAGGTACTCCGAGTCATTACAGCTGCATATGGTTGTCTGTTATAAGAATGGTTATTTGATTTGTGAGTTCTAAATTATGTATTTAGAACCAGAATGCAATTATCAAAAAAAAAAAAAAATTCACTTGTTCTAAGTTATAAAATGAGGATGTTACATCTTGGTATCAGAGCTGAAGGTTGCAGCTCTTGGACCTATTGTGTCCATAATCTGATAAAAACCTGAATTTTCTTGTAACAAAAAATGGTTAGAACAAGGGGGAACGTTGCGAATAATGCTCCACCTGAAGGAGGAGCGGAAACAACCCAGAAACTTGATGAGATCCTTGCTGCCCTGTTGGACACAAGAGATCGCTTAGCTGTACTTGAACAGCAGGTGATGGGAAATGAGGAGGATGAAGAAGCTGATAATAATAATCAGCAACCTCCTGAGGACAACCCCGACATGGGTGTTGATGTTAATGCTGGGAATGCACCTGATCAACCAGAAAACAAAAAGGCCAGATTGGCAGCAGAACTCACTAATGATATAAAAAGGATAAGTCCACCTAAATATGATGGCACCACATTAGGAGATGGAGCTGAGAACTGGCTCAGTGAAATGGAGAAGTACTTTACAATAAGGAACTTCTCAGAGGAAACCAAAGCTATTTGAGGAGCCTATCAGCTTTCCCACGAAGCATCTTCGTGGTGGGATAGCCGTAAAGCTGAACTAAACATTGATGAGACCAATATTACTTGGGATCAATTTAAAGGCTATTTTAGGCAACATTGGCTACCACAACTTTTCTATGATCAGAAAATGACAGAATTTCAGAACTTAGCTCAAGGGAAGCTAACGGTAACTGAATACTGGGAGCGGTTTACAAAACTCCTCAAGTATGTACCACAGTATCAAACTGACGAGAAGTTCAGAATACGGAAATTCATCATGGGATTGAACCCCGTGATAGGGGGAGAGGTCGATGTTCACAGTCCAACCACTATGGAAGGAGTTGTTGAAAAGGCCATAAGGCAAGAACAGAAATTAAAGGCTATTTCTGCTCATAAGGAGGAAGTGCGGAAGAAGACTGCAAACCCTTCTTCAACCTCTCTTGCACCTAGAAAAGGACCATGGAAAAAGTTTGGAAACAAGAGTAAGTTTCCAGGAGATAGCAATAAGAAAGCAGCAGTAAATAAGCCTGCTGGAAATGCAAAGGATAATTTTGTTAAAAATTATAATAATGGGCAGAAGCCCTATGGAGGACAACGTGACAATTACAAAACTGGAGGCAACTTTGAGCCTAAAAAGGGACCTGTAGGAGGCTGCTACAATTGTGGCAAAGATCACTACGCAAATCAGTGCCCTTTAAAGAAGGATGATCGTAATCAGCAGCATAAGATACATGCTGCAGTAGCGGACAAGCAAGCTGAAAAGCAAGTGACACCTATAGAAGTTCCGGGTAAGTTATTCGGCATACCTGTCACTATTCTTTTTGTTACAGGAGCTACTGAATGTTTTATATCTAATAAACTTGCTTCTAAACTTAAAAGAAAAGCTAGAAAAATGGATAAATCTTGGACTGTACAGTATGGTAATAATTCTGTTCATACAGTGAGTATGTGTCTTTTTGGGGCAGTCCTTGACTTACCTAACTTTTCCACGGAAGTTGATCTCTATGTCGCACCTTTAGGATCGTATGACATTGTCATCGGTGTCAATTGGTTAGCTGACCATAAAGCAAAGGTAGACTGCTATGAAAAGAACATAAAATGTTTAGATGATCAGCTGGAATCAACAAAGATTCAAGGTGTGAAATGGGAAATTTCAGTTAGAAAACTGTCAGCTATGCAGCTTAAAAAGGCTAAAAATAAAGGATGTACCCTTTATGCCGTGAAGATATCTGAATCTTCAGAAGAAGATGACGATCTCATGAAACGATTCCCTCTGTTACAAGGTTTCAGGGATGTTTTTCCTGAGGAATTACCAGGGTTACCACCCAAGAGAGAATTTGAATTCACCATTGAAATCAAGCCAGGAACAGAACCTATTTCCAAAGCGCCTTATCGGATGACTATTACAGAGTTAGTCGAGCTTAAGGCACAGTTGTAAGAGCTCTTGTCTAAAGGTTTGATCAAACCAAGTGTTTCACCTTGGGGAGTGCCTGTAATATTTGTGAAAAAGAAGGATGGAACACTAAGGCTGTGTATTGATTATCGGATGTTGAACAAAGCAACAGTCAAGAACCGATATCCACTTCCTAGGATCGATGATCTATTTGATCAGATGCGTGGAGCAGCGGTTTATTCTAAGATAGACCTTCGATCTGGTTACCATCAGTTAAGGATTAGAGAGGCAGATATTCATAAAATAGCTTTCCGAACAAGGTACGGACATTATGAATTCACAGTTCTACCCTTTGGATTAACCAATGCACCCGCAGCCTTTATGAATTTAATGAACAATATCTTTCAAGAATACCTGGACAAGTTTGTACTTGTATTCTTGGATGATATTCTCATTTATTCTAAAAGCGTTGAGGAGCACAATGAGCATTTGAAGATAGTTTTGGGAATTTTGAGAAAGAGGAAGTTGTATGGTAAGTTATCCAAATTTTCTTTCTTTGATTCAGAAGTTCACTATTTGGGTCATGTCATAAGTAATGAAGGAATTGCTGTAGATCCTTCAAAAATAGTGGCAATAACTGAGTGGCCTGCACCAAAGAATGTGCATGAAGTAAGAAGCTTCATGGGTCTTGCTGGTTACTATTGAAAATTTGTAAAGGATTTTTCTAAAGTAGCTGCACCAATAACTTCATTGCAGAAGAAGGATAAGAAATTCATATGGAATGATAAGTGCGAAGCGGCTTTCAAAAGTTTGAAAGACTAGTTGACTTCTGCACCTATACTAGCTGTATCAGACCCTAATGGGAGTTTTACTGTTGTAACGGATGCTTCTGGGGAAGGCCTTGGGGGTGTTTTGCTACAAAATGATCAGGTCATAGCATATGAAAGTAGAAAACTTAAGTTACATGAGCTGAATTATGCCCCTCATGATTTGGAACTTGCTGCCATTGTGCATGCACTTCAAGTCTAGAGACACTATTTACTTGGGAAACCTTTTGAGTTGAAAACTGATCACTTAGGACTGAAATATATTTTTACTCAGCCCAATCTGAATGCCAGACAGAGAAGGTGGTTAGAATTTTTATCACAATATGACTTTGATATTAGCTATATCAAAGGGAAGGAGAATAGAGTAGCTGATGCTCTAAGTCGTAGGAGGCACATTTCTGCTCTTATAACATTAAGAACTCAGTTTAAAGACGAGGTAAAAAGTGCCTCAGAATCAGATGCATACTTTCAGCAAGTAAAAGCAGTGCTTGCTGTAGAACCTAAGGATATAAGGTATAAAGGTTTTAATTTTGATAATGAAGGAATCTTACGTTATGAAAACAGGGTATATGTACCTATGCTGAACGATTTGAGAAATAAATTGTTAGTTGAATTTCATAATTCACCTTTCTCTAGACACCCAGGTATCACAAAAATGCTTGCTGATTTAAAACAGCAATACTTCTGGAAAGGTATGAAAAAGGATGTAATTAATTTTGTGACTCATTGTCTGGAATGTCAGCGGGTAAAGGCGGAACATATGCACCCTGCCGGACTGCTATATCCTCATAGCATACCGCAGTACAAATGGCAAGTAATAACCATGGATTTTGTACAAGGACTACCTATGTCCAGGAATAAACATGATGTTATCCTGGTAGTTGTAGATAAACTGACCAAGGTAGCTCATTTCATCACTGGAAATCTAAAGGATGATTCACCAGTGCTGGCCAAAAGATTCGTACACGAAATTTTCAGATTACATGGTGTACCAGAATTGATTATATCTGACAGGGATCCTAGAATGACGTCAAGGTTTTGGCAAACGCTTAACACGCAGCTCTTGGAACGAAACTAAACTTCAGTTCTGCATATCATCTGGAAACGAATGGACAAACTGAGAGGGTAAACCAAGTGTTGGAGGACATGTTACGAATGTATTGCATGGATCAGTAGTATAAATGGGAAGAGTATCTTCCATTAGTTGAGTTCGCATACAACAATACTTATCACTCATCTCTTAAAATGGCACCATTTGAAGCACTTTATGGAAGAAAGTGCAGAACCCCTGTTAGTTGGGACAGTGTTGAGGATAGAGTGGTAGTTGGACCAGAGATTCTCACTGAAATGGAACAACAAGTTAAGCTGATTCGTGAACGACTAAAGGAAGCAGCAGATAGACAGAAGAGCTATGCTGACCTTAAGCAGGTTGATAGAAGGTTTGAGCTAGGTGATAAGGTTTTTCTTTGTGTTAAACCCAGAAAGAGTTCTATAACTTTTGGCAAGGCTGCCAAGTTGTCACCCCGATTCGTGGGACCTTTCGAAATTGTCGAAATAATCAATCCTGTAGCTTATCGTTTAGCATTGCCACCTGCTCTATCTCGCATGCATGATGTTTTCCATATTTCTTTGCTTAAGAAATACATTTCAAATCTGTCACATGTTTTAAATTGGAATTCCTTGCAGGTCTAAGACCCAGGAATAATCGTGGTTAAACCCACACGAGTGCTGGAAACTCGCCAATTGCATTTAAGAAATCGTGAAATACAGCAATGTAAGGTCCAGTGGGACCAGTTTAACGAAGAAAGTGCAACTTGGGAAAATTTGGAAGAGATGAAAATTGCTTTTCCTTCTCTTTTTCAACAGAATGAAATCTGTTGACAAAACATACTTTTATGAACTTATTGTTTTTAAGTATTTATGAAAGCCTGATGAAGGTAGACATTATTCAGGTTGAATAAAATGTGTTGTGACATTGATTTCTAGAACTATTCAAATATGAAATAGTCACATTATTTGTGTACTGATAAATTGATTGACCTGAAGGTTAATTTAATATGTAATTCATCGGGACGATGAATCTCTTTAGGAGGGAAGCATGTAACACCCCGAACTGTTGTTACTTCCTCCTGAGCATACAAGTGTTGATATGTGATTTCTTGTAAAAGGATGTGCTCCTCGATTAAGAAATCATGCTTGATATGTACTGTATTTTCTTTGCAGATCTTTGACTGAGTCAGAATTTGATTAGACTCTTTTATTTATTTCATTTTGCATCTGAGTTTAATCTGATCTCGGAATGAATTATAGATTTAGCCACCTATAAGATCTAGCCTTGGATCAGTGGAATTGATCCAAGTATTGCTTTAAGTTTGTTCGTGATGAATTAAAATTACAGACCTTGAACAGGTTGCAAGGTCTAGAAGCATTGAATAAGCTAGTCTGGAGTATGACTCAGGTTGATCATGTGAAATGAATTGGTTCCCGATATCGAAGTATATCTGGAAGGTCTCGATTGTGGACCAGGTAATAATTCAGTTGCATACGATTCTGCAGCCTAAGGCAGAATAGGAACTAACCCTGTTCAAGAATGTATGATGTAGGTCTTTTTATGAGTGTACAGGATGTAGACCTAACTGAAATTATTATTGATTAGTAATCTAAGACTAAACCTAACCTAGGGGTTAGATTAGTGTTAATCTAACCTAGACCTAGGCTATGTTCTAATGTCCTAAGTTAGTATCTATGTTCTTTGAAGTTAGAATGAGAATTATCCTAAATTCTAACCTAAGTTACTAACCTAACTAATGAGCAAGAATGTAAAGGGACCTATGGAGGGGTGCGAACCATGGGTGGATTTTTCTATGTTATTTAATGCAAAGGATAAGTGTGAAGGACAGATTTTGGTGGAGGTTTTAGAAACGGCTAATTGTGTCGACGTGGCAGGTCGCCAAAGCTGAAAATGGACTGGAAATTTTATTTGACTATCGCCAATTTTGGCGGTCGGTGGCAGTGGAGTTTAAGCGGGAAAGTTGGTGTAAATGCATTCAATGTGCTCGGTAGTCGAGCTCGGAACTCGCGTGAAGGCATGCAAACTGGGAAGTTGTTGGTTTGTTTGGCTTATCGTGAATTTCGGTTTTCCATCTGCCTGTTCACTGGTTCTTTGCACCAGTCTTCTTGGAGTTGCATGGCGAGTATGAGGGTATCTAGCTCTTTTCTCTGGCAAGGGGAATATATATGTCATGGAGATAGCAAAATTTTGTTGGTCACTCTAACTTGGAAAAGGAAAAGGAAGTCCGAGCTCTTCTAGTGGTCTGCTTCGGAATTTTGAGTAAAAATCCAGGCATGTTAGGCCCTAACCTTTAAAAATCTTGTTGTCTTTCAAGTGATTTCATTAGAACAACTCTGTTCAAATGATTTATGGAATAGATGATTTTCTATGGTTGTCTTGTGTGATTTGGTACTGTATCTTTATGCTGTTCGTTTTTCAAATTTAACCCTTAATGGGTGTGTGTTGTACTTCGAACGGTTCACTGTTTTATTGTGCTTTACATTCTGGCGTAAGTTGTGAAACATGTGCTTGAAGGGTATCTTCCTGCTCCGCGAGAACCCGTGCATGCTTCTCTTGCTGGGTTTAGGATACAGTAGAAACTTGCTGATAGAAGTTTGTTTATAGAAACTTGTTGATTGTAACTTGTTGATGAGGCTTGTTGTTGATTCTTGTCGGAAGAGGTACTGTTGGACTTCTTTGCAAGTTTGTGGTGGTTATCATTGGTGAAGGATACAGAACCTAGTAGGGCTTCGCTTTGGTATTTAAGTTATTTTGAACGAATAACTTATTGTGTTTCTGTATTTCATTGCGACCCTTTTTGGAAATTGTGTATTCCTTGCTTTGTGGTTCTGGGTTTCAACCCGTTAGCAGTATGAAATATGTATATATTCATATTTTTGTTGTAATCAGAATGACTTTGTGGAGTCGATTGAATGATTTATTTATACTTGGACCTCTGCTCAAGTTAAATATAACTGAATATTGGTGATTGATGAGCCAGTGACTTGAGGGAATAACATGTACTAAGACCTTTGTTATTTATAGGAATACCTTCGTGTTGCAAGGATTTTGTGGTACAGATTCTTTGGGTGTATTTTTACGTTTACATTCTGTGCAATCTTGTGCGAAGAATTGGCAAAGGTTCAGTCGGGTTTCTTGTTTTGAAATCAGTAATTAAAATTGCTTTTGCCTGATTTATATGTACACCATTGATTTGCCCAGATGGAATCATTTGTAATAATTTGTCTTGCCACTGTTGTTCGGGTTCAGTCGAATTCGTGGAAGTTAACCTGTATTTTCTTTTGCCTCAGTTAAAACTTGACTTGGTATACTGTTGTTTTGACATTGTGGGATTCCCTAAGTAATGATTTATATCAAGTAACGCGGCTCTGTATAAATGAATCGTGAATGCTATATGTCTGAGTCCGATGTTGTACAGATGTAAATACATGACAATATGTTTCCTTTCTGATTTTCCTAGTTGGATGAGGCTGTGTATGTTACGGTATTTGTAAGATAATATCTGCATGGTCTTATGGAAACATCAAATTGCTTAATGCGATGAAGTTGTTGATTGGCCGCGATATAATAAAAGTTCTTGATTTCGACCTTGGGTCAAAAAACCTTATTGTCTTTAGAAGGGACAAGCTTGGGCCATAGGTTTATGTGTGGGATTGTTAGCGTGTTAGTCTTTATTGCATAGCTATCCTGTCTTAAGCTAGACTGAACTTAAGCCGTCGACTGCACCTCGACAGGAAATGTGGTGATTATCATGTTGTTTAATGCTTCTTGTAGAGTCTATTTGGTTGATAGACTTCACTATTGATGTGATTACCACTATACAGGAGTTTTTGCTATGTTCGATTTTTATTAAGACAGTGATTCTTCTTGTGGTTTGTCAGACTTGTTCGTATACATACTGAATGATTGCTTTCCATATGTGGAGACGGTACAGTAGTGAACTTGTGTGAAGGTAAAGGAGAATGATTTGTTTCTTTCTCTTTAATTATATCAATGCATGCCGATATCTATTTAACAGTTGGAATTGTTTTTGTATCTTATTGATTTGCTATGATATTCCTTATTCTGATGAAAGTAACGATTTGTTCAATGTTGTGGATCTTGGATTCAAGATAATTGTTTGGATACTTTCGTTCTTTGATTCTTAATATTTGATGAAATATTTGAGAAGTGTTTAGGACTATTCTGTAACGATGATAGAGTTACACGTTTGTAGTCATTTTTGTATTACAAAGGCATAGTCTGATTATGTTTATTTGTTTGGATAATTGATCTTATTTAAACAGGGTGTTTAATGAAAACAATTGACGGATTGCAATTGTTTTAAAATTTAGTGCTTATCATGCTCAGTTCATCGAACTGACTCATGTTGACTATTTTTGCAGATGGTTGCCGTAAGTGGTAAAAGCAATGCAGATCTGACATGATGATCAGATTGTTTTATTTGATTTATAATGAATTACAGCTTGATTATCTAAATGTACAAAAAGTGGAAAGATGTTTCTTTTCCATTAAGCATTGTATCAAGTATGCTGCTTGCATAAAATGTAATTGTATAGTTCTGAAAGGAATTGAAATAAGTATTTGATACTTATGTGTTGTATTCTTATTCTGATAGT
The DNA here is from genome assembly GCA_019776745.2 of Taxus chinensis. NCBI lineage: Eukaryota > Viridiplantae > Streptophyta > Pinopsida > Cupressales > Taxaceae > Taxus > Taxus chinensis. The sequence goes on from CM034149.1 coordinate 815,391,320, forward strand.
TGACCTTCTTCGGTTTATATACCAGAGCGGCAATGTTATCTTTGTGTAATTTGGATGCTTTTGTGATTGTCAATAAAAGCTTTAAGAAAGTGTGATAGAATTCTTATGAGTGTTTAGTAGTTCTCATTTGTTCTATCGAAAGCTAAATTAAAGTTTAAATCATTGTCTTTTTTAAAAGATAGGGTTAAAATGAACCAAAGCAGAACACTAATCAAGCTGAGGTAAATTACTAATCCCTAGTCCTGAGTATGACAGGACAACATTAAATTGGATTCTTAACCATTTATATCTTTATACTATTAAGTATGATATAAATTCAGTTAAGGGAACTGAAATAAATCTAATAGGGTTCAGATGGCAATCTCATATGTAGGTTATGAGATATTGTCCAATTCTGTTGTTTTAGAATCATGTGTATTCTAATAACTCCTTGATGAGACCTTAGCCTTAATATCTCCACCATGCAATGGGTTTTATTGAGGAAGGTCATCTTAAGACAAAGAATCCAGGGATCAGGAAAGACTAACCCTGGGGGAAAAGTCTTTAAGTAATTTAAAACTCAAAGTGCGTAACGCATATTATAAAGTAGATCTTTTTTGAGGCGGATTAAAGGTTGACGACACAAGTCAACTGCAGGGTTGTACCTCCAAGAAGATTAGGATCTTCTCAAAGTTACAACAATGCAAGGGACTTATGACGACACCCTTTGCATTGATCGCTAAGATCTACACCTTGTTCGAACGAGTTACTCAAGGACCGATTAGGAATGTGATCAGGTTATAAGGCTGCCTAGGAGGTTCAGGGTATCTTGACACACTGTTCTAACTGCAGGGTTAAACCAGTATGTCATCGTATCCCTAATACTCGTGGGCATCCCTATAACATTATCACCTTGTTAATCTGTCTTCGAGTGATTAAGTTGTGAAAGGAAGGACTGACAGTAGTCGGTATAAGACATTCTATATAACATAAGAATGGGGTGAAGGGCGTATTCCAGATTGACGAGTATGCTGTTAAGGAATACGAGACATAAACAGTATGTTTCAAATCTTTGGCCAAAGTATCGCAAGCTACTGATTTCGTTGTCCTAATTCACCTAGTCTAAGGGATGAGATGCCGATGAATAATGGTAACAATTATTTAGTTAGGTTCTTTGGACAGAGCATTCTGAATCCCAGAGTAGGGAAGAGAACCGTAAGAGTAAAGTGTTAAATAAAAACACCAACTCTTATTACTCATGAATAGATCAGTAGATTACCGAGTCATGGAATGAATAGATCGGAGGTACTCCGAGTCATTACAGCTGCATATGGTTTTCTGTTATAAGAATGGTTATTTGATTTGTGAGTTCTAAATTATGTATTTAGAACCGGAATGCAATTATCAAAAAAAAAAAAAATTCACTTGTTCTAAGTTATAAAATGAGGATGTTACAAGTCCATATGAATCTCTCCACCAACCTCACTGCAAAAACTCCTTCCTAATAGAATTTCGTATGCTTCCAGAATATCGGCAACAAGGATGGTCATATTTACTCTTTTCTCTAGGAATGCCACAAATGCAAACTGCGCATCTTTGATTTGACCGATCAACGGAACTTGCTTGGTTTCCAAGGAATAACATCTACTAAAAGGCTTGGTAAGGGTGAGGCCCAGGGCATGGGTGACTTTTGTTGGCATGATGTTATCAGAAGCCCCAGAATCAATTATGCAGTTGCTTAGTTTGTGGCCATTGATTAGGAGGGAGAGATAGAAAGGTTCTATCTTTCCTGACGCAGATGTCAAGGAAATGTTTATGCGAGATGTAGAAGGATTAGAAAGGATTCCTTTTGGGGAAACCTGAGTAGTTATGACAACTTGGCTTTGGATGTATTCAGTCAACCTTATAAGCTGCTCAGGATTTGACTGAAGATATTCGGCTTCAGACATCTAGATTTTGGTCTTTTTAGCATGATCAATTATGTCAAACGAGGCCAAGGGTTGCGTTGATGAAGGAATGAGTCCCTCATTTTGCGATGGTAGGGTAGGATTACCGATCTTGATAGGAACATGAGAGTACTGATTTGGAGGGGAGATAGGGGAAAAAGATCTTTTAGAAAAAGACTTAATAATAGGTTGAGCCGGAAGGGGACTACCTCATTTAGCGATGGTTGGAGGCGTGTGTGATACGGCCTTCTCTTTCTGCATATTGGCATCCACTTCTACTTCTTTTTCTTGTGAGCTGGTAAAAATAGCATATGACTGTCCACTTACATATCCTTGGGTATCCTCTTCTTCATCAAATTCTTCCTCATCAAATTCCATATACCTGATGGTAGAGTCACCAGTCGGTTCACCGACATCTTGATCATCTTCACCTGGCGATGAAGGTTCTTCATAATTTTTCTCTTCTTCGATTTCAGCTAAAGCATTAACAGGAGGGGCCTCGAGCACTAACCGTGGAGTAGCTACAGGTAGGCACGACTTTTGTGAAATGTTGTTAGAAGTAAAATTCCTTCGTGTGATATCCCAGTACGAAGAGATGGGAGAAGACTGAGCCAGATGGTTTTTTAATGTGAGTAGGTCATTTGCCATCTTTTGGAATGTCAGATCAGATGAAGTGGTGGGAGAAGGAGCTGAAACTTTCAGCTTGGATGGCTCTCACTTTAATTCGCCAGATATTAGCAAGTTATCTTCAATCCTATGGCAGCATCTTGGGCAAGAACCAAAGTAGTGACCTGCTCTTGTAAGAGTAAGAAAATTACTTTTGAGCTCATGGCATTCACGAAGAAACATTTCTGATTTTCCGGCATTGGCAGCATGGTAGGTGGAACCATGTTGATTAGTGAATTGAAACAAGTGATGAAATCACGCATGGTTTCATTGACCTCCTTCTTCAGGTGAGTGATCTTGGTTAGTAACACGAACATGACCTCTGAAGGATTATATCTTTCTTTGAATGTAGTTCGCAAGGTGGCCTAACTGGTAATAGATCCGGCCAGAAAATGCTGAAACCATTCTACTGCAGGTCCTTACAAGGTCTCTAGAAAGAGGCGAACTGACACATCTTCATGGGTCACATCTAGGATACTGCATGACATGATGAATGTAGATATGTGTGAATCCATGCTTTGGTTCCCGCTACCATAAAATTTAGGAAAATTCTTCCAGTTTTCCTGAGGGAGAGAATGAACGGGGTGTGGCAAAGCAAGTGGGCCCATAGCATTTCCCCATGGAACTACCATTTGGATGGCTGGAAAAAAGGACACGAGCTAGAAGCAAAGTTCCACTGAGCAGCAAGGCACTACAAAGAGATGAGGATATTCCCTATGAGAGATGCTTCCTTTGTGGTGGTGAGATACTTCTGGATGACCGTTTAGTTGAACTTAGCGATGGGAAGCGTGTTGGTGTAACATTGAAGTTGTGTCTTTGAAGTAGATCAAAAGTAGGATCGATTACTCCATGAGCTCTTCTGCTATGAGTGAACAGTTCACCCGCCAGTGTACCTTCCAGATCTATAATATTTTGGAGCAAATCCTAAGAACTCTTTTGGTTGTACTTGCTGATTTTAAGAATTTTCTGACAAAAACCAGCAGCATGTACTTTTCTAAATATTTAATTTTATCCTTCTTTTGAAAACCGATTGCGGTTTAATGACAAATGTTAATGGGGATAAAATTACGGCCAACTTAGTAGGCTGATTTTAGATCTTAGAGTTGACTTTTGGCAAGGGTTTGAAATTTTGCAAAACAATCAAGAACTCAAATCTACGGAAAAATACAGGTTTTCGTGAAAAATCAGCGAACTAAAGATCTCTAACTAATCCCAATCTATGGATCCCTGAAGAAAATTTTGGTTTGGATCACTTTTGCAAAAAATTTGGATTTTGAACAAAAGTTAAAATATGTAAACAGGTGGTGACTTTTGATTTTTATTGATTTTTCAACATATGACTACCATAGATCTTGTAGATCTGTTCGATCCCCAGCGGAGTTGCCAAAAACTGTTGGTCCAAAAATCTGTCAACTAAATAGATCTATGGATAGAAGAGCCAACAGTGTGCAAGGCATAGCCCCTCTTTGAGTCAACAAAGTGAAACTAGTTTATTGCTATTCTACCAGTAGGAATCTGTGCAAGTCTCATAATATTCTACCTTCGGTGGTTGGGATCTCATCCCAGTAGAGGTATTTCCCACTGTGAGAAGAAGGGAAAGAAATAAGGTGGGGAGATAGAAGAGATCTGAAGGGAGAAAATAAATGAATTCCAAAGTAGAAAGGTCAGAGGGTCTATGTTTTGGGCTGGTAGTAAACAAATCCGAACTTACTTGCATAGACGAACAAAGCAATACTGATGAATAAATGACAAAAAAGTAGAGATAGATTCAACAGAATAAACAAATAAATCTGACATAAGAAAGATTAAATGCTCATAACACACATATTCAACACAAAGTATCAATATTTGTATTAATATTTTCTTCTGTTACAAAAATCTCAAAGCCTTTTCTTCTTGCTTCTATTTTTCATCTAAAAAATATCCACTACTTAGCATACAACAAGTATCCAAGTGTATATAGAAGAAGGAGAAAAGAGAAGGCAAAAGGCAACCAACAACTAATTACAAAATATCTACAAAATATCTAAAAGTCAACGTTGAATTTGGACAACTTGGTGGATGACAACATCCCATGGTGTAACATGGATGAGGTCATCATTTGTACCAACATATTCTTAGATATTTACCAAAAGTAAGCCAAGAGGAAGGATGCTATTCATCATCATCTCGTGGCTGGAAGGGGGTATCTTGCTTCTTTTGTTGTTTCAAAGAGGTGATGTGGAACTGAGTCTGATATTCCATGAATTTATTGATCATGGGCTGAAGTTGATCTTGGGTAGGACCCTTGGTATGATCACCAATGACGTCACAGGTCTCCTGCTCATCTCTGATTTTTTCAGGGAGTTTGAAATATTCATTTCTTGCCTCCATCAAGAACCTCACAACAGGGAAATCCAAAAGGTTTTTGATGTATTCAGTGTTGAAAGTGGCTTCTGGCCCTAACCCTCGCGAGATGATCTATTTGAAGATCAGGATAGTTTCATCTGCCTTCCTCAAGGCAAAAGAACGAGTAAGCAAGCCTGGAGACATCCTCAGAACAATTTTCTCCATTTGATGCATTGCATATAGGGCTTCCTCCTTGACTTTATCAATCTTTTGTAGGACAAACTCCATCTGGTCGACCCAGTAATCCAACACAGCAAGGATTTTGCTGGGTACCATGGGGTGACTGAAAATGCTGAATTTCACTAGATCGTCGACTGAGTAGTCGAGCATTTTCTGGAAAGTCTCATGTTTCTGCCTTGCATGGTCCAACTCCTCAGAGATAGGTCCTGCAATAGCCTGGAGATCTTTGTTTTCCCGACTGATATTTTGATACAATTCAGTGAACTTGACTATTACCTCCTCGCTGTCTTTGAGGATTTGATCGCTCCAGGTGGAAACTACCATACCTTGTTTGCCAATTTTGGCATACTCATTTATCTTATCCTGGCTTAGGACCTCAGGATTTTCAGTGGTAGTTGTAGGAGGTGCACTGCCTATTCTCTATAGGGTGTGGAGAATATGTTTATTTTGTTCTTTTAGTAACCTCTTCTCCTCCTTTGCTTCTTGAAGTTTCTTACAAAGGGCATCCACTGTAGATAGGGCCTCTCCTTGAATACTTTCTGAAGACGTTCCCATTTTGACTTGGGTCACTGTATAATCTGTCAGAGACAAATCCTTTTTACCCTTTGAAGGATTGGGATATGCAATCTCAATTACTCTTTCCCCCGATGCACTCTGAGAGAAGCGGGTTATAGGATTTTGCTTCTTAGCTCCTTTTGTTGGGATGACAGAGAAGCCCATCGGTGTGATAGGGAATTTCCTCTTTTGCTGGCTCAGATGCTGTGAGATCCATGCTGGACTTAAGGGAATGGGACCAAAGGTAGAAGAGGGGGCAGTTGCAGTGGATGAGGGGAAATGGGTAGAGACACTTGGTGGTGGCATCAAGAGGGAGGCTGAGAAAGGGCTCATGGGAGGAAGGGATACTGCAGGGGAGGTAGACATGGGAATGGAAGGGAGCTGAGAGATGAGAGAAGAAATGGTGGGTGATAGCTCCGTGAGAGAAGAGAAGATAGATGATGAGGAAGGGGGAATAGTAGAAGATGGGGGAGAGGACACGACCAAAAGAATGGTCGCTTGGGTCACGCGAGGAGGAGAAGGAGGAGAGGGAGAAGGGATAGAAGGGACCTCAGCGGTTGTAGTAGTGGCGACACCCTGAGTGGATGTGCCCATCGAAACACCTTCCGCCGCTTCTTTCTCTGGGGATACCAGGCTTACAACCTGTTCTTGTGCAGTGGAAGGAGGACTTTCAGGAGCTCCTTCTTGAGTAGAGCTTGATTCAACCTCTTTATCCTTGCCTTTGACCTTTGGTAGATGCTTTGGCATGACAGGTGCGTTGCCCAATGGGGATGTAGTGAAATCTACCCCGAGGTAAATAAGGCCATTCATTCTCCACCAGTGTTCTGTCCTCCACAATGTCTCCTTGACCCTTTCTTCAATGGTCTAGGGCACTTTTGTTCTGTCGATCACATCAAACGACCAGTTGTCCCCATCTGTATCCAGATATACCTGATCAACTTCTTGATTGGCAGTTTGATAATCCTTTGGAAAAATGGCCACGCCGTATTGAATAATTTCTTCCAAGGCCAAGCGGGAGTGGTCCTTCCTTCTAAGTTCGACCTCATGGTATAGGTCGATATAGATGTCTTCGATCTGTAGAATATGGATTGGATCGAGTTTTACCTTGGGAAGGTAATTCCTTAGATCAAAAGTGGTCCTTGCCAAGAAGTTGTGCTTCAGATTGAGTAGTTCTAGCATGGCAACCATTTCCTGGGATTTGTGGTGAGAGATGCATGTGTATTTGCCCAATGTAAGGGGGAAAGGAGTTCCATCCTTCTTTCTCTTCAGGCACTTCTCAAGGTATGTTATGAGCTGTCTAGACATCTCCAACAGGACCAGCTTGGGGCCAGCGTACCTTGGCAATTTAGTGGGCTCACCCAGGAAGTTAGCTTCCCTGAGATAGGCGAAGGTAGAAAATTGTGTAAATAAGGCCCCCCACTTATCTGTTGCTATGACAATGCTCTTGGTCATTTGAATGTGAGTCATGTTAGGCCTCAATATGCAGATGATGCCGTAGAAAAAGGCATCGTTGATTTTAGTAAACTGCGGGATGCTGTTCTCCAGCTTCAGCTCTGGGTAGTATTCATATATTTTTACCTGGGGCCAAACCCCGCATCAACTTAGTGCCAGATAATCCCTCTCCGAGGTTGCAGCATAGACTACATAGGAGTTCATGTAGAATCTCCCTGTTGTGGTGAGTTGTTGGAGCTTCTCGGATATGGTGCTGCTTATGACCTCCGCCCACTCAAAGAATTGATCTGGCACATTCTTGTTCATTGATCTTGAGCATCCATTTGTGAAAAAGGCATCGTTGATTTTAGTAAACTGTGGGATGCTGTTCTCCAGCTTCAGCTCTGGGTAGTATTCAAATATTTTTACCTGGGGCCAAACCCCACATCAGCTCAATGTCAGATAATCCCTCTCCAAGGCTGCAACGTAGACTACGTAGGAGTTCATATAGAATCTCCCCGTTGTGGTGAGTTGTTGGAGCTGCTTATGACCTCCACCCACTCAAAGCGTTGATCTGGCACATTCTTGTTCATAGTTTCAAGGTACCTAGGCATCCATTTGTGAAAGTAATGGGCATCAGAAAGCCCAAAAACTCTACTTAGGAATGTGATGGTGTCATTTAATTCCTCAAAGAATTCACTGCGGTGAATAACCTATGGCCATCTGGTTATTACCTTCTTGTTTTTTAAGTACACTTCGTTCATCAGCTACATGCACTTGTCTTCATTGTCCTCCCATGCCTTGGAATAGTCCTCTTGGATTATAGCCACAAAGTGTCGGTGGTGAGGGATGCCTAGCATGATTTCAAAGTGCTGGGCAGTGAGGTTGATTATGACCTCGCCCTTTTCATTTTCAACACACCTTGTGTCTTTGTTGTAACAACGGGCCACTACCATCATAAATTCATTATTTACTGCACTGAAGGGGATCCCCCCTACAAAATGTAGTCCATTTCCCACCAGCTTGTCCATCCAAGGACTTCCTGTGACTCTCCTGGTTCTAGCCCAGAAATCCTCCATGTCGATGTGACCGAGTTCAGAGTCTCCTGGTGCAAGGGAAGCTTGCATTGCATTTTGTTGTGGTAAGCGGGGATGCGCCTGTGCCAGGTTTAGGATTTACTTGGTTTACAAATGGTGCAGGGAGCTTATGTGTTGTAATTAATGTTAGTGCACCATAGGTTCAACTATGTTTCCTATTGTAAGGGTGGCGATTGCGCCAAGGGGAAAAACGCAGCTTGGAAACAATTTTTCAAGTTCTCTTTTTCTCTTATAGATTTGTGATCTTCTAGGCTGCATTTCGTAATGATTCAAGTGGTGAAGGGGGCATAGCAAAGAGGTTTGGATTTTTTTTCAAGGCAGAGTCCTCTTGGCCAGCAGATTTGGAAAAAGGATGGAAACAACTTGGGGAGAAATATTGCAAGAACAGCAGGGGTTGTTCATGGTTTCACAGATCCATTATATCCTACCACACAAACAATCAAAACAAAACATAAGAGGAGTAAGAACCACCTACCTAGACTATATAGAAAGTGAGAGATGAAACGGGGTCCACAAACACGATACAAGGAGGACGGGCGTGCTGACAGGTGCATAGGAATAAAGTTATCACGTGTTTTTAAATTGTGAAAGTGACAGGGTGGGTGTGCATATATATAGGCAAGGTGCAATAAATGTGCCAACCAATTTTTGAAGAGGTGCACCAAAACATGTGTCGACACATAAAACTTTGTGCCCTTTGGCATGGATAAATGCATGTCAACATGGAAATACTTGTGCCTTTGGCACAAATTTATGACTGTCAACACTTCATTCCTTGCGCCATTTGGCGCACCAAAACACGGCGCAATAATTTAATTGCTAACATGAAGGCACATGCACCTTGGCGCACGCAAGAAAGGCACATCACGGGAAGGCACAACAATTGATGTGTCAACACATCAAAGGGTGTGCCAAAGGAAATGAAGTGGGTGCCAATTTAGTCTGTGTTACATAGATAAAAGGTGCACCCAGCCAAAAAGGGACCAAAATGGCAAGTTCGGAGAACTAGGTTTCCCAGAAAGGGATTTTGTAACATTCCGAATGCAGAGGGGTCCCTGACAAGGGACCAGGGAGAATTTTTGGTATGGTTACCTATAAAATTTCCCTCGTCAATTTTACAGGATAACACACCCTAACTTATTTTCCCCTTTATTTTCCTATTTACATCCTACCTTAGTTCGTTTCCATTTTATATCAACAATTGGAAATTAAACCAAATAAGCAACAATTGATGAACATTTTTACCCCATCATCACATCTTTCATTTATCATTTTCACATTTCCACTATAGCAAATATTGGGAAAATTAAACCATAACATGCATATACATCATCATTTATCTCCATCATACCTATAACCTGACTCCATCATGCCTATAACGTGACTTCACCATGCCTATAACTTGACTCCATCATGCCTAGGACCTGACTCCATCATGCCTAATTGAACTAAATCAGCCATGCCTACACGACCTCGACTCAATCATGCCTAATTCACCTAGTTTCCATCACGTACATGCATAATAATGGAAATTAAAACAAGTACACCCTCCATACTATAAATATAGTAATCTATATAAATGAGAAATTATGTGTATACATACATATGTACATAGATATAAATAAATAAAAATATCTCAAATCACTCAGATGCATCCTCACCATCTTTCGCACGTAGGCCAGTATATGATCAAAAATCTCAAAAATTTTGTATACAACCTCACTCTCTTCAGCACGCAGGCCGGTATATACAAAAAATGCACAAAAAAATGGAAGTATGCATAACTATCAGGAATCCCATGTCGGATATCCTCCATGCCTATCTCACATGTCTCCTCCTCCTCCTCTACTCCCATGCGGCATCCCACTAGCATCTCACCACCCTCCATGGGCCTCAACCTAACCTCTCCTAGTACCTCACCTAGATCTGGCCTCTATGCACTAGTTGCCTCACCCTAACCATGTCTCAAGGCTCACGAGCCCCCTGTACTCTCCACACTGTGAGTGCGAGACCTGGTCCTCTCACTCGAGGCATGTTATACTCTATAATCTGCATAGGTAGGGACATCTATCCCTATGACCATCAGATGATCATGATAATATATCACCTTTCCTAGTGCATCCTTGAACCTGGCCATGGGTACTATCTGTGGTGGTGCCATTGACCTCTAACCCTATACCTATACCTTGGGACCCTATCCCACCCCTGCCTATAAAAAGGGACCCTATCCCACCCCTTCCTGTAAAATGGGACCTTGTCCCTGAACATGTGTATGTGCATGTGCCTGTACTTAGGCCTAAAGGGCCACAATCTACACCTATGTAGTGGCCAACTGGCCATGCAAACCTTCTACATATGCTTGTAGGGTGGCCACATGTACCCCATATCTATCCACATCCTGTGTGGGCACCTGTCCCTCGTATCGCTAATAACAAGGGCGGTACCTTATCGCACATCCGTAACTAGTCCCTCACCTACATCCAACAAACCATAAAATCATTAAACCTTGACAATACTCCACTTCACCCTTGAACCCCAACCTATTCCCCAACACCCCCTACTCGTGACCTATCTCCTCACCCCAACCCTGAAAACTATCTTTCCTCCCATCTCAATTTCCCACCCATTGACTCTTTCATATTTACACCTCTTACCCATGCTTATCTCCCCTACCCACCCTATCTCATCTCCTGGCCTATTTTTCCCTCATGCTCAACTGTCATCAGTTCCTATTAGCCAACACTGGTCTCCTAAAACCGGTATCGGTCACCTCATTTTTGACCGATGCCAACTCACTACCACCAACGTCGTCCAACCCTTGACTGACGACGATCACTGTCGTAGCAATAAAATCTGCAAAACCCTACCCATTTTCTCTAAAAACTTCACCATTCCTCCCTAACTACCCACCCATTCCTACCCAAATCTCCCCTCCACCCATCTACCCCTTAACCTACATGAACATTCCTACGCTTACTATTTCACCCATTTTCTTCCAAATTTCAATATAATTTCCCCCCCAAAAACCCATTTTACCCTAACCTAATTTCTATAAATCAATATACCTAACCAACTTAAAATGGAATTGAATCTTACCTCATCACAATGTCATCTCTATGGAGGAATGTTGGGCCACCACACTGGTGGTCCACCCAACCCGTCTCTTACCTCTGTCATCACCAAATTCCCTCCTCATCTCCACCTAATCAAATCGATCACACCTATCTCGTGGAACCACCTATTAAATGTCGATTACCCACTCTGAGGCTCTCTAACTCAACTCTCCACCTCATCTGGGTACAATTCCCTACCCTTTTCTCTTGGAAAAAGTGTCAGAAAATCAAATGGCTCTTTCATTTTCTCTAAAGTCAAAACACAACAATGATTCCGTAAAATACATAATTTTTGTTTTATAAAACCAAACCAATCTGACCGACACCGGTCCTATTTTTTCCCTAGCCAACTGATGTCGGTCACCCTATAACCATCATCACTCAACCCTTCTAACTATTTGACCTTTCTAAGCTTCTTTTTTCTTGTAATCATTAGTGCTAACACGCCTTTTATCATTCCGGCCACCCATTGAAGCATACCTACAAACCCAACCTACCCCTACATTTCCTTTGTTGCGTCTTAGGAATTGTTTATTTACCTATACCTTGGCCTTACCCATGCCATGACATATTTTCCTAAACTTAACCTACTTGGTGTGACCATTGACCTTATGTACTCGCTATACCTTGTGATGCTTTTACTTATGTTTTTTTAGCCTAACAACCATACATTGCCTTTTAATGTGTCGTTTATCCCAACCAAACCTTTCGTCTATCGAAACATATCTAAACATTCCTTCACCTGACCTATGTTGTGTTTTTGGACCATATCTTATATCTTGGATACCTAAGTCACTTCACCCTTGTTTGGATAAACCTATCGACCTTTAACGATGTAAGAGTTTGTAATCTCTTCAACCTAGTACCGTGTTGCAATCTATACATGTGTGTGCATTTAATTTTCATTACCCATGACCCAATTTTGAACATGACCTACTACCCCTTACCATAAATACTCAAACCTTCCCCCACCTATCTTCCCCACCTACACCTTTTTATCAAACCACTCACTGATTCTGTCTTATACCTCATCAGTTCCTAGTTTGAGGGGGATCACCTTCACCCACACATGGGACACCCCCATCTTATTTTTTTCAGTGTCGCTTACCAATACAAGTTACACGATAAAAAGAGGAAAATGTAAACATCGAAATTTGGTCACACTCTCCTTATCCTGTGGTCGAACAACCAACTTAAACATGTTCCTCTAACCATGGCCCCTTTAACCCCACATTAATATTAATTCAATTCATTCAATTAAATTAATACCTATTCTCACAATATTTATTATTTAATTATCCTAATTAAAATAATTTCCACCTCACCTAGACACCTCACCATAGACCTATTCATATCATGTTGCCATAACTAACTAAGACTTTGTGTGCAAGTGTTTCTACAAAGTTAACCAAATTTAAAGAAATAAAGCTACCACCTAAAAATAGCTCCCTAACCTAGTTAAAAAATGGGAAATATGCACCATCATGATGGAGAAGTGAGCAAGTCCTACCCTTTAAACATTAATAACTTTGAATCTATTCAAAACACAATGTAAATGCATGAACTCTATTCCCCTTAATTGCCTAATTAAAAATTTAAAATGGACCTAAATAGTACAAATGGCAATCAAAACAATATTTTCTTGCTTTGATCCTTCAATAGATGCTTGGGTGTGAGGCTTAGCTCTTTAAGAATGGAGGATGGATGGCTTAAGAATGAAAAAAGGCTATTAGTATGAAACTGTGTGCTTACTTTTGTCTCTTGAGAGATTTAGGTGTATGTATAAAGGTAGGAGGAGGGATCTTTATATAGCCCAAAGGATAAAGGATTCAACATATCCTCATGAATGTGGGATAAATGGAGATGTAGAGTTAGTTATGGATAAGGGGGGTTTAGATGAGGTTGAGTTACTTTTAGGAGGGTTTAGTTTGTCCTCTAGTGGCTCATGTGGATAAAGGGGGTGTATTAATTAATCAAGATGATTAATTAAATACATGTGAAAGCTTTTATAAGATTTTAGATGGATATTAGTGTGATTTGGACCATTAGGAACGAATTAAACCAATTAAATAGAGATTTATTGATTTAATGAGAAGGGAGGCTAATTAATTAATAATAATTAATTAGACTAGATAGAAGGTGTCAATTAACGAAAGGTCGTTAATTAGGGTATGTGTTGGATAGGAGACTTAATTAATTAGCTTAATGTAATCAATTAACAACAATGGAAGAGAAGATGAGTGCTATTGACAATATGTCGTCAATTTGCAGGAAAAGAGATAATTAGTGCAATTTAAGTATTTAAATTGCTTGGGTGTAATTATAGGTGTCTACAGACTTAGTCCCACTTACCTTAATGAGCTAAGATTTAGTATAACCCTAAAATCACATGCCTATTATTCCTCTAACCACATTCCCGCTAAGGGAAACTTCCATTTTGATCCACGAGAATAAAACAAATTTGGCTGAGGTGATTGCCAAGATCTAAAATTTTTAGCAAACCTAGGGAATCCCGCCTTAACCAACACTGGTCATCTTGAAACCGATGCTGGTCAATCAAGAACCATCATCGGTTACCATTTATTCACTTTAAGAACCTTGTGGGAGAGGTCGACACATTCTGGAATCGAGGAGAAGAGAAGAGAGCTACATGCAAGTAGGACCAGATTCTTTTCATACCTCTAGAAATCCATAGCCAACATCAGGACAGATCCAGAGGTATTGCACTCATGGTAACATTCCAGGAAGCACTGCCATGGTACCAGACATCATTCCTCTTATAAACCATCATCACCATCCATCCTTTTTAACCTACACCATAGTAAGTATACTTTTAACCAGCATCATCTATTTCTAATTTAGTCTATCAAATTCTTCTACCGCTGTTATCAGTTTCCACTTGCACTCTCATTACCCTACCATTTACCTGCATGTAAACTAAACCATTCCTCCACCAACACCATTAAATAACCTATATCTGACTGTTACACATCTAAGAGTATACCTAAGATTCCCATATACCTCTCCACCCCCCTTTTGTCTCTTTCTAACCTCAGATCAACCCCTACAACCGTATCTCATTAATTTTCTATCACTATGACCCTATTGATGTCGGTTACCCATGACCATCGTTGGCCCCTTTTAAACCATCATTGATTATACCAGACTGATGTCAGTCTATTTTTTTAATACCTTCGCTAATAATAGAACCTAATAACCTTCATCTAAGTGACCTAAACAACCTAGAACATGACCTTGACTAGTCTCAGTACCTTGACAATTACCCCTCCATTCCGATCTGATTATAGCCTTGCATGTTATGATTAGATTTTCTTATTGTATTTTAATGAGATACCTAAATCATATAAAATGTAGTAGGACTTTGTTTATTTCTCACATTAAGTTATTTTAAACAATGGATTGACAGCCATCTAGGGAGTATCACACTTTCGAGATCTAGCACATGCTAGGCATTCCATTGCCATATATTGTTTAACTCTTCTTTTGTGGTCTTGTTTTCTATTTCAGGAAGTTCCTCCTAGCCAAAAGGAAGCTCTCACAGTCACAATCAGATCGAGAATTCATAATGCATGCATCAACCTCCAACCTACCAACACAACAGGTATTCCTTCTCAGCCTGTAAATCTTATTTGTTTTGTCAAAAACCTAAAGGAAATAGTGAAACCCCTTGTTCAATCTCTTGTAGGTTGTCATGTATGCCCATATAATGCTTGATACCTTGTCATCCCAATATTTTCTTCCCAAATCACAAATTTTTGTCAGTGTGTGGCTTAGAATTTTGTTAAATTCTTCAGTAGTTCCATTAGCTTATGGATGATAAGGGGTAGTCTTATAATGAGCCACCATGAACTCTGCTAACAAAATCCTGACTCTTTCATTAAGAAAATGTGTACCCTTGTCACTACTCAAGCATAAAGGACATCCATACCAACTTATTATGTTCTCCCATAAGAATCTAGTAGTTTTTTCCACTATGTAATCCCTTATAGGTGTTTCCTTTGCCCATCTTGTTAAGTAGTAAGTGCAAGTAATGATATATCCCGAACTAGTCCTTCGCGTGGAAGGTGAAATTAGTCCTAAAAAATCAATGGCCCATTTTTAAAATGGTTTTGCACTGGCTATAGGACTCAAGGGCATCTTGTCTCTCTTTCCTGGCCTACCAAGGCACTTGCAATGGTCACAGACCTTGCAAAATTCAATGCAATCCTAGTAGAAACATTCCCACTAAATCCCTATAAGTAGAATCTTTCACATTGTAGCATTCCTTGCATAGTTACCTCCTACAATCCCACCATGTACTTCTTCCATGATTGCAACATACTCATGTTCTAACATGCATCGGCACAGAACCTTATCATGACTTAACTTGTATAAGTCTCCACCAATTAGCATGTAAGGCATGACACATGTAGCTAACTATTTATTATCTAAATTTTGCATTTCCTCTGGGTGCCACACCCATTTTGAGAAACACAACAATATATTCTAACTCGTAGGGTGTGTGCCATAACCTAAATAGTTACACATCTGGCATAGTATCCTCAATACTTTGTGTATCCTCTCCTGAGTCAATTCATGATAAATTATCAGGTTGTAAGTTACTTTTTCTTGGTTTCACAACCACTATAAACTCAAATGTTTGAAACAACAGAACCCACCAACATATGTGCCCTTCCAAAATGGGCTTACTCACCAAGTACTTCAACACCATGTGGTCTATTTAAAATGGAAGGGTGTTGAAAGCAGGTATTTCCTGAATTTATGCAATGCATAGATCATTGATAGTGATTCGTGCTCAATAGTGGTGTAGTTTTACTCTTCTGGTGTCAACTTCTTACTTGCAAAACAAAGGGGTGATCAAAAATTCCTTCACCAGATTGTGCTAGCCACTGCTTTAATGGTTTTCCCTGAGGCATCTGCATGCACGTGGAAAGGTTTATCCCAAGAGGCAAACTATAATAGGGGCACAGTGACAAGTTTATCCTTCAGAGTTTCAAACATTTTCTATTGCGCCTCTCCCTAATGAAAGGAACTCTTTTGTTTTAGTAACTTCTCTAATGATGAGGAAATCTTGGCATATCCCTTAATAAAATTTTGGTAGTATCTCGTATACCCAAGCAATCCTTACACTGCACTTTGACTGGTAGGCTCCCCTAACCCCATAATGACATCAACTTTGGTGGGATCCACCAGTAAACCTTCCTTGCATATGATGTTCCCTGACAGGGTCCCAAATGGTGTAGCAAAAACACACTTCTTAATGTTGAGGGATATCCTCAACTACCGACATCTCTCAAATATCAGCCTCAAATTGTCACAATGTTCTTTCACTAGTCCATACACTACCCAATCATCAAGGTAGACCTAAAGGAACTTATCGGATAAAATCCTGAAATGCCTAGACCACTATGCATGAGAACACAACATGTGTGTTCTTCAGTCCAAAATTCATGACCATATAAGCAAAACTTCCCCATTCAGTGGTGAAAGTTGTCTTCTCCTGATCTTACTTTATGATCCTGACTTAATGATATCCTGATAATCCATCCATGAAGGAATATATTTCACACCCAACCAATCCTTCCAGGATTTCTTTAGTAAAAGGGGTTGGAAAAGGATCAATTACACATATTTCATTCAGGTCCCTGTATTCAACACAAATCCTTATCCTTCCATCCTTTTTAATGTTGATGACCATGGGGCTTACCCATTTTTATTCCTCCACAGCTTCGATGATGCTTGAAGTGATCATTTTTCCTATTTTCTCCTTGACCTTGACGTGAAGATTCAGATTCATTTAATAAGGCATCTTCCGAACCAAGTG
Organism: Taxus chinensis; assembly: GCA_019776745.2. Taxonomy (NCBI): domain Eukaryota; kingdom Viridiplantae; phylum Streptophyta; class Pinopsida; order Cupressales; family Taxaceae; genus Taxus; species Taxus chinensis. The sequence continues at coordinate 815,408,520 of CM034149.1, forward strand.
TGCACCTTCCTTTAAAGTGATCTTCATCTCTCCTAAAGAATGGTGAACACCTTTAAGTTCATGGTATCCATGTGGAAATAAATCTTGAAACTTGTGTAATAGGTAAATGATCTTCAAGACCTTTTTCCCTAACCATTAGTCTCTAATAGTGGCCTCCTTAGGTTGATTCTCTGAACCAATGTTAACCTTCTTTATCTTTATGGGTTCATGGTAGGCTCGAGCTTGCTCATCGGTGATATCCCTAACTTTGCGTGTACCTTTGGTATGGTTAGCATTCAAACTTTCTACATCTTTGCCATCTATCACATAGAATAATTTCCCTTTTTCTTTCTCCATGTATGCGCTCTCAAACTGCAGTTATTCTGACCCTTCCTCATCAAGGGCGTGGTTCTAAACTAGGTTCACCCAAAAACATCAATATCATATCTTCTTCCATGGCACAATCTCCCATCACCAGGAACTTAACAACCTAAAACTCCCTTTCCACCAATGGTTTAGTACTTTGATACTCAAAAGCTTGAAGAAGGTCAACTATCGGATCCTGTCAATTACCTATATGGTGGAACATGTCGGAGCGAATATACCATGCATGTGCACAACCTTGCAAGGTGGAATACATCTTATGTACCCATAAAGAAGGTTATAAGGCCTTCGCACCTCCCATCCATGCTTTCTCACATACTTGGAAGTGAAACAAGGTAGGTTTCTTCCTATGGTAGTCTTGTATTATAGTGGGTGCATTGCTTCGAGAGAACCTTACAAAGAACATGATTCTCACCTCATGTCACTCTATAAGGTGCTATCGTGATGAGTCACCCACTAGAGCGTTGTGGTTTGAAGTAATTTATAGCTGAGAATTCCTCTTCTTTTGACCTTAGTTTTCTACTGAGCCTCCATTTCTTGTAAGAAATCATCAGAGTTGGACCCTCCAGAGTAACTTGGAAACTTCTTCCCTCCTAGGTTCCTGATTGAGCATGCCTTCATTACCCTTATCATAGAGCCTCTTAGTTGTCACCCAATTAACTCATATGTCCTGTGCACCCAATTTTCAAATGCCACACTTTTTGTATCACTCATGGATTGAGCATCCTCAAACTGAATAACTCATGCTATAGGGTGAATCACATTAGGGTCCCTTATAGAGCACACATAGATCCTATCAAGAAATTATTCTCCCAAGGGCTCCGTATAGGGTGCTGATTTTCTATCAGTTAAGGGGATGATGATCCACTCTTCCTTGTTCTCAAAGCTTATGTATCCCTTATTGAACCTTAGGTTGGCATTGTTATTATAACACCAGGGGTGCCCAACTAATTCCAGAAACTTGTCTACCTTGGCTAGCGACAAGACTTTAAACTCTCCAATGAACATCGCCCCTTGAATAGTGATAACAACGTCCTTCAAGACACTGATGGGCATTGTATTTATTTTGTTAGCCATATACAACACATTTAAATAGATGTAATGGAGGCCTTCCCATTTGATTCCATTCATCTAGAGTGAGAAAATTGACTTCCACATCTATGTCAATCAAAATATTTCTCACAAGCCACCCATCTACAAAAAAATTCAAGGTAATCTCATTGTCATAATCAAGGTTGTGGGAAGGAAGGTTGGCATGAAAAACCTACCTCTCACACCCTTGCAATACCCTCCTGTAACCACTCTCCTAATAAGGGGGGTATATTCTCTTGCCTCAGCAACTTTCATACTTCTCTAACCTCATCTAGATCCTTTTGTGGAGCCTCAACATTCTTTCTTTACTCTAACTATCTTGACTTCTCTTTCAGGCACTTGATCTCTCCTTATAGGCTTTGAATCACATCCATGGTCTCTTGATACACTTATTTCTGATGAGTAGGGTTTAGATACTTTCCATACACCACCTATTCTCTAATAACCAACAACCTTTGCCTTGGTACTTCTCTGGTGTACACAGCCTCAGCTCACGTCATAACTAGTACAAGTTCTAGTTCTGAGTCGCGCATGACCCTTGGCATCCACTATGAATTGACCTTCCTCACGCTTACTATCCCGATGCATTTTTACTTTTGATGTTGGTGTCTCATGTGTTCAAATAGCTCTGGGTACTCCTCATACTTATGCTTCTTCCCACACCAAGAGCATTGTAACAGATCAGGGCATTTACACTTATAGTGCTCCATAGATCCACAATTATAACATGTCCCACTCGGGAACTAACTTCTTCCTCCTCCATAGTTACCATGACCATGAAATAATCCTTAGAAACCACTTCCATGTGTCCCTCCATCCACACACCTTTCATAGTGACGACCATCATCCTTAGAAGTGCTTGTGAGGCTAATCTGGTGCACACCAATATCAATGGCATCATGTATTTGGTCAATCAATCTACAATCCTTGGTGTCATGGGTATTAGAGGTGTAAATCTTGCCATAGCAAGACACATTATTATGGATTGTGTGCTGTAGTAGTGGGCACATGATCTCTGTGGAAAATCTCACATCTACTATCATGTCACACACCAATTTCCACAGGAAAATATTCTTTATATGCCCTTCTACCTTATAATCCATGCACCATAGACCACCGCGAGTCTCATGTGCCATGTTCATAGATAGATTCTCTAGCTGATTCTCCATTGCAGCAATCTGATCCTTAATGAAGGGGCTAACACTGGTAACTACACTTATGATAGCCTCAGCGTGTAGGGCAGCCTGCAAGGCCTCATGCAGGTCTGTGAAAGTCTTGTGTCAAAGCACTCTCCTAAATAGTGTTATCAGCCCTTCAACAAACCACTGGGCATGCTAAAAGGGGTGAATATCATAGGATATCTTTGATAAAAGAGTCTTAAAATACACATCATACTCCCACACACTCTTTATCATTCCTTGTTGAATCTCGTTCAGCACACTGATGCTCTTCTATTCAAACTCAAGGATATGAATTTCAGCCAAGAATGTATTTTTTAGCACGGTGTAATCTACCACTGTCTGATGGGGGTCATACTTTCGGTACTAACTATGTGTGTGCCCTTACAATGTTGTTGTAAAATGACTTGCCTTTCACTCCGAGGTAGTGATTCCATTTGCACATCATAGTAGCTCACACTTGTGAACATGATCTACAACATCCTCAACACCTTTTTAGTATGGTATGTGTAAATACATCCTGAAAAATACTTCCTAAAGTAGTTGAGGTCCATGTCCACCTGATCCAGAACCTTGATTCCCTCTGGTGTGACCTCCACCACCAGATCCACTAGATCCATTAGTTCTTGTACCTCCTAACCCACTACATCCTCCATATCCTCTAGGTCCTCCAACTCCAACTCCACCAGATCCACCTCCTGTAGCCAGTAATGGGCCTGAAGTGGTCACACCTAGTGTTCCCAACATTCCACTGAACTGCACGTAAAAAAAATTTCATATTGCAACACTACCAGATGTGTGTCCCATACCACTCCTAGATGTGATACCCAAGCTCTGTGTAGTTTCACTTTGTCCAAACTTCATTCTAAAAAATATTCCTCCAAACATGGGAAATGATTGTGTAGCCATAGATGTACCAAATGAGAAATTATATCTCCAAAGTGCAGATCGACCACTCCTACCAATACTGACTAGGTTAGTAGTACTTATCTATTGATTTGGAAGACTAAGCGCTATGGGTTGGTCACTAGGTGGATTCAGATGTGCACCGATGGCTCTCTTTTCTCGAAGTGAAGAAGTCTCATTAGAATTTGACGTTATCTCACTTCCACATTTGTCGAGATAAGGTAGCAAAGACTTCTCAGGCTCCATGTCCTCCATGCGAAACTTAATTCCTTTTGTGTAATGTCTATCTCCATAAATCCATCACTCCCAAAACCTCGTGTTGTATATCCAACGCCCTTTCACATGCTTCACTATACTTGATTCGTCTCTCCTCTCTTTCTTTTTAAGCCGTAATGTCTGTCATCTTCCTCCACCCTAGCTTCCTCACCCAGTGCTCCATAGAAGCTTAGCCCACCATCGAAAAGGCTTCCAAAATCAGGGTAATGATAAACATCTTAATATCTAAAGGGATAGTGCAAAGAAATGATCCTCTAGGCTCCCTTAAGAACTCAAACTCAGCAACCTTGGGACAAGAATATGTAGAAATAGCATATTCTAGTGTATAATTGGCCAAAACTCTTTTCTACCAATGATCAACAACATGTGTCCAAGTAAGATTAACATCTTGTAGCCTCTACTATTCCTCTTGGGTCTAAATAAAAGATCTATAGTATCATCTTGTTCTAGATGCATATGTTGAAATCCATTCATACAAATCTAATAGAAAGCAAAAAAAGGTCTCATACAAATCATGATACAGGTGTTCTTCTACCCATCTGCGTGCATCAAACTTAGGTATGGTACTAATTATCTGAGAAAAATCATCCTCTTTTCTCTTAAACCATGATTCGATACTATCTAAGGTTAAACGCTTTTTCATCATGCATCATTCTCATAAAAACTTTGAAAAGAGGTCCCGGTAACTGAACCAAAATGTAGTCTCTAATACCATAGTCTATTTCAACAACCAATCCTAGGTGCATCAACATAACATCTAGTCCTACCCATGGAATCTCATCTGAGGTGGGTGCGTAGGTGCCAAGCCCCTCCTTTATGTGATATTTGTGATAATGTGTTTCATTAACACAGTGATACAACATAGCCAAAGAATGAGTTCATTTATCCATAGTATTTTAGATGTAAGTTTATACTCCTAGGAGATATACTCTAAACACATATTTAACATGATCAATTAAAAGTAGAAACAATCACAAACAACATTGAGGAAACCAGTAACACCCATATGAACTAATTAACAATAACACATTAGGACTCATTTCCAGAGTATTGCAAAATTGCATTCATTATATATTGATGATTCAATTACAGTTTCCAAGATTACATTTAGAGGTTTCATCCATAATAATCCTTTCTCTACGTTCCAGAGCTCTCTGTTATACGTACTAAATTATTATCCTTAATTCTCTATTCTTTCTTACTCTTTTCCTCTCTTTTTTTCCTTCTAGGCATGATCCTCTATATCAAGCAGTTGAGGGAATATTCTCCTAACATTTATCATCACCTGGAATGCCTGCTGGAATTTTCTCATGTTTTTCTCTGCCACTACCTTGGAACCTACTAGGTGTCACCATGCATTTCCTTCAATCGAGTTTCTTTAGCATTGCTTAGGCCAGCTAATCCTTAATAACCCCGACCCCTTATCCTTCCATGATAACCGTAATGATTCCTTGGAATATCCTTTACCTGGACCGTAAGTCTTCATAGCTTATCCACATCTGTATCTAGCCGCTTTTCTGTTTTCTCCTTATGTGCATATTTTTATGTTTTATTCAAAACTTTACTAAGTCCTAACTCCAATTTTTCTTGGCTCGACCCTTCGTGCCCCTCTCAGGACTACTTTTTCACACTCCTTCATACCTTTTCACCATGCACCACAAGGTTTCATGCCCTATGAACTTAGTTACTTTATAGGGGTCCAACAACCCACTAGTATCCCTATAATATCGTTAATTAATTACATTTAACTAATTAATTATCCCTCTTGTTACTCAAGATGTCTATTAATGAAATTTAGTTAATTAACATCCACTTCTACCTAGTTGAATTAATTATTCTTAATTAATTACGCCTACTAGTCTAAATCAATAAATTATCATTTATTAAACCCTTTCCTAATTTGTAAATCCCACAAATTATACTATCTCTCTTCCAAATATTCTATAAGCTTACTCCTAGTCGATTAATTAATCACCTTTGATTAATTATATGCACCCCAACTCCCATAAAGTGCTAACTAAAGTACTAACTCACAAAATAACTCGCCTAGCTTTGGTAAACTAAACTAAAGTTACTTTTCCCTTTATCCCACATTTACCAAATCCATATCCTTTCCTCTTCAAGAAAGCTATATAAGAAACCCCTCTCCTTACCTTTCTTCTTACAACTTACATGCATATAGCATAAAATATAAGCATTTTAAACTTGATAATTCCTCCATTAGTTTGATCTAGCTTCTTCATCTTGCATCCATACACTCAAAATTGTAATGCCTCTAGCATGATTGGTACCTATGATGACTTATTCTATAGAAGGTACAAACGTTGACAAGTGATTTGTCTTAAGATGGTGTACTCTTATGACTTAGGAAATCATGTTTCACCGAAGATAAGAAGTTATCAATTTGGTATAGGTACATTATGTCCTATTTTTGCTTAATTGAAAATGAATCAATCCATCTCTTTTATGCAAAATAAATTCACTTCTAGGGATTATGAATTCGAGTTTCAATTTTTATAGTTTTTGGGGTTTCAAACAACATTACCTTAGATCAATTCCATTGATCCAAGGTATGATCTTAATTTTCATGTCTTATTTCCATGATGTCCGAATTGGACATGTGGAAGGGTTCTGGATCTTGAATGTGAAAAGGTTATGCATGAACCTCTCCATGGATCTATACTTCATGTTTAATCAAGTAACAATTTGGTTCTTCTTTTCTATTCTAGTATGATGAATTTTTCATTAGGGACTTGGGATCTAATATAACTATGTTCAAACACTAGTAACTCTATCCTAAGGGTTAAACCTAACCTAAGTTAATATGTTTTTTTGTTTAAATTGGGATGAAAAAGGAATTAAGAGGGACCAAGGATTATAATTTGTCTTTATAGACACCTATAATTACGCCCAAGCAATTTAAATACTTAAATTGTGCTAATTATCCCCTTTCTCACAAAAAAATGACATATCGTCAAAAACACTCATTTTCCCTCATATCATCGTTAATTAATTACACTAAGCTAATTAATTAAGTTGCCTATCCAACAAATACCCTAATTAACGACCTTCCGTTAATAAATCACCCCTTCTACCTAGACAAATTAATTATTATTAATTAATTAGCTTTCCCTTCCATTTAACCAATAAATGAATATTTAATTGATTTAATCCCCTTCTAATAGCCTAAATCACACTAATATTCCTCTAATTGGCTTCTATAAGCTTACACCTACCTATTAATTAATCACCTTTGATTAATTAAAATACCCCCAACTCCCATGACTTGCTAAACATGTATTAAACCCTTCTAAAGTAAGGTTACCTTTAATAAAGCAACCTTATCCATTCCTAATCATGTTTTACCTGTATCCCACATTCATGAGAATGTGTTGAATCCTTTATCCTTTGGGCTATATAAAGAGCCCTCCACCTACCTTTTTACTTACACCTAAACTTTCTAAGAGAGTAAATGCAAAGCATATAGCAAAGAGACTAAGAGCTTGCACCTTTCCCTTTTGAGAGTTCATCATCTTGAAGAGTTAAGCCTCTTTCTTAAAGTGCTTGGGTCATATGGGAGGTGTCAAAAGGGTCTTGTAGCCCAACTTTGATTAGCCCCCATTCCTAGGTTCTTGGAGCATTAAGGACAACTATTTTGATAGCCATGGAGCTTACTTAGGGTCCATTCATTTATTTGTTATTAGAGAATAGAGGAGTTTAAATATTTAGCATTGTTAGTTTCAAAGTTTGTATTGATGAATGCTAGCATCTAACCCTTGTTTAATTCTTATCATGATGGTGTTTATGCTTTGTTTTAGCTAAATTGTAGAACTATTTTAGGTGGTAGTTCTTGCTTCATTTGATTTAGCATTAAGCAAAGTATACATGCACACATTTGGCACGCCCGGTGGGACTTACTCCATTGTCTTTTGCACTTAATTTCAAGTTTTTGTAGTTAAGTTTTATTTTTGGTTACTAACCCTCTTTTACACATGTTGATGTAACTTGTTTTTTTTAACATGTTTTGTTGAGTTTGCATGTGTTAGGTCTTCCTTGTAGGTATGAAGGAGGTGAAGTGCTGTCAAATTTGGAATTGAGGGGAAAATTTCAAGATTTCATCATGTTTTCATTTTTTAAGCTTACTTTTTCAACATTTTACATGCTAGTTTTGTCAATTTCTTGAAAATTTTCAATTCTTGAGCATGTAGGTTAGTGTTTGATAGTGCTGAGTCTTATATTTACATATTAATGTGGTGGGTTGCTGTAAAAATTTAATGTTGGTGAGAAAATTTCAAGATTTCATCATGTTTTCATTTTTAGAGCTTACTTTTTCATCATTCTACATGCTAGTTTTGTCAATTTCTTGAAAATCTTAAATTCTTGAGCATGTATGTTAATGTTTGATAGCGTTGAGTCTTCTATTCATATATTAATGTGATGGGTTGTTGTCAAAATTGAATCTTGGTTGGAAAAATTTGCCCATTTTGCATATTAAGGGACGTTTTTTTTTTTTTTTGCATTTTTTTAAGGCTGTCAAGTCAATAAAGCATAAGAGCATATGCGTAACCCATCTTCCGAAGGCCATAACTTTTGCCCGACCTCGAAATGACTCCATTTTTTTTTGCGTTGGAAAGGTATTGAAGTTAACTATGCAATGAAAACATAAATTTGAGATTATACTTACAAAAGTTGCAACGTTTTTTTCGTTATTTTAAAACTGGTCATTTTCTAACATGTCTAATGTTTTGATGAATGTTGTATTTCCATGCTTACTCGATTTAGATCAAAGCATGTGTATGCTCTTCTCTTGCACCTTTTGGGTGATCTTGAGAATCAAAAACAACTTTGATCTCTATCTTTTAACATTGGGATTAACTTGAAACTGAAATTTATTATTCATTTTGCTTAAGGGAATGAACCTTTTACAAAGCATTTTTCAATGGTCCTTTGATTTGAAGTTTTCCATTTCTATATAGTTGGGATAAAGTTTGTGTATGCTCTTCTCTTGCACCTTAGGGTGATCTTGAGAATCAAAAGCAACTTTAGTCTTCATTTTATAACATTTGGTAAATTGGAAACTTCATCTTTCACTTTTGGTTTAAGGGAATGAACATTTATCAAGAATTTTGTATGGTTCATTGATTGAAAAGATTTTATTTACTTTTTAGTTGGATTATTTGTTGTGTGTATGCTCTTCTCTTGCATCCTTGGATGATCTTGAGAATCAAAAGCAACTTTAATCCTCTTTTAAATAATGTGATTTTCTTGGAGAACTACTAACGCTTGAGTGCAGGACCTAAAAAACGCTTGTCAAAGAAAGGAGGAATCAAAATGAAAATCAAAAACTACTAATACAGTTGTTATACAGGTTGCCAAAAGGTGTTCAAGCAAACCACACCTAATTAAACAAGATAAAAAGAACAACATATTCAAAACACTGTATTGCAGGTTTCGGAAAAAGGGTACGTCCCTCTCCGCTCAACTGGAACATAACCCCTTTGGCATAACGCCTAAGCTACAACAAATGGGGGTGGTTCCAGGAACCCCAAAGTAGTCCACGCAAGAGGGAACCTTGTGGATGAAACGGGAAGTGCTCCGCACTACCTACTTGACTAGTGATTCCTTTGTGAGATAGAGTTACAGGTTGTCCGTTGTGGCGACCCCAGTGATAGTACACGTAGACGCACTAGTTGCCTACTGTTCTTGAAGGGGGTAAAGTAAAGCCGATACTCCCAAACTAGTCAGTGTGACTTTTTGGGTAAATCGCGCTCGCTCGTGGAAACTTTGTAACACCTAGGGCGAGAGAAACCACCTAGGAGAATATACTTTGGCCAGGAGCCCACTTTGACCATTTTAAAACAGTGTTGAGTTGTGAACCTTCTTTTTGAGAAACGTGTGACGTATTACTTTCGCCTAGTTTTTACTTGCCTTAGGGCAAGAGCGAAACTCTGCCGAAGTGAGGCTAGCATTTTTTGTCATTTTTTCTTGATTTATTTCCTTCATATTCTTTTGACACTTTGTTGATCAAAAGAGGTGTGATTACCTTTGTGTTGCCATTCGACTGTTTCTCTCACTTTTATGTCCGTTTACGCCATCCATGTTTGCGGCTGGGTTAGTTAAACGTCTAAAGTGAGTGGAGGCATTTTCACGTCATTTGGTAGCCATTGTGATCTTGATACCCACGTCATAGAATTGACAATTAATCAAAATTTTCAGTCGAAAGAATCCTTGAAGGAAGAATTAGTACCCCAAGACTATCAAAGTAGATGGAAAACTTGCTGATTTATTAGCAGGAAAATTTTTAATTCCCAAATACGGAGATCCTAGAAGTCCTGTTATTTCGGTCTCTATAGGAAATAAGGATATACATAATTTTTTGGTATATTTGGGAGTGAATATCAATGTAATGACAATGGATACTCTGAAAAAATTACCATTAATGGGTATATAACCTACTAATACCATATTGCAGATGGAAGACCAGTCTATAGAAAAACCAGAAGGAATTATTGAAGATGTGGTGGTTATGGTGGAGTCATGGGAATATCCAGTTGACTTCCTTATACTACAGCCAAAAGGTAAAACATTGGGTTATCCCATTATTTTGGGTAGACCATGGTTAGCTACAATTCCTACTTCAATTGATTACAGGTCAGGTGATATGATAATCTTGAATGGTAAGAACTCTAAACAAATTTTATTATAACCTACTGTAAGACCTTTTACTTAAAATCATGAACAATTGTGGGTTGATTCTCCTAAAACTAATAAGAAAAATTTGTCCTCTTTGGCTATGATTGCAATGCATGATTATGTAAGATAAGTATAAGAGATGATTAATCCACTATTGGATGAGCACCAACTATCCTCAAAGCAATCTGAAATAGTTTTGGAACCTACGAACTTAGTTCCAAAACCTACAACTATAGTTCCAAAACCACCACATTTAGTTCTAGAACCATGACAATAGCAGTTCTCTTTGATTGGAAATAATTTTTCTACAGAGGAATGAGATTTATCATGGGGAGAGGATGAATTGGTATCTCAGTTTCAAATACATCAGGGAGTGGTGAAGAATTTTAGGAAAGTAGCAGTCACGAAGAGTTTGGCCTATAAAGAGATAAGTATCATAATTCTCATTACTGTCCTTTTTCCAAAATTCTGTCTTAAGGAACTTTTAGAGATGTTGCTACATACCATATGTTATTACCACATGCATGTCCATTAAATAATTTAATGAAACCATTCCAACAAATTAGTTCATCACATATTGGAACCAAGCATATTGAAACTCAACCGGGTAAAACTTTGAACATTAACAACTCGTTGAATGATGATGAAGAAGCTAAATTGTTTGATGTTCTAAAAAATCATACTAAAGATTTTTCTTGGGATTACAAAGACATGAAGGAAATTCACCTAAGTATCTACACTCATCACATCTATACTGAAAACGTTAACCTAGTTAGGCATCCTCAAATAAGGATTAACATAGCCTTAAGGGATATAGTCAAACAAGAAATTGAAAAACTATTACAAGTAGGTTTTATCTACCCTATCTCAGATAGTCAGTGGCTATCTCCTCTTGTAATTTTTCCCAAAAAGAATGGAAAATGGAGACTATGTGTTGAATATAGGGAACTGAACAAAGCCATAATGAGAGATTATTTTTCCTTACCATTCATAGATCAAGTCCTAGATAACCTTTAAGGTAAATAGTACTTTTCTTTCTTGGATGGATTTAGTGGATACAATCAGATCAAAGTTGTTGCTGAATATTAGGACAAAACTCCATTTACATGTCCATGGGCAACCTTTTCCTATAGGATGTTACCATTTGGTTTATGCAATGCTCCTACAACTTTCCAGAGAGATGTACTTGCAATGTTTTCTGATCTAACAAATGATTGTGTTGAGGTATATATGGATGAATTCACTGTACACAGAGATACATTTGAATATGCTTTGAGAAATCTAGACAGAGTGTTAAAAAGATGTGAACAACACAACCCGTCTCTTAGTGATGAAAAGTGTTTGATGATGGTGGATTAGGGATGAATCAGTAGCTTCAGTTTCAAATACATCAGGGAGTGGTGAAGAATTTCTGGAAAGTAGTAGTGATGAAGAGTTTGGCCTGCAAAGAGATAAGTATCATAATTCTCATTACTGTCCTTTTTCCAGTGTTCTTTCTCAAGGAAGTTTTGGAGATGTTGCTACATACCATATGTTATTACCACATGCATGTCTATTAAATTATTATTGGTGCAAAATCACAGCACCCCCAAATGAGTTATGGATTTGCTTTTCTAAGGAAAACTCATTTGGTGTGATTGCATAACATTGAAATTTCACCAAGGTGTGGGACCTTGCAAAAGTGGGAAATCTCTCTAGAGAAAGCTGGTTCTTGTTCCTAAACTACCTGCCATGAGCTACTCTAGTGTAGGAAAACTAAATCTAACCTAATCTATCCATTCCAGGGAACCAAGGAGAGAGAAAGAGGGAAAAAAAGCCTACACTAAAGTGGTGATACACTAGCAAAGGAAGTGAAATATTCTATTGAGGGAGAAAGAAAAAAAAAATGGAGATGAGGGAGGTCAGACAGAAGTGACATGGCCGAAATATACAGATCATCCATTAAAATCCATGAAACACAACATCTTACACCTGGAAATGTGAAATACATGCACAGAAAACCAAGACTGAAAGGGAGAGGCACGGAGAAACAACAAAATGATGCAAAGGGTTGAAGAACACCACAAAAAATGTATTTTATTACTCTAGAAGGTGTACAGACCATTACATTTCTGGAATAGAGGAACAAATACATTTTACAGGCATGGGAGAAGGTTCACTGCTCAAAAATGGCATCAAGAAACAAATTTGATAGAGTTTCTCTATGCCCAAAATGTCTCTCCTTCTCAAAATGAGAAGTGTTACAATATATAGAAAGAATAAGAGAGAGAGAAGAGGGAAAAATCAAATCTTGAAATCTATCTTTCAACCACTTTTCAAAATGTGTTTTAATTATTCCTCTATTGATGGGATCGATGCAAAAGATCATAATTCCATGTATCTACTTCGCAGACCAAAGAAAATGACCCATACTTCATTAAATCTAGTGGTTGAAACTGGTTTAGCCTTTTCCCATGCCCAAACATGTTTTGCAATTTTATCCCACAAATATCTACCAAAAAACAAAATTAAAGACTGCATGATGAAAAGAATCTTCAGATCTTTCCATTGGTACCAAGATTGTCAAAAATGGAGCTCTGGATCAAAAGATATGGCCTTCTACGTTTTTTCCTAGGAAAAATTTGAACTTTTTCCCCACAAATCCACTGATGATGTGGCATCCATTGGGGTTAGCGAAGGCAAGGGCTTCCTTTTTCCCATTTCACAATTTTGATAAAAATTCAAAAAATATCATTTGCCTCCGAAGTCCCGCATCCCCGCATTAGCTTTTTGATGGGGCCACAGGTCGCATTTTGATTTTATGCCTTTTGGAAGAAAAGGAAAATTTTCAATTTTTCCTCTGCCTCCCCACTTTGGCTTTGACTCGGGCCTAAATTTTGACTTTTTCCTTTGCCTCATTTTGGAATGCAAGCTCGTAGGTCCAAATCATCTCCTTCATATTTTATCTATGTGCGGGGTTGTCTTGACCAAATTTTCTGGGGGGTGAATTTGGGATAACAATACTTTAATGAAACCCCTCCAACAAATTAGTTCATCACATATTGGAACCAAGCATGTTGAAATTCACCTAGGTAAAACTTGAACATTAACAGCTGGTTGAAGGATGATGAAGAAGCTAAATTGTTTGATGTTCTAAAAAATCATACTAAAGCTCTAGGGATTACAAAGACATGAAGGGAATTCACCCAAGTATCTACAATCATCACATCTATACTAAAAAAATTAAACCATTTAAGCAGCCTCAAAGAAGGATTAACCCAGCCTTAAGGGATATAGTCAAACAACAAATTGAAAAACTATTACAAGTAGGTTTTATCTACCCTATCTCAGATAGTCAGTGGATATCTTCTCTTGTAATTGTTCCCAAAAAGAACATAAAATGGAGAATATGTGTTGACTATAGGGAACTGAACAAAGCCATAATGAGAGATTATTTTCCCTTAACATTCATAGATCAAGTCCTAGATAAAATTTCAGGTAAACAATACTTATATTTCTTGGATGGCTTTAGTGGATACAATTAGATCAGAGTTACTGCTAAAGATCAGAAAAAAACAACATTTACATGTCCATGGGGAACCTTTTCCTATAGGGTGTTACCATCTGGTTTAGGAAATGCTCTTGCAAATTTCCAAAGAGCTGTACTTGCAATATTTTCTTATCTAACAAATGAATGTGTTCAAGTATATATGGATGACTTCACTATACACAAATATACATTTGAAGATGCTTTGAGAAATATGGATAGAGTGTTAACAAGATGTGAACAACACAACCTGTCTCTTAGTGATGAAAAGTGTCTGATGACGGTGGATGAGGGGATTGTATTAGGACACCATATTTTAAAAAGAGGAATTCAGGTGGATCAAAACAAAATTAGGATCATTTCATATTTACCTATTCCTTAGACCCTCACAAATATCAAATCATTTCTAGGACATGCTGGGTACTATAGGTGCTTTGTAAAATATTTCAATAAAATTTCTGCCCCCATGTTTAATCATTTCTAGGACTGTGAATTGCTTTGGGATGAAAAGTGTCAGCATACTTTTGAAGAAATTAAAACAAAATTAATCAGTGCCCCAATATTGAGAGGACCTAATTGGGAAAATCCATTTCATATCCAAACAGATGCCTCAAATTATTCCATTGGTGTAGTTTTGGGACAGAAAGATGAAGAAGGAAAAATGTATGCCATTTATTATCTTAGCAAGAATCTTACTCCCACTGAAAATAATTACACCACCATTGAAAAATAATTTCATGCTGTGATTTATGCAATCAATAAATTTAGACATTACATCATAGGTTACAAGATATTTTTACACACAGATCATTCAACAATTAAGTATTTAATGAACAAACCAGTGGTTGGAGGAAGAATAATTAGATGGTTGTTACTTTTGCAAGAATTTTATATTACCATTGTGGACAATCTAAGTAAATCTAATGTGGTAGCTGATTTTTTGTCAAGACTAACCACTACAGGGGAGCAAGATCTAGTCAAGAATAACTTTCTAGATGAACAACTATTTACAATATTAGCAAGTACACCATGGTTTGCTGATATGGTACATTATAATGCAACAGGGAAGTTCCCTCCTTCTTTCACTAAGAAACAAATAAAAAATTTAATCAAAACTAGTTCACAATTCAAATGG
Source organism: Taxus chinensis (assembly GCA_019776745.2). Lineage (NCBI taxonomy): Eukaryota > Viridiplantae > Streptophyta > Pinopsida > Cupressales > Taxaceae > Taxus > Taxus chinensis. The sequence continues at coordinate 815,423,689 of CM034149.1, forward strand.
TTAAATGGCATGCTATTTAAATGTGGTCTTGCTTTTATCTTATGCAGGTGTGTAAGAGAGGATGAAATATTTGACATCCTCAGAGCATCTCATGATGAACCAAGTGGAGGACACTATTCAGTGAAAATAACATCTCATAAGATACTTGGTACTGGTTATTATTGGCCATTTCAGTACAAGGACGTGAAGAGATATATCAAGCAATGTGATACTTGTCAAAGGATGGGACAACCAACTTTCACCAATGAAATGCCTTTTCAACCTCAAGTTGTGGTTAAACCATTTGAAATATGGGGATTGGTTTTTATTGGTCCCTTTAAACCTCCTTCATAAGGGAAGGAATATATTCTTGTGTGTACTAACTATGTGAAAAAATGGATAGAAGTGTAGGCATTGAAAAATGCCACTGAAGAAGTAGTTTCTAATTTCCTTTGGAATAGAATTATGGTAAAGTTTGGAGCACTGAGGAGCATAGTTTCAGACCAGGGACCACAATTCATGTCTAATATGATCCAAAATTTCATAATGTATTATCAAATCAATAATAGGAAGTCATATCCTTATCACCCACAACCAAATGGAAAAGTTGAAGTAACAAACAGAGAATTGGAGAACATCCTTACCAAAATAGTTGAAGCGAGGAGAAAAGATTGGGTAAAGAGACTACTTGAAGTTGTTTGGGCTCATAATACAACTTGGAAAACTCTAACAGGGTTTTCACCATATGAGTTAGTCTATGTGAAAAATCCCTTATTTCCTATAGAGTTTGAATTTCAGACATTAAGGACAACAGTTAAGGTGGGAATTGAGCTAGATACAGCTCAAAAAGAAAGAATCCTTCAACTCAATAAGTTGGATGAATTAAAGATGGAATCACTTCAGAAAAAAGAGATAATTCAAGAGTAAAGGAAGCAATGGCATGACACACATATCAAGAGAAGGTAATTCAAAGTAGCATACTGGGCATTATTATTTAATTCTAAGTACCAACAATTCAAGGGAAAATTGAGAACCAGATGGTTGGTACCCTATCAAATTGAGTAGATATTTGACAATGGTTCTATTCAGTTACTTCCCATTGATGGTAGAAGCATAATACTATTGGTCAATGGACATAGGATAGAACTCTATAGGAATCCTTCCACTAAGGATGAATTCTTGAGGAAGATTGAAGTAGACAAACAATTTTTTCATATGGAAGAACCCAATTCTTCTAAAATGATTAAATAACTAGATGATAGATCCAAAATAAAGGGAAGAGGATGAAAACCAGTAAATGGCATTTTATTCCCCAAAAAAAATTAATTAAAAAAAATTCTCTCAAAGGTTAATTGAAAACCAGCAATGGGGGTTGACCTCTTCTTTTGGGTAGTTCAAATAAAAGGGAATTATTTTGAATTCTAGCTGTCTTATCTAACCATGTTTTGTTCCACTTGTAGGAATGATAAGTCATCATAGAAAAATGATTATATCATCAAGGACGGTAATTATATCTTTTAACTTATTTAGGGTTAAATTAAATGTTTGCATGTGTGATTTGACTTAATTTAAAATTTGGTATGATGAGTCATCTATTTATACATTATGATTACAAGTGTGTAATCATGAAGATGATTTGGATGGAATAAGTGGCAACATGGTTATAATTAGTAATCATTAAGTGCAAAATCAAGTAAAATAAGTTGTAGAGATATTTTGAGGGAGAAGAAGTGAATTAAGCTTGTGTTCCACAGTAAAGAATAGAGGTTCCGCAGCTAAGAACGGGGGTTCCACAACAAAATTATTTAGTTCCGTGGCTAAACAAGAATTCCTACAATGAATTTACACAAAATCAAAGGAAACTGAACTCAAGCTGATATGGGGTTTAAAAAGAAATCAGAACCAGAGGATGATTCTCAGTTGCTCGTAGATGAAGAAGTGGCATCTATATTTGAGCATGCAGGATGGATAGAGTTCTTGAAGAAGTTTTCAAAGTATAATGATGAATTAGTAAGAGAATTCATCATAAACCTAGAGCAATCTAGGAAAAAGTTGAGAAATATATTTATTCTTTTTTTCTATAAATATAATAAGTAATGTGTTTGGAGTGCCAATTGTGCATGTCCCACATCGTGCCAAAGGGAATTTGAAAGAACTGGTTGAAATCTTACTAAAAGAAGGATAAATTGAACCCTGATACATCTACAATACAAAGAAAACAATAAAAGGGGTCAGAAGGGATAGTTTTCCCAAACCCTTTGACAGGGTAGCATTTTGGATAGTGAAATATTTAACCTGTGATGGTCAATTTGGGTTAGTAGGAAAAGAAGTCTTAAAAATGCTCATATATATGAAATATGGAGCCAAAAAACCAGAGGAAATAATAAACCTTCCAGGGTTTCTTTTTGATTCTATCAAGACCATGGCCCAACGGTATTCCTGGGGTATTGGGACAATAAGGCATCATGGGCTAATTCATTTAGTATTCCAGCATCATTTTCTGTCAAAGAAAAATGGAGAGGAAATTTGGGACAAGTTTCTTGGCAAGTTCAAGAAAAACTCTAATAGTATCAGAAGGAAAATTCTAGCCCCATTTTCTCCTTAAAATAATTTTGAAATTGATGCCCCTGCAGAAGAACAGAAAGAAGTGGAAATAATGAATATACATAAAAGAAGAAGGTCTGTGAGAAAGATCAAAACAACAGATCATTTTGTTCCTTTAAAGGAAATTCCTTCTTCTGCAGTAGCTTTAGGGGAGTTAATATTTGTCTATGATGTGTTGGTGCCCATTTTTATCCTCTGTTGTTTTTCCATGTTTCCGTTTTGCTCTTTGTGCTCTGAAACATTTTTTCCTCTTGAAATCAATGATGTGAAGTTGTAGCTCCATTCTTGTGCATTTGATTATTTGCAAACTCATTACCTTGCCCTAATTTGCTAAGGGAAAGTGAATTTTTTGCCCTATTTTTGAGAAAAAACAACTTTTTATTTTCCCATCCTTCAAATTTGATGAAAAACAACTCATATCTATGTTTAAATGCTTTGAGTTGTTCGTTTTTTCTCCATTCTTGCACCATTTTGAGGAATCTCTAAGTTTTCCCTATGTTTTACCCTAATTTTGCCCATTCAAACCCCTCTGTTGTTTTTCCCATGTTTTCCCGGCCTTTAGAGCTTGAAAATGTTTGTTTTATACTTATTTTCCCTCAAATATCCCTTTCCATGGTCGTAAATTGCCTAAAAACACTTTCCATTTGTCTTTTGATCAAAAAATTCTTCACCCACGAAGAAAAAATCAATTTTAGGCATCCCTGGCATTTTATGTGTTTTGACAGTCAGACGGAAGTCATTTGCCCATGAATTTCATATTTAGCATTCTAGGGCATCCCTGGCATTTTCTTCATTTTTGATGGTCATACGGGTGTCCTTTTCCTATCAAATTTTAGTTCAACATCTTCTCATACGTAGCAGTTAGAAAAGTCAAAATAGTGGAGGGGCGGAGCTGTGGAGGCACGGTGGAAAATTTTCCTTTGGTGAAAAGGAGTTAAAGTAAAAAATTGGAGCACAGGCCCTCAGTGAATCAGAGATGGAAACGTGTTATGTTTTCATCAAAAGCAGGATGAAAAGGCTGGCGAAGGACTTAGAAAATTTTGTTTTTTTGGCGAAAGGGAGCAAAAGTTATGAAAAAGGTCACGAGTCCGTCGAGCCAATCAGGAGAGGACAAGTGGTAGGATCTGCATGGCAGGATCTGGGTAGAGCAGAGTGGCAAACATTTGGGAGAGTTTGAGATTTTTAACCTTTTTTCTAAAATGGGTTAAAGTCTTAAAAGAAGGTGCAGCCCTGATAAAGAAGAAAATTAAAGGCTTGCGTGGGTCGGCGGGCTACCGGAGGAAAAAGGGAAATGTTGCCTTTTTGGAAAAATGAGCTAAAGTGGTAATTTGAAGTGTGGCTCTACAATGAATCAGAGGGTGACACGTGTCAAAATAAAATGGCAGATGGGAGTGTGGGCTGCCAATGAGTTTTGAAAACTTTGAAATTTTGTGAAGGAAGTACGAAGCAAAAACGGGAGTTATGGCCCCGTAGTGAAGCAACAATCACAGAGTGTCAAGGACATAAGCGGAGGTGTGGGTCCATGGGGATGATTGTGAAAATTTTCATTTTTTCCAAAAAAGGTGGAAATTTGAAGAATCGAGCTGCGATTCCAATGGGGCACACTTTATACCACGTGTCAGCACCAAATCTCAAGGGCAGAGGGGTGGAGAAAATGTCAAATTTTTACTTGTTTCCAAAAGTGTTAAAATATCAAAAAGTGATCCCAAAACCATTTATAATCACATTGTGACACGTGGAGGGCTTAGATTGAAGGGAGAAAGATAGATCAATGGTAATTGTGCATTTTTTAGTTTAGCTGCCATTTTTGCTCCAGGAAGTGTGGATATGCATTTTTTACATCGATTTTGATTGAATTTTTGGTAAATTCGTGTCGTTTGTGCCTGTAAGGACCATTGCAATTGGTTTTAAGGATCAATTTGAAGATCATAGATGTTTTTGGAATAAATTTTTTCCCTATCCCATCTAAAAATGTGAAATATCAAATCCAAAAGTTGCAGAGTCAAATTTTGGAGGGATAAGGATGAAATAATGAAAGGAAGGGGGTATGCATGCTTTGAAGATGAAAAACGTGCCTCCATAATGGATAATGATGTAAATTTTGCAATGATTCACCTTTTTTCAAAACATCTGTCAACTTTTTTGCAAATATGTTAGACATCACTGTCTGCGAATCATGATGAATTTGTAACAAAGTAAGATGCCATATGATATTCTTTTCTTGGAAAATAAGGATCAAATGTAACAAATGTTATATAATGCATGTTTTTTGACATGCAAAAGGGTGGGGAAGTTGAAAATCACAAGAAAATTTTGAGAGAAGATCATCTTTTGAGTAACCCTCCAAAAAACCTGGTTAATGTCTTTTGTGTTAGATCTTCATTCATGTTGAGTTAGTTACAAGTGTATAGCCATCACACAGCTCTGAGATTGTTGCTGAAACTCTCCTCTGCTACTGAATCTAACAATATTTTGAATTAATCTATGTTATTTTGGGCAATATGATGTTTTTTATCATGTTTAAATGTCTGCAAACAGTTTTCCTTGTTCTTGTTGCAATCTTGCATTGAAATATTTAGGAATCACATAGATCTCATCCTTATTGATAGTTTCGTGGCTTTTTCAATTTCATTTGTTTGAAGAGATTTCATCTGGCATTAAAAATAAGTAGTTTAAAATCACTTCACCTTCATTTTTTGACAGAGATTTCTTGTAAACCTTTGGGGGGTACCTTAGGCGTGATTTGATAAGAGATTTTGATGTTTAATTGAGTCATTTAACTCAAGATTTTGTGTTGAGGTCTCAAATATTATGTGAAGAGTGTAAACATGGGCCTCCATTTGTGTATCTATTCTAGTTGAAAGAACATCCTGACTGTTTTGAAGCATTTTATCTGATAGTTGTTCAAATGTTGTAGAGGTTGTCAAAGCTCTAGCATAGTCAAGTTTGTCTTGTCAATATCCCACCAAAAATCATTCTAAAAAACTAATCCTACCCCATACTACCCCTATTTTTACTTGTATACCCACAGAAGATCAAAATCCATTTGCTAAAGTATGCATAACAAATCAAGATTTCAAATTTTCTTCAGTAACCCTTCCCTTGCATTAAAAGTATCTCCATAATCTAGAAGTGAAAACTTGTGAAATTTAGATTTGGAGTGTTGATCATATTTTCTCAAGGACCTTTTCATACTATTGGCACAAATTGAGGGATATCTTCATCTCCTTCACCATTTGAGGGTTACAAAATAGCTCCTCTTACCTTGGTTGAAAGGCACAACCTAAAATAGTTAGGAAAAGATAAAGTCCTATTTGAGTGCTATCCATCTCTCCACAAATTTGAGTGCCAGTTAGATCACATCCCTGGCTACAAAATGACATACAACATTATCTATGTGTCTTCAAGCTTCATGCCATATCTCTAATGCTGCTTAGACTAAAAAGGAGAAAAAATTTGGGGTACCAACATGACGGTGATAGCTCACCCATGCAAGAGTAAGAAAGAATAGTAAGAAGAAGCTCTAGAAGGAAATCCATCGTTGGGCATGTTGAAATTCCCTAGAGAAGAAAAACTATAAGAGGTCAAGGGAAAGCCCAGAGGGATGAAGTGAGCATGAAAAGATGGAAAAGGAAGCTTTTGATATTTTGGGCAGCATGGCCATGACTCCTCCTGAGCCAAGCCAAGCTGAGATGGACAGAGGAGATGAGAGACTTGAAGAGAAGGATTTTACAGAATTGGCTGAACCGTCAGTATTTCTACATGAAGAAGAATAGTTGAAATCCTAGAGAAGAAAAGGAAAATTTCCTTTGATAGAGGAAGAATGCCCAACTCCGCAAGTAATTTTAGAGGAAGAAGAAAGACATCAAGTTAAAAAGGCTCTATCCTTGTCTAGATCAGAGCTCATTATTAGAGAATAGGATGAGGAATTAGAATTCCTCAAACTCAAATTAGAACAAAGGGAAATGCTACTCATTGGAGAGATAACAACTCATCTTATAGTCAGGACTGAGGAATTATCAGTAATCAAGAAAAAACATAAATAAAAAGAGGAAGAATGTCAGACTTCCAAAAAATAGAATGTTGTGTCCATAGTCTCTGCACAGACTGCGTTAACATGTTTTCCACTCAAAAAACTATGGAATGACACTTACAGGGAACTCAAAGAAGCCAAAACATAAAATGAAGAATTGAAGACCAAGATGGAAGAAGAAAATAAGGCAAGAAAAGAATGGGAAGAAAAGTTTTATAAGGAGGAAGGAAATAAATATAAATTTCTTGCAAAAATTCATATGGTCTGTATTATGAGTGAAAAATTGCTTGCCTATAGGAGGCCCTCTCCTGCATATAATGTGTTTTTAGAAGAGAAGTTCATTCGCTGGCAGCTATCAAGGATTGAATGTGGACTTCCACATGAACTAAAAGATGAATCTGAATTCATGACAACTTACTCTCTATTGAGTCCTAAGTAGAAAAATATTTTGTGTGAATTTTATCTTTGTAATTTTATGCTAGAGAAAAACACAAGATTTATGATCAATTTGTATGTGGGGGAGAGCCAACTCAATACATTTCCCTCTGTTCTATAAAACCAAATTTCATGGAAGGAAAAGGAATTTGAGTTTTTATTGAAAGCTAGCTCAACTGGTCTCTGTATGAGAGCTCACTATGGTAAACCTTCTGCCTTCCTCAAACATTTTAGAACTCATGCCTTTGATGAGAGGTTCAAGACACATTATCTTGCCATTCTAAAAAATAATATTGATTCCTTTACCTCTTATGAGGATGAAAAGTTTGAAGATATTTATGAAGGATGCTCAAAGAGGTGAAAACTCCTTACTATTTCCTTGAGAAGAAGGGGAGTAATATCCCCGAAAAATCTGATCTGGAGTTTAGAAAGGTCAAAAGCATTATGCGCAATAATTCCCCAGATCAATGAATCCTACGGGAAAATATGCATAGGAATGCAAACAAGGCCCCCTCTACTTCTCACCCCCATGTCTCCTTGGCAAAAAAAAGAACCTCAAGATCCTACTGAATTTGAAGAGTGGGAGAGGAAAATAGAAGTAGGAGCTAGGTACACTACATTTAAGTTTAAGCATTGGAAAATCCAATTTCAGCCATTTGATATGAGAAATAAAATGGAAAGCAGAACATATAACTCCACTTTTGAAGAATGAATTTTGTAAAGGGACTTACGAACAAGTAATTTTGGGGGAAATGATGAGGCCAAAATATGCTCGATTAATGTATAATATATGATCTCATCTTACTCTCCTTTTTATTAAGTTTTATTACATTTTGTGACTTTTATTTGATCTGATATGAGTTAGGATGTAATTTTCAGTCTTTTGATTGATTATGATTCTAATGTTTAAAATCTCCAAAATTTCTGATGAAGTGTGTGTTTGAAATTCAATTTTATAATAAAGCAGGTCTAATCAGTCGAGGAAATGAAGCATGTAGCATTTAGTATGTTTTTAGTAGCATCTGTTCCAACACAAATTAGTTCCATAAATTCCAAGTTAGTTCCATAACTCCATCACACAGTCATCATCTAGTTTCGGAACTTTTAGACTTAGTTTCAGAACTCCAGTATTTAGTTCTAAATTTTTTAAAATTAGTTATGGAACTCCTGGGTATAGCTTCGAAACTCTTATAGTTTTGATCCTTAGCAATTTTGTATGGTTCTATAACTTCTCTAAAGTTCCAAAACTGATGGAAGTTTATCTATCCTAACCACATCAAGAGATTTTGCATCGATGACCCTTTCAATCAGAAAAGTATGAGAATATTTCTGAACGTAGATCCAGGGATAGTTATCTTACTATTTTTTGATCATCCACAACTCGACTCAACATTTATTCTGGGTAGGATTCGATTTCATCAGAATCATAGAGATGGCTATGATTGTAAATGTATATAAAAGTAGACTCGTAATAAATAGAAATAATAATAGAATATGATATGAGATAGAGATAGAATAGAGAAGAGAATTATAGGCTGATTACATAGATCCAATACGTTTTGTAATACTGAATGTTTTATAAATAAAATATCCATTCCTATTTGAGAGAATTCAAAGTTGTTAAATCCTGATTCAAGGAGCAAGGGCCCACTCCCCCAAGGACAAGAATATTCATTTATTTGGTATTTATATTTCTTTAGAAAATAATTTACATCTGTTAAATTTGTATCACTTTTAATTCTTCTAGTTAAATTATGTTGTATACTTGTTCCAGCAGGCATCTAGATAGATTCTTATATTTCTTGCAATCGTTTTCAAGCATTCTAAATTGTCTGAGTTTATTTCCAAAAGAAAGTGTGTTTACTTTCAGAAGCAAGTGTGTTTATTTCCATTTTTCAAAGTGTGTTTCCTTTCAACAAATATTTCAGTGTGTTTACTTTCAGCAACGTTTTAGTAGTATGATTTAAATAAGGTTTTACCAAGAAGTCCTTAAGAAATTGAAGAGATCCCCCATAAAATACAAAAATAACTATAGTCAACTACTAGATCGATAAGATTACTCTTGTTACATATAGATTTAGACACCCCCCTGGTTTGATATGACATCAACAAGAAGTTGATTAAATGAAGGGAATAACGACACCCATCATTTTTGGTGCTTGTCAAGGACACACTAGTTGGAATTTTTTTAATTAAGTGTTAGTAAAAGCAAAATTCATACACCTAGTAGTTGAAGGATCTTCCCTACTATATCATAAAATATATTAGTAGACTAAGAGACTCACAGGGTAGATTCCTCCCAAAAATATATTCACAAGAATTCATAACATCCTCTAGTAAAAGTAAAGAAATTGATCAAGAATTGGAGGCACCATCATCCCCTGTCATACAAGAAACAAAATTGCCACCTTTGGAATTCTTAGATTAGTCACCTAAAGGAAGTGGAAATTTTAGGAAAATGCCTATTACTAAAGATCCATTTAGGGAAAGTTTTGATTCTTAATTAAGTATTCAACCTCCTACTCCTTATTTTTCACCTTCCCCAAGGCATACCGCTTATCACATTGATTGGGAGGAAAATTAAGAAAATAGTTTTAAAATGGCATGAGAAGCTGAAAGAGTACCTGATATGACCTTTACTTATCTAATCTAATTAGGAGTTGATGATACATCAATGAAAAATATCTCACCTACACATTTATCCACATTTAGAGGGATGTCATCTGAAGACCCTGACAAATTTCTATTTGAGTTCAAGGTACTATGTCAGACCTATGACTATAAAATAGATAATAAAAAACTCAAGTTGTTTCCATCTACTCTAAAGGATGCAACAATGAGGTGGTTCATGGGATTACCATCCAACTCTGTTAGCCATTGGGAAAAATCAGAGACTACCTTCCTAGACAAATATCAGGATTATTGTAGAGGGAGAAATAGGAAGGATGAATTCTTCAAAATCAAATAGGATGAAGATGAAAATATAGAAGATGATTTAGACAGATTCCTCTTTGTGAGCAAAAGATGTGGATTTGTACTTCAAGAGGAGTTAAGTAAAACCATTGTTCTTAAAGGTTTGGATGAAGAATCTAGGGAAGCTCTTAACTTGATAGGAGGTGGAAACATTGATCAGTTAAGAATGAATGAAATTAAGGATATTTGTAGAAGCTATTCCAGAATGAGAGGTGGACCTAGAAAAGGAAAATAAGTGAAAAGTTTAAATCCAATTATGAACAAACTAATGGATGAGTTAGCAAACTTTAAGATGGAAATTTCAGTGCAATTAACCTCTACTTATTGATGGATTAAACGCTAAAGAAAACTCCAAAACTGAACCATTGGCTATGTATTGTCCTAAATGCAGGAAGAAGCATGCAGTAAGAGATCGTCCTTTGGATAAAACAAAAATGTGTCTTATCTGTGAATATAAAGAATATGATAGTGATGTTTTTTTTTTACTTCCAGTCATTAATAATCAACTTAAACAAACCAGTGCCTCATCTACAACAAAAGAACTAAATTTTGGTCAGAGACAACCTAACCAAGGTCAGTTTATGCCAAGATCAGTTCCTAATCCCTAAATGATGTCATGGGTTGCTCAGACAGTACAACAAAATTGGGGACAACCACCTTGAGTACCTCAACTAAATTAGAACCATCAAGATTGGGAAAATCAAGCTTGGTATGCTTAGGGACATCAACAACCATGGGATGGTCAAGGAAATCCTTATGCTTGGTCAAAACCTAGGTGAAACCCTAGTAATTATGCTCAAGGAAGAACATATCCAAATAAGAATCAATAGAACATCATGGGATCCCCTGCAAAAAATTCACAAATTGAGAATGTAGTCCAAACGTAAATACCGGAACAGCCAATAGCAAATCCAAGAAACAAACAAACACCTCTTGTTTATGGAAAAGAACAAGAAAAATCATTTTATTTACATGCTATGGATTGTAAGGATATTCAAACTAGATCTAGGAAAATCATTAACATTACACCCCTTATAATCACCGAAATGATGAAGAAAATGAAATTCCCAGTACTGTTGTTTCAAGAGAGGATATAGAAAGAAAATTAAAGGAGCTAGATAACAACACTACTAAGACTCCATTTCCAAAGAGATTTAAAGAAGCAATAGAAATCAAGGAGTCTGAATTGGTACAGGAATTAAGGAAATTGAATATTGAAATACCACTATTACAAGCAATTAAAGACATTCTAGAATTAAATAAATTAATCAAAATGTTATGTCTGAAAAATCCTAGAAGGACGAAACAATACCCCAAGACTATCAAAGTAGATGGGAAACTTGCTGATTTATTAGTAGGAAAACTTTTACTTCTAAAATACGGAGATCCTGGAAGTCCTGTTATTTAAGTCTCTATAGGAAAGAAGGATATACATAATGTTTTGGTAGATTTGGGAGTGGCTATAAATTTAATGATAGTGGATACTCTAAAAACATTACCATTAATGGGTATACAACCTACTAATACCATATTGTAGATGGCAGACTAGTCTATAGCAAAACCATAAGGAATTATTGAAGATGTGGTGGTTATGGTGGAGTCATGGGAATATCCAGGTTACTTCCTTATACTGCAGGCAAAAGGTAAAACATTGGGTTATCCCATTATTTTGGGTAGACCATGGTTAGCTAAAGTTGATGCTTTAATTGATTGCAGGTCAGGTGATATGAAAATATCAAATGGTAAGAACTCTAAAAAAATTTCATTATATCCTACAGGATGACCTTTTACTGACAATCACGAACAATTTTGTGTTGATTCTCCTGAAACTAATAATAAAATTTTGTCGTCTTTGGCTATGATAACATTGCAATATCATGTAAGAGAAGTAGAAGATATGATTAATCCACCGTTGGATGAGCACCAGTTGTCCTCAAAGCAATAAAAAATAGTTCTGGAACCTACGAAATTAGTTCTGGAACTTGTGAACTTAGTTTCAGAACCTACAACTATAGTTATGGAACCTACAACTATAGTTTCAGAACCACCACATTTAGTTCCGGAACCATGACAATAACAATTCTTTTTTATTGGAAATAATTTAACACCAGAGGAATGACATTTCTCATGGGGAGAGGATGAATTAGTAGCCTACATTTTAAATACATCAGAGAGTGGTGAAGAATTTCTGGAAAGTAGCAGTGATGAAAAGTTTGGCCTGCAAAGAGATAAGTATTATAATTTTCATTACTGTCCTTTTTCCAGTATTCTGTCTCAAGGAATTTTTGAAGATGTTGCTACATACCATATGTTGTTACCACATGCATGTCCATTAAATACTTTAATGAAACCCTTCCAACAAATCATTTCATCACATATTGGAACTAGGCATGTTGAAATTTAATAGGGTAAAACTTTGAACATTAACAACTGGTTGAAGGATGATGAAGAAGCTAAATTTTTTGATGTTCTAAAAAATCATACTAAAGATTTTTATTAGGATTACAAAGACATGAAGGGAATTCAACCAAGTATCTGCACTCATCACATCTATCCTGAAAAACTTTAAACTAGTTAGGCAACCTCAAAGAAGAATTAACCAAGCCTTAAGGGATATAGTCAAACAAGAAATTGAAAAATTATTACAAGTAGGTTTTATCTACCCTATCTTAGATAGTTAGTGGATATATCCTCTTGTAATTGTTCCCAAAAATAATGGAAAATGGATAATATGTGTTGACTATAGGGAACTGAACAAAGCCACAATGAGAGATTATTTTCCCTTACCATTAATAGATCAAGTCCTAGATAACCTTCCAGGTAAACAATATTTTTCTTTCTTGGAAGACTTTAGTGGATACAATCATATCAGAGTTGCTGCTGAAGATCAAGACAAAATTACATTTACATGTCCATGGGGAACCTTTACCTATACGGTGCTACCATTTGGTTTACGTAATGCTCATGTAACTTTGTAGAAAGTTGTACTTACAATATTTGTTGATCTAACAAAAGATTGTGTTGAGGTATATATGGACGAATTCAATGTACACAGAGATACATTTGAAGATGCTTTGAAAAATTTGGACAGAGTGTTAAAAAGATATGAACAACACAACCTATCTCTTAATGATGAAAAGTGTTTGATGATAGTGGATGAGGGGATTGTATTAGGACACCATATTTCAAAAAGAGGAATTTAGGTGGATAAAAAAAATTAGGATCATTTTAGATTTACCTATTACTCAGACCCCCACAGATATCAAATCATCTCTAGGACATGCTAGGTACTATAGGTGCTTTATAAAAGATTTCAGTAAAATTTCTACCCCCATGTTTAATTTTCTAACCAAGGAATGTGAATTTCTTTGAGATGAAAAGTGTTAGCATGATTTTGAAGAAATTAAAGAAAAATTAATTAGTGCCCCAATATTGAGAGGACCTTATTGGGAAAATCCATTTCATATACAAATAGATGCCTCAAATTATTACATTGGTGCAGTTTTGGGATAGAAAGATGAAGAAGGAAAAATGTATGCCATTTATTATCTTAGCAAGAATATTACTATTGTTGCAGGCTCACAACACCCCTGGATGTAGATCAGGCTTTTAGGTTGATCACTCTAGCATCCAGTGTGATTGCACAACATGGAAACCTCTCTCCAAGTGTGGGACTTGTGAAACTGAGAGAGGAATCTCTAGATTAGAGGTTGGTTCCTCAAACTCCTTTGATTTAGATCTATATTTGCACAACTACAGAGGTTCAGATCCTAATCCTACTCTAAATTGTAAGGAGACAGGGATAGAAGTGCAAAAATTGAAACTAACTAAAGATGGTGATGCACCAAAGGAGTGGTGAACATTTTTGTCAAGCAAATAGACACAAACCAAAGATTGCAACATGAACATACACAGGCTGATAAGATATAATTTAGGATCTGAAATGAAACAAATAATACAAACAAAGGACTGAAACCCATTCACAGAGCTTGCATTATCATTTCCAATGTCAAAACCATGCATTACAACCTCAGAGAGGTAAAAACTATTACAGTCTTTGAAGAGGTCTGATTCTTGCAACAATCACTTGCTAGAGGTGAAAGAAGAAGTTGTTATGTTCAAAAAAGTGTTCTCCCCCAGAAATGAGCCAAATTTGGCTTTTACATTACATGGGTCGAGCCCAGGAGAGAGAAAATGTACAAAACGTGGGAACCCATTCCTCATTGACTGCAAATGCATTAAATCAGCATGGAGGACCTTACAAACCCATACCCTACCATTTTTGACCAAAATGGAGGAGAATGCGACCCATTCTGCATTAAATTGGTCACTGAAATGTCACTTCTGGCCATGAACACGCATCAGAGCCATTTCTTAACTTTCTCTCTCCAGACTGAACCAAAATTCAAGATTGTCCCCGGAATCATGTAGATAATTTTATAATCTTTCCAATGATATAAGGAACATGCAAATCCAAGCTCTGGATCGAAAGATATGGTGATTTGAAGATTTAGGGCACAAAACAGGCGTGAATGGGTTTTGAAATATTTTCCTGCGCTCCGCCACCTGGACGACATGTGTTGCGTGCTGATTGGATGAGAAATTCTCTCTCCTTCCTTTACTAGCGGGTTTTCCTTGAAAGTTTTGACTTTTTGTGATTTTGGAACATTTTCCATTTTCCCCCCGCACCCCCACCACTTGGGACATGTGGCATGCATTGATTGGTCGACAGGGGCGCGAGGAAGACCTTTTCTTTTAGCTTTTCGGCCAAAAATTTTGCCAAATTCTCTAATTCCTCCCTGAGCTCCTGTCATCAGCAATCCGGCACTATGATAATTCTTCACCGGGAACTCCTCGTGCTATGATTATTTACTAATGCACAGCCTTTAGTTTGGTGGACGTAATCTGGAAACAAAACAACAACATAACACAAGAATACCATTGACTATGATAAGACGGAATGACGAAAAATCTGAAATATCAAAATAAATTATAATATTAACATGAAACTGTTACAATCTCACCCATGAGATTCTTCAACAAGACTATGGGAGAAACTTTACAATTACACCTCTCGATGGCTTCTTCAACACACCTTTAACTGATGGCTTCCTTCGCACACTTCCTACAATATTTCTCACTACTTCTTTCTATGCTAAATGAGGGGGGTGGCCTCTCTATTTATAGAACTTCCAGGCTTATCCATCCTATCTCTAAGATAGGATAAGAAATCCACTCTGACGAATCATATTCCATACCTTAACTCTTATCTGTACATGTAAGCTTATCTGTTAAGATAAGATAAACCTTATCATTTACATGGGTTCCACATTTTTAGACTTTTTACAAATAAAATACACAAAATATTTATGACCTCACTCCTTGTCCTTATTACCAATATAATATTTCTAATTCCTAATCATGTAGACCCTACTTCTCTAATTACCCAAACTTTGACATTTTAACATTACCGGACCACTTACGACAAATATTTACTTTTTACAACATTCCTATTGTACTTTGATTATTACCGTACTCCACATTATTGGCGGCACCGTACTGATGGCGCCGTTATCTTCTATCGGACGCTACTACTAATTACACTTAACAACATCCTATTCCTAATACATATATTAATGAAATGGAAATTTTGGAGGAAAATTTTAGTGTCGACATCTTCCCCCTTCCTAGCTTCTACTCCGTCCTCGGAGTAGACTATTTTTGTGCTTGGAAAATCTTGAACTTGTCATGGTTGACCCATTTCGTAATGGGAGTGCCATCCAATTCCTCTAGTCGGTACGTACAATTTTCATGAACAGCTGCTATTTTGTAGGGCCCCATCCATTTTGGAAGAAATTTTCCCTGTCTTCTTTTTTTGTATCTGGAATCATATACTAGAACCAAGTCATTTACTTGAAATGGAGACCACCGGATCTTTTGATCAAAGTACTCCTTCTGCTTCATTTTCTTCTTATGGCCTGTATCCTTTGCTATTTCCCTCATTTCCTCTAGCAAATGAAGATGTACCAACCTTTCTTTTACTGAATCACTTTCATCCATCCTTTCATTTTTCATAAATCTCATAGTGGGAATATCAAACTCAATAGGAAGAACTGGATCAATGCCATAGGCCAACTGAAATGGGGAGTATCCTGTTGCTGACTTTGATGTTGCCCTATATGGCCACAATGCTGCATGAATCCTTTTATCCCATTTATGTACCTGCAAGGCTGCATCTTTTGCTAGAATTTGACACAGCACAAAATTTGTTCGTTCCACCTGTCCATTTGTGCTTGGCTTGTATGTTGTTGCCTTCCTGTGCTTGATAGAAAACTTATTGACTAGGGCTTCTACCACCTCATTAATGAAGTGGCTTCCTTGATCTGTTACAATTTCTAATGGACAACCAAATCTGGTGACAATGCGTTCATATATGAACCTTGCCACTTCATCCATGGAAGCTGCTAATGGCCTAGCTTCAACCCACTTGGTTAAATAATCTGTGGCAACTACAATATACTTATTTTGACGTGATGTAGTTGGAAGTGGACCTACAATGTATATTCCCCATTTTTCAAAGGGACCAAGGGGAAGAATAGGACATAATGGAGCTGATGAAGTCTTATGGTTACCATGTGTTTGACAAATATCACATGTCTTACAATAATTATAACAGTCTTTAAAAAGAGTGGGCCAGTGATAACCTACATCCAAAATCCTTCTTGCTGTAAGTTGTCCAGAGAAGTGCCCTCCACATGTACCATTGTGGAATTCTTCTAGAAGCTCTTTTCCTTGATCATGTCCAACTGCCCTCTTGTACTGTCCATCAGGTCCTATTCGAAATAATGCTCCATGCAGAATAGAGTATGGACGTCTAGCTTGAGTAATCTTTCTCTTAGTCTTTGCATTGGCACCATCAGGAAACTTGAATTCATTCAGATAATTCCAAATATCTATGTATTCACTAGGGATTGTGTCAAGGGAGAACAATGCTGCATCGGGAAAATCATCATCATCACAAGATGATCCTAAACCATCATAGGCTCGAGAGAGTGCATCTACATTGACATGCTTCTTTCCTGGCCTATCTATAATATCAAATTCAAATTCTTGTAGAAAAATTATCCATCTTGCTATCCTCCCTGATGGGTTAGGCTTATTGACAATATATTTCAGAGCCTGATGATCCGTTACAACTATAAATTTCTGCCCTAACAAGTAATTTCTAAACTTCTTTACAACAAAAATGATAGCCAGAGCCTCTTTTTCAGTTACAGTATAGTTTACCTCAGCACTGCTCATTTGTCTGCTCCCAAAGTAAATTGGATTTTCATTCCCCTTTTCATCCTTTTGGCTCAAAGTACTACCTAGTGCTACATCTGAGGCATCAGTGTACACAATGAATGGCTTGCTCCAATCTGGATTCTTCAAAACAGGTGAAGACACCAGGGCTTCCTTCAGTTGTCCAAAAGCTTCATGCGCCTTGTTTCCTGGTTCATGAGCAACATCCTTCTTCAAGAACTGGGTTAGTGGATGTGAAATCTTTGAGAAATTCTTGATGAATCTTCTATAGTAACCCACATGGCCTAAAAATGATCTCAACTTACTTCTATTTATAGGAAATGGTAAATCTTTGATTTTTGAAACTTTATCAGGATCAGTACCAATACCATCTCTGGATACAACATGCCCTAACAAAACGCCTTTAGAACATCCAAAGACACACTTTGTAGGGTTTAGTGAGGCTTGTGCTTCATCTAATCTTTGAAATGTTGTCTCCATCTGGTGCAGGTGGTCCAACTTGCTCCCATAGATGCAAAAATCATCCAGAAATACTCTGATGAAGGTCCCAATGTAGGGTTCGAAAACCCTATTCATTAAACGCTGGAATGTTGCTGGAGCATTACACAACCCAAAAGGCATAACTCTATAAGCAAACGTTCCCCAAGGAGTGGTGAATGTGGTCTTCAGCTGATCTTTCTCTGCTATACGAACTTGGTTGTAGCCGCTATATCCATCAGCAAAACTATAGCACTCCTAGCCAGCTACTTCGTCCAAGATCTGATCTGAAAATGGAAGAGGGTAATGATCCTTCTTTGTTGCGTTATTGAGCTTCCTATAATCAACACAAATGCGTAGCTTCCCATTCTTTTTTATTGAGATCACAATGGGAGAAACCCATTCTGAATTCTCCACAGTAAATATGAATCCTGCATCAAGCAACTTATCTATTTCTTCTTTTACAGTCTTGGAAAAATTAGGATTCATTCTATATGGCATTTTCTTTATGGGCTTAGCACCATCTACCAGCTCAATACAATGTTCTACCCAACTTACTTGGCAGAGTTCCTTGTAATCAAAAGTGAATAGGTGTATGTACCTTCGAAAGAGCTGGAGGTAGGATTCCTTCTCACTCTCCATCACAGCATCACCAATCTTTATTTGTTGGAGACGATCATCAACTTCTTCTTCAGATAATTTTATGGGGTCATGAGTTGGTGTGACTGGTAGGATATCCATGACTAAAACATCCACCTCACTTTCTTCATCTTCAGTGTCCACTTCACTGGTACTAGAGTAATCAGAGGATTTCCAATCATCAGTTTCATCACTTGAATCCACAGGTTCTACTTTATGATGTCGAGGGATCATGTTTATCTTCACCCTCTCTCTACCACGTCCAAGTGTCATGAAACCTTCATTCCAGTAGTTTCTTGCATGAACTCTCCTTAGTCATGGTCTTCCCAGCAGCATTGGGTACGCAACAGTACCATTTTTCATCACCTGAAAGTCTACCACACATACCACACCCATAACAGATATTGCCACATTTGAAATTACACCTTCTGGTTTAGTTTTTCCCTTATTTAATGACCTTAACATAAGTGTTGAAGGGCGATCAATTTTTAACCCCAACATATTCATTACAGACTCAGTTATTACATTAACTACAGCACCTCCATCAATTAAGACATCATGAATTGAATTACCATTACATAATACCTCAGCTTATGGAGCATAGGGATCTGCCTCTGCCTCCAAAACAGGGACCTCAACCTCCTTCCTTCTTCGAGCATTGAGTCCACCTCGCAACTCCCGCCTCTTCTCAAAAGACATAGCCAAGAGTTGACCATATGTAATATTTGCAGACCTTTTGGACAGATCTTCCAAGATGGAGTATGGTCCTTGCCCCTGTGAAATCAGAAAATCCTGCACACCCAACTTTCTTCTCCTATGTTTCTTACTAGTTTCTTCTTTCATCTTCTTAGGATCATTTCCATCTTGATTATCTTTTTCTTTCTTTCTTTTTGTTACAAACACATCTACTTCATTATTTCTACTCTTATCTACTACATCAAAAGAATTCACAGATGTTTTTCCTTTATCATTATCTCCCTTACCAGATGTAGAAGCTCTATCTGGACAATTATACTTATAATGACCCTTTTTATAACAACCATAACAAACAACTTCAGAAATATTTCTCTTTGGAACTCTATCTCCTCCCTGAGAACTAAATTCCTTTCCTTGAAGAAGATTAATAGTTAACTGACCCATCTTTTTGAGCAGGTCTTCATACTCAGTAGATGTATTAGGAGAAATATTTGTGCTCATCGGGAGTGGTTGTGGATTCAGGACCAAAGGTGCTGGTGTAGGCTCTACTTTAGCAACAATTTCTTTGGGCTCCTCTTCCATGCTTTCTTCTTGCCTTCTTGCAATCTCCTTTGCTTGTTCAATGGTGGTTGGGCGGTCATACTTCACTCGTTGTCTGATCTCTGGCTTCATCCCAAGAATGAAGTGCTTACAGAGGAGATTATCCATGCCATTCATCAACCCATCCGCTAGTCCTTCCTTCCGGATCTGGGCATCGAGCTTCCTCCTTAGCTCTAGAACACGAGCATGATAATCCCTTATCTTCTCCTTCTCTCCTTGGGATAGCTTTGTGATCTCGATCATGAGATCTGCATATTTCTGTTGTTCACCAAATTCTTCAAGAAAACTTTCAGTTAATAAATCCCATGAATTTTTCACATTATCACCTAGTGTTTCAAACCACCTAAGTGCTGAACCATCCAAAAAGGTAGGAAAAAATTCAGTCCATTGTTCCCTTCTTATAAGGCCATTACAAATACAAGATCGTTTAAACTCTTGAATGAAAGAAGAAGCATCTTCATTAGATTGAGCTGAGAAAACAAGAATCTTTCTCATTTTCAAAAGTAACCACTATGAAATACCAACCCACAAGTATAATTAACAAGACTTATGTGCACAAATAATTGGAATCACTATACTAGAAAGTGACTTTACACCTTTCTACAGTAAAATAGAAATGACCACGGTAAACTATGGTAAAACTTGACTTACTACGGTAAAAACTGACTTTACTGTGGTAAACACTATTCACAGTAAAAAGTGAAGTTACTGCGGTAAATACTATTCATGGTAAAAAGTGACCTTACTACCGTAATTACTATTCCCAGCAAAAAGGACTTTACCAGGGTAACTACTATTCATGGAAAAAATGCCTTTAACATGGTAACTACTATTCACGGTAAAAATAACTTTACCATGGTAACTACTATGCACAGTAAAAAACAAGGTTACCCTCCAATTGATTTTTGACTTAGTGGGAATATCTCTCCAGAAAATCCACCAACGAGGAATGGTCCCGGCAACGGAACCAAAATGTCATTACCAATCCGGCACTATGATAATTCTTCACCGGGAACTCCTCGTGCTATGATTATTTACTAATGCACAACCTTTAGTTTGGTGGACGTAATCTGGAAACAAAACAACAACATAACACAAGAATACCATTGACTATGATAAGACAGAATGACGACAAATCTGAAATATCAAAATAAATTATAATATTAACATGAAACTGTTACAATCTCACCCATGAGATTCTTCAACAAGACTATGGGAGAAACTTTACAATTACACCTCTCGATGGCTTCTTCAACACACCTTTAACTGATGGCTTCCTTCGCACACTTCCTACAATATTTCTCACTACTTTTTTCTATGCTAAATGAGGGGGGTGGCCTCTCTATTTATAGAACTTCCAGGCTTATCCATCCTATCTCTAAGATAGGATAAGAAATCCACTCTGACGAATCATATTCCATACCTTAACTCTTATCTGTACATGTAAGCTTATCTGTTAAGATAAGATAAACCTTATCATTTTACATGGGTTCCACATTTTTAGACTTTTTACAAATAAAATACACAAAATATTTATGACCTCACTCCTTGTCCTTATTACCAATATAATATTTCTAATTCCTAATCATGTAGACCCTACTTCTCTAATTACCCAAACTTTGACATTTTAACATTACCGGACCCACTTACGACAAATATTTACTTTTTACAACATTCCTATTATACTTTGATTGTTACCGTACTCCACATTATTGGCGGCACCATACTGATGGCGCCGTTATCTTATATCGGACGCTACTACTAATTACACTTAACAACATCCTATTCCTAATACATATATTAATGAAATAGAAATTTTGGAGGAAAATTTTAGTGTCGACAGTCCAACAACCTTTCTCCTTAGGACACATGTCCTCTTTTTATTGGCTCGGGCCAACGCTTCAAACCTTGCCCTTTGAAAATTTGGATGCTATCCCTTGTGACATGTGGCATTTCCTGATTCGTCTGCGAGCCTGCCAGCTTTTCACATCCCTCGCGTCTCCATGTCCCGGCTGTGTCCCAAACTGTCTGGGACAAAAAATTCCGATCTGTCTGAAATGGGCTTCCTTGTCCCTTTTTGAGACCGCTTCGCCTTTTCGCGTCCTTCGTGTCTTTTCGGCCCAGATGCCCCAGCCTGCCTGCACAACAGTTAGTCAATTTTGCTCTGCCCTTCGGCCGGTTCGCCTTTCCGCGTCCTTTGCGTCTTTTCGGCCCAGATGTTCCTTTATTCTACGAACCGCCTGGTAGCCTTTCAGCCGATTCATGCCCCGATGTCCCAACTGTCCCAACTGCTGCGAGGACTAGGACTTAGCTATTTTTCATGATTTTTTCTGCCCCAAGCTTGTTTTTTGCAACTTTTTCACCCTTTTTCAGAACTTGCTCTTTTCTTCTTGGACAGGGGAGTTAGAAAAAATCCGAGGGGACCCTAGAAACATGATTTTTTTCCTTGAATCAATCTATTTTCCTGGGACTTGAGAATTTAATGCATGTTATCAAAATTACCCTGGGGGGGTGGATTTTGGATAACAATTTGGCGACTCAGCGGGATTACTTGCCTACTAGGTAGAAGATACTAGTTTCCTGAAGCAGTCCATTGGGCATGGAGTTATCAAATATTTATTTTAGAACCCCAACTAACTTAGAATGTGTAAGGAGGAAGATGGAATATCACCTGATGAAAGCAAGGACTGCAAAACATCTCCATGGACAGCAAGTTGTGCCAAAGCACTTAAGGAAAACAAAACTAACCTACAGCAAAACAATGTGCACAAGCACTTGGAGGAATGAAAATATAATCTAATATTTACAAAGTAGTGAACTTCCCTCTAGAAGCAACGCTTGAGATAGATTCCATTGACTGGAA
Organism: Taxus chinensis; assembly: GCA_019776745.2. Classification (NCBI taxonomy): domain Eukaryota; kingdom Viridiplantae; phylum Streptophyta; class Pinopsida; order Cupressales; family Taxaceae; genus Taxus; species Taxus chinensis. Next base: position 815,446,290 of record CM034149.1, read on the forward strand.
TCTATAGTTCTTCACCATCCAATGAGGCCAATTGGAAAGCATTGCTGTTCTTGCACTTCGTGACCATGTATGGGCCACTCCAAATGGCATCAAATTTTGAATGCCTTCCCGGTTTTGCTCTATCCACATCCCATTTCAACACTAGATCTCTAACTTGAAAAGATCTATCCTTGGCCTTCCTATCAAAGGTCTTTTTGATCAAAGCTTGATCCTTTTCCATTGTTTGGGATGCCTGATTTCTGATCTCTTGCAACTCCATGTGTGGATTGACTGGTCTTTGTTTCTGCCTGACAAGCTTAGTATTTGGATCCAATTTGATGGTATGCTGAGCTAAGTTGGGATTAAAACATTTCAAGTCTTCATAGCTCCAAGCAAACACATCAGGGAATTGTTGACATAGCTATATGTACTCATACCTTTCTTGCTCAGTTTTCATTCTTCCAATGTGCAATGGTTTTTTCTCTTCTACCAAGATGGACACTGAATCCTCTCTCTTGACCTGAATGTTTGATTTCTCCTTTCTAAACTGATCATTAGGGTTAAAAATGGACTCCAAATTGATAAGTCCCTTGGGAAGCTTGTTAGTTCTCAGCTGTACCACTTGGTCACCATATTGCTGTTCTAATCTTTCTTGATTCTTGGCTGAGAACTCAGCTTCTTCTTGCAAGAAATGGATGATTTGTTGGTCATTTTCAAACACTTGCCAACTGACATTGTTATCCGGCACTGAAGGCCTCACAATCACGTGGATGTTTGGCTGTACCTTGTCTTGTTGAATGCTTTCCACAATGTCAAAGGCTACCCCTACTGCTGCGAGCCTATCAGCAGCTTGATTCTCTTTCCTAGGAATGGATTTGATGCCAAAACCCTCAAAATATTCCATGAGGTCCCACACTCTGTTCTTGTAGCACCTGAGTAGATCATTCTTGGCGGCATGCTATCCCTTGACCTGATTTACAATCAATTCACTGTACCCAAAGACTTACAAGTTCTTTATTTTCTTCTTGATTGCCCAATGCATCCCTTGCACCAAGGCTTCATATTCAGCAGTATTATTGGAGCATGTAAACTAAAATCTAAAAGTTGAATAGTACTTTACTCCTTAAGGTGAAACAGGCATAGCTCCACCTCCTACACCTTGTCTACTCCTTGATCCATCAAAAAATAGCTGCCATACCTCATTGTCATCTTTGTGGTTTGGCTTGGTGATGCTAGGAATAGGCTGATTTTCTTTGTGTATGCAATAGACCCCTAGCTCATATTCTTCCACTTCTTGATAAGGATCAAATGCATGTATCTTGTTTACCCATTCATCAAGAGTTAGATCCGGGATGCTTCCAACCTTGGTGTCAGCTTCATCAGTGCTTGGGTGATCTTCTTGATCAAATGCTGAGTAATTGGCATTAATCTGACTTGGAGTGTAAGGCTCAATGTGGAAATTTGCAATAGGTTCTGAACTGATTGTAGCCTTAGTTCCATACCTCGTTCTGAATAGCATGTGTGACCAATCAGCAGACAAATATCCCTCAATCTTGGTTGTGAAGTCCCTTGACAAGCAAAGGGCAAAGAGTGGTGGAAGGTCTATGACTGATACATCTTGTAAAACAACAACATTTGGACATGCGTGCAAGGTAAGACTCAAGTTTCTAATCACTCCAACTGTTGCTACTGCTGTCCCATCCAGCTGCACTACCCCTTTGGATGTTGTTTCATACTGGAGCCCTAGTTGATCAGCTATTTGTTTAGGCATTACCGAGCTACTTGCCCCAGAGTCTATCATGCAATTGTGCACTAGCTGATTTCCAATGATTAATGAAACATAGAAAGGAGGGGGATTCAACATCTTACCTTGCTGCCCTCCATGATTTCCCTCAGGATGGGAAGCATTTGTAAGCACTTTGTCTTGCATCTAAACTTGCTGATTCAAAGTTGGCCAGTCTTTCATGGCAGCGTACAGCAAATCTCTATGGCCTGGGATGGATAGGGATTCCCACATTGATATATTGACGTTTTTCTTCTTCATCTGATCAATGATACTGAATGGTGATGAAGGATCTCTTTGTTGTCCCTTGGTTTGCACATTCACTCCTTGCATGTGGGCAGCAACAACTGGTATTTGATTTGTCCTAGGGGCTGTTCTTGGCTGCCCTTGTGCATTTGAAATTGGACTTTGTTTGCCAACCACTTGTGGAGCCATGGAAGGTCATGGATTGGTTGGGGCTAATGGCTATTCTTCACCCAAATTCCTCATTTTTGACCTTTTGTTGGCTGCAAAACCTTGAGAAACTACCTGGTTCATGCCACAAAAATCCTCTGCTTGCCAATTTACGAATGTGGTGTCATTTGGGGCTGATTGCAGTTGGAATCTTTCTTGTTGTTGGTTGTTTCTTTGACTTCCCTCACCCTCCACACCAATATTTGTCACCATTAGTGCTTGATTCAAAGCACCATTGAAGCACATGGATTGGTTATGAGGCTCATTGCATGGAAAACACCAGTCATACTCCTGAGCAATGTTGTTTTGTGTTAGCACCAATGCCTTAGAGGCAGATATGGCATTTGGATTATAGGGCTGAAATGGTCTATTGGCAGGAGGCCTTATTAGATTCATATTTGCAACTGGATTAGGTGGCCTTTGTGGTTGTTATGGCTGCCTATTAGGCTGAGCTTGGGGTTGATAAGAAGGTCTAAAACCTTGGGCTTATTTCCTTTTGAGAGTGACCAGCTCATTGCCTAGGTTTTGCAATTGCTTCATGACTTCTTGAAGCTCATTTGGGGCACTTGGAGATGAAGTGGCAGCTTCATTTGAACTCTGATTTCTAGGAGTGGGAGAAGGATCCAAACTAGGTGCTTGATTGGTGTTTGGGATCTCTAAACTTGGAAACAATGGCATGGGAGGTCTAGGGGCAAGTTTGCCAACTTGGATAAAACAATTTTCAGCCCTAATGGCAATGCTATAAGCCATAGGGATAGTTATACCTCCCATGGACTGAATTAACATAGAAATATCAAAATTTAGAGCTTTGAGATAGTATAGAAAAGCACCTTCTACTATTGGCCTGACTGCCACTGGAATTCTCTCCCAAGTCTTTTGAAATCTAAAGTTGAAATCGATCAGCTACTCATTGGGAGCTCTCTTGATGGTTGTCAGCTACTCCAAAAGAGATAAGTTGTCTCCCTTTTCTCCAAATTGCTCATGAAGTGCTATACATAGCTGATTCCAATTTATGATAGAACCAGCTCCAAGGCTCCTAAACCATTGCAATGCTTTACCCTTAAACAAAGATGCCAACAACTTGAAAGCCACTTGCATCTCATTGATTTCATGGATTGCACAAAGGTTAGCAATATCTTTAACATGATCACCTGGAGTAGTCTGATTTTCTCCAGTGAAGTAGGGAATGTTCTTCAAGGCTGTAATAGGAATTGGATGTTGTGCATTGAGGGCAAGTGGGCTGTTGCCTATGAAGTTGACATAGGGGTTGTTTTGTGCCATTCTAATTGGTCTTAAAACCGTTGTTGACTGAATGAAAGGCCTACCAGGTGGAGGAGTTGAGAGAGTTATGTTTGGTGGAGATGGAGACCTTTGAATCCTTCTTCCTCTTTTCCTTCTTCTTGGAGATAATTGCAGGTATTCAAACAGCACTTCTTCTTCTCCAACTCTTGACCTTGTGGTGATTCTTCTCATGAGTTTTCAGGCCTACACTACTGAAACTAGTTGATTCTTCCCCTTGGAGTTGCCAGATATGAAAATAATAGCTCTTTTAAGCAAGAAAATTGCAGCAGATGCACATCAACTTCGCTGCAATAAAAATGAGACCTCTAGTGTCCCACCTGGCATGCCAAAACTGTTGTTGCAGGCTCACAGCACCCCTGGACGCACGTCAAGATTCTAGGTTGATGTTTCAAGCATCCAGTGTGATTGCACAACATGGAAACCTCTCTCCAAGTGTGGGACTTGTGAAACTGAGAGAGGAATCTCCAGATTAGAGGCTGGTTCCTCAAACTCCTCTGATTTAGATCTATATTTTGCACAACTACAGAGTTTCAGATCCTAATCCTACTCTAAATTGCAAGGAGATAGGGATAGAAATGCAAAAATTGAAACTAACTAAAGATGGTGATGCACCAAAAGGAGTGGTGAATATTTTTGTCATGCGAATAGACACAAACCAAGGATTGCAACATAAAACATACACAGGCTGATAAGATATAATTTAGGATCTGAAATGAAGCAAATAATACAAACAAAGGACTGAAACCCATTCACAAAGCTTGCATTATCATTTCCAGTGTCAAAGTCACTACATTACAACCTCAGAGAGGTAAAGACAGTTACAATATTTGGAGAGGTTTGATTCTTGCAACCATCACTTGTTGGAGGTGAAAGAAGAAAATTTTTATGCCAAAAGTGTTCTCCCCTAGAAATGACCCAAATCTGGCTTTTACATTGAATGGGTCGAGCCCAGGAGAGAGAAAACGTACAAAACATGGGAACCCATTCCTCATTGACTAAAAATGCATTAAATCAGCATGGAGGACCTTACAAACCCATACCCTGCCATTTTTGACCGAAATGGAGGAGAATGCGACCCATTCTACATTAAATTGGTCGCTAAAATGTCACTTCTGGCCATGAACACGCGTCAGAACCGTTTCTTAACTTTCTCTCTCCAGACTAAACAAAAATTCAATATTGACCCCGGAATCATGTAGATAAGTTTATAAGCTTTCCAATTATATAAGGAACGTGTAAATCTGAGCTCTAGATCGAAAGATATGGCAATCTGAAGATTTAGGGCACAAAACAGGCGTAAAAGGGTTTTGAAATATTTTCCTACGCTCCGCCACCCGGATGACACATGTCAGGCACTGATTGGATGAGTAATTCTCTCTCCTTCCTTTACCCATGGGTTTTCCTTGAAAGTTTTGACTTTTTGTGATTTTGAAACATTTTCCATTTTCCCCCCGTGCCCCCACCACTTGGGACATGTGGCATGCATTGATTGGTCGATAGGGGCGCGGGGAAGACCTTTGCTTTTAGATTTTCAGCCAAAACTTTTGCCAAATTCTCTAATTCCTCCCCGTGCTCCAAACTCCCTTTCTCCTTAAGACACGTGTCCTCTTTTTATTGGCTCGGGCCAACGCTTCAAACCTTGCCCTTTGAAAATTTGGACGCTTTCCCTTGTGACATGTGGCGTTTCCTGATTCGTCCACGGGCCTGCCGGCTTTTCACGTCCCTCGCGTCTCCATGTCCCGGCTGTCCCAAACTGTCTGGGACAAAAACTTCCGATCCACTCGAAATGGGCTTCCTTGTCCCTTTTTGAGGCCGCTTCACCTTTTCGCGTCTTTCGCGTCTTTTCGGCCCAGATGTCCCAGCCTGCCTACACAACAGTTAGTTGATTTTGCTCTGCCCTTCTACCGGTTTGCCTTTCCGTGTCCTTCTCATCTTTTTGGCCTAGATGTTCCTTTGTTCTACGGACTGCCTAGCAACCTTTCGGATGATTCGCGCCCCAATGTCCCAACTGTCCCAACTGTTGCGAGGACTAGAACTTAGCCGTTTTTCATGATTTTTTCTGCCCCAAGCTTGTTTTTTGTAACTTTTTCACCCTTTTTCAGAACTTGCTCTTTTCTTCTTGGATAGGGGAGTTAGAAAAAATCCGAGGGGACCCTAGAAACATGATTTTTTGCCTTGAATCAATCTATTTTCCTGGGACTTGAGAATTTAATGCATGTTATCAAAATTACCCTGGGGGGGTGGATTTTGGATAACACTTACTTCCACTGAAAATAATTACACCACCACTGAAAAAGATTTTCTTGCTGTGATTTATGCAATCAATAAATTCAGACATTACATTATAGGTTACAAGATATTTGTACACACAGATCATTCAACAATTTAGTATTTAATGAACAAACTAGTGGTTGGAGGAAGAATAATTAGATAGTTATTACTTTTACAATAATTTAATATTACCATTGTCAAAAATCCACGTAAATATAATGTGGTAGCTGATTTTTTTATCAATATTAACCACTACATGGGAGCAAGATCCAGTTAAGGATAACTTTCTAGATGAACAATTGTTTGTAATATGAGAAATTACAGCATGGTTTGTTGATATGGAAAATTATCATGCAATAGGGAATTTCCCTCCTTTCACTAATAAATAAATAAATAATTAATGAAAACCAGTGCACAATTCAAATGGTTAAATGGAATGTTATTTAAATGTGGTCCTGATTTTGTCTTGTGCAGGTGTGTAAGAGAGGATGAAATATTTGAAATCCTCAAAGTATGTCATGATGAACCAAGTGGAAGACACTATTCAGTGAAAAGAACAACTCATAAGATACTTGGCACTGGTTATTATTGGCCATCTCTATACAAGGATGTGAAGAGATATATCAAGCGGTGTGATTCTTGTCAAAGGATGGGACAACCAACTTTCACCAATGAAATGCCTCTTCAACCTCAAGTTGTGGTTGAACCATTTGAAAGATGGGGATTGGATTTTATTGGTCCCTTTAATCCTCCTTGACAAGGGAAGGAATATATTCTTATGTGTACTGACTATGCGAAAAAATGGGAAGAAGTGGACGCATTAAAAAATGCCACTGAAGAAGCAGTTGCTGATTTCCTTTGGAACAAAATTATGGTAAGGTTTGGAGCACTGAGGAGCATAGTTTCAGATCAGGGATGATAATTCATGTCTAATATGATCCAAGCTTTCACAATGTATTACAAAATCAATCATAGGAAGTCATATCCTTATCACCCACATTCAAATGGACAAGTTGAAGTAAAAAACAAAGAATTGGAGAACATCCTTACCAAAACAGTTGAATCGGGGAGAAAAGATTGGATAAAGAGACTACCTAAAGTTGTCTGGGATTATAATACAACTTGCAAAACTATAACAGGATTTTCACCATATGAGTTAGTCTATGGGAAAAATAACTTGTTTCCTATAGAGTTTGAACTTTAGACATTAAGCACGTCAGTTAAGGTGGGAATTGAGTTGGTGGAACTCAAAAAGAAAGAATCCTTCAACTCAAGAGCAAAGGAAGCAATGGAATGACACACATATCAAGAGAAGGCAATTCAAATTAGGAGACTGGGTATTTCCATTCGATTCTAAGTACCAAAAATTCAAGGGAAAATTGAGAACTAGATGGTTGGGACCCTCTCAGATTGAGCAGATATTTGACAATAGTTCTATTCAATTACTTCCTATTGATGGCAGTAGCATAACACTCTTGGTCAATGGACATAGGATGAAACTCTATAGGAAGCCTCCCACTAAGGATGAATTCTTGAGGAAGATTGAAGCAGACATATAAGTTGATCATATGGAAGAAGTCCCTAAGACATTGAAGAGATCCCCAAAACAATATAAAAATAACTACAGCCAACTACTAGATCGATAAGATTAATCTTGTTGCATATAGATTTAGACACACCCCTAGTTTGATATGACATCAACAAGAAGTTGATTAAATGAAGGGAATAATGACACCCACCATTTTTGGAGCCATTGTCAGGGACACACTAGTTGGAATTTTTTAATTAAGTGTTAGTAAGAGCAAAAATCATACATCTAGTAGTTGAAGGATCTTCCCTACTATATCATAAAATATATGAGTAGACCAAGAGACTCACAGGGTATAATCCTCCCAAAAACATATTTACAAGAATTCATAACATCCTCTAGTCAAAGTAAGGAAATTGATCAAGAATTGGAGGCACCATCATCCCTTGTCATACAAGAAACAAAATTGCCACCTTTGGAATTCTTAGATCAGTCACTTGAAGGAAGTGGAAAACTTAGGAAAAGGCATATTACTAAAGATCCATTTAGGGTAAGTTTTGATTCTCAATTGAGTAGTCAACCTCCTACTCCCGATTTTTCACCTTCCCCAAGGCATACCACTTATCACATTGATTGGGAGGAAAATTAAGAAAATATTTTTAAAATGGCACCAGAAGCTGAAAAAGTACCTGATATGACCTATACTTATCCAATCTAATTGGGAGATGATTATACATCAATGAAAAATATCTCACCTACACATTTACCCACATTTAGAGGGATGTCATTTTAAGACCCTGACGAATTTCTATTTGAGTTCACGGTCCCATGTAAGACCTATGACTATAAAATAGATAATCAAAAAATCAAGTTGTTTCCATCTACTCTAAAGGATTCAACAATGAGGTGGTTCATGGGATTACCATCCAACTCTATTAGCACTTGGGCAAAAATGGAGACTACATTCCTAGACAAATATTAGGATTATTGTAGAGGGGGAAATAGGAAGGAAGAATTCTTCAAAATCAAGCAGGAGGAAGATGAAAATATGGAAGACTATTTAGATAGATTCCTCTTTGTGAGCAAAAGATGTGGATTTTTACTTCAAGAGGAGTTATGTAAAACCATTGTTCTTAAAGTTTTGGTTGACTAATCTAGGGAAGCTCTTAACTTGATAGGAGGTGGAGACATTAATCAGTTAAGAATGAATGAAATTAAGGATATTTGTAGAAGCTATTCCATAATGAGAGTTGGACCTAGAAAAAGAAAATCAGTGAAAAGTCTGAATCCAAATATGAACAAATAAATGGATGAGTTAGGAAACTTTAAGACATACATTTTAGTGTAGTTAACCTCTACTATGGATGGATTATAAGCTAAAGCAAATTCTAAAACTGAACCATTGGCTATATATTGTCCTAGATGCAGGAAGAAGCATGCACTAAGAGATTGTCCTTTGGATAAAATAGAAATGTTACTTATCTGTGAATCTAAACAACATGATAATGATGTTTGTTCTTTACTTCTAGTCATTAAGAATCAGCTTAAACAAACCAGTGCCTCATCTACAAAAGAATAATTAAATTTTGTTAATAGAAAACCTAACTAAGGGAAGTTTATGCTAAGATCAGTTCATAATCCTTGAACGATGCCATGGGCTGCTCAGTCAGTACCAAAAAATCTGGGACAACCACCTTGGGTACCTAAACCAACTTGGAACCCTTAAGATTGGGAAAATAAAGTTTGGTATGCTTAGGGACATCAACCATGGGCTGGTCAAGGAAATCCTTATGCTTGGTCACAACCTAGGTGGAACCCTAGTAATTATGCTCAAGGAAGAACATATCCAAATTAGAATCAATAGGCCATCATGAGATCCCCTGCACAAAATTCACAAATTAAGAATTTAGTCCAAACATAAATACTGGCACAGCCAATAGCAAATCAAAGAAACAAACAAACAACTCTGGTTTATGGAAAAGAACAAGAAAAATCATTTTATTTACATGCTATGGATTGTAAGGATATTCAAACTAGATCTGGGAAAATCATTAACATTACACCCCTTATAATCACTGAAATGATGGAAGAAAATGAAATTCCTAGTACTGTTGTTCTAAAAGAGGATATAGAAAGAAAATAAAAGGAGACAGATATTAACACTACTGAGACTCCATTACATGTCCAATGGAAAATGGAGAATATGTGTTGACTATAGGGAACTAAACAAAGCCACAATGAGAGATTATTTTCCCTTACCATTCATAGATCAAGTCCTAGATAACCTTTCAGGTAAACAATACTTTTCTTTCTTGGATGGCTTTAGTGGATACAATCAGATCAGAGTTGCTGTTGAATATCAGGAAAAAACTACATTTACATGTCCATGGGAAACCTTTTCCTATAGTGTGTTACCATTTGGTTTATGCAATGTTCCTATAACTTTACAGAGAGTTGTACTTGCAATCTTTTCTGATCTAACAAATGATTATGTTTAGGTATATATGGATGACTTAATTTTACACGAAGATGCATTTGAATATTGTTTGAGAAATCTAGATAGAGTGTTAGCAAGATGTGAACAACACAACCTATCTCTTAGTGATGAAAAGTGTTTGATGTTGGTGGATGAGGGGATTGTATTAGGAAACCATATTTCAAAAAGAGGAATTCAGGTGGATGAAAACAAAATGAGGATCATTTCAGATTTACCTATTCCTCAGACCCCCACAGATATCAAATCATTTCTAGGACATGATAGGTACTATAGGCACTTTATAAAATATTTCAGTAAAATTGTTGCCCCCATGTTTAATTTTCTAACCAAGGACTGTGAATTTATTTGGGATGAAAAGTGTCAACATGCTTTTGAAGAAATTAAAGAAAAATAAATCAGCTCCCAAATATTGAGAGGACCTAATTAGGAAAATCCATTTCATATCCAAACAGATGTCTCAAATTATTCCATTAGTGCAGTTTTGGGATAGAAAGATGAAGAAGAAAAAATGTATGCCATTTATTATCTAAGCAAGAATATTACTCCCACTGAAAGAATTACACCACCACTGAAAAATAATTTCTTATTGTGATTTATGCAATCAATAAATTTAGACATTACATCAAAGGGTATAAGATATTTGTACACACGGATCATTCAACAATTAAGTATTTAATGAACAAACCAATGGTTGGAGGAAGAATAATTATATGGTTATTACTTTGGCAAGAATTTGATATTACCATTATGGAAAATCAAGGTGAATCTAATGTGGTAGCTGATTTTTTGTCAAGACTAACCACTACAGGGGAGTAAGATCTAGTCAAGGATAACATTCCAGATGAACAAATGTTTGCAATCTTAGCAAGTAAACCATGGTTTGATGATATAGAAATTATCTTGGAATAGGGAAGTTCCCTCCTTCTTTCACTAACAAACAAATAAAGAAGTTAATGAAAACCAATGCATAATTCAAATGGTTAAATGGAATGCTATTTAAATGTGGTCCTTATTTTGTCTTACGCAGGTGTGTAAGAGATGATGAAATCTTTGACATGCTCAGAGCATGTCATGATGAACCAAGTGGAGGAAACTATTCAGTGAAAATAACAGATCATAAGATACTTGGCACTGGTTATTATTGGCCATCTCTGTACAAGGATGTGAAGAGATATATCAAGCGGTGTGATCCTTATCAAAGGATGGGACAACCAACTTTCACCAATGAAATTCCTTTTCAATCTCAAGTTGTGGTTGAACCATTTGAAAGATTGGGATTGGATTTTGTTGCTCCCTTTAATCCTCCTTCACAAGGGAAGGAATATATTCTTGTGTGTACTGACTATGTGACAAAATGCATAGAAGTGCTGGCATTGAAAAATGCCAATGAAGAAGCAGCTACTTATTTCCTTTGCAACAAAATTATGGTAAAGTTTGGAGCACTGAGGATCATAGTTTCATATCAGGGACCACAATTCATGTCTAATATGATCCAAGCTTTCACAATGTATTACCAAATCAATCATATGAATTCATCTCCTTATAACTCACAGTCAAATTGATAAGATGAAGTAATAAATAGAGAATTGGAGAACATCCTTACCAAAAAAGTTGAAGCAGGGAGAAAATATTGGGTAAAGAAACTACTTGAAGCTGTCTTGGATTATAATACAACTTGGAAAACTACAACAGGGTTTTCACCATATGAGTTAGTCTATGGGAAAAATCCCTTAATGCCTATAGAGTTTGAAATTCAGAAATTAAGGACAATAGTTAAGGTGGGAATTGAGTTGGATGCAGCTCAAATAGAAATAATCCTTCAACTCAATGAGTTGGATGAATTAAGGATGGAAGTACTTTAGCAAACATAGATAAGTCAAGAGCAAAGGAAGCAATGGCATGACACACATATCAAGAGAAGGCAATTCAAATTAGAAGACTAGGCATTTTTGTTCGATTCGAAGTACCAACAATTCAAGGGAAAATTGGGAACTAGATGGTTTAGAACCTATCATATTGAGAAAATATTTGACAATGGTTCTATTTAGTTACTTCCCATTGATGACAACAACATAACACTCTTGGTCAATGGACATAGGTTGAAACTCTATAGGAAGCCTACCACTAAGGATGAATTCTTGAGGAAGATTAAGCAAACAAAGAATTTGATCATATGGAAGAACCTAATTTTTCCAAAATGATGAAATAACCAGATGATAGATACAGAATAAAGGGAAGAAGATGACGGTTGGCTAGTTCAAATAAAAGGGAATTATTTTGAATTCCAATTGTCTTATCTAACCATGTTTCATTTCTCTTGTAAGAATGATGAGTCATCGTATCAAAAGGATTACATCATCAAGGATGGTAATTATATGTTTTTAAACTTATTTAGGGTTAAATTCAATGTTTGCATGTGTGATTTGACTTAATTTAAAAGTTGGTATGATGAGTCATCTATTTATACATTAAGATTACAAGTGTGTAATCATGAAGATGAATTAGATGGAATAAGTGGTGGCATGTTTATCATTAGTAAACATTAAGTGCAAAATCAAGTGAAATAAGATGCAGAGAGAATTTGAGGGAGAAGTAATGAATTAATGTTATGTTCCACAACAAAGAAGAGAGGTTCCGCAGCTAAGAACGGAGGTTCCACAACTAATAACAGGGAGCCAATATCATCAGTTCTATAGCTGAGCAAGAAGGCCTGCAACCAATTTTCACAAAATAAAAGGAAATAGAACTCGATTCGATATGGGGATTAAAAAGAAATCAGAACCAGAGGATGATTCCCAGCTACTCGCGAACGAAGAAGTGGCATCTATCTTTGAGCATGCAAGATGACTAGAGTTCTTAAAGAAGTTTTTAAAGTATAATGACGAATTAGTAAGAGAATTGGTAGTAAACATAGAGCATTCAAGGACAAAGGTGAGAAATATATATTTATTCCTTTTTCTGTAAATACAATAAGTAATGTGTCTGGAGTACCAATTGTGCATGTCCCACATCTTGCCAAAGGGACTTTGAAAGAACTGGTTGAGCTATTACTACAAGAAGGAGAAACTAAACCCCAGTACATCTATAATACAAAGAAAATCATAAAAGGGGTCAGAAGGACCAATTTTCCCAAACCCTTTGACAGGGTAGCATTTTGGATGATAAAATATTTAACCTGTGATGGTCAATTTGGGTTCGTAGGAAAATAATTCTTAAAAATGCTCATATATTTGAAATATGGAGCCAAAAAACCAGAGTACATAATAAACCTTCCAGGGTTTCTTTTTTATTCTATCCAGACCATGGCCTAGCGGTACTCTTGGAGTGTTAGGACAATAAGTCATCATGGGATAATTCATTTAGTATGCCAACATCATTTTCTGTCAAAGAAAAATGTAGAAGAAATTTGGGACAAGTTTCTTAGCAAGTTCAAGAAAAAACCCTAATATTATTAGAAAGACAATTCCAACCCCATTTTCTCCTTCAAATAATTTGGAAATTGATGCTCCTGCAGAAGAACAAAAGGAAGTGGAAAGAAAGAATATACCAAAAAGAATAAGGTCTATGAGAAAGATCAAAACATCAGAGCCTTCTATGCCTTTGAAGGAAATTCCTTCTTCTACAACAGCTTCATGGGAGCTGATATATGTCTCTGATGGTGATAGCTCACCCATGCAAGAGCAAGAAAGAATGGTAAGAATAAAATCTAGAAGGAAATCCACCGCTAGGCATGTTGAAATTCCCCAAAGAAGAAAAATTCATAAGAGGTCAAGGGAAACCCCAGAGGGATGGAGTGAGTAGGAAAAGATGGAAAAGGAAGCTACTGATATTTTGGGCAACATGGCCATGAATCCTCTTGAGCTAAGCCAAGTTGAGATGGATAGAGGAGATGAGAGAATTGAAGAGTAGGATTTTCAAGAATTGGCTGAACCATCAGCATTGCCACATGAAGAAGAAGAGTTTGGTTTCCTGGAGAAGAAAAAGAAAATTTCCTTTGATAGAGGAAGAATTCCCAAATCCTCAAGTGATTTTAGAGGAAGAAGAAAGACATCAAGTTAAACAGGATATGTTCTGGTCTAGAGAAGATCTCATTATTAGAGAAAAGGATGAGCAATTGGACTTCCTCAAACTCAAATTAGAACAAAGGGAAATGCTCATTGGAGAGCTAACAACTCAACTTGCAGCCAGGAATGAGGAATTATCAGTAATCAAGAAATAACTGATAGAAAAAGAGTAAGAATGTTAGACTTCCAGAAAATAGAATGTTGTGTCCACAGTCCATGCACAGACTAAGATAACCTATTTTCCACTCAAACAGATATGGAATGACACTTGTAGGGAATTCAGAGAAACAAAAACATCAAATGAAGAATTGAAGACCAAGATATAAGAAGAAAAGAAGGCAAGAAAAGAACGAGAAGAAACTGTTATCACCGAATCACAGCACCCCTATGTTTATACAAGTGCATATACTTGAACTCACAATGTGATTGGATAACATGGGTACTATCTCCAAGTTGCGGGACTTGCTACTTGAGATAGACCTCCAGAGAAAGCTGGTTCTTGCTCCTAAACTACCTGCCACAATCTACTCTAATGCAGGGGAAACTAACTACTCTAATCTAAATTTCCAAGTGACCAGGGAGAGAGAATGCAAAAAATGAAAGCCTACACTAAAGTGGTGATACACCAGAAAAGGAGGGTGTGAGAGTAGGCTCCAAATGCGTGAAATACAGAGGCAAAGTGCAGACTAGAAGAGGTGATGACAGTTCTCCATAATCTAGCAAAATGCATTCACAACGATATTCCAAGCATACACAATGATAATGGATCCCTGCAAGAACATAATAATAGACACAATATTCTTGTAGAAAGATTAAAGGGGCAAGAAGAATGCAAGAAAACACAGCAGGGGAAGATATATCCACAAACTAATATTTTATTGCTTCATGATATGCACAGTTCAATCTATTACAGGATAAGGGCCTGGATCACCATGCAAGGAGTCCACTACAAGGGCTTGTAGCACATTAGCTTCACAAAGCAATTTTTACAGAGCTTTTCTATCTGAAAACTCTCCCTCACAATGAGCCCATCACTCCAATTTATAGAAAAATGAGAAGGGAAAGAGAAGGGAAATTGGAAATCCTAAAATCTATCCTTCAACCACCTATAAGAGGCATTAAATGGAGTAAAATGATTATATATTACTTGTAAAAGGCTCCCCATACTGTCCCAGGTGCTGCAGCAGAGAAAGAATGATGACCATGCCTCTTAATTGCACTCCCAACCACCAAATAAAACACTGTTATGAACCCAGCCACGTTTTCTTAAAAATATTGATCAATATCTCATCGAATCTAGGATTTATTGATTTTTGTGCATCAGGCTCGGAGCCACGATTCCAACGGTACAAATTTTTTGTGATTTCGTTGAGAAATGCAAAAGTTATGGCCTTCTGAGTGCGGGAAGCTATTTTGGGTCTGGCAGGCGTTTTCTGTCATTTGACGGGAATGAGCATTAACTGACTGGAGCCGAATATGTTTCTTTTATTTAAATATATATACCCTCATTAAAATAATAAATCTAGTTTTTGTGGCGTAGAGGACGTCGTGCTCGTCCCAGAAAGTCCAATTTTATGAAAATCAGAGCTCGGAGTCAAAAGTTATGGCCGCTTGAAGTTTCACAGGTCAAACGTTGACTTTTCTTCCTTGCTGTCGGCCGCTTTGGCTTTTTGTGTCCCTCGTATCCCGCGCATACCTTTGTCCCAGCTGTCCCGGATGAAAAACTCTTGCTTCGGCCGATTTGGGCTTCCTTGTTCCTGTTTGCAGTGAAGACGCTTGGCGAGATTCCATTCGCTCTCGGCTCTTTCGGCTTTTCGCGTCCAATGCGTACTTTTGGCCCAGATGTCCCAAACTGTCTAGGATGAAAGTCTCCTGTTTCAGCTGAATCGGCTGGTTCACATCCTCCACGTACTTTTGTCCCAACTGTCCCGGACTGCCTGGGACAAATATCTCCGAAATGGACTAACTTGCGCCAAACCAGCCAATCCGCGTCCCGCGCATGCTTTTGGTCCAACTGTCCCAAAACCACGCGAAACAAAACTTGATGATTTTTTCCACTTTCGGCAGTTTCAGATTTTCACATCCCGCGCATCCCAACATTCCAACTGTCCCAACTGCTGCGCAGACTAGGACTTAGCCAATTTTCTTCATTTTTTCAGCCCCAAGCTTGGTTTTTGCAATTTTTTCACATTTTTAAAGCTTGCTGGGTTTTCTTCTTGGACAGGAGAGTTAGAAAGAACCCGAGGGGACCCCAGAAACATGATTTTTGCCTTGAATCAATATATTTGCTTGGGACTGAATAATTTGATGCATGTTATCAAAATTACCTTGAGGAGTGAATTTTGGATAACAGAAACATTTTATAAGGAGGAAGGGAATAAATATAAATTTCTTTCAAAAATTAATATGGTCTGTATTATGAGTGAAAAATTACTTTCCTATAGGAGGCCCTCTCCTGCATATAGTGTGTTTTTAGAAGAGCAGTTCATTCGCTAACAGCTGTTAAGGATTGCATGTGGAATTCCACATGAACTAAAAGATGAATCTAAATTCATGGTAGCTTACTCTGTATCTAGTCCTGAGAAGAAAAATCTTCTGTGTGAATTTTATCTTTGTAATCTTATGCTAGAGAAAAACACAGGATTCATGATCAATTTGTATGTGGGGGAGAGCCGGCTCAATGCATTTGCCTCTGTTCTACAAAACCAAATTGCATGGAAGGAAAGGGAATATGAGTTTTTATTGAAAGCTAGCTCAACTGGTCTCTGTATGAGAGCTCACTATGGTAAACCTTCTGCCTTCATCATACATTTTAGAACTCATGCCTTTGGTGAGAGATTCAAGACACATTATCTTGCCATTCTACAAAGGAGTATTGATGCCTTCACCTCCTATGAGGAGGAAAAGTTTGAAGATATTTATGAAGGATGCTTAAAGAGATAGAAACTCCTTAATGTTTCCTTGAGAAGAAGGGAAGTAATATCCCCTACAAATCTGATCTGGAGTTCAGAAAGGGAAAAAGCGTTATACACAATAACTCCCCGGATCAATGAAACCTATGGGAAAATATGGATGGGAATGTAAAAAAGGACCCCTCTACTTCTCACCCCCATGTCTCCTTGGCAAAACAAAGAACCTCAAGATCCTACTGAATTTGAAGAGTGGCAGAGGAAAATAGAAGCAGGAGATGGGTACAATACATCTAAGTTTTAGCATTGGAAAATCCATTTTCAGCCATTTTATCTAAGAAATCAAATGGAATGCAGAACATATAACCCCACTTTTGAAGAATGAATTTTTTAAAGGGACTTAAAAACAAGTAAGTTTGGG
The DNA here is from genome assembly GCA_019776745.2 of Taxus chinensis. NCBI lineage: Eukaryota > Viridiplantae > Streptophyta > Pinopsida > Cupressales > Taxaceae > Taxus > Taxus chinensis. Next base: position 815,463,497 of record CM034149.1, read on the forward strand.
GGAAATGATGAGGCTAGAATATGACCGATTAATGTATAATATATGATCTCATATTACTCTCCTTTTTATTAAGTTTGATTGCATTTTGTGACTTTTATTTGATCTGATATGAATTAGGATGTAATTGTATGTATTTTGATTGATTGTGATTCTAATGTTTAAAATCTCTAACATTCTTGATGAAGTGTTTGTTTGAAATTCAGTTTTGTAATAAATTAGGTCTAATTAGTCAAGGAAATGAAGCATGTAGCGTTTAATATGTTTTCGGTAGCATCTGTTCCAACACAACTTAGTTCTAGAACTCCCAAGCTAGTTCTGGAACTCCATCATATAGTCATCATCTAGTTCCAAAAATTTTGGACTTAGTTTCAGAACTCTAGTATATAGTTCTGAAATATTCGGACTTAGTTCCAGAACTCCTGGGTATAGCTCCGAAACTCTCACGGTTATGATCCTTAATGATTTCTTATGGTTCTGGAACTTCTCTGAAGTTCCAGAACCGATGGAATTTTATCAATCCTAACCACATATGGAGATTTTGCATCAATGAACCTTTAAATGAGGAAATGATGAGAAGATTTCTGAACATAGATCTAGGGATACTTATCTTATAGCTTTCTGATTAGCCACAATCTTACTCAACATCTATTCTAGACACTATTTGATTTCATCAGAATCGTAGATACAACTATGATTGTAAATGTATATAAAAGCAGACCTGCAATAGATAGAAATAACAATAGAATATGATATGAGATAGAGATAGAACAGAGAAGAGAAATATAGACTAAGTACACAGATCTAGTATGTTTTGTAATACCGAATGTTTTATCAATAAAAATAGCCATTCCTATTTGAGAGAATTTTAAGTTGTTAAATTTTGATTCGAGGAGGAGCAAGGGACCACTCCCCCAAGGACCAGGATATTCATTTATTTCGTATTTATATTTATTCAACAAATAGTTTATATCTGTTAATTCTGTATCACTTTAAATTCTTCTAGTTATATTCTGTTGTATACTTGTTCCTGCAGGTGTCTAGATAGATTCTTATATTTCTTGTAATCATTTTCAAGCATTCTAAATTGTGTGAGTTTATTTCCAAAAGCATGTGTGTTTACTTTCAGAAGCAATTGTGTTTATTTCCATTTTGCAAAGTGTGTTTCCTTTCAGGAAATATTTCAGTGTGTTTACTTTCAACAAATTTTTCATAGTATGATTTAAATAAGGTTTTACCAAGAAGTCCTTAATACATTGAAGAGATCCCCCAGAAAATACAAAAATAACCATAGTCAACTACTAGATCGATAAGATTACTCTTGTTACATATAGCTTTAGACACACCCCTATTTTGATATGACATCAACAAGAAGTTGATTAAATGAAGGGAATAATGACACCCATCATTTTTGGTGTCGTTTCCGGGGACACACTAGTTGGAATTTTCTAATTAAGTGTTAGCGAGAGCAACAATCATACATCTAGTAGTTGAAGGATCTTCCCTACTATATCATAAAATATATGAGTAGACCAAGAGAATCACATGGTAGATTCCTCCCAAAAACATATTCACAAGAATTCATAACATCGTCTAGTCAAAGTAAGTAAATTGATCAAGAATTGGAGGCACCATCATCCCCTGTCATACAAGAAACAAAATTCCCACCTTTGGAATTCTTAAATTAGTCACCTGAAGGAAGTGAAACTTTTAGGAAAAGGATTATTACTCAAGATCCATTTAGTGTGAGTTTTTATTATCAATTTAGTAGTCAACCTTCTATTCCTAATTTTTCACCTTCCCCAAGGCATACTACTTATCATAGTGGTTGAGAGGAAAATTTAGAAAATATTTTTAAAATGGCACGAGAAGCTGAAAGAGTACCTGATAGGACCTTTACTTATCCAATCCAATTGGGAGATGATGATACATCAATGAAAAATATCTCACCTACACATTTACCCACATTCAGAGGGATGTCATCTGAAGACTCTGACCAATTTCTATTTGAGTTCAAGGTACTATGTCTGACCTATGATATAAAATAGATGATAAAAAACTTAAGTTGTTTCCATCTACTCTTAAGGGTGCAGCAATGAGGTGGTTCATGGGATTATCATCCAACTCTATTAGCACTTGGGCATAAATGGAGACTGCCTTCCTAGACAAATATCAGGATTATTGTAGAGGGAGAAATAGGAAGGAAGAATTCTTCAAAATCAAGTAGGAGGAAGATGAAAATATAGAAGACTATTTAGACAGATTCCTCTTTGTGAGAAAAAGATTTGGATTTATACTTCAAGAGGAGTTAAGTAAAGCCATTTTTCTTACAGGGTTGGATGATTAATCTAGGGATGCTGTTAACTTGATAGGAAGTGGAGACATTGATCAATTAAGAATGAATGAAATTAAGGAGATTTGTAGAAGTTATTCCAGAATGAGAGGTGGACCTAGAAAAGGAAAATCAGTGAAAATTCTGATTCCAGATATGAACAAACTAATGGATGAGTTAGAAAACTTTAAGACAAAAATTATAGTGCAATTAATCTCTACTATGGATGGATAAAAAGCTAAAGCAAATTACAAAACTGAACCATTGGCTATGTATTGTCCTAGATGTAGGAAGAAGCATGCATTAAGAGACTGTCCTTTGGATAAAGCAGAAATGTGTCTTATCTGTGAATCTAAAGAACATGATAATGATGTTTGTTCTTTACTTCCAATAATTAAGAATCAGCTTAAACAAACCAATGCCTCATCTACAATAGAAGAATTGAATTTTATTTAGAAACAACCTAACCAAGGGTAGTTTATGCCAAGATCAATTCGTAATCCCTAGACGATTCCATGGGCTGCTCAGTCAATACCAAAAAATTGGGGACAACCATTTTGGGTAACTCAACCAACTTGGAACCCTCAAGATTGGGAAAATCAAGCTTGGTATGCTCAAGGACTGTTTCACTCGATTCTTAGACGTTTCTTTGAAATATTGACGAAACAGATAGGGTAACGTGCCTTAGGAGGAATAAATATGGAAATGATGGTTGGTTGGTTGTTGCGCCCGTATGACTTCTTGATCCATAGATGATTTTGAGAGCTTCCTTTTGGCTAGGAGGAACTACCTATAATGAAAAGCAAGAACACCAAAAAGATTTAAACAATATGTGTAGTGAACTACCTAGTGTGTGCTAGATCCGAGAAGTGTGATACTTCCTAGATGGCTGTCATTCTAATGTTTAAAACAATTTAATGTGAGTAGTAAAATAAATCCTATTGTAATTTGAAATGATTTAGGTATCTCACTTGAAACAAAATAAGAAAGATCTAATCTAACAAGCTAGGTTAAAATACGATCCAAAGGTCAAAAAATTGGTTTTGGGTCTCTGCAGGTCTAACAAAGGTCTCAGGCCGATCACAGGTGAATAAGGGCGATGTGGAATTAGGTGGATAGGCAACTATTCTGGGTGGTATGGGCACATATAGAGACTGATGCCGGTTAATGGGGACCGACGGCAGTTGGGTGTAACTGGTGCCGGTTACTGTGGAATTATGGGAGTGCCGCAAAATGAGTTTTAGGTCTCCTTTGTGATTGCAAACAGGACTTTGGTTGGTTAGAATGAGGTATTAGGTGGTCTGGGTGGGATTTGGTGAGGTTTTAATAGGGATATGGAGGGGTGGTTATGAATGGGGGTCAATGGGTGGCTAAGGAAACAAAGGATGACAATATAATGATGAAACCAATGAACCAAAGGAGTACAATGTTCTACTTACTCAGAACCTGGTTCTAGACGCTTGTGAGTGAGGGGTGAAGATGTTGGTAAGAGGTTGAAGGCTGCAGAGGATCACCAATCATAGGAAATATTTTGCATGGGATGTATGTGCATTCCTTTTTTCTTATTTGGAGCCAATCCTTACTGGGGTGAATGTTGGATGATTACTGGATGCATGTGCAAGAGGAAATGCTTGATCTCCTTCCTTGCATGTGTTTTTTCACTGAAATTCATTTTGAGAAGATACAATATCTCTTAAGAATGTTCCCAATGTTTTCTAACCTCCAAAATAAGGTTTTTTTGGGGATTAAAAGGTGACCAATGGTGGTTCTGGCTTAATCGGTGACGGTTAGGGGTAACTGGCATCAGTCAAGGTGGGATTTCCTAGGTTTACTAAACTAGATAGATCCCCTTTATTTTCTAGGATCTCATGTCATTAACCCATGGATTAGACGGGAAGTGTCTTGTAAGCATGTGGGAATGTGGTTAGAGGGAATGTAGGCATTGATTTTTTAGGGTTTGGGTAAGACTTAGTTAGTTATGACAACTTACTAAGAATAGGTCTCAAGGTGAGTTGGCTTGATGAGGTGTCTAGGTGAGGTGCATGTGTGGATATTATCTAAATTAATATATTTAAATAATAAATATGGTGAAGATTATGGATTAATTTAATTATATTAATTAAATTAATATTAGTGGAGTGAAGGGGCCCATGGTTAGGTTAATTTGATGAAGGGCGTTTATTTTTCGAGGGACCAAAGGGGAGTGTGACCTAATTTTAGTGTCTACATTTTGCTCCCTTTTGTTGCATAGTTTGTATTGGTAAGTGATGCTAACAAAAATAAGATGTGGTTGCCCCATGTGTGGGTGAAGGTGATCCCTCTCAAATTAGGAACTAATGAGGAAGAAGGCAGAATCGGTGAGTGGTTTGGTAAAAGGTAAATTTAAGAAAGGGGAAGGTGGGGAATGGGTGAAAAGGGGCTAAAAAGTATACTCGGGTAATCTAGGTTATGGGTCAGGGTCAAAGGTAGTAACAGTCAAACACACGCACACATATAAACTGCAGCATGTTACCAAGTTGAAGAGCAGTCAAACTCTACATCGTTTAAGGTTGATAGGTTTATCCAAACAAGGTTGAAGTGATTCTAGTATGCAAGGTATATGAAATGGTCAGGAAACATGATGTATGGTAGGTGCAGGAATGTTTAGGTATGTTCCGATACACCAAAGGTAGGGTCAGGATAAATGGTCATGGAAATAGGCTAGGTAAGGTCATTAGGTCAACAATACATGTAACAATGCCACAAGGTATAGCAAACACATGAGATCAAAGGTCACTAGCGATGGTCTAGGGCCAAAAATCTAGGTCATGGCACAGGTAAGGCCGAGGAATGAGGAAAATAAAGAGTCCCCAAAGGAGGAAAAAGGGAGGTAGTAAATGATGAGGTCATGGAAGGTGAGGTAAATGGGTTGGGTAAAGGTAAGGTGGGGTAAATGAGTAGGGTAAAGGGTAGGTGAGGAAAAAAATGAGGGATAGGTGGGGTAATAGGGTAAAATGGTGAGTTGTGTGCAAGACAGGGTGACTGATGCCAGTCAAGGTCAACCGATGCCGGTATAGGGTGACCGACCATGGTAAGGTAGGGCATGAGACTGATGCCGATGAAGGTTAAGCTGGCATCAGTTAGGTCAGGTTTGTTATAAAAAAAAAAATCTATGTTTTTTGTTATTCATTTGTCATATTGTGATTTGTATGAGAGGGAAGAAATATTTGTACCCGTTTGATTGTAATGCTTGAATTTTGATATTAATAAAATGCAAGGGAGCATGGGTGCCTATGCGTAATGCATTTTTGACATTTTTATTAATTTTATTTTAATTTTCCCTAGCGCATGAGCGCTCAGGTGCCTCTATTGAGAAAAAGGTGTTGGTGCATGCAAGGGGGCACCCATGCATAAAAGATAATTTAAAATTGTTTTTAGGAAAAAATCTAGGCTTTAGCAAACCCTACATAGAAGAAATAGGTGAATTATAGAAAAATTTAGTGATGGAATAGAATAATAACATGATAAACTAGTTTTTTAGAAGAAATTAGATGGTAGAATAGAAGAAAGATTATAATAATTGACTCAACTGGTTCTGTAGATGCACATGGATGTGCTAGGGACATGGGAGTGACATGTGTGGCTTCAGGCCTATGAGGCCACCATTGGACACCAAGACCAGATTTTCTTAGAGATCACCCTAGAGGTGATAGGTTTATAATATATATCTTGTATGCCACATATTAATTTTGATCACAGTCTACTCACAACCTTAGCTAAGAGATGTTGGAGTGAGAGCCAAAATTTCAGATTCCCTAATTCCGAGATGAGTGTTACACTAGAGGACGTTTGGGTGAATCCTATGAGTTTTTATTCAAGGTCATTTGGTTACTTACGATGGTCACCTCGGCTTGGTTGAGTGTTATACAACCATGATATTTAGATTGACCGATATGCCCTGTCAAGGTATGTCATTTGTGGTTAGGAGATGTATGGCCGACCGGCGGCTAGGACAGGTTCCCATATATTTATTATCTCTTGTCAGTGGCATGTTGCTACCCAAAAAAAATGGTGCACAATTCCCCCCATGTCTTATTGGAGTGATCCCCAACCTACTTTAGGGTAGGGTGTACTACTAGGGTCAGTTTTTACTGGCTCACTTATATCCTGATTTTCACCTCATAACCTATCACATACATAGGACATTGGATTTTGCTACTTTACTACATATCTGGGCCTGGGACCATATTTTTTTAGGCCACCCTTTAGGAGCTTTGATATCTCGAGTCATTAGAGAGCCCTCCCTCATGGGCTGGGTTTCAGATGGATAAGATATTCACAACCCCAAGGGGGACACATATTACTACTGGTGAGCATTTGACAAGTTACAACCCCATATGATCACTTGGCAGTCATACAGGCTATTTCAGTGGTCATAGGATGTAGATGAGTTGAGGATAGTTGTAGTGGACCATTTTATCATTGGGAGCCAGGGCCACATCTTAGAGTTGTACAGGGTGGACCAAGTCCAACATCAGTTTGGTCTCATCCAGGGGATTCCTGGCAATGAGATGTGGTATGCATGCAGGTATAGAGATATTTTTGATAGGGGACCTCGGATTAGGTCAAATTGAGCCCATAAAAACTTTTCACAGGTAGCCTCATAGCCTTGAATACAGCGGGCGTAGATAGTAGACCCAGGGACTACACCAGACTAGGCAACATGGTATGCACTAGTGCTGCCATGTAGATTTACTATTCCCAATGAGATAATGGATGCATCAACGTAGGAGGAATATGGTCTAGATCCATAGGCACATGCATAGGCACAGTCTCAAGCTCAGGTAGGACCATACACGAGGGTACCACTACAATAGGTGCTAGTACAATAGCATACCTTAGTACAACAATGGGTAGCGGTGCAACCATAGGTGTTGGCACCACAGATGTTAGTGCAGGATCTTGTACAGGCACCTTTATCACCCCTTCACATGATTCCATGACATAGTCCACTAGGAGGTGGAGGATATGGCTAGGATGATAAGGATATGGAGGAGGATTTTCCAAATATATATGATATACAAGATGTACAGGATGCACAAGCTATGCAGGATATATCAGATATACAGGATACATAGGATGTATAGGATACACACGCTATGTAGGATATACCGGATATAAAGGATACGCAGAATGTACAGGATGTGCAGGCTATGTAAGTTCCTACCTTGTAGCAACAATTACAGCATATGATATCCTTATAGCTCTATATGGAAGTTGAGAGGGATCAGGATGTTACAGAGAGATATCATACCCTTATGGAGAGAGATCATCCCCTTGCAAAGAGAGATCACACCTTCACAGATGGGAATTAGCTTGTGATAGAGTGAGATCAGGCCATGATAGATAGATTACAGGAACTGATAGAGTGAGACCAGGTGATAGTAGATAGTTTATAAATATAGGTAGAGTGGGCTTAGGATATAGTAGACAATTTATAGCTATAAGTAGAGAAGGATCAGGCTATATCATATCAGTTACAGCTATAGGTAGAGCAGGATCAGGCTATAACAGATCAGTTATAGCTACATGTAGAGTAGGATCAAGCTATAAAAAATTAGTTACAACTACAGATAGAGTGATATCAGGCTATAGCATATCGGTCTAAGTTACGGATAGAGATAGTTAGTGTGAGGGTGGAGTGTGATACATTGTAGTAGGAAGACATTTTTTCAAGGATGTAGTTGATGATTGGGCATAGTGCTATTATATCATGTGAGGCCACCTATTATAGGATGCAATATTATGCAGTCATTCCAGATGTGCAGAGAGTTCCTGAGTATGGTCAGATAGCAGGTAGCAGATCACGGTCCAGATCTCATAGACCATCACGATCAATGTGATCCATAGAGGGTCCTTTAGGACACCCGGCTTCAGATCAGCATAGGTCATCTCATCCTGATGCAGTTTAGCACAGGTCAATTCATTATGACGCATCACCTTCTACATGTTCAGCACCTCAGTTACCCCTACCTAGTAGCCTACTTGGACTATGAAGCTCTGACGTGGTGAGAGTCGTGGTTAACTCTCTTATTGACGTACTAGATGTAATACTTTATTTTTGTTTACCACCCATGTGATGAAGGTATACTTTTATATGGATGTAAATGTATTGTTTTTTATCATGCCTCATGATGAAGGCTCTTTTTTACATAGATGTCCATGATGACTTGTTATATCATATATATATGGACATTTATGTTTCTAATGATGTATGATGATAGAAAGATATATGTTTTTTATGAGATATCATGTTGAACTTATTGCATTATTCTTGTATCACAAGTTGGATTATGAGATAACCTTAGCTGATATCATACTTGTATGTTTGATGAAATATTTTGAGCAACATGTTTTTATTTTTGATAATGGTGTGGGGGGGATAGATTTGTGATCATGCACAACCCCTCTTGCCCCATTGGTGATATGGTATTTGATGATTAGCTTCAGTATACATGTGTGATGTAAACTTAGCATTTTTTGATACATGATGTATAGATATGATGGTTATATGTGATATGATGATGAAACGATAACACAATGTACAAGTAAAAATTGACAAGCACAAGTTAACAACTTTATTCAAAGCAACACATTTATTTACAAGTATGCAATATAAAATGAACTCAATGCAATATGCTACAGACTAAAGTGACATTCCATCTAAGTAAGAAATTAAATCTAATTTAAAGCATACAACATGAAAAAACAATGTAACTAAAACCATACAAACCAATAGTTAAAATTAATCAAATCACTACTTTGTTTTTGCGAGACAGTTTTTGGGATGTTTTTTGTTATTTTTAGTTTTATCTCTAAGAAAAATTTCTATTTTTTTGGATTTTTCTACAAAACCTATCTTAATTATTTTATTTTTCCAAATGACATATCTGTATGTTTTGGTATTTTCAAAAGTTATATGAATGTTTTTGATGTTTTCTCAACAATTTTCTGAAGTGAATGTGCAAGGAAAAGGAGAAATGTGGATGCCCCTAGCATTAGATGGGATGTACAAGGGAATAATGCCACATGTTGTATGTCATAAGTGACACTGTGAAGTTTCCCCTAGCGTGATATGGGTTCATTCAAAGTTAAATTCTCGGCATTCACAAGGTAAGATTAGCCAAATCAGGGCAAAGAAGGATAAGCTCACAAGGGACTCATATGAAGGCAAATACCAGCTTAGGACAAAGTTTTCTTACTTCTAAACCTAAAATCCTTGTGAATAACGGACCCTCCCTTAGCGCTGGAAACTAGTTTTCACCAAAAGACTTGTCCAAAGTGCCACCATTGCGTGGTTTTCACTATTGGATGCATCTGTTTATTTATCTTTTTTTTTTTCCTTTCTCGATACTTTATAGACCCCATACTTAAGCATATAAGCACTTAAGATGCATTGCGTTCATGGGTTCTCAAATCTTTTGACCATCTACATTGGCTAGCTTATAGGCACCTAAACCAAACTTGGTAACCACAACATATGGTCCTAGCCAATTGGATTCAAATTTCCCTTTCTTTTCATGGTACTTATTGTTGTTCTTTTGATTCTCTTTTAATATCAAATCCTCTACCTCAAATTGACGAGGTATGACTCTTTTATTAGAGCTTCATCGCACTCGATCCTGATATACTTTAAGGTGATTGAGAGAGTGAATTTTTTTATCATCTAATTTCTCCAACTCTGCTAGTTGAGCTACTTTGTAGTCTTCCTCTTCATTCAGGTAGTCCCTTAGCTCGATACACAAAGAAGGTATTTTGATCTCTAGAGGTAGTACAGCTTCCATGCTCAATACTAAGGAACATGGAGTTACACCTGTGGGGGTGCGGATAGAAGATCTGAATGCCCAAAGGGTAGAGTGAATTTGTAAATATTAGTCATGGCCTATCTTGTTCACCATCTTCTCCATAATGTGAATTAGGGTTTTATTGTAAGCCTCAACTTTCCCATTACCTTGAGGGTAATAGGGGGTCGAGAACTTGATGGATATTTGAAAGTTTTTGTACAGTACTTTCATGTTTTTATTTTTAAACGGTTTACAATTATCGGTGATAATAGTATAAGGGATACCATATCGACATATGATATGGTTCATGATAAATTTAGAGATTTTGTCACCTTCAACATAGGTGAGAGGAACAACCTCTACCCACTTCATTACTCAGTTGCAGTAATGACGAATTTATGACCGTCTGAAGAGACAAAGTTAAGTTTCTCTATTAGATCAAGACCCCGCTTTGAGAACAACCAGGGGAATGTGACAGGATGCAAGAATTGTGTCAGTGCATGAATCAAGTTGTCATAATTTTGACATTCCATGAATTTCTTCACATGGTTATAGTAGGCATGCTCCATGTTAGGCCAATAATAGCCTACTCTAAGAATTTTCTTTGCAAGGATTAGTGGGCCACGTAGATGCCTTCGTGCACCTCTTTGATTTCTTGGATAGAATCGTCAAAACTTAAACATCACAATAGATCCCCGTTATAGCCTTGACAGAATAGGGTGCCCCCAATTAGGATATAGCGGGATATACATTGGATAAGGTTTCATTTTTCGGCATGGGAAATGTTAGTGGGAAAGGGTCCATTATGGAGATAGTTAAAAATTTAAGTGTACCATGGTGAAAAGGGACCAAAAACTTCACATAATAAACAGGAGTCTGGTATGTCATATGTTGATGTTCTCATATTTTTAACAAAGAATGGCATATCATTCTTCCCTGGCAGAATGTTTAACATAGATCCTGTTAGTGCAAATCAGTAGCACCCCTGGATGTTGATCAGATTTCTAGTTTGACATTTTGGACATCCAGTGTGATTGCACAACATTGAATCTTTTCCCCAAGTGTGGGACTTCTAAAAATGGGAAAATAATCTCCAAGATTAGAGGCTCGTTCCTCAAATCCTCTTATCAAGTATATGCATGAAATTTGCAGAGGGTTAAATTCCTAATTCCTACTCTAAATTCCAAGGGAACAGAGATAGAGAATGCAAGAAAAATGAGACTAATACTGATAAGGTGATGCACCAAGGGAGTAGTAGACACCTACTACTACAAAACATACACAGTCTAGGAAGAAATACAGCACAAAACATGCAAAAATTGCCAAAATGTGATGAGAGGTTAGGAAAACAATGATAAACATATGAAAGGATTGAGAAAACTTTTAATCACAGAGCATATATTATCATTCCAGGTCTAACACAGTGCATTACAATGACCAAGAGGTAAAAGAGGTGTTGTATTTGCATGGAAAGGTAAAAATTTCCACAAATTTTTCCCAAAAGGAAGAAAAGGGAAGTTGCTAGAGCTAAAAGAGTGTCTCCTTTTTTTAAAAAAATGAGCCCATTCTGGCTTTTACAATGCAAGAAATGAGCCCAGGAGAGAGAAACATGGGAAAACATGAGAGGAGCTCCAACCACCAACCAAAATGCAATAAAACAGCATGGGCATCCTTAAAGGTCCATTCCCTGACATTTTTCACCATGCTGGGAGAGAATGCGAGCCATTCTTCATTAAAAATGGTGGTTGAAACATCATTTCTGTTGATTTCCATGTGCCAGAGGTGTGTTTTCCAATTTTCTCTCTCCAAACTCCATCAAAATACAAAATTGATCCCTAAATCATGTAGATAATTTCACCAGCTTTCCGTTGATATAAAGAACATGAAAAACTGAGCTCTGGATCGAAAGTTATGCTCATTTGAAAATTTAGGGCAAAACAGGGCCAAAACTGGATGGCGGGCCGAAAATTTGAAATTTTCCCACTTTTTTGCATTTGGGAAAATTTTCCCTAAAAAACTCTACACTCCGCCACTCCTAGTGCCATGTGGCACATTCCAATTTGACACAGGCCTTCTGCGCTTCATTTTCCACCGTTTTGGCCATTGGAAAATTTTCAAAAAAATCTTCGCCGGGCCGATGACCTGAGGACACGTGGCGTGATATGATTCATTTCAAGCCTCTACTTTCAAATTTTCTCCACCTGCTCAAGACCATTTTCTCTGATGGGACACGTGGCGAGCTCCCATTAGACACAAGAATTTATGCTCATTTTCCCTGTGGGATTGCCTTGTGTTTTTTGCCTCCACATGGACATGTGGCATGATTTGATTGGCTCAGGTTTTAGGGGGCCGAGCTCTCCCTTTCAATATTTCCTTCGAATTTGCTTTGGGAAAAATTCCCCAACTTTCCCTCACATTCCACTAGTCCTTGAAACACGTGGCGAGATCCCATTGGACGCAGGCTTTAGGGGGAAAACATTTCTCTTTGCGCTAACCTTTGGGAAAAATTCCCAATTTCTCCCCGGCAAACCGAAGCTCCGACGCCCCTTGAGACACGTGGCGAGCTCCCATTTGCTCGCGGGCCTGCGGGCCAAAATTTCTCCTTTCCTCTCGCCTGAAACACTTCGCCAAATTTTCAATTTTATCTCTACCCTCTACCACTCCTTTGGCCTAAGGGACACGTGGCACAATGTGATTGGATGTGGACCTGGCATCAAAAATTTTGTTTGTGTCAACCCTTAGGAAATTTTCCTAATTCCTTCCCCTTGGACACGTGGCGAAGCATCCCATTGGACAGCGGGCCATCAGGCTGAAAAATTCCTTCTGAAAACTTGCCAAACACTTGGTAAAAATTCCAAGTTTACCTCCTGCCTCCGCCCTTCCAAGGACACGTGGCCTCATATTATTGGCTCGGGCTTTTCAGGGGAAAATTTCCCACAAAATCTTCGCCGAGCCATAACTTCAAAAATACATGGAGTTAGGAGGAAAACTTTACCTTTCTGGAAAGCTGAGAAAAATCTCTATCCAATGGTGCCATTTCTAGAAGGTCTTGAGTGCTTTGAAAAGAAAAAATTATGACTGAGGCACAAGAGAGGGAAGAATGAAGGGAGTTAGCCAAAAAATGAGCAAGGGGCTCATTTTGGATAACAATTTTGGTGACTCAAAGGGGTCATCTTCCTGCTGGATGAAGTTACCATTTTCCTAAAACAATCCATTGGGCATGGAGTCATTAAATTCTCTACTTGGTACCCCAACTGATTAGAACACTGCAAGGAGGAAGATGGAAGGTAGAACACCATCTGATTAGAGCAAGGCCTGTAAAACACATTTCCTAGAACAACAAGCTTGTGCCAAAGCACTTAGGGAAAGCAAAACTAAACTACAACAAAAACAATGTGCATAAGCACTTAGAGGAATGAAAACCTAAGCTAATATGTACAAGGTGGAGATTTTCTTTAGTAGCAATGCTTCAGATGGATTCCATTTATTGGAATCTGTAACTCTTCACCATCCAATGTAGACAATTGGAAGGCATTGCTATCCTTACACTTTGTGACCACATATGGGCCACTCCAAATGGCATCAAATTTTGAATGCCTCCCCAGTTTTTTTCTGTCTACATCCCATTTTAACACTAGATCTCCAACTTGGAAAGATCTATCCTTGGCCTTTCTATCAAAGGTTTTCTTGATCAAAGCATGATCCTTCTCCATTGCTTGGGAAACCTAATTTCTGATTTCTTGGAGCTCCATCAATTCTACATATCTAACCTCCATGGGTCCAAAATCCAACAACTCCAACTGTTTCATGAGTTCCAATGTTGGTAACTCAAGTGACATGGGCAAAATTGCCTCTCTTCCATAAACAAGCTTGAATGGAGAGTTACCTGTAGATCTCTTGGGAGTTATCCTATCAGCCCATAAGGCTGATTTCAACTTAGTATGCCAAGACCTCTGATTCTCATCAAGAGTCCTCCTAATGATCCTTAACAAGTTCTTGTTTGTAGATTCAGCTTGGCCATTACCCTGAGGGTAATAATTTGATGAAGTGCTTAGGTAGATCCCATTCTTGACAGCCCATTCAGTTACCTTGGACCCAATGAATGCCAATACATTATCTGATATTATTGTAGTAGGTATGCCAAATTTAGTTGTTATCCCTTCATAGAATTCTAGGATGCTAGATTCATTTACTTCCTTGAGTGCTACTGCTTCAGTCCACTTGGTGAAGTAATCTGTTGCTGTTAGAATCCATTTTGTACCCTTGGTTTGAATTTGGATTAATGACTCCAATGAAGTCCAAACCCCATTGCATGAATGGTTGGTCAACTGAAATTGGATGCAATGGAAGGGAAGCTAGTCTCTCCTTACCCGTGAAGAATGCACAATTCTTACATCTCTTGATCCATGCATAACAATCACTAAAAATCTTGGGCCAATAATAGCCAGCCCTCATGATCTTCAGAGCTATTCACTCTCGGTGTAAAATGACCACCATCTGATCCACCATGGAACTCTTCCAACACCCTGTGAATCTGATTTGTACCAATGCATCTCAGCAGCACTCCATTCACATCCCTTTTGAACAAAACACCATCAACAAGGGCATATGGGATAGCCTACAATCTGAAGTGTCTTCTTTTGGTCTTGTTCATCTTTGGAGGGAATAGACCTATGTTTAGGAAGTGCATTATGTCTTGGGTCCAGCAAGGAGTGAGGACACCATCATTTTCCTCTTGAGTGCTTCCTTGCTCATGGTTGTCTTGCAACGCCAAAACAACCTCCTTCTCATTGCATGCTTCCTTGTGTTTATTCAAGACCAGCTGCTCACACAATCCTTTTCCTCTGACCAACTTGGTGACTTTGATCTCAATGTCATACTCCATGACACGAGTAATCCAACCTGCTCTCTTTTCATTTAGGTCTTTGTTGAGGAGGAAGTCTTTAACTCCCACATGAGAAACCAACAATTGAACCTTGTTGTTTGAAACTAGATGCTTGAATTTCTTCAAGCTCATGATTACTACAAGAACATGCTTCTCAATGAAAGAATACCTCACCTCATAGTCCTCCAGGATTTGGCTGAAGAAAGCAATTGGCTGCTCATCATTGTCTTTGTTCTGCTGTACCAAAACTGTAGAAATAGTATCATCACCCCAAATGCATAGAGGATGAAATCCTTGGAGAAATCTGGGTTAATGAGAGTTGGGGCTTGAGAGATGGCTTCTTTGATTTCTCCAAAACTTTCTTTGCCTTCTGATGTCCATTTGAAAGCTATGCTTTTCTTTAACATCTTGGTGATAGGCTTGACTAGGGTTGTAAAATTTGGGACAAACCTCCAAACAAAATTTATTCTTCCCAAGAAACTTTGAAAGGGCCTTCTTGTGGACTTGGCAATGGTAGTGCTCTTATGGCTTCAACTCTTTTTGGATCAATTGCTAATCCTTCTTTGGAGACAATGTGGCCAAGGATCTTTCCTTCATGGGCTAGAAAAATACACTTTTTAGGATTCAAGGATACTCCAAATCTTCTGCACCTTTGGAACACTTGTCTCAAATGAAAGAGATGGTCTGCTGCATTTTTTGAAAAAACTGTGATATCATCAACATATATCAGCACCATGTTGTTAATCAAAACCTTGAATGCCATTTCCATTGCCCTTTGGAAAGTAGCTCCAGTGTTTGATATCCCAAATGGCATTTTCCTATATGCATAAGTTCCCCATTTGGTTGTAAAGGTTGTCTTGAACTGATCCTCTTCTTTCACCATAATCTAATTGTACCTTGAATAGCCATCAAGTAATGAAAACCTCTTAGAGCCAGCAACAACTTGCAAAATCTGCTCCATGGAAGGAAGTGGGTAATGATCCTTGAGAGATGCTCTATTCAGATCTCTGAAGTCAACACACAATTTGATTTCTCGCACTCTTCTTTCTAACTGGAACCAATTTGGCCACCCAACTAGTATGCTTGATAGGGAATATGACACTTGACTCTATCAACTTATTCAATTATTTTCTCATGAGAGGCTCCATATGTGTGGATTGACTGGCCTTTTTTTTTTCCTGATGGGTTTAGTACTTGGATCCAATTCAATGGTGTGTTGAGCTAACTCAGGATTGAAACCTTTCAAATATTCATAGCTCCAAGAAAACACATCAGGGAATTCTTGAAAAAGTTGTATGAACTCATACCTTTCTCACTCAGTTGTCACTTTACCAACTTGGAGTGATTTTCCTTCTTCCACCAAGATGGACACTGAATCTTCTCCCTTGACTTGGATGTTTTCTTTCTCCTTCCTAAACTGATCATTAGGATTGAAAATGGACTCCAAAGTGATAAGTAACTTTGGTAGTTTGTTGGTTCTCAGCTATACCACTTGCTCACCATACCGTTGTTCCAAATTTTCCTGATTTTTAGCTGAGAACTCAGCCTCTTCTTACAAGAAATGGATGATTTGTTGATCACTTTCAAACATTTTCCAACTCACATTGTTGTCTGACACTAAAGGCCTTACAATCACATGGATGTTTGGCTATACCTTTTCTTTTTGGATGCTTTCAACAACATCAAAGTCTGTTGTAACTATTGCAAACCTGTCAATAGCTTGGTTCTCTTTTCTAGGAATGGATTTGATGCCAAAGCCCTTAAAATCTTCAATGAGGTCCCACACCCTATTTTTGTAGCACTTGAGCAGATCATTCTTGGTAGCATGTTGCCCCTTAACTTGGTTGACGATATACTCACTGTCACCAAAGACTTGCAAGTTTTTTATCCTTCTTTTGATTGACCAATGTAATCCTTGTATCAAAGCTTCATATTTGGAAGTGTTATTAGAACATGTGAACTGAAATCTAAAAGCTGAATAATACCTAACTCCTTGAGGTGAAACAAGCATAGCTCCCCCTCCTGCACCTTGTCTACTCCTTTATCCATCAAAAAACAACTTCCATACCTCATTGTCATCCTTGTGGTCTGGCTTGGTGATGCTAGGGATAGGCTGATTTTCTTCATGTATGCAATAGACTCCTAGCTCAGATTCTTCTATTTCCTGATAAGGATCAAAATCAGGCACCTTGCTTGCTCATTCATCAAGAGTCAATGTGAAATTTTGTAATAGGCTCATATCTAATAGTGGATTTAGTTCCATATCTTGTTTTGAACAACATGTGTGACCAATCAGTAGATAAATAACCTCCAATCTTAGCTATGAAATCCCTTGACAAACATAGGACAAAGAGTGCTAGAAGATCTATTACTAAGACATCTTGCAAAACAACAACGTTGGGGCATGCATACAAAGTAAGACTCAAGTTTTTGATCACTCCAATTGTTGTTAATTCTGTCCCATCCAATTGCACTACCCCTTTGGATATGACTTCATATCGAAGCCCAAACTGATCAGCTATTTTCTTGGGCATTACTGAACTACTTACCCCAGAATCAATCATGTAGTTGTGTACTAAATGGTTTCCAGTGATCAATGAAACATAGAATGGAGGGGGATTCAACATTTTACCTTGTTGTCCCCCATGATTCCTCTCAGGCTGGGCAACATTTGTGAGTACCTTCTCTTGCATTTGGACCTACTGATTTGAAGTTTACCAATCCTTTATGGTAGCTTGTAGCAAATCTCTTTGGCCTGGGATGGATAGTGATTCCCACATTGATATGTTTACATTTGTCTTCTTCATCTAATCAATAATGTTTAATAAAGATGAAGCATCTCTCTGTTGTCCCTTGTCCTGTACATTCATTCCTTGCACATGGGCAGCAAAAACTGGCATCTAAGTTGGCCTAGGAGCTGTTTTAGGAAATCCTTGTGTGTTGGGAACTACATTTTGTTTGCCAATAATTTGTGGAGTGGCAGAAGGTAGTGGATTACTTGGGGCCAATGGTTGTTCTTCACCCAAATTTCTCCTTTTTGACCTTGTGTTGGCTGTAACACTTTGGGAGATTTTTTGATTCATGCCACAAAAATCTTCTCCCTGCCAGTTTACAAGTGTGGTATCATTTGGAGCTGATTTTTGCTGGGATGTTTCTTGTTGTTGGTTATTTCCTTGACTCCCTTCACCCTCCACACCAGTTGTTGTTACCATCAAGGCTTTATTTAGATCACCATTGAAGCACATAGATTGGTTGTGAGGTTCATTACATGGGAAACACCAATCATACTCTTGAGCCATGTTGTTTTCCACTAGCACTATTGCTTTAGAGGCAGATGTAGCATTGGGATTATAGGGCTGAAATGGTCTATGGGAAGGAGGTCTTGCTTGATTTAAATTTGCATCTGGATTGGCTAGTCTTTGAGGCTGGTATGGCTTCCTGTTAGGCTAAGCTTGAGGCTGGAAATAAGGTCTAAATCCTTGGGCTTGCTCCTCTTGAGTGTAACCAGCTCATTACCTAAATTTTGCAATTGCTTCATGACTTCTTGAATTTCATTCGAGGCACTAGAAGATGAAGTAGAAGCTTCACTTGAATTTTGATTTCTAGGAGTGGGAATAGGAGCTAAAATAGGCACTTGACTAGTGCTTGGACTCTCTAAATTTGGGTACAATGGCAATAGAGGCCTAGGAGCTAGATTTCCAGCTGGAATCAAACAATTTTCAGCTCTAATGGAAATTCTATAAGCACCAGGGATAGTTGTGCCTCCCATGGATTGAATTAACATAGAAATATCAGAATTTAAAGCTTTAAGGTAATAGAGAAAAGCACCTTCTAGTATTGGCCTTACTGCCATTGAAATTCTTTCCCAAGTCCTTTGAAACCTAAATTTGAAGTCAGTCAGCTACTCATTGGGAGCTCTCTTGATGGTTGTCAATTATTCCAAAAGGGACAAGTTATCTCCCTTTTCTCCAAACTGCTCATGGAGGGCTATACATAGCTGGTTCCAATTTTGGATAGAACTTGAGGCAAGACTCCTGAACCATTGCAAATCCTTCCCTTTGAATGAAGATGTCAGTAGTTTGACAGCAACTTGCATCTCATTAATCTCATGGATTGCACAAATATTAGCAATATCCTTGACATGATCACCAGGAGTGGTCTGATTCTCTCCAGTAAAGTATGGAATGTTCTTCAATGCTGCAACTTGGATTGGATTTTGTGCATTGAGAGCAAGTGGGCTACTGCCAGTGAAATTGACATATGGGTTGTGTTGTGCCATTCTAATTGGCCTTAGAACTCTTGTTGATTGGATGAAAGATCTACCAGGTGGAGGAGTTTATAGAGTTCTGTTTGGTGGAGATGGAGACCTTTGAACTCTCCTCCCTCTTTGCCATCTTCTTGGATATAATTGTAGATACTTAAACAACACCTCTTCTTCTCCAACTCTTGACCTTGTGGTGATTCTTCTCATGAGTTTTTAGGTCTACACTGTTAAAAACCAGCTGATTATTCTTCCTTGGAGTCGCCATATGTATAATTTAGGGCTCTTTTAAGCAAGAAAATTGCAACAAATACACATCTATTTGCTGCAATGAAGATGAAGACCTCTAACATCCCACCGAGCATGCCAAAATTGTTAGTGCAAATCAGCAACACCCCTGGATGTTGATCAGATTTCTAGTTTGACATTTTGGACATCCAGTGTGATTTCACAACATTGAATCTTTTCCCCAAGTGTGGGACTTGTAAAAATGGGAAAGAAAACTCCAGATTAGAGGTTGGTTCCTCAACTCCTCTTATCAGGTATATGCATGAAATTTGTAGAGGGTTAAATTCCTAATTCCTACTCTAAATTCCAAGGGGACAGAGATAAAGAATGCAAGAAAAATGAGACTAATATTGATAAGGTGATGCACCAAGGGAGTAGTAGACACCTGCTAATGCAAAACATACATAGTCCCAAGAAGAAATAACAGCACAAAACATGCACAAATTTCCAAAATGTGATGAGAGGTTAGGAAAACAGTGATAAACATATGAAAGGATTGAGAAAAATCTTAATCACAGAGCATATATTATCATTCCAGGTCTAACACAGTGCATTACAATGACCAAGAGGCAAAAGAGGTGTTGTATTTGCATGGAAAGGTAAAAATTTCCAAAAAAATTTCCCAAAAGGAAGAAAAGGGAAGTTACAGAACTAAAAGAGTGTCTCCTTTTTTTAAAAATGAGCCCATTCTAGCTTTTTCAATGCAAGAAACAAGCCCAGGAGAGAGAAACATGGGAAAACATGAGAGGAGCTCCAACCACTGACCAAAATACAATAAAACAACATGGGCATCCTTAAAGGTCCATTCCCTAAAATTTTTCACCATGTTGGGAGAGAATGCGAGCCATTCTTCATTAAAAATGGTGGTTGAAACGTCATTTCTATTGATTTCCATGTGTCAGAGGTGTCTTCCAATTTTATCTCTCCAAAATCCATCAAAATAAAAAAATGAGCCTTGAATCATGTAGATAATTTCACCATCTTTCCATTGATATAAAGAACGCAAAAAACCGAGCTCGGGATCGAAAGTTATGCTCATTTGAAAATTTAGGGAAAAACAGGGCCAAAATGGGATGGCAGGCCGAAAATTTGAAATTTTCCCACTTTTTGCATTTGGGAAACTTTTCCCAAAAATCTCCACACCCTGCCTCTCCTGGTGCCACATGGCATGTTCTAATTGGACACGAGCCTTCTACATTTCATTTTCCACCATTTTGGCCACTGGAAAATTTTCCCAAAATTCTCCGCCGGGCCGATGACCTGAGGACACGTGGCAAGATGTGATTCGTTGTGGGCTTCTGCTTTTAAATTTTCTGCCCTCTAGACCATTTTCCCTGATAGGACGTGTTGTAAGATCCCATTGGATGTGGACCTTTATGCTCATTTTTCCCCGTGGGCTTGCCTTGTGTTTTTTTTCCACCACATGGACACATGGCGTGATTTGATTGGCTCGGGTTTTGGGGGGGGGCTCTCCCTTTCAATATTTCCTTCAACTTTGCTTTGGGAAAAATTCCCAACTTTCCCCCACATTCCGCTAGTCTTGGTGCCACGTGGTGAGCTCGCATTGGATGCCAGCCTTGGGGGAAAACATTTCTCTTTGCACTAACCTTTGGGAAAAATTCCAAATTTCTCCCCAACAGCTGAAGCTCCAACGCCCCTTGAGACACGTGGCGAGATCCCATTCACTCGTGGGCCTGCGGGCCAAAATTTCTCCTTTCCTCTCACTGAAACACTTCACCAAATTTTCAATTTTATCTCCACCCTCCGCCACTCCTTTGGCCTAAGGACACGTGGCACAATGTGATTGGATGCGGGCCTGGCGTCAAAAATTTTGTTTGTGTCAACCCTTAGGAAAATTTTCTAATTCCTTCCCCTTGTCATGTGGCGAGCTCCCATTGGACGCAGGCCATTGGGCCAAAAATTTCTTCTGAAACCTAGCCAAACATTTTGTAAAATTTCCAAGTTTACCTCCTCCTCCCCCTCCTCCGAGGACACGTAGCGTCATCTTATTGGCTCGGGCTTTTCAGGGGAAATTTTCCCACAAAAGCTTCGCCGACCCATAACTTCAAAAATACATGGAGTTAGGAAGAAAACTTTACCTTTTTGGAAAGATGAGAAAAATCTCTATCCAATGGTGCCATTTCCAAAAGGTCTTTAGTGCCTGAAAAGAAAAAAATTATGACTGAGGCACAAGAGAGGGAAGAATGAAGGGAGTTAGCCACAAAATGAGCAAGGGGATCATTTTGGATAAGATATCCTACTGTAGCCATGACATCTACTGCTCTGTTCTGAGTTCTTAGTATCTGCTCAAAGAATTATTTCAAGGAATCGACCATTCATTTATATGGAAGAAGTTTTTCATCCTTGACCTTATATTCATTTGTGACATGTTTGATAATAAGAATTGAATCACTAATTTAATTAACTCATCTAATATCTCATTTGATAGCTATCTTCATCCCTGTGATGAGATCTTCATACTCCACTATATTATTGGTGCAGGGGAACCTGAGTCTAAATGCCTGTGGAATCAAGTCTCTCATGGCCATCTTTCCAATTAGTGAAAATTTGGACAATAAGTACTTTAGAGGGTCAACCTTTGAAATAAACTTGATTTTTTTTGTTAAGTATATAGTGACATAACTTTTGGAAAGCAAAAACCATGGCTATACAAGCTTTCTGGATTTGTGGGTAATTGAGCTCATATACTATCAATGTCCTACTAAAATAGTATACAACTTTTTCTCTCTGATCTTGATCATACTGTGCCAACAGTGCCCCAATCACAAAATCTATAGCAGAGATGTAAATCAATAAGTGTTCTCCTGCCATGGGCGGCATGAGTATGAGGGGTTTAGCCAAGTATTCTTTTAGAAAAGAAAATGCTTGTTGTTGTTCTGGCCCGCAAGTGAATGAACATCCTTCTTAAGAAGATGTGTGAATGTATGACACTTGTGATGAGGTTCGTCAATCCTTGCCATTAATAATGTCAATCCAGGTTGGTGTCCAAAGGTTGTATGAATTAAGAGAAGAAGATCTTAGAAAGCAGATCCTTTAAACACAATCCAAACTTGCATAAAATAAATCACACATGCAGAAATTTAAATGCACACTTGTAGAAATGTAAACACACTTGCATAAAGGAAATCACACTTGCAGGAATATAAAGGCATGCTTGTATAAAGGAAATCACACTTTCATAAATAAATGTTGCATCAAAGAAATTAAACTTGCATAAATGAAATTTCTGAATTAAAAATAAACATAATTGAATGAAACACCTACAGGTTTAAAATAGACTGAATTTTCACAATACAAAGATAAAAACAATACAACATAATGAATTAAAGACAAATGAATAAACATAAACATAAATAAACATATCCATCTTCCTTGGAATGAGTGGTCATCTCATTCCTTGGAAAAGGATTTAAATCATACTTCTGGGATGTCAAAACTACAGAATATTTTAGAGGAAAGAATAGATCTTTATTTCTTTAGAGAAAAGCATTACATATGTAAGTGTGGAAGGTTGCATTTATAATTTATGCGTCCAACCAACTCCTTATTTTGGGAGATAAAATATGATCTTATCTTTATTCTAATCCTAACAACTAAGATCTCCATCTCCAAAAAATATGGAGAGAGATATATTATTGGAGTCAAAGTCTTATCTCACTTATTTTAAGAAGATTTACTCCCAAATCTTCTCCTTGCTTTTCGGTAGCAAGAATCATAATGATTTTATTCCTCTACATTATTGGAAGGAGGATTTTCTTCAAAATATTATTTTCACCAAATACCTTTTCCAGATTTTCCATTTGACTTTGATGTTTTTGATTGTGGAACTTTTGACGCTTGTCTAATACGCTTTTTCCTCGAACTGCAGTTCACTAAAAGCTAGATTTATCTTGATTGGTAAAACCTGTAAAAAAATATGAATGAGTTTTTGTTAAAAACATTTCTATGAAAAAAAACCTCTCATATTTTCCATTTGAATTTTCTATTTCTGTTTATGTAACTTTTAGTGCTCGTTTGATACATGTTTCCTCAGACTACAGCTCACTAAAAGTTAGATCTCTCTTCATTGGTAAAACTTTTAACAAATCTGAATGTGGTTTTTGTTAAATACATTTCTATTAACAAAAACCTCTCTCATATTTTCCATTTGACTTTTTTGTTTCTGTTTATGGAACTTTTAGTTCTCATTTGATACACGTTTCCTCAGACTACAACTCACTAAAAGTTAGATCTCTCTTCATTGGTAAAACCTGTGAAAAATTTGAGTGATTTTTTTGTTAAACACATTTCTATGAACAAAAAACCTCTCTCATATTTTCCATTGGAATATTTGAGTTTTCACAAGCTCTCAAAAACTGTCATTCCATTGATGCAAGTGAAATGAACATCCTTCTTAAGAAGATGTGTGAATGTATGACACTTGTGATGAGAGTCGTCAATCCTCACAATTAATAATGTCAATCTAGGTTGGTGTCCAAAGTCTGTATGCATTAAGAGAAGAAAATCTTAGACAGCAAATCCTTTAAACACAATCAAAACTTGCATAAAATAAATCACACATGCAGAAATTTAAAAACACACTTACAAAAATGTAAACACACTTGCATAAAGGAAATCACAATTGAAGGAATGTAAAGGCACACTTGCATAAAGGAAATCACACTTGCATAAATAAATGTTGCATGAAATAAATGAAACTTGCAAAATGAAATTACTGAATTAAAAAGAAACATAATTGAAAGAAACACATGCAGGTTTACAGCAGACTGAATTTTCACAATACAAAGATAAAAACAATACAACAGAATGAATTAAAGAAAAATAAATAAACATAAATATAAATACACATATCCATCTTCCTTGGAATGAGTGGCCATCTCATTCCTTGGAAGAGGATTTAAATCATACTTCTGAGATCTCAAAACTACATAATCTTTGAGAGGAAAGAATAGATCTTTATTTCTTTAGAGAAAAGCATTACATATGTAAGTGTGGAAGGTTGCATTTATAATTTATGCATCCAAATCCTTATTTTTGGAGATAAAATCTAATCTTATCTTTATTCTAATCCTAACAACTAAGATCTCCATCTCCAAAAAATATGGAGAGAGATATATTATTGGAGTCAAAGTCTTATCTCACTTATTTTAGGAAGATTTACTCCCAAATCTTCTCCTTGCTTTTCGGTAGCAAGAATCATAATGATTTTATTCCTCTACATTATTGGAAGGAGGATTTTCCTCAAAATATTATTTTCACCGAATACCTTTGCCAGATTTTCCATTTGACTTTGATGTTTTTGATTGTGGAACTTTTGACGCTTGTCTAATACGCTTTTTCCTCAAACTGCAGTTCACTAAAAGTTAGATTTATCTTGATTGGTAAAACCTGTAAAAAAATATGAATGAGGTTTTTGTTAAAAACATTTCTATGAACAAAAACCTCTCTCATATTTTCCATTTGAATTTTCTATTTCTGTTTATGTAACTTTTAGTGCTCGTTTGATACACGTTTCCTCGGACTGCAGCTCACTAAAAGTTAGATATCTCTTCATTGGTAACACTTGTAACAAATATGAATGAGGTTTTTGTTAAACACATTTCTATGAACAAAAATCTCTCTCATATTTCCCATTGGAATCTTTGAGTTTTCACAATCCCTAAAAAATTGTCATTCCGTTGATGCAAGATCTGGAACTAAAGTTGTCATTCATTTTATGCAAGTTCCAAAACTAAATCTGATTTGTCCACGAATTGAAAGTTCTAGAAATAACTTTCATTCAATTGATAAAAGTTTTAGAACTAAATCTACAAGTTTCAGAACTAAACCTATGAGTTCTGGAACTAAACATGCAAGTTTTGAAACTAACTCTGTGAGTTCCGTAGCTAACTTAAAACAACTATAACTTTTGCATGCGACCTCAGATTGAGATGATTCTTTTTTTTGAAATTACATAATTTTTTGAGAGGAATCTGTATATGAAATAAAATTTTATTTTAAATTTACTATTCATGATCAATTCCACTTTTCTCAATACTAGCATTATCTCTCATTTATGGCCTACATACACAAAACTTTGCATCTTTTCCCAAATAATCAATAGGATTAATCAACAAGATAGATAACAAAATATTTCTAAAGAATGAACAAGATATATATCATATACTCTATCTTAAGCAAACTATAAGTTCCTAGATTACATTTAAATCCACTTTCAAAGGTGTTGGTTGGATATTTTGTCGGGACAAAATAAGAGGTTGAACCACAGTACATGGGATCAAATCCCTCCTCAAAGACAAGTGAGGAAACTTTTTTATTACTGATCTAAAACATAGCATAAATAATATGTACAATATTCACGTTATTCTAACCATTGGGGTTGGGATACAATCCCAATATCCACATCAACACAAGATGGAAATGTTATGGTTTTAGAAATAGAATGGATTAGAAAGGAAACTATTATAGACGAAACAGAACAGAAAGGGAATGAGAGGAATGTATTTTCTTTCAAGTAAACATAGATCAAGAAATACTTATACAAGTTTTAGATCATGGATGTAATATTTGAAATGATTAAAACAATCAAGAACACTAAACAAAGAATAGCTTAAGATTTTGTACTTAAGAACAATCTCTTAAGATAGATGAATCCCACAACAAAAAGTTTGCAAAATAACACTTGTTTCTATTCCTCAATGATTAAAAGAAAATAAAAAGTTTTTCTTCTTCTTCACAATAGCTCTTAATCTTCTAAAAATCTCCTCCCTTGGAATGCACGAGTATCCCTTATTTATAATAGCATTTGGAGCAGAGAGAAAATAGCATAAATCCTAGAAAATAGTCATTTAACAAGAATCCTATTTTACGTGACTCTCACATAGGAGAACAAATCAAAATTTACTTCCTATGTGATGAAACAAAAATGAAAAATACATGCCAATCTCTGGATGGAAATGACATGAAACATTATGCTTATTCTGTTTCAACATCCTTGTCTTCTTCTAGCGAAGCCTGCTTGTCTCAAAATTACTGGACCTTCCATAATCATGCCCTACATCTCAGCCAAAAACTAGTGCACTTGAATGATCACTCAGAACCTCACAAGTTTCCTGAGTTTTTCTTGCATTAATAGGAAGTTTCTTCAATCTCTTATTTAGTTTCCTTAGTGATTCCAAAACATTCTCAATCCTTATGAACTTATCAATGGTTGTCAGATCAAAGACGAAAGCTGGTTTGTGAACTGGATTGATTCTTGGATTTTTTTATAGAAATCATCAATAGGTAGAATAGGTTTCATCCAACACCTTGGCGAAGATCCTAGACAGCTCCTATTCTATGTCATTCGTGGCATCAACCTTTATGATCTCTAGATTCCCTCAACTTGTTGCAAGCTTCACTAAGAATATTTATCCTGAATCTGATGGCTTTGGTTAGCTAGAAATGCTTATCCACATGCGGAATGATTCCTTTTTCCATCAAGATACAGGATGGAACCTGTTTCAATGTATTGAGAGCCCCAAAAATTAACTCGAGGTTCCCAACTTCCTATGAAAATTAATCATCCATTTTTTTGCCATCCTTCTTTATCTCCTCCAAGGATTTATAAACCTCCATTGTGTCATCAACAAACTTTCTTCCTTGTACAAGTAGCCTCTAAATCCATTCTTCAACCTTTCTCCCCTTCTCATTGATATTTTCTATCATAAGTACTGATGAGAAATCAAAATTGATAGGATTAGGGGTAGGGGATGATGGTGTTAACTAAGAAGGCTTTGAGAGCTTGAGCAATACCTCTGTCAACTATTTAACTTTCTCCTTTAGCTCATCTCTACTCACCATCATTTCCTTCAGCATCTGGCACACCACATTCATGGCATCCTGCACATCATAATTGTGCTAATTCTATTGTTACCTTTCTTAGATCAACCCTTGTGATCTGATAATGAGTGACCACTATATCCTCCTCAATTTTATTGGTCACGAGAGTGGAAATATCTACAAACTTATGCCCTGAGGCATCCACTGAAACCCTTGAAACCGTTTTCGGTTTCATGGAAGATTTGGAAGGAGAGACCTTGAGTGAATTGAAGTCAAAGGCTGGTAGAGGAACTACCACCTTCCTCTTCCTTGGGGTCTAATCAACTAAACATTGAGGTACAGTGGAAGAATTTTCCCCTATCGGAGCTGTTATGGTTACAAGTGTAGTTGGAGGAAGGTTTACTTGTGGAGTAGTGATGATTGCAAGTGTGGTGACTATGGGGATAGACTCAGTGAATGAAGGTGCAGAAGGAGGAGGAACATCTATGGCCATCTTAGGTCTAGAAAATAGAGGTGAGAGGTTGGAGAAGATGTTGGCCATGGCTAACGAAAGTGGCAAAGAAATATGAGGTGAGGAAGATTGGGAGGGAGGAGGTAAAGATTCTTAAGTCAAAGCTTGAGAAGTAAGAGAGAGACTTACCTCTGATGAGCAATCAACAAAAAGAGAGACGAGAGGTTGACTAACCTCATCTTCTGAAGGAATTTTTCCTTGTTCTGGTGGAGGAGGTGAATCCAGTATCTCAATTGTTTGTGAAGGAGTGGCAAATGAATCGGCTCCTTGATTTTCTCCTTTTCTGACAAACTTAAATTTTATCTTCCTCTTGATAGGGCTTTTATCCTCTTCCCTCTTTCCCTTGGAGGGTCTCACCTCTAAAGTGGATATTTTTGAAAATATCTTTTTTCTTATAACTCGTTCCCCAAGAAATGATCCATGCCTTGGTATGGACAAGAGTCTAAGCATCCCTTTCAGTGATAGAATCTTTTTCAGCAATAGACCAATCAATGGCTGGGAATCCATGTTGGTCTCCATTCTGTTGTTCATACATAGTGTCCAGGACACTTTCATTGTCCACGGTGACTTTGGTGATATTAGCTAGATCTAACACATGGATTTCTTCAAGTTTCAGTCTACTTTTTTCCTTTCTTCAGATGGAAACTTTATCTCAAAGATCAACCAAGATGTCTTCCACATTGGGCACATGTAGATACAAGGTTGCATATGACTTGAGGACTCCTCAGAAGTTGAATCCCTCCCTGAGCTTCATATGTTTCTTTATTTTTTCTTGAAGCTCATGCACCAAATTCTTGGCCTTAACCATTGTAGAGCATGTATACCTTCCAATGGAAATAAGGAAGGAGATGGCGGCTTTGTGCCTACTTTGTTAGAATTTGTGAATATCCAACAATTGTCTGACTAACTCCATCAGGATCAGTTTATCACCTGGGAACCTGGGAAAATGGAAAGGGTTACCATGGAACCTTACCACCCGAAGATAGGTAAAATTCTTGAATTGTAAGAATATGCAACCCCATTTTGACACTTCAGCCCATGCTTCATCAAAAACCCTTCTTTTCCTCAAATCAGGATTCAACCTGTAAATGTTTTCATAGAAGAAGGCATCGTTCACTCTTCTATATTGATCTTCATACCCTTTTATTGTCAGCTGAGGGAAGTATCGATATATGTGTTCTATTGCCCAGTTTCCCTTTACATCTATCCCTGGATAGTTTCTCATGCTTGTTGTTGCACAGGTGGCATATGACATCATATAGAACTTACCAGTAGACAAGACTGTTTTCATTTGGGAGTCTATCTTGTCACTTATTAGGCTACCCCAATCAATCCCTTGGTCATTCTTCTTTATGATGACCATGAACTAGTACATCCACCCTTGGAAATCTCTTGACTCTAGGAGTCTAAATAATCAAATCACCAGGGTGATGATATCACTGATTTCAAGAATGAAATCACTTCTAGGGACTGAATTGGGAAACCTAGAAATGGCTGGCTTATCCTTGATCAAGAAATTCTTATTTACATGCTTGATGCAGTCTTCATGATCTTTGTCCAAGGCCTTTTGTGCTGATTGAATCTTTAAATCAACATATTCCTCAAATTCGGGTAACCTTAGGAGTTTATCAAAGTAACCTCCATCCAATTTCACTATAGACTCTCCTGCTTGATTTCTTACTGAGTGGGAGGCTAAGTCATAGTTAGAAGTGTAGGCTAGGATGAATTCAGGGCATTGAGCTGATATTGGAAATCCTACTGCAAGAGGGAGACCATTGCTGACTATCGAATTCATCCAGGAATTCTAAGAAAAATCCTCAATTCTGTGCCAGAAGTCCTCTATATCTATATTGCCGAGCTCTGTGTCTCCAATGTCATAATTTCAGCTTACGTAAGAAGGAGACTCCATCTTATGATATTTATACTTCATATTTCCTATCCTATCTAATTTATCCTTAGATTGGTCGGGGTCCAACATGAGGAGTCTCGAAAATGCCTTGATGATTTCTAGAAGAGCAATCAAGCTTGAAAGTTTGCTAGAAAATTAAACAAACCCACCACACTATTCAGCTTTTGAGACTTGTAAAACACCTTAGGAAACCCGACACAATGGAGTGTATGTTGGAAGTTAGGACATGTTGAGCATCGATGAAAACCCAACACACTGCGGAAGTGAGGATGTGTCGGACAAGTGGGAAAGCCCGACATACACGGTGAAACCTGGAGGATGTCGAGCAGGTAGAAAATCCTGACACACTACAGATCTTGATGGATGTTGAGCACCTGGAAAAACCTGAAACAAGGCGGAAGAAGCGAGATGCTACACAACTTGTAAAACCTAAAACAAATATATCAAGTTTCTGACATGTCAAGATATGAGAAATTCTTGAGTCGTGATCACTTAGGAATTTCAGACTCTTTTGAAAAATACAAGGTACAACCTATGAAAAATAAGTAAATAACCTAGGGGTGAATTTCAAACAAGAACCCATATGGTAATAAGACAAGAATCAAGGAAAATGACCCAAAAACCCTAAACCAAAATGGGGGAGGAAATGAAATGGAAACCCCAAACAAACACCTCATAAATAACCCAAAAAGATTCAAAATAGACATCAGAGAAGAGTACCTTCAATAAGCTCAAAAAATGATCAATGACGGATGAAAAAATCGATCGGGAATCTCAATCGAGTTTGGAGGTAGAGGAATCATACATGGATATCCAATGTAGAAAAAATGATAAGGTAACAAATGACGTGGAAAACCAACTATATATAACAACCTAACATTAATTACACCTCACTTGACGTGAGTGTCAACTGCCAGACAACTAGACATTAATGACATGTCATCATGCTTAGAGCGTCTGAAAACCCGATACAAAGGATTTGATTCAATTCAAGTTTTAGTTTTTGGAAAACAAACGACACAAAACATGCATTTGGCAAAGCATGTTCTGATGCTTGGAAGTTCCAAAAACCTGACACAATGGACTTAGGAAATCAGGGTTCAGGTTTTGGGGAACATGATGCATGTTGCATGCAAGGAACATGTTTTCATGTAATGAAAACCTAACAACCCGAAGATCTCTTTCAAAGGGAATTTTTAAGAGATTTTTCCAAAAAAATTCCTATGGTTATCTGAATTTTAGCTGAAATAACTAAAACGAGATAACAAAAGGTAACTTGGAAGGACAAAATAATGGTAATTTATGGCCAATTTATGGCCTCGTCAAGTTGTCTGCTAGTTGTGAAATAAACCTTATAATGGCCTAATTTTTTCCTTGTAAGCTATACAGTTGTCTAATATTCTTAGGAGGAGGAAATTATGTGATGGTCGTGAACCTTGCGGGGTCCACCTCTATTCTTCTCCTTGACATAATGAATCCTAGTAATTTCCCATATAGCACACCGAAGACACACTTCTTTAGGTTAAGGCTGACTTTGTAATCTCTTAGGCACTGAAAGATACGTCGTAAAATCTTTGGGTGATCCTCCCAAGTTCTAGATTTAGGTAGTATATCATCTACGTAATCTTCCATGATGTTACTTATCAGGTTGTGAAAGATTACAGTCATTTCCCTCTGATATGTAGTGCCTACATCCTTAAGGCCAAAGGGCATAACTTGGTAGCAGAACATTCCCTGTGGGGTTGTGAAAGTTTTCTTGTGTTGAACTTCCTCTGAAATCTTTTCCTGGTTATAACCTAAAAATCCATCCATGAACGATAACATCTCATAACCAGCACTAGAATTAATGATCATGTCAATGTCAAGGAGAGTAAATTCATCCTTGGGACAAGCTTTGTTAATATCTCTGAAATCAGTACACACACTGATACCGATTGGAATTGGTACCACATTAGAAATCCACTCTGAGTAGTCGATAGGACTGATGAATCCTACTTCTAATAGGTTTTCTAGATTTTCCTTTACTGATAAGGTGACATGAGGATGCATCTTCTAGAGATTTTGTTTGATGGGCTTTGTATCTAGGTGCACAACAAGATTTTATAAAACTAATGTAAAATCCAATCCTGGCATGTTGGCATAAGACCAAGAAAATATGTGTGCATACTCTCTCAATAGTCCTATGAATTTTTTATGTTCTTTGGCTAAGATTGAATCTCCCAACTTAACTATCCTCTCCAGCTCCTATGTGTCGATGTTAACATCTATTATATCTTCCACAAATAGCTTTGACTTATCCTCCATGTGTGTAGGATTGGGAGGGAGATTGAGATCCTCCTCTACAAAAATTGGTTCAAGGAACTCATCATCATCTTTATATGGGTACATTATCTTTTACATGGGTTGTTTTTCTTATTTTTCCACAAGTGCCTCAAAGAGGTTTTCACTATAAGAATTCCCCTTTTTATTTCTACAAGGGTTTTCTTTTGAACTATTTCCCTTGCTTACATTTTTACTTAAGTTTCCACACAACTCTACTTCCTCTTTGAAGTATGCACATGCATTAAGATGAATGGAGAACCCCTTCTTGTGATAATTTCTTGAAATGTTATCTCCGATGCCCAAGAACTCACCAATAGCCTCATCATTATGAAACATGTCAATAGATATGTGTTGTTGTTGATCCCAATTCACTAGTGATGGGTAGATGAGATTTAATGTGTGATTGATAAGGGATATGGTGGGTGTAATAGGGGTTATGGTAAGGATAGCCATGTTAGAAACTAGGTTTATAGAGGCGAGTTCTTCTTAAAGACTACATCAAGAATCTATTTTGCTTTCATTTTCAGAAAAACTATCCTCACTCTCATAATAAATGTACTCGTTATCTGAAGGGTGAGATTCATACAAATGGATGCCAATACTTTATTTACCCAGTATGTGATGAGGTATTGAAAGAGCTTCTAATGGACCTTGTTCTTGGTGGCTATAACCACGTCCTTGGTATCTCATAGTAAGCATTATTCTATTAGGAATAACATACCTATTTGACTTATAACACAAATCCATTTCATCATCTTGAGGATAAAATATAATGTTATTGAGGATTATTTCATAATCTAGTAAGCCACTGGAAGTGAAATTGTCAAAAGGGTAATTCTCCCTTGATCTTTGGAATTTATAGCATGGTCTACCGGGTGTTTGGGTTGATAGAAAAATGTTTTGAACCATAAGGGCTTGTTGAAGATTATACTCTCCACAGCCTGCATGGCATGAATCCATGGGTGATCAAGTAAGATGTTGTAAGGAAGCTCCAGGTCCAAGACATGGACCTTTGTATCATGGGTTATAGGACCAACTTCTAATGAGAAAGTGATCATCCTAGCTGATTGTCTTTCTTTATTTTCATACGCCTTTATGGTGACGACCTTTGTCTCCAAATCAAATTTTGTACCACCTCGTTGACAAACTAGTTTAAGATTACAAATGTTAAGACCCGGTCTGCCATCCATAAGCACTCTCTTGACCTTATTGTTGGGGATAGCACAAGGTTGTACATATAATATATCATATCTAAACATACATGCAATGAAATCAGATATTCTACCAGAAGAATTATACAAAACAAGAGATATAAATCAACACTAGATTTAATGTGGTTCACCCAGTGTGGGCTAAGTCCACCAAGAAATAAGCCAATATATTATACAAATATTTGAAAAGATATACAATTGAATATTTACAATCTTCCACACCTCAAAGATGTACAGTATTGTCTTTCACCCAAGATTTTTCTTCTTCTCCAAGAATTATCTCTCTCACAATTATTCTCACAATAATCATCAAATTTTGCAAGTTCTTATTAATTATTACTTCTAAACCCTAGCTTTCATACTTATATATGTGTATACAAACTTAGGGAACTTATCCATGTAATTAAAATCAATAGATCTACTTTAATACTAAAAATAGATCTAATTCTCGTGAGTTAATTAAAACAGCCACACACAGGTAACCGACATTGGTTAGCCCTAACCGATGTCAGTTCCCCCTTGCCTGACTGATGTTGGTCCCTCCATAACTTATGTCGGTTACTATTTTTTCCAGCAAGTTTCATATTGCATGTTATTCTAAAGTAATTGAGCTCCACAACTCAACAATATCCCACTTGGAGATTAATTACTGCATTATACATGTACAACATCATTCTTGGATCCTTCCTTAGTTGTGTTTCTTCCTCTTCAAGTCTCAAAATCAAAGACCAGCAAAAGTGGAGTGTAGCTCCAACTTCTCCTTTTTTAATGGCTTCATTAGCATATCCGCAAGGTTTTCACTTTTCCAGATTCAACTACCTATCCTCCAATACATGTCATATGAAGTGATACCTCAACTGAATGTGTTTCGTTCTTCAATGAAACACTGAGTTCTTTGCCAAATGAATTGCACTATGATTGTAACTAAACAATTTGCAATAATCTTTCTCCTTTACCAACTCTTTCATGAACCTACTCATCCATATGATCTCCTTGTTAGCCTTTGTAGTTGTAACATACTTTGCCTCTGCAGTAGACAAAGCCACAACCTTATAATCTTGAAATCTAGCTAACTGCCATCCCACCTATTGTGAAAATATATCCAATAGTGATCTTCCTACCATCTGTATCTCTAGCCATATCTGAATCAACATAGCCACATAATGAAATATTTGAACCTCCATAGCATAACTACATGCTAGATGTCCCTTTCAAATACCTGAGTATCC
This sequence comes from Taxus chinensis, assembly GCA_019776745.2. Taxonomy (NCBI): domain Eukaryota; kingdom Viridiplantae; phylum Streptophyta; class Pinopsida; order Cupressales; family Taxaceae; genus Taxus; species Taxus chinensis. Next base: position 815,498,107 of record CM034149.1, read on the forward strand.
ATTGGATTTCTTTCCAATGCTCTTTACCTAGATTGTCCATATATCTACTCACAACTCCCACTGTCTGTGCAATGTTTGGTCTGGTACAAACCATAGCATACATAAGACTCCCAACTACTAAATCATATGGCACTCGTGTCATGTATTTGACCTCCTCATGTGATGAGGGACACTGATATTTTCTCAATTTGAAGTGTCCAGCCATAGGTGTACTAACAAATTTTACATTCTGCATCTTGAAACTTTCTAAAACCCTGTAGATATAATCCTCCTGAGATAAATAAATTTTCTTGTTCTTCATGTCTTTGTGTATTTGAATGTCAAGGATTCTTTTGGTAGCTCCTAAATCCTTCATAGTAAATTTGTGAGCTAACTTTCCCTTAAGCTTACCAATGTCATACATACTAGATCCTCAATAAGCATATCATCCACATGCAGTAACAAAATAATATAGTTTCCACTTTCAAGTTTCTTTAAATAAACACAATGGTAAAATTCACATCTTAAGTAACCATGCTCATGCATAAAACTATCAAACTTCATGTACCATTACCTTGGAGCTTGTTTGAACCCATATAGGCTCTTTTTCAACCTGCAAACTAATTTCTCCTTACCCTTGACTTCATACCCAAGCGGCAGCTATATATAAATATCTTCATCCAAATCACCATGAATAAAATATGTCTTCACATCTAAGTGCTCTAAATGTAAATCATGTACTGCAACTAAAATCAATACAGTACAAATAGAAGTCATCTTTACAACAAGAGAAAATATTTTACCAAAGTCAATACTTACTTTCAGTGTAAATCTCTTTACTACAAGCCTTTCCTTGTACCTTTTATGTCTACCCTCTTCTTCCTTGATCCTGTAAACCCACTTGTTCTATAATTTCCTCTTACCTACTGGAAAATTAACCAAATCCCAAGTCTGGTTCTGTTCCAAGGAGTCCATCTCCTCATCTATCTCATGTTCCCATTGTACATGGGTCTCATCTTACATTACTTCTTCAAAACTCTTTGGTTCACCATTATCAGTCAATAATAAATAAAACAGAGAAGGTGTAAATATTTCTGGAGGTTTACTTACCCTTTGTGACCTTCTCATGGGAGTTTGGGGTACCAAAGGCTCATTCTAGAACTCCTGGACATTGGTATCCAAATATGTTAGTGACCAACACCGGTCACCTGTAACCAAAATCAGTTTACTAACTGATGTCAGTTTGGCTCTTATGTAACTGATACCAGTTTTGATGACCGATGTCAATTAGGGGTCAACTGACACTGGTTCCTATGTAACCCTGTCGGTATTAATTTTAAATATGATATTTCATTTTCATTCACAAACTTCTCAATTGGTTCATCCTTAGGTACCAAAATTTGATCCATGTACATTCTCTTTTCATTATATTCAATATCACAACTCCTAATAATTTTAGAATTCTCTAAATTCCAAAATCAAAATCCAAAATCACCAGATCCATAACCAATGAAAGTGCATCTCTTGGATTTTGCATCCAACTTTTTCCTATTTTCCTTATTAATATGCACAAAAGCTTCTAACCCAAAAACTTTAAGAAAAGAAATATCTGCCTCTTTTCCGATCCAAGATTCCTCTTGTATTCCTCTATCTAGTGAACTTGAAGGCCCACTGTTAATCAAATAAAATGTTGTATCAACTAATTCTACCCAAAACTACAAGGGAAATATAGAATGTAGCCTCATACTTCTAGCACATTCCATGATTGTCATGTTCATTCTTTCTACAACACCATTCTCCTGTGGTGTTCTTAGAACCATTCTTTCTCTACGTATCTCATTCACTGATTAATAATCATTGAAATCCTTACTACATTATTCACCACCATTGTTAGATCTAAGGCACTTTAACTTTGAATTTGATTCATTCTCAAAAGGGATTTCCATATTTTTAAAGTTTCAAAAACATCATATTTATGTTTAATACATTAAACTCATACCTTTCTTGAAACATCATCAATGAAAGTAACATAATACTAGGATCCTCCATGAGAAGCTACCTAAGCTGGTCCCCACACATATGAGTGTACAAGCTTCAATTTCTGCTCCTTCTTAGCTGCCCCACCTTTGAGAAATCTCACTCTCTTTTTCTTTCCAAAAACACAATGTTCACAGAAATCAAGATCTATATCTTTCAAATATAACAACTTACCCTTATCCTTTAAGATCTACATTTTTTTTGACTCATATGGCCCAACCGATTATGCCACATACATGTATCTAAATCTGAAGTAGATAATGCAAAAAAGGAATCATTAACACACGTAGATAAATATAACATTCATACCTTCTTACCTCTTGCCACAACAATAGCACCCTTGGAAAATTTACAAGATTCTCTTGTAAATGTAACCATGCAACTAGCTTTACCTAGTTGCCTTGCAGAAATAAGATTCCTCATGAGACTTGGCACATGTCTCACATCTTTCAATACCCATGTATTTTCATTCTGCAATTTTAGATGAACTTCCCCTTTACCAGTAAAACTACAAGGCTCATCATCACCCAAATAAATAAGCCCAAAATTGCCTTGGACATAATTTTTAAAATAACCCTTATTAGGGGTTGCATGGAAATAATCTCCTGAATCTAAAACCAATGATTCAATTTTATTATCTAAAGAAAGAATAAGAGCATCTTGCATTACCTCTTTTACAGCAAGATTTGATTCTTTACCTTTGTCTAGTTTTTGGTTCTCTTTATCCTTTGACCAACATTATTTCTTTGCATGTCCTTTCTATCCACATTTCCAACAGGTAATTCCCTTACCTCTAGATTTATATCTGTTATCCCTTGACTTTGATTCCCCATTACTCTTACTCTTGGATCTCTCCTTCTTCTTGCCCCTGCTTTCTACATTCAAAGCATTCCCAGATGATGATTCCTCTATACTCTTCTTGTGAATTTATTCATTCAAGATTAGACTAACCACATCATCAAAATTCAAAATATTATTAGCAGATGTTGTATTACTAATAGTCATTACCAATTTATCCCAGCTATCAGGAAAATAACATAAGAATAAAATTTCTTTCACTTCATCATCAAAAATAATATCAACTGATTTTAACTAATTTACAATATATCGGAAATCATTCAAATGACAAGATGCAGATCCACCTTCATGCATCTTAGAACTAAATGTTTTCTTCATCAAATAAACTTTATTTGAAGCACTAGGTTTTTCATATAAATTAGTAATAGATTTCATTAACCCTATCGTAGAATTCACTTCTGTAATATTGGAAGCCATGGATGTTGTCAAGCACAATCTTATAGATCCCAAAGCCTTTCTGTCAAGAATATTATATTCTTCATTAGTCATCTTGGTAGGTCTAGACTTCTCATACAATGGTAAATACAAATCTCTTTGATACAGATAATCCTCAATCTACATCTTCCATAATTGATAATTTTGGTCGTCAAACTTCTCTACCTTGTATTTGTTTTGTTCTACCATTGTTGTAGCTCCCACTCAATCAGAAAACCCTCTATGAGTAAATATTTCAACACACAAAACCCTCAAACAAATCTCTGATACTAGTTGTTGGGGTTAGCACAAGGTTGTACAGATAATATATCATATCTAAACATACATGTAATGAAAGTGGATATTCTACCAAAAGAATTATACAAAACAAGAGATATAAATCAACACCAGATTTAATTTGGTTCACATAGTGTGGGCTACTTCCACCAAGAAACATGTCAATCTATTATCCAAATCTTTTACAAGATATACAATTGAATATTAGCAATCTTCCACACCTCTCAGATGTACAATATTGTCTTTCACTCAAGCTTTTGCTTCTTCTCCAAGAATTCTCTCTCTCATAATTATTCTCACAATAATCATCAATTTTTTCAAGTTCTTCTTAAATATTACTTCTAAACCATAGCTTTCATGCTTATATAGGCATATACAAACTTAGGGAACTTATCAATGTAATTACAATCAATAGATATGCATTGATACGAAAAATAGATCTAATTCCCGTGAGTTAATTAAAACACCCACACATAAGTAACTGACGTCGGTTAGCCCTAACCAATATCAATTGTTCCTTACCTGACCGATGTCATTCATAGGTGACCGATGTCAATTACTAAGTTTTCCAGTAAGTTTCAAATTACATGCTAACCTGAAGTAATTGAGCTCCACAACTCAACACTTCTTACTCTTTACCTCAATATGTAAGGGTAGGTTATGGGAGGGATTTTCAGTTAAGGCTTCTATCAAAGTGAAGCTTATGTGTCTTGCAGGAGTGATTTGCACTACCATGGCTTGTAAATGAATAGGGTTAACATCAATAGAGACTCCTCATCCCTGTAGGGTTTTGCAAAGTATATCTTTATAGACGTTAGAAATATTTAGAAGGTATAAGATTGAAATCTTAGTTGCAGTCCTTTCTAGTTGATCTAACACATCATAATGACTCTCTTGAGGAGGAGAGGAGCAGGTTTGGAATGTATAAAAAGGTGATCTTGTCGCATTGTCATGGAACACTCTCTTATTTTAATTCAAATTGTATTGCTTTGCTCAATGAGTGGGTCAACCCAACCTATCAAGGCATAAAAATGGTCTTTGTTTAACATATAGTTAGCATTCTTATTCTGAGAAAATTGTTTCCAATCTGAATTTTTATTTTCTTCATGATTTGGAAAAGGATATTTGAAGATCCCTATGCTCTCATTTGGATATTTTGTAGTGATAGCGGATTCTACTTCAATATCTCCATTGTCAACTAGGTCTTTAATATAGTGTTTTAATCTTAAACACTTATTAGTTTTATGACCATTTATGTGGTGAAACCTGTAGAATTCATTCTCCCTAAACCATGAAGGTTTAGGTGTATCGTCCTCACTTGTAGTCTACTATCCCATCATCAATGATTTTTTTTTTTCTTATTATGAACAAACTTTGGTTTTTCATTAGACTTGGAATTTTTTTGATCGTGGGAGAAAGGCTTTAGAGTCCCCCTAGCTAGCAATGATTTTTCAATTTGACTCCCTTTTTCGATTACCTCTTCGAACATCTTGCCATAATACATTTGCAAGTGGAATGTAATGTCTAGATGGAGGTTAGGAACAAATATGTCTTTTAACTATTTTTTAGGTATGGAGCAAGGAAAGCGGCTAGCTAATCCTCTCCATTGTTGTAAATATGTAGCGAAGTTTTTTATGTTTCATTGTTTGGAATTACAGAGATCTAACATGGTGACATCATTCTCTATATTAAAATATAAGTGTCGTATGAAACTTTATGCTAGTTCTGGCCATGTTGATATGGATCCCTTAGGGATGTGTATAAACCATTCTAGCATTGTTTCTCCTAAACTTTGTGGAAAGAGGGGCATAAAATAATTTTCATTAAATGCCACCTCTTGACATGTCATATAAAAATATTTAATATGGTCATGAGGGTCACCTTTTCCATTATATTTGTCAAATTTTGGAAAATCAAAGTTTCTTGGGAAAGGTACCTGTAGCATGGATTTTTCGAATGGGTAGGGATATAACTCATCGAACCGGTACTTCTTGTTATTGCTACCGGTTTGGCCCTCTTGTAATGCTTGAATAGTGTTCTTCATAGTAGACCATTTGTGGTAGAATAGATGGTCTTACATGGGTGGTGTAGGTCTATACATAGGATTAAACCTATGATGTAGCCTAAAATTTACTGTGAATAACCCAGGCGTGCTGGCACATCACTCAGCCTGAGATGAGCGCTCACCCGAAGCGCGCAAAGGCACCAGGTTCCTCGTTAGATTTTTTTGTATAGAATGTTAACATGTTGGTTTATATAGGTATCTAGATTCATTACCAATTTAATGCCACTTCAAACTACCACATGATACCAAGAAACAAACTAGGTTTAGCTAGGAAAAATTATGGGATAATTTCTTTTTGATTAAGAGTGTTATCAAGGGGGGGTTACAAGATCATAGTTATCAAAAACCAGGTTTAGGTTAACAGTCAAGATTGACTTGTAGAAATGATTCTACAACATCTCACAACAAGGACAAGGTCAAAACAAGGAATAAAATTCATCACTTAAGTTAGGAGAGTAAATTTTCACTCCTCCTTGCCCTAATAGGCTTACAGGATTCAAATTGATTTTTCACACACTTAGATTCATCAAAAATTTCCTAAATCATGCTCATTGGATAGGAAATTTTCTCACATTTCCAACCATATAAAGAAGTCCTTCTAACTCCTTGTAAAACTCAAGTTATGGGGCAGCGGAGTTTCAGGGAGAAATTTTCCCTTCCTTAGGCGCAAGGCGCAAAACACCTCTGCGCGCCCGCAGGGCCACCGAAGGGGACATGTGGCATGCTCCGGTTGGCTGGAAGGGTCGACAAGCTAGTGGAGAGGGTTGATAATTTAATTATCAATTGCCAAAAAGTGCTAAGAGGAAAAAAAGGTTCGCGCGCACACCGATGCCCTAGTGCCACGTGTCGAATGCCTATAGGTCGCGGGGAAAATTTGTGAATTTTTCCCAAGGTCAAAACCCAAAATTTTCCAAAGGAAATTTTTACTCCAAACCTATGCCCATGCAAAAAGTGCCATGTGGTGTCCTATGATTGGATGTGGTCGGCGGAGAGGCAGAGAAAGTTTTGATTTGAGCCAAAAAAGATTAAAAGTCAAAATGACTTATGCGGGCCTGTGCATCTGTTAGGACACGTGTCAGTACCCCATTGGTTACGGATGTGTGGGGCTGTGGGGAAAATGATGAAATTTTTCCAAAAGGAAAAAAATTTTAAGTTTTTAAATTTTATTTTGCGCGCCCGCCAAGCCACGTGTCAACACGTGATTGGCTGCAGGGCCGCAGAGTTGAGGAGAAAATTGGGAAATTTTTCCCAAAGCCAAATTTTTAAAAAGTTAATTTTTTCAATAGATTCACCCCTTCCAAGTGCCACATAGTGACACATGATTGGCTAAGAGTGTTTCAGGGCTGTGGACTTTTTGGGGAAAATTTTCCAAAGTTCAAATTTTGATTTTAATAAGGTTAGATTTATTTTTGGATGGCCATTTTGAAGTAAAAACTTCAAATGGCCATAAATTTTGATAGGAAACTAAATTTTGGGAAAGCAAGGACTTTTCGAAAATATATCCGAGTCCTCTTTACAAAGAAATAATAAATTTTACATTTTGATAAATTTTTGAGGGTCAATTTTAAGAAATTGATCTGCAGGGTTTTGCATTTAAAACTGGCAAGTTTTCCAACTTGTAAGATTTATTCAATTTTGGTTTTTCTTCTTCTCAACATGAAAATTGAACATGGAGAAATAATATTGGGTAAGTTTAGGATTATTTTCAAGGTTAAATTTGTTAATTGAATTATATTTCATATTTTACAACTTTTGACAGGAAAGTGGTCCAGCAAGTTCTAAAATGGATTTTTTTGAAGTTCTAAAATGTCTTTCTTAAATGTTGAGGTCAAATTGAGTTCAATAGGACCTATTACATCTTAATTATAATGTTTCATATCTGATTACAAGTTATAACTTTGAGCTATACATTTATTTGATAAATCTAATTGATATATTTGTAGATAAAACAGAGATCATTTACTAACAGTTTTAATTAGCAATTTTGCAACTCTTAAGCATGGGAATCATATAAAATCTTATCTAAGGCATTCTATTCTTGTCTAAATCAATTAATTGACTTATCCACTCATTCCAAGAGCACAAAAAACAATTGATATTTCCAATTTTAAATAAATGCAGATAACAGAAGCTACCCTTTCCTTCCATATGTATTTTCTTTTCACACAGAGATATCATTTAAAAAAAAAACAGTATCTTCAATTTGATATAACATCACAATTTGAGAATGGAAGGTATTTCAAATATTGACTTCTAGCCATACATAACAAATTATTTCTTTCTTTGAATTTCAATATAAAAATATGAGAAGATTTCATTTTGTCACGTTATTTTCAAAACAGATTATGAAATAATAATTTTTTACATTGCACAAATGAGATTCAACCCTTCCATACCAATGCAACATGTTTTTACATTACAATTAACAATACAATTCATCTACTTCAAAGTGGGAAGGTTACAATAAATTTGATCAAGGAAAAAGGGACTGTCAAAACTGCAATTTCTCCAAGCTCCAAAACAACAACCTACTGATTTCTTCATCTTTTACAACTTAATCACAATGAGGAAGGGGGAAATAAAATTCTCTCTACCCAACCAAGACATCCAATGGGAAAGGAGAATCCATCTTTCCCCATTGGCCCCCGAGCCCTAACCATATTGAAATGGAGCATGAATAACAACACATGGCAACATAGGCTTCTTTCGCAACAAACAAATTTATTTTCACATGCATAGAACAAAAAAATACACAATTCAAAACAAGATAGCAGTTCCCAACGACATTTAAACATTTCAAACAACACAAAGGCTTCTTCAAGCAAGCCAAACAAGAGCAAGAGCTATGGGGAGCTCCTTATACCTACCAAGTTGGAACTGGGCACCCACCAAATGCATACCACCATAAAACATACCAAATCCCATAAAACTTATATCTCCCAACCCCTCCTTATGCCCCCCCAAAAATTTTCCCTTATGCCCGCCCCCAAGAGTAAGAAATGCAAGCAATTTCTTTTCCTAGGTGGATCCCAAACCAACACTCCCTCCACAAGAATAAGTTCCATTGGAAATCCCTTATGCCCCCCCATGTGAAATCCCCATAGTCTTCTCCTCTACCTTTCCCTAAGAAATCTAACCAACCAGCCATGAATACACAGCACAATCACCATTTCATTCATGCAAGAAAAAGGTAAAAACAACATATAAAAATAGCAGAATCCTACCTCTCCATAGTGGAGATTGTTTTCCCAAACAACAGTTCCCTCAGAGCTCAAAATGCAGTCCCAAACCAGTAAGGTATAATCATGCAAAATAATTTCCAACTCCTTCCACCAAGCAAGCTCCAACAACATAAAACAAAATTTGACCCAAGGATGAGAGAGAAAAGTTTCCACAACCATAAACAAAGGAAGAATTTGAATTTTAAAGGAGAGGGAGGGAGAGGATGATGTGGATTCCAAGTGGGATGCCACATCATTCTTACTCAACCCCAAAAATGAGGAAGTCAACTTCACCATTAATCATAATAAATGGAGATGACAAGCAACTTACACGCTCAAAATTAACCCATACATTAACAAGGACAGAATTAAAAATTTGTAAGTAAAGTGCAATAAAGACTTACACATGGTCATCTCAAATTTTAATTAAAAAGGATAAAATTTACTCCTAACCCATAGGCATGGTTGGTGTATGATTTTAAGAGGTGTGGGACAAGTTTAACTTGTCCCACAAGCCTCCAAATTTGGCCTCCAAGGTCAAATTCGAATTCCTTAGAGGATGGAGTGTTCTACACTCCAAAATTTGACTTACAGAAACTTTCACATCACTAACACACCTCTTACATCCTCTTACACATTCTTACAACATGAATTAATATCTATGACTTCATTTATTACACACTTTTGACATAATGATTATTTATTTAACATATGGTTATACATGACATAAATCCAATTTAATTAATAACTAAGAAAACAACTTTATTACTTACATACCACATCCTAATTAAATTAAATTAAATTTAACTATGTGACTCTTACATTAATTCATCACATTTAAATTAAATAATAAAAAGAACACATTACAAATAAAAATACATACAACAATAATAAAAAAGGAACATATAAATAAACCACACATATCCCATGGTCACATATAATGGAAATCCCCCCCATGGGAAATCCTAACACAACACAACACACAAACAATTATAGTTGGCATGGTGACCTTGTTGATTTCACATGGAATTCCAATATGGTTAGTCTCCAGTCCCCCAACATTGTTGTGATATTTTAACCTATAAAATAACAACACCTCCTTCGGCATCGTGGCCATATCAAAACATCTAAAAATGATATAAGCAACATAGAAATATCAAATCCAAATCACAACAATATCAAGAATTCAACATTATCATTTTAAATTAAATTTTTCCATTATATCATCATCCAATGAATTTATATACTAGAGCTACTCATAATATCCATGTCACATTTCATAAATCAACATCTATAACATGTCCATATCAAGTAGTATATCATCATCCATATATAATAATGTCTCCAATAATCATCCTGCATGCTAACTGAATCAAGGTCCATAATACTCCATGATCTAACATATACACATCATACTAAATAAAAACATAATAATGTCCAAAATGAGATCAACAATAACAAGATCAGTATCTAAATAGTGTCAAAGGGAAGTGGGCACCACATCAATAGTAAACAACACACAGTGCATAAACTATATCTAGTTCTTAGAATATATATAAGATGAACTAAACATTGACTATAACAAGATTTACCATGTAAGAACCAAATTCATTCATGTTTAACACCATTATCTATCCAATATGAACCATTGTATTAAGTATTGTAAAACACAAAATCTTCTTACATTACATAAGTATCTCCATGAGTCATGCGCGCGACAAAACCAACAACATAACTCTATAATTTGACACATACATACACACCCTAAAATCATGTAAATCAATACATATATGTGGGGGTGGGGAATTTCCCTTCACCACCCATGCACTTCTCAGAATAGGTCACATGTGAATAATAGCCATGCACCTTTACAATAGGATCCACAATGTTGGGCCCTGAAATATTGGCTAAGTACTAAAGGGTGCATGAGCGTGCAGGACTAGTAAGAAGAAGGGCACGTGGGGAGAAGCAAGGAGGAAAAGGTTTTAAGAAGGGTTTAGGAGAAATCAAGGTACCCCACGCGTAAGGAAATACATAGGGTCTAAGGGACTTAGCCATATTCAGCGTTCTGGAGGCACTTGAGGAAAAGCGTGACCCAACTAGGCATGCCGAGTGGAAAACGGTGCAAGTCTGGAGACTTGGTGGTCAAGGAAATAATATTCCATGCATGGAATATTCCTAGGTGTTGGTTGGATATTTTTTCAAACCAAAATATGAGGTTCAACCATAGTACATGGGATTAAATCCCTCCTTAAAGACAGGTGAGGCTGCATGTTTATTATTAATCTAAAACACAGCAGAAATAAAATGTATACAGTATCTACACTAGTCTAACCATTGGGGTTGGGATACAATCCTGAAATCCATATTAACATGAAATTAAGATGTTACAACTTTAGGAATGTAATGGATTAGAAAGGGAACTTATCATAGATGAAACAAAATGGAAAGGGAATGAGAGGAACATATTTTCTTTCAAGAAAACACAAATCAATAAATACTTATACGAGTTTTAGATAATGAGTGTAATATTCTAAAATAATTAAAAATAATCAATAATACTAAACAAAGAATAGCGCAAGATTTTGGACATAAGAACAATCTCTCAAGATAGATTAACCCTACAACACAAAGTTTGTAAAATAACACTTGTTTATATTCTTCAATGATTAAAAAGAAAATACAAATTTTTTCTTCTTCTTCAAAATAGCTCTTAATATTCAAAAAAGTCTCTCTTTGGAATGCACAAGAATCCCTTATTTATAATAGAGAGAGCAGATAGAAAATAGGATAAATCCTAGAAAATAGTCTTTTAAACGAGAGCCCTATTTTGCTTGACTCTCTTGCGGGAGAACAAATCAAAATTTGCTTTCTATGTGACGAAACAAAAATGAAAAAGATGTGACAATTTATTGATAGAAATGTCATGAGACATTATGTTTATTCTACTTCATCATCTTTTTCTTCTTTAAGTGCGGCCTACTTGTCTGGAAATTCTTGGAATTTTTGGATTATGCCCTATATCTCATCTTCATCTGGCACACTAGAATAATCACTTAGAACTTCGTAAGTTTCCTGAGTGTCACTTGCATTACCAGGAAGTTTCTTTAATCTCTTGTTGAGTTTTCTCAGTGATTCCAAAAAAATTTCGATCCTTATGAACTTGTCAATGTTTGATAGCTCGAAGACAGTAGTTGGTTCATGCTAAATTAATTCTTGAATTTTCTTGTAGAGGTCATCAGCAGATAGAATCTCTGATTTTTCACCTAACACTTTGGCAAAGATCATGTATAGCTCCTCTTTTATATCATTAGTGGCATCAACCAAATGACCTCTAGATTCCCTCAACTTGTTGCAAGCTTCACTGAGAATCTTTATCTTGAACCTGATGGCTTTGGCAAGCTATAAATGCTTATCCCCATGTGGAATAACTCCTTCTTCCATTAAGATCCAGGATGGAACCTATTTTAGTGCATTGAGGGCTTCCAAAGTTAATTCAAGTTTCCCGACTTCTTGTGAAAACTCATCATCCATCTTGTCACCATCTTTCTTTATATCCTCTAAGGATTTGTAAACTTCCACCGTGTCATCTATGACCTCTCTTGCTTGCAAGAGTAGCCTCTTTATCCATTCTTCAACAGTTCTACCCTTCTCATTGATCTTTTCAATCATAGGTAGTGATGATAAATTGAACCTAATAAGCATAGGGGTAGAAGATGATGGTGTTGACTATGAAGGCTTTGAAAGCTTGAGTAGTACCTCTATCAAATGTTCCACTTTATCTTTCAGCTCATCCCTGCTTACCTTCATTTCTTTCAACTTTTGACAAAGCACGTTCATGGCATCTTGTACATCTAGTTGTGCTCCTTCAGTTGTCAATTTTCCCAGGTTGACCCTTGTAATCTAATAATCAGTCACTGTTATATCTTCCTTTGTTTTGTCAGCCACGGGAGTGGAAATATCTACAAACTTATGCCCTGAGGCATCCACTGAAACTCTTGAAACTATTTTGGTTTTCTTGGCAGATTTGGCAGGAGAATCCTTGAGTGAACTGAAATTGAAGGTTGGTAGGGGAACTACCACCTTCCTCTTCCTTGGAATCTAGTCAACCAACCATTAAGGTACATTGGAAGAAGTTTCTCCTATTGGAGGTATCATGGTTGTATCTATGGGTGGAGGAATATTTTCTTGCAGAGTCGTGATGACTGCAAGTGTAGTGACTTTGGGAATAGATTTAGGGAATGAAGGTGTAGAAGGAGGAGGAAATTCTATAGCCATCATAGGTCCAGCAGAGAGAGGGGAGAGATCAGAGAAAATTTTGGCCATGGCTGATGAGAGTGGAATTGATATATGTGATGAGGAAGATTGGGAGAGGCGGGGTAAAGACTCTGAAGCTAAAGCTTGAGAAGCAAGAGCAAGGCTTACCTCTTATGAGTAATCAACAAAATGGGAAATAAGAGGTTGACTAACCTCGATTTCTAAAATAATTTCTCCTTGTTCCGGTAGAGGAGGAGGTGAATCCAAGATCTCAACTATTTGTGTTGGAGTATCAGATGATTCGGCCCCTTTCTTATCTCCTTTCTTGAAAAACTTAAACTTTATTTGCCTCTTGGTAGGACTTGTATCCTTTTCCTTTTCTCCCTTGGAGGGTCCCACTTCTAGAGTAGCTATCTTTGAAAATATATTTTCTTTATAACTCATTCCCCAAGAAATGAACCATGCCTTAGTGCAGACAAGGGTTTGAGCAGCTCTCTCAACGAGGAAATCGTTTTCAGTAATGGACCAATCAATGGCTGGGGAATCCAAGTTGATCTTCATATAACTGTTCATACCTAGGTTCCAAGACACTTTTAATGTCTGTGGTGCCTTCAAGGATATCATCCAAATCTAACATCTGAACTTCTTCAAGTGTCATCCTGCTGTTGTCTTTTCTTCAGATGGAAACTTCATCACGAAGATCAACCCAGATATCTTCCAGAGTGGGTACATGTAAGTACAAGGTTCCATAAGACTTAAGGACTCCTCGGATGTTGAATCCTTCTCTCATCTTCATGTGCTTCTTTAATTTATTCTGAAGTTCATGCACTAGGTTCTTGGCGTTAAGCACGGTGGAACATGTATACCTTCTAATGGAATAAGGGAAGGATGCAGTAGCTTTGTGTCTGCTCTGTTGGAATTTGTGAAAATCCAACAATTGTCTGACCAACTCCATGAGGATTAGTTTGTCACCGGGGAACTTGGGTAGATGGAAAGGATTACCATGGAACCATACCTCCCGAAGATAGGTAAACTTCTTGAATTACAAGAAGATGCAACCCCATTTTGACACTTTTATCCATGCTTCATCAAAAACCCTTTTTCTCTTTAGGTCAGGATCCAGTCTGTAAATATTTTCATAGAAGAAGGTGTCATTCACTCTTTTAAATTGGTCTTTATAACCTTTTATTGTTAGCTACAAGAAGTACCGATATATGTGTTCTTTTTCTCGGTTCCCCTTTGCATCCAACCCTGGATAGTTCCTCATGCCTGCTGCCGCAGAAGTGACATAAGACGTCATGTAGAACTTGCCTGTAGACAAGACTATTTTCATTTGAGAGTCTATCTCATTACTTATCAGGCTGCCCCAGTTAATCCCTTGGTCATTTTTCTTTATGATGACCATGAACTGGTACATCTACCCTTGGAATTCTTTTTAATTTGGGAGTCCAAACAACCGGCTCAAAAGGGTGATTATATCGCTGACTTCAAGAATAAAGTCCCTTCTAGGGACTGACTTAGGAAACCTAGAAATAGATGGCTTAGCCTTGATCAAGAACTTTTTTTTCACGTGCTTGATGTAGTCTTCCTAATCTTTGTCCCACGCGTTCTGTGCTGATTTAAGGTCTAAATCAACATATTTCGTAAATTTGGGAAACTTTAGGAGTTATTCAAAATAATCTCCATCTAGCTTCACTATTGACTCCCCTACTTTATTTCTTACTGAGTGGGAGGCTGAGTCATAGTGAGAAGCGCAAGCCAAGATGAATTTAGGGCATTGGACTGATACTGGAAATCCTGCTGCGAGAGTAAGACCCGCTGCCGGCTATTGACTTCATCCATGGATTCTAAGAAGAATCCATAATTATTTTCCAGAAGTCTTCCATATCTATATTTCTGATCTCTGTGTCCCAGATGTCGTAGTTGCAACTTACATAAGAAGGGGACTCCATCTTTTGATACTTATACTTCATCTTCCCTGACTTATCTGACTTATCTTGAGATGGGCCAGGGTTTGACATGAGGAGTCCCTGAGAATGCCTTGATGACTTTTGGAAGAGTATTCAGGTGTGAGAGCTTGCTGAACAACTCCACAGACCCCGCCCACACTATTCAGATTTTAAGACTTACAAAACACTTTGTGAAACCTGACACACTGAAGTGTATGTCAGAAGTTAGGTTGTGTCAAACACCAAGAAAAAATCTAAAAACACTGGTGGAGTTTAGAGGATGTCAGGAACACTACAAAACCTGATACACTACGAAATCTATGTCAAAAGTTAGGGTGTGTCAAACACCAAGAAAAATCTGACACACTGGTGGAATTCAATAGATGTCGGACACTTGACGAAACCAAAAAAAAAAGGCAGAACTCAAAAACTGTCAGACACTTTGAGAAATCTGACACAGAGCGGAACTTGGGGGATGTCAAGAACCTAGAGAAACCCAAAACAAAGGTGGAACTCATATGATGTCAGACACCCCTGTAAAACCTGAAACAAATGCAATCAGATTTCTACGATGTCAGGACATGAAAAAATCCATGCCATGTTGCTAGTTAGGAATTTTTTAACCCTTTTGAAAACTATAGGTTATCATCTATGGGAAAATAAACAAATACCCTAAGGGTGAATTCCAAATAAGAGGTTCTATGGGAATGTAATAAAAACAAAGAAAGTAACCCAAAACCCTAAACCAAGAAGGAAGAGAAAATAAATGGAAACTCCATTATGAACACCTCAAAAATAACCCAAAAAATATAAAAGTAGAAAGAGGAAAGAAATACCTTCAATAAACTCAAAAAATAATCAAAGACGGATCACAAAAATTGATCAAGAAGCTCAATCAGTTTTTGGAGGAGGAAGAAGCATGCACAGAAATCTAACGCAACAAAAACATACAAGGTAACAAATGACGTGGAAAACCACTTATTTATAAAACCCTAACATTTATTACACATAGCTCGACATGTGTGCCAACTACCAAACAACTAAGAATTAATGATTTATCATCATGCTTAGAGCTCCTGAAAACCTGACACAAAGGATTTGGTTTAATTCAGGATTCAGAATTCAGGAAACATGAAGCATGAAGCATGAGATGTTGCGATGCTTCAAAGTTCTGAAACTCTAAGAAAAAGGTGACAATCATGTTTTAGGTTTCAGGAAACACATGACATGAAGCATGCATTGAATAATGCATGTTTTGATGCTCAGGGGTTCTAAAAATCCAACACACTGACAAGACCATCAGGTTTTAGGTTTCAGAGAACATGGAACATATAACATGCAAGTAATATGCTTTCATGCACTGAAAACCTGAAACCTCAAAAAACCTACTTCAAAGGGGAAATTTAAGAGATTTTTTCCAAAAATTTCCTATGGTTATCTCATTTTTTAGCTAAAATCACTAAAATTAGATAACACTAGGAAGACATCATTACATAAAGTGGAGAGCTTGGAGCCAGAGTAAGTATGCACCATTGGAGGACCACATTGACACTTGGCATCTAATATGCTCTTAAAGAAAGGCATGGTGGTGGGTGTTGATCCTATAAGAAGAGATTCTTGGGTAGAAGAAGAGATATATGAAGGCAAAGACATAGAGAGAAAAAGGCATGAAGAGAGACACCAAGACATATAACATGGGAAGAGTGAAGCTCTATAGGGAATACTAGGAAGCCCTAATATTTGGGGTTCTCATTAGAGGACTATAGGAATCTTATCATATCTAAGGGATGGGTCTATAAAATTTTATGTAATAGAGAAAGAATAGCTAGGACCTCTAATATATGGGTTAGATCCCTGTCTTGATACATTTTGTCTGATACAACCCTTTTTTAAATGTAATGTGGTTATTGATACTATGATCAATATAAATATATGGCTCTATTCTGAATATATAGTTCAAGGGTGTAAACACTAGTGTTATTTCCTTATATTTTATGGCAGATCTGAAATTTGTATTGTATGTCATGATGTCTCTCTTGTTGTTAAATGCTTGGGTATAAGGATATGATAGCTCATGTTTTTCTTTTACATAAAACATTCGCTTCTTTGTAACTAATCCTTTAACAATGGCAAGATCTTCTCACAATGCTCACATAAGGGAGGGGGCTTGGTGCTTGCACATGCCTCGGGAGAGTGCCCAGCACCCACTGGCTAATAGGCCGATGCGCATGGGATTAGGAAGTTGTATTATGGGTACATGAAAAATTAAGACATTTTGGTTTCGTTGTTGGGACCCTTCTTTTTGAAGTTGTGAGAATGATGTGTGATGACAGAGTGTTTGACCTTGGATAGTTTTGAAGCATAGTTTTAGAGTGCGGAGGATGATTTTACTCAGAGATTTAGTATTGGACCTGAGTTTAATGCACACATATGGGGAGAATAACGTTTGTATCATGAATTGTATGAGAAACTTATTTTACTACTTTCTAGTAGATTTGGATGGATGGCTTTCAGCATATGCATCCAGAAAAATTTGGTACTATAGATCTCGTGTGTCAACTAAAGATGAATATTAGAGGCTGCAAGATGTTAATTTGACTTGGACACATGTTGTTGATCATTGGTGGAAAAGAGTGTTCACTAGTTATACCATGGAATACATTATTTCTATGTATTCTTGTCCTGATGTTGGTAAGTTTGAGTTCTTAAGGGAACCTAGAGGATCAATTTTGCGTGTTATCCCTTTTGTTATGAAAATCACAATTGTTACCCCTAATTTTTGAAGCATTTCCTATGGTCGGGCTAAGCTTATGTTGAGCATTGGGTAAGGAATATAGGGTGGAGGAAGATGGCAGACATTGTGGCTGAAACAGAGAGAGAGGAGAGACGACGAGCTCAAGTATAGTGAAGTGTCTAAAAGGGAGTTGGCTAGACAACATGATGTTGTGGGAGTGATGGATTTATGGAGATAGATGTTGTGGGAAATGATCGAGGTTTGCATGGAGGACATGGAGCCTAAGCATTCCGTGTTACCCCCATCTCGACAAGCATAGAAGAGAGATCCCTTCAACTTCTGATGAGAATTCATCACTTGGAGAAAGGAGAGTCATCGGCGCGTATCTGAATCCACCTGGTGACCAACCCCTGGTGTTTAGTCTTTCAAGTAAAAAGATAAGTATTGCTAACCCATTTGATATTGGTAGGAGTGACCAATCTACACCTAGGAGATATAATTTCTCATTTGGTACTTCTATGGTTGCACAATCATTTCCCCTGTTTGGAGGAATATTTTTGGAATGATGTTTAGACAAAGTGTGGGTACACAAAGCTTGGGTATCACATCTAGGATTGGCATGTGACACACATCTGGTAGCTATGTAATATCACAATTTTTTGGCATGTAGTTCAGTGGGACATTAGGGACATTAGGTGTGACTACTTCAGGCCCATTACCAGCTACATGAGGTGGATCTGGTGGTATAGGAGCAAGAGGAACGGGACCTGGTGGATATAGTGGATATAGTGGTGGAGGAAACCTCAGAGGGAATCAAGGTTATAGGTCATGTGGACAAGGGCATGAACCACCTTAGCAAGTGTTTTTTTAAATATCTTTGCACCTACCAGATTACAAAGGTGTTGAGGATGTTGTAGATCATGTTCACAAGTGTGAGTTTCTATGGCATGAAAAAGGAATCACTACCCCAGAGCATAAGGTAATTCAATTTACAATAATGTTGCAAGGATGCGTGCATAGTTGGTACCAGAAGTATTACCCCCATCAGACAGTGGTAGATTACACCATGTTGTGGAATGCCTTATTGGTTGAATTTCATATCCATGAGTTTTGAACAGAAGAGCATTAGCGAGCTGAAGGAGATTTAATAAGGTATGGCAAAGAGTGTGTGCTGTAATATGATATGCATTTTAAGACTCTCTTATCAAAACTGTCTTATGATATTCATCCTTCTCATCATGCTCAATGGTTTTTTGGAGGGTTGATAACACCTTTTAGGAGAGCAATTTCACACCACACTTTCACAGACCTATGCGAGGCCTTAGAGGTTTCCCTACATGTTTAGGCTGTTAAAAGCATAAATACCAGTTTTAGCCCTTTTCTTGAAGCTCAGATTGTTGCAATATCAAAACAACTGGAGAAGATATCTATGAACTTGGCCCATGAGACTCATAATGGCCTATGGTGCATGGATTGTGAGGTAGAGGGGCATACAAAGGACAGTTGTCCATCGGAGATCGGTACGTGTCATGACAGTAGAGTATGATATTTTCCACGGAGATCATGATGCAAGTAGGTGTCCACTACTGTAGCATGTGTAATCCATAATAACGTGCCCTATCTATTGCAATATTTTCACCTCCACTACTCACAACACCAAGGATTGTAGATTGATTGACCATATACATGATGTCATTGATATTGGTGTGTGCCAGACCAACATTCACAAACAATTCTAAGGACAGATGGTTGTCACTATGAAGGCCGTGTGCAGATGGAGGAAGCCCATGTGGAATAAGCTTCTGTGGAGGATTCTGAGGTCGAGGCAACCACAGAGGTGGAAGAAGTGAGTTCCCACGTGGAACTTGTTACAACTGTGGGTCTACGGAGCACTATAAGAGAGAATTCCCTAATCTGTTATAATACTATTGGTGTGGGAAAGAATCACAAGTATGAGGAGTGACCTAGAGTTATTTGAACACATGAGCTAGCAGCACAGTAGAAGGATAAAGGTGTCAGGAATGGTAAGCGTGAAAAAGGCTGACTTCACAATTGATGCCAAGGAGTGGCGCGCGAGTCAGAAGTTAGAACCTGTACTAGTGATGACGACATGAGCTGAGGCTACACACACAAGGTAAATTACCAAGGAAGAAAGGTGCATTGTTGTACTAGAGAAGAGGTGGTACAAGCAGAAGTATCTAGACTCTACTCTTCAAAAACAAGTTTATCAAGAGAACATGGATGTAATTCGAAGCTTATAAGGAAAGATATTCAGTGCCTGAAAGGAGAAGTCATGACATTTAGAGCAAAGGAAGAATCATTGAGGCACCACAGAAGGATCTGAGATGAGGTCCAGATAAGTATGCAAAATGTTAAGGTAGGAGAATATCATCCCCTTTGCTAGGGAGAATGGTTACGGGGGAAATGTATTGTGCACCAGTTGGAGAAGGGCACAAGAGCTACAGGTCCTACATACTAACCTTCCTCCCTCACAACATTGATTATAATAAGGATATTACCTTGAATGCAGTAGTCTATGGATGGATCCTAAACAATATTCTGATTAGATACGAGTGCAGAAGTTAATTTTCCTACACTCTGGATGCCTAGAATCAAATGGGAAGGCCCCCATTACAGCCATATTCAAATTTGTTGTATATGGCTAACAAGACAAATGTGAAAATGCCAACATTGGTGATCTTGAGGGATGTTGTTATCACTATCCAAGGGGTGAAATTCACCGAGGGACTTCAAAGTCTTGGCAGCTATCTGAGGCAGATAACTTTCCAGTCATTACTTGGGTGCCCCTAGTGTTATAAGAACAATTTTGACCTACAGTTTCAATAAGGGGTACATAAGTATTTTAAAACAAGGAAGAATGCAGTTCATTATCCCTCTTAACTGATGGGAGTTGAACACCCTATACTGAGCGCTTAGGAGAATAAGTCCTCAATAGAATCTATGTGTGCACACTATCAGGGACCCTGAGGTGATTAATCCTATGGAAGGAGTCTATTCAATTTGAATACTGCTCAATCCTATGATTGATACCACGAGTATAGTATGTGAAAATTGGGTGAACATGGGACTTATGAGTTAATTGGGTGGAAATCTGAGAGGATCCATTAAAAAAGTGACAAGGGTAATGAACCCATGCTTAGGCAAGTTCCTGAGAGGGAAGTAGTTACCAAGCTACACTGAAGGGATGGAAACCCTAATGTTTTCTTACGAGCCATGGAGGCTTAATAGAGAGATTAGGTGAGATTGAACGAAGGATGCATTCTTGTCTATTACTTTGCATGGAACCATGACAGCGTGTTGGTGGATGACAACATGTAATGAAAATCTTCTAGGGTGACTGTGAGGTGATAAGTGCGCATCTTTATGTAAGATTCTTCGGGATAGTAATGCACCAACTAAAATTTTTGTACTATGATGAGAAAGAATCCACCTCAGTTTCATGTTCTAGGAGTGTGTAGAGGATTTGAATGGAATGTGGTCAGATGCTTTACCTCCTTAGCCTTTAGATCGCACAAGTTTTATTCCACACTTACACAGGTTCCTGTGCGCGCATGGCCCCGTTCACCCCCATAATTAATGTCGTCAGATTCAGGGATTACTGGTGGGAGTTAACATTAATGTCTTGATTCTCACTCTATTTGAATATCAAAGTGCTATCCCTAATGGTAAACTGAGGCGTTGCAGGTTGTTAGGTGCCTAAATACCTGGGTGATAGACCTACTCATGGAAGAGGATATCCATTACTAACTTAGACTTAGTCCCAGGTAAACCTGGATTAGCTAAGATGTAGATCAACCCCTGAGGGAGAATTAGATGCCTATTATACAACTCTGAGCGCACATTACATGGACTCAAGAGAAGGGAAAATTTGGTTTATGTGATAGATGAGAATAGGAAGTGGAGAACTTGGCCTGAGTGATTAACCATAGATATGGGTACGCGAGAAGTAATAGATAGTACCTAATGAGAAAGCACACACCTAACCGACGAACGGTTATCAAAACAAAGAAGGTTAACCATTGGATCAAAAACGGAACCTAAGGAGACTATCTATTGAGTTACTATTGGTTAGACTTTAGGAAGGTTTTAATGATCATTGATGTATTACATGAGTTCTAGGATTTATTTTCAATGAGAAGTACCATGAGAGTTACATGCAAGCATCACCAAACTATTTAGGAGAGATGCAGACATCCACAGCTAAAGCAGGGAGCGCACATGATTCAGAAGCGACCTTATTGTAATGACACTCGACATTCTGGGAAGCATCTAGGTCAAGGAAGAGATAAACAAGATGATTGCTTCATGTATCAATTGAAGTTGTTACCAGGAAACAAAATGGATACATGCACCAATAGTTCATTAGCATTAAAAATGATGGGAGGATAAGGATCTATGTTCTACTTACAGAGATATTGAATTGTGGTACCATTGTTATCAGTTGATCCACTTCCTAACTCTCAATGACCCCTACCATCTTGGAAGGAGTAGCCTATAGGCGCAAGATCTATTCTTCCACCCACACCAAGGATTCACCTGGGTATCATCAATGTTAGACATCTGTAAAAGTAGACCTAAGATTCCTAAAGACAACTTTCGCCACCTGAGTGGGGAAGCTATTTCCCACACATATCATGCCTTTTGGACATAAGAACTACGCCTGTTCATTAAGTTTTTCGTGCATAGTGGTCCAAGCATGACACACCGATTTAATCCATAAGTGTCCTTGGCCCGGTCTAAACCGTCATCGGTTATGACTGGACCAATGTATGGATCTTAGTGTTTAATACCATTGTTGATGACAGAACCTAAGTTGATGTCATCCAAGAGATGTCAGCAAGCTACGAACATGATCCCTCAACAGTCCCCAGTACCTTGACAATGTACTCTTTGCATACCAATTTGGATTACATCCTAGTCTGGGGCATGATCATATTTGTAAGGAAGGTTTGTTGAATGAGATACTTACAAGAATTTATCAATTATTAGTGGGACTTTGGGGATTTCTACCAACTATGTTGTTTTAAACAGTGCGCATTGATAGCCATCTAGGGAATATGAGGTACTTACTGGATCTAGTTTATGCTAAGGAAAGTCCCACTGCCATATGTTATTTAGCTGCTTCCACTATGAGAAATTGTTGAAGCTATTAGATGTAGTATCCTCATTGGGGAGAGGCATCTAGCGCATTCAGCGTTTGATCAAGAATTCAGAATAATAAGCTTATCAACCTCCAACCAACCATATGCTGCATAGGTATTCCCTCTTCGGATAAGCCCATTCGACTGTATCATGTTGATGCTTCAAGAACGTAAAGCAATTAGGTGAAATCAGTATAACATAAATCCTGGATGGGAAGCGAATTGTCCTGACCACCCCTTGTGTTGGGTTCATATGTAGAAATTTGACACCTTACAATGTTATGTGCAAGCATGGTATACTCACTACTGAGCACGAAGCATTATCAGTGATCTATATATGAAATATTAGTCAGGTAGCTATCTGTTGGAAACACTCCTTCAAATATGGGAATACATGGACCATTAGTGGCATAGGGTGAAGTAGGTTGTATAAACAAGCTCATTTTATAAGGGCGCATATTACGTCAGTGGGTAGAATATATGATATTCAAGAGTTATTGAATTGAACTGGTTTTCCCTTGATGAGGAAGATTCATAAGAAGGAGTAACTCAAGGCCTAACTATTGAGAAGATAGAGTATGACACTAAGGAGAGGGCACACAAAATATTTTCACGTGTAGGAATAAGGTGCATTTGAAGGTGTGGAAGGATAGGAAAGGAAATGTGCACCATGACAAGCTGATTTTGGGACTTAGCCATTTTCATGGTTACAGGCTATTTTTGGAGATAGCATGCAAAGCACACATCGGGATGGAGACTTACGTGACACAAACTGCTATTTTTAGATGAGCATTTGATGAGTGTCATGCACAAGTTGAAGATAATAATAGGATTACTACTTCCAGTTAACTATAGGAGATCTATTATTAGCACACTTGTATGTGTGCCTATTATTGTAAAGGCGCATGGCTATTTTTAGCATGTGACCTATTTTAGGAAGTGCGTAAGTGGTGAAGGGAAAGTTCCCCACCCTTATAAATATGTATTAACTATGTAGTTAGATATACAAGAGATACTGTGTATGAGCTATTATGGAGTTATGATGCCAGATCTGATGCGCACATAAACTTATGATACTATTTATTGTAAGAAGCTTTTGTATTTACTGTGTTTAATATAATGGAGTGTATTGGGTGGATAAAGGTGTTAAACATGATTGTAACTAGTTCTTGCATGGTTGATTTCATTATGTTTATCATTTAATTCATGATTCTTTAAGATCTAGATCTGGAATATGCTTTGTGGAATGTTTATGCTATTTATGGATCTGAATGCATTATATCTTCATCATGTTAACATCCATGCACAAAAAACTCTAAGGAGGGGCCTGGTACCTTTGCGCACTTTGGGTGAGCACTCAGCTCAGGTTGGGTGATGTGCCAGTGTGCCTAGGTTATTTCATGGTAAATTCTAGGTTGCATCATTGGTTCCATTTCCGGGACCTCTTTTTTCAGTTGTTTTCAAGATGGTTCACGATGAAGACATATCGGTTGACCCTAGCAAGTGTTGAGGAGTGGATAAAATATATAGAAGAAGAGTACGCATGGAGGTTCAGCACTGGATCTGAGTTTGACGCATGCGCGTGGGTGGAACAGAATCTATATGACTGTTTGTATGAGAGCTTCTTTGTTATCTTCCTGGTAGAACTGTATGAGTGGCTGGTTGCTTATGCATCTAAATGGAATTGGAGGTATCACACACTTGTCTGGATGTAAGAAGAATTTCAGGCCCTATATGATGCTGACCTGATTTGGACATGCGTTGTGGATACTTGGTTTCTGTGGTGTTTTGAATAGCTATATTCTAGAGTACTCAATTTCCACTTATTCTTTCCCAGAGGTAGCTGAGTTCCAATTTTTATGTTATCCCAGGGGAACTTACTTGCAAGGCATTCCACTGGACGATCAAGATCTTGATGGTGACCTTGAACTTGGAAGAAAAACCTGATGGCTAGCTAAACCCCACCACGCGCAGGGGCAGGAGTAGGTTTGGTGAAAGATGGCGGACAAAGCTAAGAAAGGCAGAGAGAAGAAAGGTGGATTAAGTACAATGAGGCATGAAAAGAGGGAGATAGAGAAGTAGCGTGACATTGTAGAGTGGATGGCATTGAGGAGAGAGATGGCTCGTGAAGGATTTGGAGCTCATGCAAAAGGCATGGAGCTAGAGCATCAAGAACTCCCCCATTTGGGCAAGCATGACAAGGGAACCTCTCCTTGGCCTCACACAGGAGTGCTGCCAGTAGATATGACATAGGCCATAGGTGTGCATCTGAATCTACCTGGTAACCTATCCCTTGTGCTTAGGGTTTTCTAGTATCTAGTACATCCAATAGTCAGCAAGCTAATTTGGGTAGTAGAGAAGCAGGGGTAAGTCACATAGCAAGTACATCTATGGTAGGGTAGATGTATTCATTATTGTTTGGAGGTACCTTTTTAGGCACATCATCCGCACAAAATTTGAGTGCGTAGAATTTTGGACTCACTTCTATGGGAGTAGTACCACCATGACAGACTGTAGGATTTCAATTCAGTACTACTATTGGGACATAGGGAAGTACATCTTCTGGTCCACTTCCAGCTATAGGTGGAGGATTAGGGGGTATAGGTGGCTCTAGTTCTGGTGGATCTGGTGGTTTCAGAGGTAGAGGTAACACAAGAGGTTCTGGATCAGGTGGCATAGGGTCTGGTTCTGCACCAACCCCTAGAATATTTACATGGAGATGTCTCTCAATCTTACTAGAATATAGGGGCATAGAGGATGTTGCTAAACATGTACACATGTGTGAGATACTGTGGTGCACACAAAAGGGATCACAGCTTCTGAGTGCAAGGTAAGTCAATTTGTAACTACATTATAGGGATGTGCACATAGTTGGTACAAGAAGTTTGACCCAGATCAAACTTGCATAGATTATGCAACATTAAAAGATGCATTCCTTAAAGAGTTCTATATCCCTGAATTTGAGCAGAAGAGTATAAGCGCGCTCAAGGATATTAAGTATGGCACTACTGAGAGTGTTTGGGAGTATGATGCCCATTTCAAAACACTTTTATCTAAGATTTCTTATGATATTCATGCAAGCCAACATGCACAATGGTTTGTTGGAGGACTGATCACACCATTTAAAGGATGTTGTCACATAAGACATACACTGATCCATATGAAGCACTTGAGGAAGCTTTGCACACTGAGGCAGTTAGAAGTATAGATACTGGAGTCAGCCCATTCTTGGAAGCACAGATTGCAGCTATGGAAAAATAGTTGGAGAAGCTATCGGTAAATTTAGCACATGAGACACACACTAGGATTTGGTGTACAGACTATGAAGTGGAAGGGCACACCAAGGATAGTTGTCCTCGCAGGTCAGTGTGTTCATTATTGCTAGACTATGAGATATGTCATCTTAAACCATGATGCCAACCATTTCCCATTATTACAACACGTGATAAGGAAATAATGTATCCTGTTATTGTAAAATTTTCTGGTCCATGACTCACGATACAAAATACTACAGGTTGATTGGTCAGATCCATGATGCTATAGATATTGGTGTGTGATAACAGGAGTATCAGATAACTCTAAGGGTAAAGGTGAGCACCAAGATCAGAATCACAATCAAGTGCACTATGATCGGAATGAGGGGTGCTATGAAGGAGGATGTGGCAGAGGTTGAGGATACCATGGTGGATTTGGAGGTCAAGGTCCGTGGTGGTGGATGAAGTGATTTCCCTTGTGGAACATGCTTTACATGCGGATCACCTAACCACTACAGGCATGAATGTCCTCAGAATATTACATGTTCTTTCTATGGGAAGAATCATAGCTATGAGGAATGCCTAGATCTATATGAGCATCTTAGCAAGCAAGCATAAATAGGAGAAAAAAGGTGCACAGGGATGGTTAGGATACAGTGCGCTGTGGAAAATAAGTGGATGCCAAAGTTGGCACTAAGAACCTAAGGTATTACCTGTGAAGATTACTACATGTATTGAAGTTGCATGCATTAGAGAAGTGTTACAGTAGAAGCCTACCATCACTAAGGAGGATGTTTTACATGCAAGGTATCCAGATCCTGCACACTAGAAGGAGGTTTATCAGGAGACCATGGAGGTACTCAGAAACCTTCAAGGGGAAATACAATGTTTAAAGGAGAAATCATGGAAGATGGAATAGAAGAAGGCAGCAGAGACGGTTCAGTCAGATATTGATGACTTGAAGGAGGTATGTAAAATGTCATGCCAAGAGAATATCATTCCATTACTAGGGATTTGGCTAAAGGGAAACACTCCATGCATGAATATTGAGAATGGACGTCAGATCCTACATGCAAATATTCCCCCTCATAGCTTAGATTACGACAAGGAGATCACTCTAAATGTTGTTGTGGATGGATGGCTCTTGAGTAATATATTGATTGACACAGGCACGGAGGTAAATGTGCTTACTTTAGATGCATGGGTACAGATGGGGAGACCTCCATTGCAGCCATCTTCTAATGTATTTTTATGGTTAATCGAACTAAGGCCACTCCTATTGGAATTTTAAAAGATGCATCCATTACTATACAAGGGGCCAAGTTCACTGGGGATTTTGAGGTTTTAGCACTTGCAGAATTAGATATTTTCCAGCTCTGCTTGGGTGCCCTTGGTGTTACGCAAATAAATGTTGATCTTCGGTTCAACAAAGGGATATATAAATTTTGAGAACAAGGAGGAAAGAGTTATTATTCCTTTAACGGATGGGAAATATGCGCCCTATGTTGAGCCTTTGAGTGAAGAAGATCTGAATAGGATTTATGTACGCACCATTCAGGACCCAGAAGTACTCAAGCCATCTAAGGAAGGAATCCTTCAGTGGGAAGATGCATAGTCTATTAGTGATACCACAAGTATTGCTTGTGATAATTGGGCTCATGGTACTTATGAGATGGTTGGGCGCAAAGTAAGGAGTGCATTTACACGGAAAAGCAAACCTCGTTGCATTAAGAGGATAGGTAACAAGCTTTGTACCTTGGTACAACTGGAGAAGGAGACCCTATGGTATTCCTGTGCGCCATGGAGGAATAGTGGATAGACCAATTTGAAAGAAGAAATATGTTAGCATATACCCTATGTGGGACAAAAATGCACTGGTGGGTGGTTCACAGGGATAATCTTGTAGAATGGAATGAAGTCAGGATTTCTCTAACAACTCAGTTTTCTAGGAGCAATGCACCTACTCAAATCTACACATATCATGGTAATCAACCTGTTCAACACCACATTTCAAAAGTGTGAGAGGCTCTAGATAGAGGGTCAGGAAGATTTATTTCCTTCATTATGGGTGCACAAACTTTATTCCACTTTACAAGGTTACGCATGTGCTTGGTATGTATATGTGGAGCTACATAGAGAGACTAGAAATTGGTAGGATTTGATTGCAGGAATGGTCCAGAACTTTTGACTACTTCTCTACTAAACCTCTAGTAGAAGAGGCATTAAGGGTTATAAAGCATTTAACTATGGGAGACAGTGCAAAGGTGGAAGAACTCATTCAGGATTTATTTGATGAGAATGACTCTAGAAAGCTGCTTTGATGAAGAAGAAGAAATAGATGCCACATGCTACTTAAGCGTGCTTTCTTTGAGAAATAAAAAGGAAAGATGGTCTACATAGTGGATGATGAAGAAGTAGAAAATATGGATATAGATCATTCAACAGGTACGCGTGAGGTATTGGACAGTTCGGATAACAAATGTGTGCCTATCATGAACCTTTGAAGAAAAGAAAGTGAATATTGGTACGGATGTTGAAACTAAGGAGGCAATAATTGGAGATTATTGGTCTGATTCTGAAGTGGCAAAGATAGTTGAGTTACTTCGTGATTTTTAGGAATTATTTCCTAGGGGCTACCATGAATTAAAAGGAGTGCATGAATCATTAGGAGAGATGAAGATTAAGCTTAAGGAAGGTCCACACCCAGTCAGGAAAAGACCTTATAGAATGAACCCTAACCTGTGCATAAAAGTTAAGGAAGAAATTGACAAGATGTTGAAAGCATCATCAAGCCCCTAGAAGAATCAGAGTGGGTTAGCCCCACGGTTATTTGTATAAATAATGATGGTTGGATTAGGATTTGTGTGGATTACAGAGAACTGAATGATGTATGTTTGATTGATTGCTTTCCTACACCTTTCACAGAGGAGATATTAGAAAGCATTACAGTGCGCGAAATCTATTATTTTACAAATGGATTCTCTAGGTATCATCAAGTATGGATTGCACAGGAGGATCAAGAAAAAATAACTTTCACCACTGAATGGGGAAGTTTTTCATATACTATAATGCCCTTTAGTCTAAAAAATGCACCTATTGTATTTTCGAGAATAGGTGTTCAAGCCTTCCAGGATTTTATTCACATTTTCTTACAAGTTTACTTTGATGATTGGATGGTGTATGAAATTGTTAAGGATCATTGTGACAATTTGTGTTTGATGTTTGAAATATGTAGACAATTAAGCATCTCTTTAAACATCAAGAAGTGTGTGTTTGCTACAACCTTTTGTCACTTTGTTAGGGCACATCATCTACAAGGAAGGTTTTTTAGTGGATCTAGCTAAGGTTACAGTTATTATAGGCCTGGAAGAGCCTACTAATCAGAGTGAGGTGTGCGGATTCTTAGGTCACACTAGATATTATAGAAAATTTATCAAAGGATATGCTAAGATTTCCACACCCTTGGAAGAGTTACTAAGTGGAAAAGGGACATTCTATTGGGGATAACCGCAGCAGTGCGCATTTGAGGCATTGAAGGAGAGATTTACTACAATGCCTATTCTATGTTTTCCCTCATGGAACCAACTATTTCATGTACATGTGGACACCTCTGACATGACCATTGGTGTGGTGTTAGCTCAACCTAGAGAAGGAATTATAGATCATCCTATTTGTTTTGCTAGTATAAATTTGACTCCTATAGAGAAAAAATATACAACTACTAAGCGTGAAGCCTTGTCACTGATCTACGCACTGTATGAATTTAGGACAATACCTTCTAGAAACCCCATTTGTATTCTATACCGATCATATGGTATTGAAATAATTGATAAAAAAGCATGTTTTACAAGGGTGCATATGTTGATGGGTTCTCTTATTCCAAGAATTTCATTTCACAGTTGTGGTAAAACTAGGTAAAAGTAATTCTGGCCTAGACCATTTATCAAGAATTTAGTAAGGGGAGGATGAGCATACAATTGAAGATACAATACCAGATGTATAGGTATATATATAGGTTACAATGTGCACATTCAGAATTGGTGGATATTTTTGTCTTTTTACGTACATTTATGGTGTTGGAAGGAATGAAAGCCTTAGTGAAGAAATAACTTGCAATTTGTGTGACACCTTTTATGTTAATCAATGGTGACCTATACAAGTTAGGCTGAGATGAAGTATTGTGTTGGTGTGTACTAGAGAATGAGCACACAAATATCATGGAAGAGGATCATGGTGGTATTGTAGGTGGGAAATATGTAGGTGAGCCACTACACGTAAGATTCTACTCATTGGGTTATGGTGGGAGACCCTCTACAAATATTGTAAAGCATATTGTAAGGCGTGTGATCACTTGCAGCACCTTGGCAAACCTGGGAAAAGAGATGAAATGCCTTTAAGACCTATTACTATTGTAGATCCATTTGAGAAATGGGTTATAGACTTTTTGGGTTCTATTTCACCAGTCACGCGTAGAACTAGATCACACTACATCATCACTTGCACTGATTATCTTATAAGGTGGGAAGAAGTAACACCTACCAAGGATTCTCCAGTAGCTATAGTAGTTAGGTTCTTATGGGAAAATATTCTTACTAGGTATGGATGCTTGCTGAGCTTGAAAAGTGATAGGGGCACACATTTTTTTAATGAGATAATCAGGATAATATTGGGTGAATTTATGATTGTGCACCATAGGACTACACCCTATCATCATCAAGAAAATGGGACTGTTGAGGCCTTCAACAAGATATTGAGCTAGACATTAACAGAAAATTTTGATGTTGGAAGGAAAGATTGGGATGATAAAGTTTTTGTCATGCTTTGGGCATATAGAATAACATGTAAGAGGTTGAACAAGGCCATACCCTTTCAGTTGGTGTGTAGATATCAAATTTGGGTCTTACAACACCGTGTACCCCGTATCTCGTCCCGAAACCTAACCCTACCTCACCACCTAAACCTTACACACTAAATTGTTTATTAATTACCTTATAATTAATAAATCCACATCTCTAACCCTGCCACCTCACTATGACCTAGACCTAACCCTAAACTAACCGAATTAAGACCTATGACTTGGTCCAGACCTACACCCAAGACTCGTCACCCCTCACCCACATCAAAAAAAAAAACCTAATAATGACTTGGACCAAGCCCACAAACTGACCCCTCGAAAGAGAAAAGGAGGGGAAAAGTTGGCTATTTTTACTAAAAATAGACGACTTTGACTCTAACTGACATCAATCCCTACGTGGCCGACGTCAGTTAGGTAACCTGCCATTGGTTCCCTATAAATGACCTCCCCCAACCAAAATGAAAGGATCCAAAATCAATTTTTAAGGGAGAGACAAGTGAGAAGGAGAGAAGAGTTTGTAAAGAGGAGCATTGAGCCCAAAAACTTGGAACTGAGCAACTAGAGCATTGTCACACTCATCCAAACCTTGGGAGAGTCAGAGGATAGCTTCATCAATATCACTTCTGATTACTAGATCATCCCAACTGGGCCTTGCCTTCGCCACTGCATTCTTTTGGGACCTGCATCCCACATCAAAAAACTAGTAAGTAGTCTCTTTTATCACCTTTTATGCTTCTAGACACTAGTTTTGTGAAACTTTTAATTCAAAGGGATTATAAAACTCACTCCTGGATCTACTACCCGGCAACAACCTGCACCTAACCTTCAGTCATCCATCTCTATATTACCCCAAAGACAAATCTCTCACTCTCTGAGTCTTCTCTATCACCCTAATACTCCCCTCAACCATCTACCAAACTTCCAAACCTCATAACCACCTTACACCAACCTCCATTTAAAAAATACCTAAATCACTTCCCCTACCGATATTGGTTATTTTCTATCGGTACAAGTTTTCATAACCATGATCAGTTTATCCAGTGACCGGCATCGGTCACTGTGACTTATACCAAAAACCAAACCTTTCACCTATTCACCTCAAAGCAATCTCATGTCTAGCCTGGTCCTGTCCCTTGTAACTTGATATGAAACATATCAATAACTAGTGACCAGATAAATAACAATGACATTCTATTACTGGTAGTTTTAGTCCTCTATTGCTTTTTAGTAACGAGATGCCTAGATCGTGAGTTCGCAATATCTTCTTTATTATCGTTTGCATTAATTTGTATTAAAATGGAAACTGACCACCTTCGAAAGGAAGTCTAATATTTCCTGGGGCCCCAAGGCAGTTTCCCCTCACTTATTGTCTAACTAAAATCTAGTGGTCTTGCATTCTTATTTTATAGGTAGTCCTTCCTAGAAAAAAAAGGGATCTCTTCACAATCGGTTTGATCTCTCGATGGTATGTGCACACCTTTCCCAACACTCAATAGGTATTCCTCCTAACCCTAACCCCTATTTGTTTCTCAAGAGAATGAAAGGATAAAAGTAACTCTATTCTGGAAACTAAATTCTGTGTGAAAACATTTTGGCACACCCGGTGGGGACCCCTTCTCAGGTTTTCTTTCTTTCTTGCTTTGTTTTCATGTAGGGAGCACACTTGCTGTTTCTCTCTTCTAAATATTCGTAAAATATTTTTTTCCTTTTGGTAAAAGAACTTGTCTTACTTTCGCATCTTTGCATTAGTGAAAGTTATCTTCTTGACCTCTTCTCTTTCTTTCCTTCATCGAATATAATTTTCAATTTGGGTTTAAAACACATGCATCACATTCTTGCTTGTTGTTTTTTCATTCTAGTGAACATAGATTAAAGTAACAGGTCCATACATGTGGGGGTAATATCCATGGTATTGACGAGAAAATTAATCTTACTCTCACTACACAACACATACCAAAATCACATCATAATCTACACAACATCTCAAAACATCCCCCCCCTTTTCGTGGTATTCCTCTTCCCTGATTGAGGTAGCCTTACAAGCCAAAACAAAACTTGGACATCTCCCCCTAGGTCTTTTTTTTTAGGATTGACATCATCTTGCATCTAGGGCATAAGCCCAAAAAGTGATTAAAAACTAATCCTAGGGGTTAGACTCTTGATTTGTTTGTGCATCTTGCTTGTTTTCTATTTTTATTTCATTTTTTGTTTCTTTGTTTATACCCTGTCTCAGTGATCACTTCAGACAGTTTTGGTGGGTATTACTAAGCCTTGTTATCCCCCAAAACCAGTAGCCTCTTACATTCTCTCTTTGCCTTCATAGTGACCGGCACTGGTCCCTCTTCTACCGACATCGGTTATTCTGACCAATGCCGGCTACTGTTTGACTGACATCGGTTACCAGACTGATATCGGTAACTGTGTTTTCACAGTTCTTGACAAAACCAATAACCTACCAATTCCAAACATTTTTTGTTGCTATTTCTATTCCTAATTGACTAAATTCCCTGCTATAATCCTCTTGTCCATGGTTTTTTTATCACCCAGAAAAACAAGCCACAGCCATGGTTTCACATGCTTGTTCTATGTTCCTTTGCCTGAGTCCACCCCCTTCGTATCCTATGGGGAATCCTATGAACACCAATGCTTTTTCCCAAGGTCTCTGTCAAAGAATCCGAGATTTTTGCTAAATTTTTGGATGCTAATCTTGGTGTTTGTACAATATTATTTTGTCTCATACCCCTAACCGTACACCTGATGGTCAGCTCCTTTTGGGTATGCTTATTAGTATAGCTCGCTCACTTAGCTCCTTCCCCACCTAATAATTCCGCCTCACTGTCTTCATCCTTAGCCCCCATCTCCCAGCTCAGCGCCTTCGGTGGTTCATACTGCACCAATTTTTCCTTCCTTTGGTTAATCTGGGGCCCCACATATCACTACCATCCACTGCCCCTACCTCATCCCTCTCATAGATTTCCTCTTTCATAACTTGTTCTCTACCACCTATCCACACGAGCTTTCCCTCTCAAGCTCCGCCCACCTTTTCATTTCCGCAAACGCATCCGGTGGCCTCAACATCTTATATAGGAAACCCTTATTTGGCTGCCCTAACACATTCATCATCGATACCTTATCAACATTTAGCCCCACCATTGTCTAGTAGCAGCTCTTGGTCCAATCCTCCTCTGTTTATGATGACAACACCATCATCTAACCCAACCAATGATTTAATCAAACAAATGATGGACAAGATGTAAAATATCGAGGCTTCTGTTTCAGGAAGCCGTAACACCCTAACATATGAGCAAGTTTGTCGAGAGCCTATTCATCCTTCTATCCCCCTTCATACATATCCTCCTCAATGGGAATTACTGAAATTTACTCGCTTTAATAGTAAGGAGGACCCTCAACAACACTTGCGATCATTTAGACATGCCTGCTATCTGATTGCTCATGATGATGCCTTACTACTCCGTACCTTCCCCATGTCCTTATCAGGACCTGCCTTGCAGTGGTACAGTGCTTTAGCCCAGCACTCAATATTCTCCTTTAATCAGTTAGCCCAATCTTTCTTGGATCATTTCTCCATCAATATTTCCAAGAAAGTATCCATTACCGATCTCTATGCCATCCAACAATTTGAAGACGAATCTATCACAGATTTTGTTGGACGATGGCGGGGGCCTCATCAACCAACTTACTTATGCCTTACCTCAGGCTGAGCTCATCAAAAATCTTTACATGGGCCTATGTTAAACACATTTCTCCCACCCTCCAAATTCAAACTTTCCACACCTTTTATGAGGCCTTTACTATGGCTCGAAAACTAGAGATTCGGGCCTTAGAGGAGGAGAAATTGAAGTTACGCAACAAAAAATCAAATTTCCGAACCCAGGACTCCACTAACAAACCCAACACCACTAAATCTCACGCATTGGATGCTTCAAAATCAAAAGGATATATACACGCGGTAATGGTCAAATCTCAAGCACCATCTTATACCCAGCCGAAATCCACCTATAAGTATAAAGCCGAGCCCATCAAGTACACTCCCTTGGGAGAAACTTATGATGTGATCTTAGACAAATTGCTTAAAGTAGGAGCTATCACCTTGCCTCTTGTTAAACCTCACTCCGGGTTTGATTCCACCCATGCTATACCTTCTTGGTATAAAGAAAATGACTTCTGTAACTTCCATCGCGTGAAGGGACATAGCCACGAAAAACTACAAGATGTTGAAAAACATAGTGCAGGAAATGGTTGATGTAGGGGATATAACCCTCGATAATCCTAATGCCCATGCTAATCGAAATTCAAAAATCTTCAACAAACCATTTCCAAACCATTCATCTAATAGTAACACAAACCAAGAAACCTTAGCTGAGGAGAAGAGTGTGCATGAGATCCATGTGGTTTTCAACTCCCAACCAAGGGCTTCCATCGAAGAAATTCTAAATGGAGCCTCTTCACTGACACAGGAGTCCTTGCCCCCTTCTCCTTCATCAAGACAAGAGGACAACCCTGCTATTCCTTTACCCATAAAGGAATCAATCACCCAGAGTTCTCTTCTCACAGAAGAGCCTTCTTACACCACATCCATGCAAGACTGTGAATGGTTGTTATCCAACTTATCTATTTCCCAAACATCTCCTTCTACCACTCTTGCTATAAAAGAAGAAGGATCATCACTTTTTCTGTCATCCATAGAAGAGAAACCCCTTGAGCCTACATCACCAAATTCCTTAACCATGACAAATCCTCTACAACATGCCCTCCTCCCTATCAGTTCTTCATCGCCTAAATCTTTCCAACGACCGGTTGACCTCTTAACACCCATTGATAAAGCACCTCATTCACCCCCTATATCACACCCCCAGTGGACTGGAATCATAGCCCACTTCTCTTCCATACCAAAATTCCCGTCTGTACATGAAGATTGTCACCCCCCAGAAGATAGATGACTCTTATGGGAACGTTTTAATACACCATGCTCTACTCAAATGCAGATGACTAATCCAGACGCCTCTACTATATACCCAAAGTTTTTACAAAAGCTCAAAATGCCTATGTCCTCACATCCACCCCCCTCATCTCTGCCAAATACCTCATCCACCTCTATCAACCTAGGCAAAACCTTACCCTACGCTTGGGACTTCACCAATACCCAACCTGACGCACCCACCTAAACGGTTAGACTTATCCAAAAATAAAGCCATTAATCCACCTAGGAGATAGACCCAATCTCCTTGAGTCCAATCTATGCCTCCGCCACAACTAAAACCCTCGGCCCCGATCACACCACTACAGCAGGCACGACTTCAACCCTTGCCGTCACACCTACCTTCTATATTGGGGCCTCACCCCTCCACTTTGCCTCAATACACCATGCCTCCCACGTCTTCTTTAACATGAATAGCACCTTTTGTACCCATATAGAAATCCACAGGCATCTCAACACTGTCGCCCCAAGTATCTTGCCTACCTACCAACCCTAAGAAAAATTGATCATCGAAGGAATTGTTTATTTCCGCTCCTCTTTCCCCATGGTTGTTTCCTGCCACCACGTCATCTGTGGCCTCATCATCTAACCAGCTAAACATAACTTCTACATAGAAGAAGCCATGCCTAGTTAAACCCAATCATCAAAATCCCTTACCTAAACCACCACCCGTACAAACCACTCATACCCAACCATTACCAAAACAATCAATGATCTCACCCACTCAATCAATAGCCTAATCTGTATTTGACCCGCTCAAAGGATCTTACGCCAAGATCCTTGATATGCTGGTAGGGGATGTGACCATTTCCCTACCCCCACTCAAACCCTATGATCCATCTAAACCTCGACCTATAGGTTATGATGAATCTAAAATATGTGCCTACCACCGCACACCAGGACACAATGTAGAAGGATGCAAAGCTTTGAAAGCCATCCTTCGCCAGTTGCCTATCTCGGATAGAAAATCTTAGAAGGGAAACTTACAAAAATCTCCTATACCACCTATCCCCGCCTCACAAAAATCTATCATCATTGCAACCCCACCTCTCGAGAATAATGACTTATCCCTGTCATCTTCCTCATCTCGCATTCATGAGATCAACATGATTAGCATTGCTACTCGAGGTCAGAAAAATAATGGAAAAGCTAAAGAGAGGACACCTGCGGCCTCTCTTTCTCCTTCCGCCATCCCGATTGCACCACCACCTAAAGTGATTATTCGTGGACCTGCCTATCCAATCTCTGATGGATTTTCCCATCACACTATGATCAAAGAAATCCACTAATCTCCTGTAAAACTGACACACTATGATCTCATTCAAACATCTGAATTGCATCGACAAGCTCTAATTAAGATCCTTCAAGGGATAGAGGTCCTACCTAATGAAACCTTTCCCATCACCTCCATCTTAACACCCAACCACATCACTTCTATCACCAAAAAACCTACCTCCACAACCACTTTTGTCCTTGTATGGCAAGCTACTTCTGTCAGTTTTTCTGAAGAAGAAATTGTTGTCTTTGGTGTAGAAGATCCTGACCCCACTCTTTTCATCTTGGCTTATGTCCAGGACATCCGGGTACATCGTCTCTTCCAAAGCCTTCCAATAGATGAATATCCCTCCTAGCTGCATGTGTGCCAACCCCACCATGTTGCGTTCATTCAACGATTCTATTAATTCTACCCTAGGCACCATGATCCTTAACATTCGTGTAGGGCCACGTACCTTACCCGAACTCTTCTATGTCCTTGAGGGAGAATTTCAATACAACATGTTGTTAGGCTGCCCTTGGATCCGGGCTATGGGATGTGTTCCCTCCACCTTACATAGATGCATCAAATTCGAGTATGAAGGGAAGTCATACACCATCACAGCTGACGCTTCGCCCTTCAAAACCTATAATATGTTATACCGCCCTAATTATGTGCTTGTACCCATTAAGACACCTATTGATCCAACCAAACCATCTACTTCAACCACGCCTCAACCATCCACCTTAGCCACACCCACACCTTCTACCAATGAAACCACTAACATAAATACTTCTTCCTTTCCCGCGGACAACATCCCAACCTCAGATCCCTTGGTAGGTGTTTTTCAATGCCTTATGTTGGATGAGTACCGCATATACAATGTTAGCACCTTCCATACCCCACAAGAATATGGAGAGTTACAGGTGCATCCTACCTACGACCGTCATGTGGGGGAGGTGATCTCCTACGGACCACATAATTTCTGTACCAACCTAACGTATGGGGATGTCGACACATCCTCTGTCACCCCCGAACCTCCCCTTGGTGTGATTCCGTTCCAATCAAATTTTCAATATCTAACCAACCGTCGTTTCACCCTCACCTTCCTGACACATTGTGCTTGGAAGGGTTTTGGTTTCGGTCTTTATGAGCAAGGACGACATATAGTTATTCCCATGACTACACGCAAACACAAAGATCGTAGTGGTCTTGGATTTTCTGAACCACCTACACTGAAGAAACCTCGTGTCAATTATATCCAGGATGATGAAGAAGTCACCCCTTCTGAACCATCATCGCCCATTTTACCATCTTCACCCATGGAGTCGATAGACCAGAGTCTATCCCTCCTAAAAAAAAAATTTGTGAATGCTATCTTCCTAGGTCCTCTCACTTATCAACATGATGGTGAAGACCCATCTTCTCTCCCCCTTCTATATCCAGACATGATCAAATAAGACTTGCCTTCGATTAATGTTGTGGAGTGCCAGGATGATGAATCCATCCTCACCTACCTTGGTGCGGATGACTCTTATATTCAACGCACCTTACCATTTAAATCCCAAACCATGTTGAATGAGTCGACTATAGAAATCAATATCCACACAAAAGACGATCCTCACATTCTAAAGATCAGACAATCTCTCGACGCATCAGAATAAGCCACCTTCACTACCTTTCTCCATGCCCACAATCAAGCTTTCGCTTGGTCCTACACCGACATGCCAGGAATCGATCCTGACATTGTTGTCCATAACATCACTCTGAAACTAGACTCCAAACCAGTTAAACAGAAGTTGAGAAAAATGCATCCATGCATTGCCCTCTTAGTTAAAGAAGAGCTTCAACGACTCCTTTCTGTTTCTTTCATCTTACCTATTGACTTTCTGCAATGGATTTTTAATGTTGTACCTGTCACTAAAGCGACGGGAGGACTTTGGATATGTATGGATTTCCGGGATCTTAACCTCGCTTGCCCAAAGGATGACTTCCCCCTACCTAGTCTTGATCAACTTGTCGATCTCACTGCAGGCCATGAGATGCTTTCTCTCATGGATGGTTTCTCGGGATATAATCAAATTTTAGTAGCCTCAGCCGATCAACATAAAACCACCTTCATTACCCCTTGGGTAACCTTCTGCTATCATGTCATGCCATTTGGCCTTAAGAATGCTGGTGTGACCTATCAGCGGGCTATGACTTACATTTTTCATGACATTATGCACACTATCCTTGAGGATTATGTCGATGATCTTCTTGGAAAATCCAAACATCCTAGTGAACATCTCGATGTTTTAACCATTATTTTCAATCACCTGTTACAATACTATGTTCATCTTCAACCAAATAAATGTGTCTTTGGCATCCTTTTAGGAAAAATCCTTGGCTTTATCATCTCTTTGCGTGGCATTGAGGTTGACCCAGCTAAATTCAAGGCTATCTTAGAAATGCCCCCACCCACTAACCTAAAGCAATTGCGTAGTTTACAGGGAAAACTCCAATCTATATGGCGTTTCATCTCACAACTCTCAGATCGATGTCAACCTTTCCATCATCTCCTTAAAAAGGACATTGTCTTTCAATGGAGCGAGGAGTGCCACCGAGCCTTTGAGGCTCTTAAAACTTATCTCTTGTAGCCACCTGTGCTTATCCCACCTCAGGATGATTTCCCTTTCTACCTTTACCTTTCTGCCACTGACCATGTTGTAGGAGCCATGCTCACCCATCATGACTCCGAGCATCAAGAACAAGTAGTTTATTACATAATCCGTACTCTTGTGGATTACGAAACTAGGTATACACACGTCAAAAAGTTGTGCCTAACCCTATCATTCGTAGCCACCAAACTCCGACATTACCTCCTGAATCACAATTTTTTTTCATCACCAACACTAACCCCATACATTATATGTACGCCAAACCTCATCTAAACCAATGCATTTCCCGATTGCTTATGCTCCTCGCCGACCTCCACCTTGAGTTCGTACACTAGAAATCAGTCAAAGGACAAACTATCACAGACCAACTCATGGAAGCCCCTTTACCTGGGGAACAATTTACCATTTTTACTTTCCCTGATGAACTCATCGCAACTCTTTCGCTCAGTGATATGTCTTATCTGATGACTCTCTTCTTTGATGGATCTAAATGCCAGCACGACAGAGGGGCAGGTGTTGTTCTCATTCCTTTTGAAGGTGAACCTATGCCTCTTTTATTCAGGCTCAATTTCCCCTACACTAACAATACAGCGGAATATGAGGCCCTTAGGTGTGAAGTCTATTAACATTTTTGGTGACTCTCAATTGGTATTAAATCAAGTTACTGGCATCTACCAATGTAAAAATGAGGAACTTCAAAAGTACAAATTTTACCTAGATTCACTTTTGACCTTATTTACCCATTATACTATCCAAACCGTTCCACGCTCAACTAATAAATTTGTGGATACTATGGCTTGCTTGGCCTCACAAATTCCTGCATCACCAACTAACTCTGACATATTTTTCTTGGTCCAACAACTCTTTTCCCCATCTTACTTAGTCCCGGATGTTTGTATGGTAAATAATGCATTTGCTGACTCGCAGGATACCTGGTATCACCAATTTCGCGACTACCTTACAACCTCTGTTCTCCCACCTGACCTTAGTAGTAATGGCAAACACACTTTTCTTAAAGGTGTTTCTCATTATTTCATCATGGGGGGATTCCTCTATAAACTTGTCTTCGATGGTATCCTCCTTTGATGTCTAACCAGCACTGAAGTCACTCATACCATCTAACAAGTCCATAACGGAATTTGTGGTGGGAACTTTAGTGGCTTTTCCATGGCCAAGCGAATCCTTCACCTAGGATATTATTGGCCTACTCTTAATAAATACTATTACGAATATGTTAAACGTTGTGTTATGTGTCAACATCATGCTAACCTTCAACATACTCCCAGCCATCTGCTACAGGTCGCACAAGATCTTTGGCCTTTCTCTCAATGGCGTTTGGACCTTATTGGTGAGATTCATCCACCTTCTTCGCAACGTCACCATTGGATCATCATGGAAACCGAATATTACACTAAATGGGTGGAGGCCATTCCACTCGTTTCAACCAAAAAGGAGAAAATTGTTGAATTCATCAATCATCACATTATTTTCCGTTTCAGTGTTCCTCATCGCTTGATAACTGATAATGGAAAATCTTTCAAAAATAAGCTGTTACGAGCCCTTTGAGACAACTTTGGTATAAAACTTAGCTTCTCGTCACCCTACTATCCATAAGCAAATGGTCAAGCCGAATCTTCTAACAAAACCTTAACCAAAATTCTCATGAAAGTCGTTAATGATTCTGGTCAAAATTGGCATGATCACATCCCCTTTACCCTTTGGGCTTATCGTACCAGCATTTGTACTTCCACTAATGCCACACCATTCTCTCTGGTGTATGGTACCGAGGTTGTCTTGCCTCTCGAAATACAAATCCCTTCCCTCATAATATCTCTCTAGGATATTCTCACCAATGATGACTTCCTCCAAGAGCGGTTAGCCTAATTGGATCTTCTTGACGAGTGTCGTCTTATCGCTCTTCACCACCTTCAAATTTATCAAAAGCACATCAAGAATGCTTATGATAAGAGAATTCATGAGCGTACCTCTAAAATTGGTGATCTTTTCCTCAAAGAGAATCAACATGTAGCCAAACTAGAAAAGAGCAAACGTGGAAAATTTTCTCCTAATTGGATTGGGCCTTACATTATCACTCACACTTATGGATCTGGTACTTATCATTTAGCTTTGCTTAATGGTAAACCTGAGCCTGAACCCCTTAATGCCTTGCATCTCCGACCATTCTACTGTTGAATTTAGTGTTACATCACTCCTTATCCACCTTGCACTCATCCCTTGAGCTCATTTACCACCTCATACACCTTTTTTTCATGCATCTCAAAGTAAAATCAAACCCACATGGTTTGATCATCACCTCCTCTTAAAGAGGCCTTCTCCTTTTTAGTCTGGTCCATGACTTAAAAGTATCAAAATAAAAAGTTTTCAATTATACAATTCTAGGATATTCTTGAGTCAAACTTCCTGCAAAACTAGATGCTTCATGCCAAATAGACATCTAGACCTCCAAGCTATAAACTAGACTGCTCCCTCGAAGGACAGCTATGTGCAACACCGCGTCTACTACTATAACTAGGTTGCTCCCTCGAAGAATAGCTATGTGCAATGCCGCATCTGCTACTATAAGTAGACTACTCCCTCAAAGGACAGCTATACAAATTCAGCCTCTATCAGAAGCTTCTCACATTGATCAGCTTTGTGAAGACCTCAAGAACAACAAAATGCATATCCCATATAGACTTCCCGCATCGATCAATCTATATCTAGAAAAATCAAAGCAATATTCCAAAGTAATTTTGAGTCATGGACTTGTCTATTTTGGTTTGGTTCTCTTCCATCAGAATAATCACCTAATAACAAGTTCTCTGCGCCCCAGCTATACCATCCACCTCTCCTCACCATTCTTCACAATAACAAAACTCAAGGGACGTGCGTATATCTAATATATTGTGATTATACAACTCTTTTCACCTATCAACTTCTCGCCTATGCAAGGTACTGTCATCACCAATCTGGCACTATGATAATTCTTCACCAGGAAGTCCTCGTGCTATGATTATTTACTAATGCATAGTCTTTAGTTTGGTGGATGTAATCTGGAAACAAAACAACAACATAACACAAGAATACCATTGACTATGATAAGACAGAATGACGACAAATCTGAAATATCAAAATAAATTATAATATTAACATGAATCTATTACAATCTCACCCATGAGGTACTTCAAGTGTTATTGACTTCACTTGTCTTTCACCAAGACTATAGAAGAAACTTTACAATTACACCTCTTAATGGCTTCTTCAACACACCTTTAAACTGATGGCTTCCTTCGCACACTTTTTACAATATTTCTCACTACTTCCTTCTATGCTAAATGAGGGGGGTGGCCTCTCTATTTATAGAACTTCCAGGCTTATCCATCTTATCTCTAAGATAGGATAAGAAATCCACTCTGACGAATCATATTCCATACCTTAACTCTTATTTGTACATGTAAGCTTATCTGTTAAGATAAGATAAACCTTACCATTTTACATGGGTTCCACATTTTTAGACTTTTTATAAATAAAATACACAAAATATTTATGACCTCACTCCTTGTCTTTATTACCAATATAATATTTCTAATTCCTAATCATGTAGACCCTACTTTTCTAATTACCCAAACTTTGACATTTTAACATTACCGGACCACTTATGACAAATATTTACTTTTTACAACATTCCTATTATACTTTAACTGTTACCGTACTCCACATTATTAGCGGCACCATACTGACGGCACTGTTATCTTCTATAAGACGCTACTACTAATTATACTTAACAACATCCTATTCCTAATACATACATTAATGAAATAGAAATTACGGAGGAAAATTTTAGTGTCGACATCTTCCCCCTTCCTAGCTTCTACTCCGTCCTCGGAGTAGACTATTCTGGTGCTTGGAAAATCTTCAACTTGTCGTGGTTGACCCCATTTCGTAATGGGAGTGCCATCTAATTCCTCCAGTCGGTACGTACCATTTTCATGCACAGCTGCTATTTTGTAAGGCCCCATCCATTTTGGAAGAAATTTTCTCTGTCTTCTTTTTTTGTATCTGGAATCATATACTAGAACCAAGTCATTCACATGAACTGGAGAACATCAGATCTTTTGATCAAAGTATTCCTTCTGCTTCATTTTCTTCTTATGGCTTGTATCCTTTGCTATTTCTCTCATTTCCTCCAGCAAATGAAGATGTACCAACCTTTCTTTTACTGAATCACTTTCATCCATCCTTTCATTTTTCATAACTCTCACAGTGGGAATATCAAACTCAATAGGAAGAACTGGATCAATGCCATAGGCCAACTGAAATGGGGACTATCATGTTGTTGACTTTGATGTTGCCCTATATGCCCACAATGCTGCATGAATCCTTTTATCCGATTTATGTACCTGCAAGGCTGCATCTTTTGCTAGAATTTGACACAACACAAAATTTGTT
The DNA here is from genome assembly GCA_019776745.2 of Taxus chinensis. Taxonomy (NCBI): domain Eukaryota; kingdom Viridiplantae; phylum Streptophyta; class Pinopsida; order Cupressales; family Taxaceae; genus Taxus; species Taxus chinensis. The sequence goes on from CM034149.1 coordinate 815,542,552, forward strand.
CGTTCCACCTGTCCATTTGTGCTTGGCTTGTATGTTGTTGCCTTCCTATGCTTAATAGAAAACTTATTGACTAGGGCTTCTACCACCCTCATTAATGAAGTGGATTCCTTGATCTGTTACAATTTCTAATGGGAAACCAAATCTGGTGACAATGCATTCATACATGAACCTTGCCACTTCATCCATGGAAGCTTTTTTCAATGGCCTAGCTTCAACCCACTTGGTTAAATAATCTGTGGCAACTACAATATACTTATTTTGGTGTGATGTAGTTAGAAGTGGACCTACAATGTCTATTCCCCACTTTTCAAAGGGGACCAAGGGGAAGAATAGGACATAATGGAGCTGATGAAGTCTTACGGTTACCATGTGTTTGACAAATATCACATGTCTTACAATAATTATAACAATCTTTAAAAAGATTGGGCCAGTGATAACCTGCATCCAAGATCCTTCTTGCTGTAAGTTTTCCAGAGAAGTTCCCTCAACATGTACCATTGTCGAATTCTTCTAGCAGTTCCTTCCCTTGATCACGTCCAACTGCCCTCTTGTACTGTCCATCAGGTCCTATTCGAAATAATACTCCATGCAGAATAGAATATGGATGACTGGCTTGAGTAATCTTTCTCTTAGTCTTTGCATTGGCACCATCAGGAAACTTGAATTCATTCAGATAATTCCAAATATCTATGTATTCACTAGGGATTGTGTCAAGGGAGAACAATGCTACATCGGGGAAATCATCATCATCACAAGATGATCCTAAACCATCATAGGCTCGAGAGAGTGCATCTGCATTAACATGCTTCTTTCCTGGCCTATCTATAATGTCAAATTCAAATTCTTGTAGCAAAATTATCCATCTTGCTATCCTCCTGATGGGTTAGGCTTATTTACAATATATTTTAGAGCCTGATGATCTATTACAACTATAAATTTTTACCCTAGCAAGTAATTTCTAAACTTCTTTACAGCAAAAATAATAGCCAGAGCCTCTTTTTCAATTACAGTATAATTTACCTCAGCACTGCTCATTTGTCTACTCCTAAAGTAAATTGGATATTCATTCCCATTTTCATCCTTTTGGCTCAAAGTACTTCCTAGTGCTGCATCTGAAGCATCAGTGTACACAATGAATGGCTTGCTCTAATCTAGATTCTTCAAAACATGTGAAGACACCAGGGCTTCCTTCAGTTGTCCAAAAGCTTCATGTGCCTTATTTCCTGGTTCATAAGTAATATCCTTCTTCAAGAACTGGGTTAGTGGTTGTGCAATCTTTGAGAAATTCTTGATGAACCTTCTATAGTAACCCACATGGCCTAAAAATGATCTCAACTTACTTCTATTCATAGGAAATGGTAAATCTTTGATTTTTGAAACTTTATCAGGATCAGTACTAATACCATCTTTGGATACAACATGCCCTAACAAAATGCCTTTAGAACATCCAAAGACACACTTTGTAGGGTTTAGTGAGGCTTGTGCTTCATCTAACCTTTGAAATGTTGTCTCCATCTGGTGCAGGTGGTCTAACTTACTCCCATAGATGCAAAAATCATCCAAAAATACTCTGATGAAGGTCCCAATGTAGGGTTCGAACACCATATTCATCAAACGCTGGAATGTTGCTGGAGCATTACACAACCCAAAAGGCATAACTCTATAAGCAAACGTTCCCCAAGGAGTGGTGAACGTGGTCTTCATCTGATCTTTCTCTGCTATACGAACTTGGTTGTAGCCACTATATCCATCAGCAAAACTATAGCACTCCTGGCTAGCCACTTCGTCCAAGATCTGATCTGAAAATGGAAGAGGGTAATGATTCTTCTTTGTTGTCTTACTGAGCTTCCTGTAATCAACACAAATGCATAGCTTCCCATTCTTTTTTATTGAGATCACAATGGGAGAAACCCATTCTGAATTCTCCACAACAAATATGAATCTTGCATCAAGCAACTTATCTATTTCTTCTTTTACAGTCTTGGAAAAATTAGGATTCATTCTATATGGCATTTGCTTTATGGGCTTAGCACCATCTACCAGCTTAATAAAATGTTCTACCCAACTTACTTAACGGAGTTCCTTGTAATCAAAAGTGAATAGGTGTATGTACCTTTGAAAGAGCTGGAGGTAGGATTCCTTCTCACTCTCCATCACATCATCACCAATCTTTATTTGTTGGAGACGATCATCAAATTCTTCTTCAGATAATTTTATGGGGTCATGAGTTGGTGTGACTAGAAGGATATCCATGACTGAAACATCCACCTCGCTTTCTTCATCTTCAATGTCCACTTCACTGGTACTAGAGTAATCAGAGGATGTCCAATCATTAGTTTCATCACTTGAATCCACAGGTTCTGCCTTATGATGTCGAGGGATCACATTTATCTTCACCCTCTCTCTACCACATTCAAGTGTCATGAAACCTTCATTCCAGTAGTTTCTTGCATGAACTCTCCTTAGCCATGGTCTTCCCAGCAACATTGGGTACGCAACAGTACCATTTTTCATCACCTGAAAGTCTACCACACATACAACACCCATAACAGATATTGCCACATTTGAAACTACACCTTCTGGTTTAGTTTTTCCTTTATTTAATGACCTTAACATAAGTGTTGAAGGGCGATCAATTTTTAAACCCAACATATTCATTACAGACTCAGTCATTACATTAACTGCAGCACCTTCATCAACTAAGACATCATGAATTGAAATACCATTACATAATACATTAGCTTGTGGAGCATAGGGATCTGCCTCTACCTCCAAAATAGGGACCTCAACCTCCTTCCTTCTTCGAGCATCGAGTCCACCTCGCAACTCCCGCTTCTTCTCAGAAGACATAGCCAAGAGTTGACCATATGTAATATTTGCAGGCCTTTTGGATAGATCTTCTAAAGATGGAGTATGGTCCTTGCCCCTGTGAAATCAGAAAATCCTGCACACCCAAATTTCTTCTCCTATGTTTCTTACTAGTTTCTTCTTTCATCTTCTTAGGATCATTTCCATCTTGATTATCTTTTTCTTTCTTTCTTTTTGTTACAAACACATCTACTTCATTATTTCTGCTCTTATCTACTACATCAAAAGAATTCACAGGTGCTTTTCCTTTATCATTATCTCCTTTACCAGATGTAGAAGCTCTATCTGGACAATTATACTCATAATGACCCTTTTTATAACAACCATAACAAACAACTTCAGAAATATTTCTTTTTGGACCTCTATCTCCTCCCTGAGAACTAAATTCCTTTCCTTGAAGAAGATTAATAGTTAACTGACCCATCTTTTTGAGTAGATCTTCATACTCAGTAGATGTACTAGGAGAAATATTTGTGCTCACCAGGAGTGGTTGTGGATTCTGGACCAAAGGTGTTGGTGTAGGCTCTACTTTAGCAACAATTTCTTTGGGCTCCTCTTCCATGCTTTCTTCTTGTCTTCTTGCAATCTCCTTTTCTTGTTCAATGGTAGCTGGGTGGTCATACTTCACTCGTTATCTGATCTCTGGCTTCATCCCAATAGTGAAGTGCTTACAAAGGAGATTATCCACGCCATTCATCAACCCATCCGCTAGTCCTTCCTTCCGAATCTGGGCATCAAGCTTCCTCCTTAGCTCTAGAACACGAGCATGATAATCCCTTATCTTCTCCTTCACTCCTTGGGATAGCTTTGTGATCTTGATCATGAGATCTGCATATTTCTTTTGTTCACCAAATTCTTCAAGAAAACTTTCAGTTAACAAATCCCATGAATTTTTCACATTATCACCTAGTGTTTCAAACCACCTAAGTGCTGAACCATCCAAAAAGGTAGGAAAAAATTCAGTCCATTGTTCCCTTCTTATAAGGCCATTACAAATACAAGATCGCTTAAACTCTTGAATGAAAGAAGAAGCATCTTCATTAGATTGAGCTGAAAAAACAGGAATCTTTCCCATTTTCAAAAGTAACCACCGTGAAATACCAACTCACAAATATAATCAACAAGACTTATGTGTACAAATAATTGGAATCACTATACAAGAAAGTGACTTTACACCTTTCTACAGTAAAATAGAAATGACCATGGTAAACTATGGTAAAACTTTACTTACTGCGGTAAAAACTGACTTTACTGTGGTAAATACTATTCACGGTAAAAAGTGAAGTTACTGCGGTAAATACTATTCATGGTAAAAAGTGAAGTTACTGCAGTAAATACTATTCACTGTAAAAAGTGACTTTACTGCGGTAAATACTATTCCAGCAAAAATGACTTTACCATGGTAACTACTATTCATGGAAAAAATGACTTTACCATGGTAATTACTATGCACAATAAAAACAAGGTTACCCTCTAATTGATTTTTGACTAAGTGGGAATATCTCTTCAGAAAATCCACCAACGAGGAATGGTCCTGGAAACGGAACCAAAATGTCATCACCAATCCTGCACTATGATAATTCTTCACCGAGAACTCCTCGTGCTATGATTATTTACTAATGCACAGCCTTTAGTTTGGTGGATGTAATATAGAAACAAAACAACAACATAACACAAGAATACCATCGACTATGATAAGACAGAATGACGACAAATCTGAAATATCAAAATAAATTAAAATATTAACATGAAACTGTTACAATCTCACCCATGAGGTAATTCAAGTGTTATTGACTTCACTTGCCTTTCACCAAGACTATGGGAGAAACTTTACAATTACACCTCTTAATGGCTTCTTCAACACACCTTTAAACTGATGGCTTCCTTCGCACACTTCCTACAATATTTCTCACTACTTCCTTCTATGCTAAATGAGGGGGGTGGCCTCTCTATTTATAGAACTTCCAGGCTTATCCATCTTATCTCTAAGATAGGATAAGAAATCCACTCTGACGAATCATATTCCATACCTTAACTCTTATCTGTACATGTAAGCTTATCTGCTAAGATAAGATAAACCTTATCATTTTACATGGGTTCCACATTTTTAGAATTTTTACAAATAAAATACACAAAATATTTATGACCTCACTCCTTGTCTTTATTACCAATATAATATTTCTAATTCCTAATCATGTAGACCCTACTTTTCTAATTACCCAAAATTTGACAGTTTAACATTACCGGACCACTTACGACAAATATTTACTTTTTACAACATTCCTATTGTACTTTGACTGTTACCGTACTCCACATTATTGGTGGCACCGTACTGACGGCACCGTTATCTTCTATCAGATGCTACTACTAATTATACTTAACAACATCCTATTCCTAATACATACATTAATGAAATAGAAATTACGGAGGAAAATTTTAGTGTCGATAGTACCTAGAGATTCAAGCTCATCCTATGATGAGACGTGGTTTGTTTATCTCTTTCCAACTATGGGACACTTTTGCCTCTTTTACCTGAATCTAGGATTGTGTGTTGACCTTAATAAGGACATGGTTTCCTATGTTTGGGTACGTTAACCCTCACTTCACCTATACCCACACCAACACCAACAACATTACTCTACTAACATCAAACTTTTACCAACCAACAAATTGCATGTACCACATTTCCTGAATTCACCTTTCCCTGGTCCTAAGGGAGAACTACATCAGTCTGAGGCCCCTCCTTGCTTTATGCAATGGGCTATGTAGGTAGCACTTAGGAGACATGGGGTCTCCCAAGGTTAGCTCGACCATCCCCTACCATAACCTATCATGTGTGGTGTTTTCATTAAAAATATAAATATTTTTCACGTATTTTTATTGATAACACTCACCTTGATCCTTTATCAATACAAACATTCAAAACACAAATATTCTTATAATTATCACAAACTCAATTCAACATACATATTCCATTTTATTTAGATTTTAAATAAATACATCTTCTCTATCATGGAATCCTTATTTATTCTTCTACCCCTATGTATGAAACTCACTTAGACCCCCGCGCCTCATCCTGAACAAAGTAGTGATGGTGATCATCGACGGTGCTCACCTGGCCTTTCCATACTCAAAGGTACCATTGCTATTGGTTCCTCCCACTCATCCACCAATCTCTCCTGTAACATATGAATCTTCCCTCTCGCATGTAGGACTCTTTCCTGTAGTCTCTCCACTCGATACTATGAAACCTCTAACAATCCCGTGGTCTCATTCACCTGTGTGTTAAGTTGGTGAACTAAACCCTGCAGGCAGTCTCTCTCTGCGGTAATCACAGCTATGTCAGGATGATCGGCCCTCTCATGTGTACTTCACAGCTCTACTACCCACCATAATCTATAAGACTCTGTCACTCCTACATCCATTACCCTGTGATCGGCTGTTATCTCTTCTGGTCCTTTTGGAAGAGTTGGCCGTGGAGGTGAGAATGCTACCTAGGCATCGATCCTTCTGTATGGTCTATGATCCATGGGTATATCCTAAACAAATCCAAATTTTCATCACACGTGATCTAGAGGAATCCTCTCGTACTCTCCTGGCATGTGTCCTATGATCCACCTCACTCACTCTACACCCCTCAAATCCTTGGCTATGTTCACCATCACCATGTAGTTCCCGTAACGTCTCCAACGGATATCGACAATCGTCATCGTCTCCAATTTTTGCCTATAATACTCGGTGTTATCTGTCATGGTTTTGGCTCTTGCCTCTTGCTCTGTCTGGACCCATCACCTGAATCCCAACCTTTGCACTCCTGTCTCTCCTTCCTGGATTGGGCGGCCTATTGGTCGCACACACACAATGTGCTCCTAAGCCCAACAATGTAATAAGTATGCACAATCTAGTGTAGTCTTGTAATTTCACCTGCATGACAATAAACCCCCGTAGAGCTCCACCAGATATACGGGTGCCCATGCGAAAGTAATGCTACCTTCTATCATCTCATGAATAATACACATAAATGATTTTGGAAATCTTCCCCTGTCTGCTCTAGGTAATGCATAATACCCCACCGCTATCATTAATACCACGGCCAACCTTGTTTCCTCAGGGTGTGTCGTAAACATTATACCATAAGTAAATGTCACGCCTCGCTGTGTCAAATCTCATGTAGCTGGACCAAATACTGTTGTTATCGCTGCCCGCGCCGCGTTGGGCCCTGCCTAATACACTGGTCTTCCTGTAATTAGAAGTCTCAAAATTTGAAACACATCTTCTAACATCACTATCATTTCCCCTGTTGGTAGATGGAAGGTATTCTTTTCTAGATTCCATCTCTCAATCAGCACCTGCAACATAGCATGATTGCATGCGATTTGTGAATAATAGCAGATTTCGCTTAACCCCACACAGTTTATTAATGCCCACTCCGCTAGTGTTACATCCACTCAGACCCATGACAACAGCGCTGGTAACCTATCATTCATCCTCAACCTTGCCTCTGCTTGCACACATCAAACCAACGAACAACAAGCAGCAAATGAATCCCCAAGTGTTTTTTATCAGAATCTGCAACTTTACACAGTAACCGATATCGGTTACCTAACCGATACTGGTTAGGCCTAAACCGATATTGGTCACTATTCATAATATCCATCCTACTCAAAAACACTTATAGACACCAAATTTGGGTCTTACGACGCCCTGTACCCCGCATATCATCTCGCAACCTAACCATACCTCACCACCTAAACCTTACACACTTAATTATTTATTAATTACCATATAATTAATAAATCCACATCTCCACCCCTGCCACCTCATTCAGTTCATGACCTAGCCCTAACCCTAAACCAACCTAATTAAGACCTATGAATTGGTCCAGACTCACACCCATGACTCATCACCCCTCACCCGCATCAAAACAAACCTAATAATAACTTGACCAAGCCCACAATTGATCCCTTGGGAGAAAAGGAGGGAAAGATGGTTGTTTTACTAAAAATAGCCACTTTGACCTAATCGACATCGGTTCCTACTCAACTACCATCAGTTACGTAACCGCCATCGGTTCCCTATTAACGACCTCCCCCAACCAAAAAGAAAGCATTTGGAATTCATTTGGGCAGGAAAGAGAAGTGAAACAAGCAGAAGAGGTTACAGAGAAGAGCAACGAACTGAAGACTGCAATTGAGAAACTGGATCGCTGTCACCCTCATTCAAGCATTGGAAAAGACTGAGGATAGCTTCATTAGCTCACTTTCTAATACCGGATCATCCTAACTAAGCCTTACTATCGCCACCACATTCCTTGGACCTGTATCTTCATCAGGAACTAGTAGTCCTTCCCAGACAAAAAGGAGTTCTTCACAATTGATCTTATCTCTCTACGGTATGTGCACAGCTTCCCAACATTCAATAGGTATTCCTCCTAGCCCTAACCCTTATCTGTTTCTCAAGAGAATGAAATGATAGAAGCAACTCTATTCTGGAATGGAAAAATTCTGTGTGAAACATTTTGGCATGCCCGATGGGACCCATTTCGGGTTTCTTTCTTTCTTGCTTGCTTTCATATAGGGAGCATACTTATTGTTTCTTTCCTCTAAATATTCACAAAATATTTTTTCATTTTGGTAAAAGAATTTGTCTTTCTTTGGAATCTTTTAACTAGTGAAAGTCATCTTCTTTGCTTCATCGAATATCATTTTCGATTTGGGTTTAAAACACGTGCATCACATTCTTGCTTGCTGTTTTTAATTCTAGTGAATGTAGATTAAGTAACAGGTTGTACACATGGGGGTGATATCCATGATATTGATGAGAAATTAATCTTACTCTCACTGCACAACACATACCAAATCACATCATAATCAACACAACAGCTCAAACATCCCCCTTTCCCACGGTATTCCTCCACTCGATTGAGGAAGCCTTATGAGCCAAAACAAACTTGACATCTCCCTTAGGTTTCTTGTTTAGGATTGACATCATCTGGCATCTAAGGCATAAGCCCAAAGTGATTAAAACTAATCCTAGGGTTATTCTATTGGTTTGCGTGTGCATCTTGCTTGTTTTTAGTTCTGTTTCTCTATCATACACTGTTTCAGTGATCACTTCAAGACAATTTGGTAGGTATATTAAGCATTGTTATCCCCAAACCAACAGCTTCTTACATCCTCTCTTTGCTTTCACAGTGACTGACACCGGTCCCATACTACCAACATTGGTTAACTGACTGACACCGGTTACATTCTGACCGACATTAGTTATCTGACCAATATCGGTTACTGTGTTTAACAGTTCTTGACACACCAGCAACCTATCAATTCCAACATTTTGTTTTTGTTTTCATTCTGGATTGATTAAATCCCTATTGTGTCCTCTTTTCCATGGTTGTTATCACCCTGAAACAAGCAGCAGCCATGGTTTCACATGCCTGTTCCATGCCTTTGCCTGAGTCACCCCCTTCGTATCCTATGGGGAATCCTATGGATACCAGTAATTTTCCCAAGATCCCTGTAGGAGATAAGGAATTTTCCAAATTTTTGGATGCTAATCCTAGCGCCGTACAATATTATTTTTCTTATACCCCTGACCGTGCACCCGACGGTCAGCTCCTCGTTGGTATGCCTATTAGTATCACCACTCACTTAGCCCCTTCCCCACCTAATAAATCCACCTCACCATCCTCATCCTTAGCCCCGTCTCCCAGCTCAGTAGCTTCGGTGGTTCATACTACACTGATTGGTTTTCCTCTGGTTAATCTGGGACCCCACATATCACTACCGTCCATTGCCCCTACCTCATCTCTCTCGCAAGTTGCCTCTTTCATCACTTGCTCTCTGCCACCTATACACACGAGCTTTCCCTCACAAGTTCCGCCCTCCTTTTCATTTCCACGAATTCATCCGGTGGCCTCAACCTCTTATATAGGACACCCTTATTCGGCTGCCCCAATACATTCATCACCATTAGCTTATCAACATTCAATCCCATCATTTTCTAGTAGCGGCTCTTGGACCAATCCTCCTCTATTTACAATGACAGCACCATCATCTAACCCAACCAATGATTTAATCAAACAGATGATGGACAAGATGCAAAATCTTGAGGCTTTTGTTTCAGGAAGTCATAACACCCTGACATACGAGAAAGTTTGTCGAGAGCGTATTCACCCTTCTGTCCCCCTTCATACATATCCTCCTCAATGGGAATTACTGAAATTTACTCGCTTTAATAGTAAGGAGGACCCTCAACAACACTTGTGATCATTCAGACATGCCTGCTATCTGATTTCTCATAATGATGCCTTACTACTCCGTACCTTTCCCATGTCCTTATCAAGACCTACCTTAGATTGGTACAATGCTTTAACCCAGCATTCAATCTTCTCCTTTAACCAGTTAGCCCAATCTTTCTTGGATCACTTATCCATCAATATTGCCAAGAAAGTTTCCATTATCGACCTCTATGTCATCCGACAATTTGAAGACGAGTCTATCACAGATTTCGTTGGACGATGGCGGGGCCTCATCAACCAACTTACTTACGCCTTACCTCAGGCCAAGCTCATCGAACTATTTACGCGGGCCTGTGCTAAACACATTTCTCCCACCCTCCAAATTCAAACTTTCCGCACATTTGATGAGGAATTTACTATGGCTCGGAAACCAGAGATTCGAGCCTTAGAGGAAGAGAAATTGAGGTTACGCAACAAAAGCTCAAATTTCCAGACCCAAGACTCTACCACCAAACCCAACACCACCAATTCTCACACATCGGCTGCTTCGAAATCAAAGGGGGCCGTACACACTGTGACAGTCAAATCTCAAGCACTGCCTAATACCCAACCGAAAGCCACCTATTGTAACACTCTGAACTATTGTTACTTCCTCCTGAGCATTCAAGTGTTGATATGTGATTTCTTTAGTAAAAGGATGTGTTCCTTTGATTGTGAAGTCATGCTTGATATGGACTGTATCTTATTTGTAATTGAAGATCTTTGACTGAGTCGGAATATGATTGGACTATTTTATTTCTTTCATTTTACACCTGAGTTTAATCTGATCTCGGAATGAATTGTGGATTTATCCATCTATAAGACCCATCCTTGGATCAGTGGCATTGATCCAAGAGATGCTTTAAGTTTATTCGGGATGAACAAAAATTATAGACCTTACGCAGGTTGCAAGGTCTGAATGCGTTGAATAAGCTATTCTGGAGTCTAACTCAGGATGATCGTGTTAAATGAATTGGTTCCCGATATCGTAATATCAGGAAGGTCTTAATCATGGGCCAGGTAATAAATTCAGATACATTTATTGAACTAGCCTATTGGCAGTGCTGGAGTGAATCCTTTTCGTGAATGTATGTCTGTAGGTTCTTTTTCTGAACATTTTAAATGCTATACCTAAACTAGATTTATTAAGGTTAGTAACCTAAAACTAAACTATAACCTAGGAGTTAGATTAGTGTTAATCTAACCTAGGCCTAAGCTATAAGCTAAATGTTCTAAGTTAGTAACCTAGCACTATGGAGGTTAGACTAAGTAGCATCTTAAATCTTAACCTATGTTACTAACCTAACTAATGAAGAAGGAGGAAAGGGGACCTATGAAAGGGTGCGAGCCATGGGTGGCAGTTTCTATGGCATTAAATGGATGGATAAGTATGAAGGATAGGGATTTAGTGGAAGTTTCAAATGGCTAGCAAAAGCCGACGTGGCAGAGTCGCCAAAGTTAGAAATGGTCTTTGACTTGCATTTTTCCATCGCCAACTATGGCGGTCGGTGGCAATGGAGATTAAGAGGGAATTTTGGAGTTAATACAATTAATGAACTCGGTCTTTGAGCTCGAATTTCTCGGGAAGACATGAAAAATGGAAAACTGGTAGTTTGTTTGGGTTTTCATGCGCTCCGGTTTTCCCTCTATTTGATCACTGGTTCTTCGCACCAGTCTACTTGGTGTTGCATGGAAAATATGAGTGTAACTCGCTCTTTTCTCTATCAAGGAAAGTTTATAAGGCATGGAAATAACAAATTATTGTTGTTGAATCTAACGTGGAAAAGGAGAAGAAGGCTCGAGCTCTTTCAGTGGTCTTCTTCAGATTTTTAAGCAGCATTACCAGGCATGTTAGGCCCTAACCTTTAAAAATCTTGCTTTCTTTCAAATGATTTCATTAGAACAACTCTGTTCAAATGATTTTTTGGGTTCAGTTGGTTTTTATGGTAGCTTGTGTGATTTAGTTGTTGTATCTTCTTACTGGCTGGATTTTTGTCTAGAGAACCCTTGATGGGTGTGCATTTTGTTCCGAACGGTTGTACTATCTCGCTGTGTTATGCTTTTCGGATAAATTTTGTAGAAATGCTTGTAAGAAAGTATATGAAATTGGCTCTGTGAGAGTCCATGAATTGTTTCCTTGTCGGATTCAGACTACAGTCGATACTTGCTGTTGACATTTGTCAAAAAGGATATTGTTGGATTTTTGTTTGAATGTTCAGTATATTTTGACTTCTTATAAGTTTTGTCATGGGTAATATAAGTTTTGGTTACTGAATCTTGTAGGGTCTCACCATAATACTTAAGTTACTTTTGAGCGGATAACTTGGTGTGTTTATGGTATTCAAATGTGACTCGTAGAAGTCCTCCCTATGCTGCATTTATGGGATTTAATTCGTTGAAAGTTGCAAGATAAATATACATATGAAATGGCCATGTGGAGTCCTTGGATTGTTTCGTATATTTTGGATTTCAATATAACCCTGGTTGTGAGTACTTTGGTTTTTGGCTCTGTTGGAATCCTTAATATATATATATATATTGTATATTATGTACTTTGGCTTCTATAGAAGTGAGTCGTGAATGCCATACGTTTCTAACTCTGAAGGAGTTCAGATGTGAATATGGTATGTTATTGTTTTGGTTAGAATTCTTAAATTTGATATGTATCTTGTATCCTTCTACTTCTGTAGAAGTTTAGTTGAAGAATACCACATAGTAAGACTCCTTTTTAATCCTAGAGGCGTAGATTATGTTTTCCTTTCTAAATAATCTCAGTTGTGAATATTGTTTTGATTCTTGAGTTGTGGTCGCATGAAAGCAACTTCAATCCAAACCTTTTTTTGAGCATTAGTGGTATGGATACTGTTGGAGGTTTGAAATGTTGCGAGTTGGATTGATTTTCGATCTAAACCCTCGTTGTGTGTGCATATCGTTCAGACTCCTATTTTTATTCTAGAGTCCCTTTCTATCCGATTTTGTGGAAAGTAATGAAGGGCTTTCTTTTCAAACTATACTTGGTTTGAGACCTTGTTGAGATTGTTTTCTGGAAAACAACTTCTAATATAAGTCATGGCTATATTATTATATGAATTTATTCCAGTTAAATGAGGCTGTGCATGTTGTGTTAGATTCAGTATGAACATCACTACATAAGCATAGGGAAACATCATTTGTTTTAATGTTAATGAGCCTCTTGTTTGACTATGATAAAAAGGTTGCTCTTTGATTTCGGCTTTGGGATCTAAGTCCTTGTAGTGTTTTAGTAGGGGACTAGATTTAGCTGTAAGTCGCTGAGAGGGATTGTTGTCGTGTTTGTGCATGATTACGTCTTTGTTATTGAGGTTATCTTTTCTTGTGCTTGACTGAGATAAAGAGTTAACAGCTGTGCCTTGACAAGCGTTTGCGCTGGTTATTTTATCATTTCTTTTGAATTATATGGAAGATTATGTGGAGTCTGTATAATGGATTATTTATCACTGCCTTGTCACGATAGCTACTGTATTGTTCAAGTAAGTTACAGGAAATTTTATATTTGTATCTTGAAGAATGGTAATTCTTCCCGTGATCTTGACTAACTTAGTCGCAGGCGTATGAGGTGAATGCTTTACTCTTGAGGAGACAATACAGTCATGAGCTTGATTTGAAGGGAAATATGAATGACTCGTTTTCTTTCTCTTCTGTTGTAAATTATATGTTGGTATATTTTTATCTAACTTTTGGAATTTTTTTAACATATTGATGGAATCAGGTATTGTTATGATATTCATTTTACTTTGTTGAATGTAATGGTCTGTTTGATGTTTGCTGTCCTTGGGATTCAGATGGATAGTTTTTTTAGATGCATTTGTTCTTCTTGGTCACTAACGTTTATGATGAAATATCTGGAAATTATTCAGGACTATTTAGTAACTAAAATATGAGTTACGCGTGTATAGTCTTATTGTATTACAAAGCATAATCTGAAATATGTTTGCATGTTTGGTGAAATGATTTCATTTAAACAAGTTGTTTAATGAAAACAATTGGTGGATTACAATTGTTTTAAGAGTTAGTGCTTATCATGCTCAGTTCATCGAACTGACCCGTGTTGACAATTTTTGCAGATGGTTGCCGTAAGTGGTAAAAGCACGCAGATCTAATAGGATGATCAGATTGTTTAATTTGGTTTTATGTTGAATTACAGCTTGATTCTCAGAATGTACTATTTGAAGAAAGATGTTCTTTTTCTATTGAGTATTGTATCAAGTATGCTGAATGCATAAAATGTATTTGATTAGCTTGAGAGGAATGAAAAGAGATATTTGTTTCTTATATGTTTGTATTCGTATCTTGATAGTTTGACCTTCTTCGGTTCAAATGATCTTGAGAGCATTGTTATTATTGTATAATCGGGAGACTTTTGTGATTATCAATATAAGCTTGCAAGAATATGAAACTGAATACTTATGATTGTTTAGTAGTTCTAGTATGTTCTACCTAAGCTAAATTGGAATTTAGATCACTGTATTTCTAGAAGCTAGGGTTAAAATAAACCTGAGCAGGAAGCTAAACAAGCTGAATAAATTATTACTTCCTAAACTTAATCTAAGTCAAGACAACGTTTAATTGGATTCTTAATCACTATATCTCGATACTAATAAGTAAGATATAAATTCAGTTATGAGAACTGATATAAACCTAAAAAGGGTTTGGTTGGTAATCTCATGTGAAGATTATGGGTTATTGTCCAATTTCGTTGATTTAGAATTATGTATATTCTATGAACTCCTTGATGGGACCTCTAGTCTTAATAACTTCTCTTGTGTAATGGGTTTTATTAAGAAAGGTCATTCTAAGGTGAGGAACCCAGGGATTGGGAAAGGCTAACCTTAGGGGAGTGTCTCTTAGTGTAATTTTAACTCAACGTGCGTAACACTTATAAAGAAGTAGATCTTTCGAGGCGGATTAAAAGGTTGACGACATAAGGCAACTGCAAGGTTGTACCTTCGAGAAGATTAGGATCTTCTTGAAGATACAACAATGCAAGTGACCTTTGACGACACCCTTTGCATTGATCATTAAGATTTACACCTTAAACTCGAACAAGTTACTCTGGGACTGATTAGGAATGTGGTCACATTATAAGGCTGCCCTAGGAGACTCGGGGTATCTTGACACACTGGATTAACTAGGGTTGACCCAGTATGTCAGCGTATCCCTAGTCCTCAGGGGCATCCCTATAACGTTGCCATCTCACTAATACATTCCTGAGTGAATAACTTGGGGCAGGAGAGTCTGACAGAAGTCAGTATAAGACATTCTATATAACATAGGAATGGGGTGAAGGATGTATTCCAGATTGACGAGTATGCCATCAAGGAATACGAGACATAAGCAGTATGTTTCAAATCTTTGGCCAAAGTATCGCAAGCTGCTGATTGCGTTGTCCTAAGTCACCTAGTCTAAGGAATGAGATGCCGATGAATAATGGTAACAATTATTCAGATAGGTTCCTTGGACAGAGCATTCTAAATCCCATACTAGGGAAGAGAACCGCAAGAGTATTGTGTTAAAATAAAAATGTAAACTCTTTGATACTCATGAATAGATCAGTTGATTACCGAGTCATGGAATGAATAGATCGGAAGTACTCCGAGTCATTACAGCTGCATATGGTTATCTATTATAAGAATGGTTGTTTTTGATTTGTGAGTTCTAAATTATGTATTTAAAACCAGGAAGCATTTATCAAAAAAAAAATTACTTGTTCTGATGTGTAAAAATGAGGATGTTACACCTATAAGTATAAAGCCAAGCCCATCAACTATACTCCCCTGGGAGAAACTTATGGTGTAATCTTAGACAAATTGCTTAAAGTAGGAGTTATCACCTTGCCTCCTGTTAAACCTCACTCCGGTTTTGATTCCACCCGCGCTATTCCTTCTTGGTATAAAGAAAATGAACTTCTATAATCACGAACAACTGCAAGATGTTGAAAAACATAGTGCAAGAAATGGTTGATGCAGGGGATATAACTCTCGATAATCCTAATGCCCCCGCTAATCAAAATTTAAAAATCTTCAACAAACCATTTCCTAACCATGCATCTAATAGTAACACAAATCAAGACACCTCAGCCGAGGAGAAGAGTGTTCATGAAATCCATTTAGTTTTCAACTCCCAACCAAAAGCTTCTATCGAGGAAATTCTAAATCAGGCCTCTTCACTAACGCAGGGATCTGCACCCCCTACACCACCATCAAGACAAGATGATAACCTTTCCATTCCTTTACCCATAAAGGAATTAACTGCCTAGAGTTCTCTTCTCACGAATGAGTCTTCTTACACCACATCCCTACAAGACTGTGAGCGGATGTTATCTAACTTATCTATTTCCCAAACATTTCCTTCCGCCACTCTTACTGTAAAAGAAGAAGGCTCGCCACTATTTCTGTCATCCTTAGAAGAGAAACCTCTCAAACCGACATCACCAAACTCCTTAATCATGACGGATCCCCTCAAACATGCCTTCCTACCTATTAGTTCTTCATCACCTAAATCTTTTCAGTGACCGGTTGATGTCTTAACACCCATTGATACAGTGCCTCATTTACCCCCTGTATCACACCCACATTGGACCGGAATCACAACCCACCTCTCTTCCATACAAAATTTCTTCTTCACACATGAAGATTGTCATCCCTCAGAAGATAGACGAGTCCTATGTGAGCGTTTGAGTACACCATGCTCTACTCAAATGCAAATGACCAATCCAGACACCTCTACCATATACTCTGAGGTGTTTACAGAAGCTCAAAATGCTTATGTCCTCATCTTCACCCCCCTCATCTCTACTGAATACCTCATCCACCTCTATTAACCTAACCAAACCTTTCCCTACACTTGGGACTTCACCAATACCCAGCCTAACACACCCACCTAAACGGTTAGATTTATCCAAAAATAAAGCCGTCCATCCACCTAGGAGACAGACCCAATCTCCTCAAGTTCAATCTATGCCTTCGTCACAACTAAAACCCTCACCATCACACCTACCTTCTATATTGGGACTTCACCCCTCCACCTTTCTTCAATACATCATACCTCCTTCGTTTTCTTTAAAACAACCTGCACCTTCTGCACCCATACAGAGATCCACGGGTGTATCAACACCGTCACCCCAAGTATCCTATCCACCTACCAACCCTAAACAAACTCCATCATCAAAGGATTTTTTTGCTATCACTCCTCTTTCCCCGTAGTTGTTTCCGGCCACCACGTCATCTGTGGCCTCATCATCTAACCAGCTAAACATGACTTCTACACTGAAGAAGCCACATTTAGTTAAATCTAATTATCAAAACCCCTTGTCTAAACCACCACCTGTATGAACCAACCATACCCAACCATTACCAAAACCCACCCAATAAATAGCCTCATCTTCCTCTGAATTTGACCCACTCAAAGGATCTTATGCCAAGATCCTTGATATGTTGGTGGAGAATGCGACCATTTCCCTACCCCCACTCAGACCCTATGATCCATCTAAACCTCGACCTATAGGTTATGATGAGTCTAAAATCTGAGCTTACCACCGTACACCAGGACATGATGTGGAGGGATGCAAAGCTTTGAAATCCATCCTTCATCAGTCACCTATCTCGGATAGAAAGGTTAAGAAAGACAACTTACGAAGGGAGAAACCTTTAGCTTCAATCCCCTCTTCTATACCACCTGTGTCCGCCTCACCAAGATCTATCATTATTACAACCCCACCTCTCGAAGATAATGACTTATCCCTACCATCTTCCTCCTCTCGTGTTCACGAGATCAACATGATTAGTATTGCTACTCGAGGGCAGAAAAACAATGGGAAAGCTAAAGAAAGCGCACCTGCGGCCTCTCTTTCTCTGTTCGCCATCCTGATCACACCACCACCTAAAGTGGTTATTCATGGACCTACCTACCCCATCTCTGATGGAGTTTCCCATCGTACCATGATCAAACAAGCTTCACCAATCACCTGTAAAAATGACATTGTATGATCTCATTCAAACCTCTGAATCTCATCGACAAGTTCTCATTGAAATCCTTCAAGGGATAGAGGTCCTACCTAACGAAACCTTGCCCGTTGCCTCCATCTTAACACCCAACCACGTTGCTTCTCTCACCAAACAATCTACCACTTTTGTCCCTGTATAGCAAGCTGTTGCTGTCAATTTCTCCGAAGACGAAATTGTCATCTTTGGTGCAGAAGATCCTGACCTCGCTCTTTTCATCTCGGCTTACGTCTGGGACATCTGAGTACGTCGTGTTATAATTGATGGGGGTGCTAGCCTAAACATCATCTCTTCCAAATCCTTCCAACAAATGAATATCCCTTCTAGCTGTATGTGTGCCAACCCCACCATGTTGCATTCATTTAATGATGCTATTACTTCTACTTTAGGCACCGTGATCCTTAACATTCGTGTAGGGCCACGTACCTTACCCAAAATCTTCTATGTCCATGAGGGAGAATTCCAATACAACATTTTGTTAAGACGCCCTTGGATTGGGCTATGGGATGCGTTCCCTCCACCTTACATAGATGCATAAAATTCGAGTATGAGGGGAAGTCATACACCATAAAAGCTAACGCTCCCCCCTTCAAAACCTGCAATATGTTATATCACCCTAATGATGTGCTTGTACTAGTCAAGGTGCCCATTCATCCAACCCAACCATCTACTTTGCCACACCTCAAGCATCCACCTTAGCCACACCTACACCTTCAACCAATGAAACTACCGCCGTAAATACCACTTCCTTCCCCACGGATAAAATCCCAACCTTAGATCCCTTGGTAGATGTTTTTCAACACCTTACGTTGGGGGAGTATCACCTATATAATGTTATCACTTTCCATACCCCACAGTAGTATGGACAGTTACATGCGCATCCTACCTACGACCGTCGTGTGGGGGAGGTGATCTCCTATGGACCGCCTAATGCCTCACCAACCTAATGTATGGGGGTGTCAATGCATCCTCCGTTACCCCTGAACCTCCCCTTGATGTGGTTCCCTTCCAATCTGATTTTCAATATCTAAAAAATCATCATTTTGCCCTCACCTTCTTGACTCACTGTGCTTGGAAAGGTTTTGGTTTTAGTCTTTATTAACAAGTCCGACATACAATCATTCCCATGACTACACGCAAACAAAAATATCGTAGTGGTATTGGATTTTCTGAAACACTTACACCAAAGAAACCTCATGTCAGTTGTATCCAGGAAGACAACGACATTACCTCTTCTGAACCATCATCACCTATTTTTCCATCTTCACCCACAGAGTCGATAGACCCGGAATCTATCCCTCCTAACTTTTTTCTTTTGTAAATGTTATATTCCTGGGTCCTCTCACTTATCAACGTGATAATGAAGACCCATCTTCTCTTCCCCTTCTATATCCAGACATGATCGAAGAAGAATCACCTTCAATTAATGTTTTTGAGTGCCAGGATGACGACTCCATCCTCACTTACCTTGGCGTGGACGACTCTTATATTCAACGCACCTTACCATCTGAAACTCAAATCATGTTGAATGAGTCGACTATAGAAATCAACATCCACACAGAGGACGATCCTCACATTGTGAATATCGGACAATCTCTTAACACATTAGAACAAACTTCCTCCATTACCTTCCTCCGTGCCCGCAACCAAGCTTTCGCTTGGTCCTAGACTGACATGCCAGGAATCAATCCTGACATTGCTGTTCATAACATTACTCTGAAACCCGACTCTAAACCAATTAAATAGAAACTGAGAAAAATTCATCCACGCATTGCCCTCTTAGTCAAAGAAGAGCTTCAACGACTCCTTTCTGTTTCCTTCATCTTACCTATTGACTATCCTCAATGGATTTCTGACATCGTACCTGTCACTAAAGCGATGGAAGGGACTTTGGAAATGTATGGCTTTCCGGGACCTTAACCTCACTTGCCCAAAGGATGACTTCCCCCTACCTAGTATTGATCAACTTGTTGATCTCACTGCAGGCGATGAGATGCTTTCTCTCATGGATGGCTTCTCGGGATACTATCAAATTTTGGTAGCCCCGGCTGATCAACATAAAACCACCTTCATTACTCCTTGGGGAACCTTTTTCTATTATGTCATGCCGTTTGGCCTTAAGAATGTTGGTGCAACCTATCAGTGGGCTATGACTTACATTTTTCATGACATTATGCACACTATCCTTGAGGATTATGTCGATGATCTTCTTGGCAAATCTAAACATCGCAATGAACATCTCGATGTTTTAACCATTATTTTCGATCACCTGTTACAATACTGTGTTCATCTTCAACCAAAGAAATGTGTCTTTGGTGTCCTTTCGGGAAAACTCCTTGGTTTTATCATCTCTTTGCATGGAATTGAGGTTGATCCGGAAAAATTCAAAGCTATCCTAGAAATGCCCCCACCCACTAACCTCAAACAATTGCGTAGTTTGCAGGGAAAACTCCAATCTATCCGGCGTTTCATCTCACAACTCTCAGATCGATGTCAACCTTTCCATCATCTCCTTAAAAAGGACATTGTATTTCAATGGAATGAAGAGTGCCACTAAGCCTTTGAGGCTCTTAAATCCTATCTCTTGCAACCACCCGTGCTTGTCCCACCTCAGGATGATCACCCTTTCTACCTTTACCTTTCTGCCATCGACCATGCTATAGGAGCCATGCTCGCACATCATGACTCCGAGCATCGAGAACAAGCCATTTATTACATAAGCCATACTTTTGTGGATTACGAGACTAGGTATACACATGTAGAAAAGTTGTGCCTAGCCCTATCATTCGTGGCCACCAAACTCTGACATTACCTCCTGAATCACAAAACTTTTGTCATCACCAACGCTGACCCCATCCATTATATGTACGCCAAACCTCATCTAAACCAACACAACGCCCGATGGCTTATGCTCATCGCCAACCTCGACCTTGAGTTTGTACACCAGAAATCAGTCAAAGGACAAACTATCGCAAACCAACTCACGGAAGCCCCTTTACCTGGGGAACAATTTACCAATTTTACTTTCCCTGACGAACTCATCGCAACTCTTTCACTCAGTGAGGTGTCGTATCCAATGACCCTCTTCTTCAATGGTTCCAAATGTCAGTGCGGTGGAGGGGCAGGCATTGTTCTCATTCCTCTTGATGTTGAACCTATGCCTCTTTCATTCCGGCTCGATTTCCCCTACACTAATAATACATCGGAATACGAGGCCCTTGTTTTGGGTCTCCGGGTTGTGTTACACTTAGGTGTAAAGTCTATTAACATTTTTGGCGACTCTTAATTAGTAGTCAATCAAGTTACAGGCATCTACCAATGTAAAAATGAGGAACTTCAAAAGTACAAACATTACGTGGATTCACTTTTGACATTATTTACTCATTATTCTATCCAAACCATTCCCCACTCAACTAATAAATTTGTGGATACTATGGCTTACTTGGCCTCGCAAATTCCTACCTCACCAACTGACTCTGACATATTTGTCTTGGTCTAACAACTCTTTGCCCCATCTTACTCAGTCCCGGATGTTTGTATGGTAAATAATGTATCTGCTAATTCATAGGATACCTAGTATCACCAATTTCACGACTACCTTACAACCTTTGTTCTCCCACCTGACCTTACTAGTAACGACAAACACAATTTTCTTAAAAGTGTTTCTCGTTATGTCATCATGGGGGGACTCCTCTATAAACGTGGCTTTGATGGCATCCTCCTTCGATGTCTAACCGACGCGGAGGTCACCTATACCATCCAACAAGTCCATGATGGAATTTGTGGTGGACATTTTAGTGGCCTTGTCGTGGCCAAACGGATCCTTCACCTAGGCTATTATTGGCCTACTCTTAATAACGACTGCTACGAATATGTTAAGCATTGTGTTATGTGTCAACAACATGCCAACCTTCAACATACTTCTAGCCACCCGCTACAGGTCGCACAAGATCTTTGGCCTTTCTCACAATGAGGTTTAGACCTTATTAGTGAGATTCGCCTGCCTTCTTCGTAATGTCACCGTTGGATAATCACAGCAACCGAATATTACACTAAATGGGTGGAGGCCATTCCACTCATTTCAACCAAAAAATAAAAAATCGTAGAGTTCATCAACCATCACATTATCTGTCGTTTTGGTGTTCCTCATCCCCTGATAACAGATAATGGAAAATACTTCAAAAATAATTTGTTACAAGACCTTTGTGACAACTTTGGTATCAAAATTAGCTTCTCATCACCTTACTATCCACAAGAAAATGGTCAAGCCAAATTTTCTAACAAAACCCTAGCCAAAATTCTCATGAAAGTTGTTAACGATTATGGAAACAATTGGCCTGATCACATCCCCTTTGCCCTTTGGGCTTATCGTACCAGCATTCGTACCTCCACTAATGCCACACCATTCTCTTTAGTATATGGTACTGAGGCTGTCTTGCCTCTCGAAATACAAATCCCCTCCCTAAGAATATCTCTCCAGGATATTCTCACCAATGATGATTTCCGCCAAGAGCGGTTAGCCCAATTAGAGCTTCTTGACGAGCGTCATCTTACAACTCTTGACCACCTTCAAATCTATCAAAAGCGCATCAAGCGTGCTTATGATAAGCAAATTCATGAGCGTACCTTTCAGATTGGCGATCTTGTCCTCAAACAGAATCAACATGTGACCAAACTAAAAGAGCAAACATGGAAAATTTGCTCCTAATTGGATTGGGCCTTACATTATCACTCACACTTATGGATCAGGTACTTATCGTTTAGCTTCACTTAATGGTAAACCCAAGCCTAAATCCCTTAATTCCTTGCATCTCCGACCATTCTATTGTTGAATTTAGTGTTACATCACTTCTTATCTACCTTGCGCTCGTCCCTTGAGCTCATTTACCACCTCATACACCTTTTTTTTGTCAAGCATCTCAAAGTAAAATCCAACCCACGTAGTTTGATCATCACCTACTCTTAAAGATGCCTTATCCTTTTTAGTCTGGTCCATGACTTAAAAGTATCAAAATAAAAAGTTCTCAATTATACAATTCTAGGATATTCTTGAGTCAAACTTCCTGCAAAACTAGATGCTTCATGCCAAATAGACATCTAGACCTCCAAGCTATAAACTAGATTGCTCCCTCGAAGGACAGCTATGTGCAACACCGCGTCTTCTACTATAACTAGGTTTCTCCCTCGAAGGATAGCTATGTGCAATGTCGCATCTGCTACTATAAGTAGACTGCTCCCTCGAAGGACAGCTATACAAATTCAGCCTCTATCAGAAGCTTCTCGCATTGATCAGCTTCGTGAAGACCTCAAGAACAAAAAAATGCATATCCCATATAGACTTCCCACACTGATCAGTCTATATCCTGAAAAATAAAAGTAGTATTCAAAAGTACTTTTGAGTCATGGACTTGTCTATTTTGGTTTGGTTCTCTTCCGTCAGAATAATCACCTTATAACAAGTTCTCTGTGCCCTAGCCATACCATCCACCTCACCTCACCATTCTTCACAATAACAAAACTCAAGGGACATGCGTATATCTAATATATTGTGATTATACAACTCTTTTCACCTATCGACTTCTCGCCTATGCAAGGTACCTAGAGATTCAAGCTTATCCTATGATAATACATGATTTGTTTAGCTCTTTCCAACTATGGGACATTTTTGCCTCTTTTACCCGAATCTAGGATTATATGTTGACCTTAATCAGGACATGGTTCCCTTATGCTGGGGTAAGCTAACCCTCACTTCACCTATACCTTACCAACTCCAATAACCTTACCCTACCAATATCAAAAATTTTACCAACCAACAAATTGCCTAAACACAACCAAATTACCTAAATTCATCTCTCCCTAGTCCTAAGGGAGAACTACATCGGTCTGAGGCCCCTCCTTGCTTTGTGTAATGGGCTATGTAGGTAGCACTTAGGAGACATGGGATCTCCCAAGGTTAGCTCGACCATCCCCTACCATAACCTATCATGTGTTGTGTTTTTGCTTAAAAATATAAATGATTTCGTATATTTATATTGATAACACTCACCTTTGTCCTTTATCAATTCAAAACATTCAAAACACAAACATTTCTTATTATTATCATAAACTCAAAATCACTATACATATTCAGTTTTATTTAGATGTTAAACAAATACATCTTCTCTATCATCGACGTGCAGGTCGGCATCCTTATTTATTCTTCTACCCCTATAAAATTCACGTAGACCCCCGTGCCTCATCCCGAACCAGGTAGTGATGGTGATCGTCGACGCTGCTCACCTGGCCTCTCCATCCTCAAAGGTGCCACTACTATTGGTTCCTCCCATTGATCTGCCAATCTCTCCTATAACATATGAATACGCCCTCTCGTGTGGAGGAATATCGCCTCTAGTCTCTCCACTCGTAACTACGAAACCGCTAACAATCACGTTGTCTCATTCACCTGCATTTGAAGTTGATGAACTAAACCCTACAGGTGATCTCTCTCTACTATAATCACAGCTATGTCAGGATTATCGGCCCTCTCACGTGTACCTTGCAGCTCTGCTACCCACCATAATCTATAAGCCTCTGTCACTCCTGCATCCATTACCCTGCGATTGGTTGCTATCTCTTCTGGTCCTTCTGGAGGTGTCGGCCGAGGAGGTGAGAATGCTGCCTCGGCGTCGATCCTCATGTATGGTCTATAAGCCATGGGTATATCCTGAAAAAATCTAAATTTTCACTACACACGATCTAGAGGAATCCTCTCGTACTCACCTGGTCTGTGTCCCACGATCCACCTCAATTGCTTTACACCCCTCAAATCCTCAGCTATGTTCTTCGTCACCATATAGTTCCCGTAAGGCCTCCAATGGATATCTGTAATTGTCACCATCTCCCACATCTGCCTATAATACTTGATGTCATCTGTCATGGCCTTGGATCTCACCTCTTGCTCTGTCTAGACCCATCGTTTGAATCCCAACCTCTGCACTTCTGTCTCTCTTCCCTGGATTGGTCGGCCTATTGATCACACACACACAATGTGCTCATAGGCCCAACAATGTAATAAGTATGCACAATCCAGTGTAGTCCTGTGATTTCGCCTGCAGGCCCATAAACCCCTGTATAGCTCCGCCAGATATGCGGGTGCCCATATGAAAGTCACGCTCCCTTCTATCATTTCCCAAATAATACACATCAATGATTTTGGAAATCTTCCCCCATCCACCCTCGGTAATGCATAATACCCCACCGCTATCATTAATACCACTACCAACCTTATTGCCTTAGGGTGTGCTACAAACATTACACCATAAGTGAATGGCAAACCCCGTTGTGTCAAGTCTCATGCAGTTGGATCAAATACTACTGTTATCGCTTCCCGTGCTGTGTTAGGCCCTGCCTCATACACTGGTCTTCCTATAATTGGGAGTCTCAAAATTTGGAACACATCTTCTAACGTCACTTTCATCTCCCCTGTTGGCAGATAGAAGGTATTCTTTTCTGGATTCCATCTCTCAATCAACGCCTGCAACATAGCATGATTGCATGGGATTCGTGAATAATAGTAGATTCCACTTAACCCCACACGGTTTATCAATGCCCACTCAGCTGTTGTTACATCCGCTCGGAACCATGACAACAAAGTTGGCACCCTATCATTCATCTTCAACCCTGCCTCTGCCTGCATACATCAAATCAACAAACAACAAATCAATAAATAAAATCCCCAGGTATTTTTTATCACATTCTAGAATTTTACAGAGTAACTGATATCGGTTATAGATAACCGATACTAGTTATCTCTAAACGATATCGGTCACTATCAATTCTATACACCCTGCTTAAAAACACCACCTACGATAATTATTCACTCGTTTACCCCTTTGTACCTACAAACATACGCGAAACCCCTGATTACCTACCCCATAACACTCATCCCATCCCAAACCCTTGCCTATCACCTTTTCTTTTTCATCTCTACCCACTTACCTTCTCTCATCCTATTCATAAACATGTAAGAATTGAATTCCAACCAAAACTTATACCTCTTGGGATGCAGCAGCTTGAGGTGGAACCTGTCTTCCCTCTCTTCTCTGCCCGCTGGATGCTTCTCCTTGTTCAGCCATGTTCACTACCCTCTTCAATATAACTTGCCTTTCTGCCTTCTTAATCTAAGCCCATGATTACTTTACCTGTCTCTTTCCTCCTTACCACTCAATTCTCCCATGCAATTACCTGTATAATCCATCAACAGCGTCGCATTCTCGTATTTAACATGTTGCATGACTCTAAAAATAAGAACTTAAGTTGCCTCCCAAGCATTTCAATTTTTAGAAAAGCTCATTTTAGCATAACCGATATCGATTACCTAACTGGTATCGGTCGAATGACTACCGATGTCAGTTACCTAACCGATATCGGTCACCTCTCTCATTTGGCTTATAGGTCCTTTCTTTGTTTTTTTACAAATTCTTGGCAGCGCCCACCTCTTTTCCTTGCATAATGACATAGTTATCAGTAATCATCATAATAATACCATCCACACATATGCATATCATCAAACCATCATCACACATCATCTATATACATCCAATTCTAATACCATCAACAAAACACATGAAACATTATAATATATGCATCAACTCCACAATTATATACACCATATGAATCAACCTCCTCCTCTATATATATCATCAAAAAAATGTTACAATATACAAATTGCCTTACATGGGGCCTCTATCATACAAAACAAAAATACAAAGTCAGCACGCATGCCATTGTCTCTGTCAAAATCTCGACTCGGCTCATAGACCGGCCTCTCATGTCAAAAATATACTTGGCTCGCAGGTCGGTATCAACTGTACAACATGTCCTCGGCTCGCAGGCTGGTATATATAACAAACATGAATACATCAAATGGGGGCACGCAGGCCTCTATATACACACTCGGTTCGCAGACCGGTGTCTCTATCAAATCAAAAAAACCCAACTCTGCTCCTGGGGTGACTCAACTCTCTCCCCCTCCCTCGACTCGTCTCTCAGCTGGCCCCTGTGCCAGATCTCACCTCCTACACATCACTGAGCCACTAGCTATGGCTGCGGCCCCTTGTGACCTGTGACTCCAGGACGTCTTGGCTCTGTGCGCTACATATGGCTGATAGTCGGCCCTGGTACCATCTAGTACATCCTGGTAATAGCGGGCCTCCGCTCTCGCCTCCATGTATCGGGCCCGTGCCACCATGGCTGGTGGGGCTAGTCCCCCGGCTCCTAATATAATGGGGCCCTGCCCTGCCTGTGCACCCTGACCCTGCGCCTGTACCTGTGGTGGCAGTGGAGCTACCATCGGAGCCTGAACAGGGACCTGTGCCTGTGCCTGAATAAGGATCTAGCCCTGAGGCTGTGCCTATGCATGTACATGTGCCTATCCCTGTACCTGTCCCTGTGTCTGGGCCAATTGCCCCTGTAGCACTCTGATCTGTGCCTGTGCAGCAGCAAGCTACCCCTGTAATAGTTGCACCTGGCCCAAGAGATGGTCCCTCTCTGCTATAACAGCCACCAAATCTAGCTATATGGGCTGTGCTCTCATGGTTGCCCTCTACCCTGCCCACCAAACCAAAAATGCACCTATAACACTGGCAACATCCACCATATCATCTACCGGTCTCTCTGTGACCCAGACAGGGTCCAATGGCTGCGGCGGAGGCAGTGGTGCCTCTACATCCTCCCTCTGATACTGTGCGAAGGGAGCTGGATCACCTTGTTGTAGACCCAACTGTCGGCGTACCCTCTCTAGGGGAATCCACTCATGCTCCTTGGGTCTCCGTCCAGCTATCCAGAAGATATACTAGATCCATCGTAGATGCACTCGGGCTCCTCCTCAGGGCTGATGGTCTCTGTATGGCCTCCATATAATATCAAGTATGGTCAGGCCCTCTAACATATGCCAGTAGTATGTCACATCTCACCCTGCAATCACCGTTTGTGGCTAGCCCACGACCCCCAACCACCTCTGGAAACCATACCTATATACTACCTGCAGCCCTGGCTGCTGGGGTATCCCTACAGGTCGTAAACACACAATGTTCTCGTAGGCCCAGCAATGTAGCAAGAATGTCAAGCATATCCCAAATCACCTCATAGGGCGATAGCCCCAGAGCTCTCTGTATAGCTGCACCAAATACACCAGTGCCCATGCATAGCAGGTGTGCTCCTCCACCATCTCATGCAATACTCCCATCAGTGTCTATGGGAAGTGCCCTCCCTCTGAGTCTGGGAGGGCGAAGTAGCTGATACCAATCATCATCAGCACGGTAAGTTGTGTCTCCTGTCGGTGTGCATGATACATATCGCCGTAGCAGATGCTCATGCTATGATATGTAATCAATGGGGCTACATCCCCGAATACCTAAAAGATGTTGTCCATTGTTGTCTCCACATTCACCTGGAACACCGCCTCACCTATGATCGGCAGTCTCAGGATGTGATACACATCCTCTAGTGTGACCGTCATCTCTCCAGTAGGGAGATGGAGGACATTGGTTGCCAGATCCCATCTCTCGATGAGGGCAACCATCAAGCTATGGTCCCTATCCACAGCCCTATATCTCTAGACTCCGCCGAGTCCAACCTCCCTCATGACTGTCCACTATGCTGCAGTCACATGTGGCCGCATCCGCCCCAGTAGAGGCGGCATCAGATCCTGCATCATCAGCTGCTGGCATGCCTGCAAAAACAACACACTTCATCAAGCCTACCCTTTACAAAACAACTACCTTAACCCTCTATACTCACTCCCCCACCCAATAACCCCAATATCACTAGCACCACCCAACAAACACCTACAATATCCCCTTTACCTATTCCACAACCTACCAACTACCCCACTCATACTCCACCCGCTTTATTCTCATCCTCTAACTATATCCCAGCCCATTTAACCCCTCCCAATTCATCCACAACCCATAAC
The DNA here is from genome assembly GCA_019776745.2 of Taxus chinensis. Classification (NCBI taxonomy): domain Eukaryota; kingdom Viridiplantae; phylum Streptophyta; class Pinopsida; order Cupressales; family Taxaceae; genus Taxus; species Taxus chinensis. The sequence continues at coordinate 815,571,692 of CM034149.1, forward strand.
CTATCCTACCCACACTGGCCCCTGACCACCCGATTACCCCCCACCCCACTCACCTTTCCTAGCCACTCTACCTTCTCCCCCTTCACCCCAAAACTCTATCCTACCCACCTACAACAAATCAATATACCTACTTTCACAACATTACCTGCTGCCCATAGTGACCGGTACTGGTCACACATGACCGCCATTGGTTAACACATGACCGACACCGGTCTCAGAACCAACTAGTCTTTAGTTGTGACTGTTGCCAGTCGCTTAGTGACTGACATCGGTCACTGTCAGATTTCGGGGCTGTTATCCCGTAAAATTGGCAAGGGCAATTTTACTGATAACCATACTGAAATTTTTGTTCTGATCCCTCGTTAGGGATCCCTTGCGTTCAGAACGTTGCAAAATCCCTTCCCGGGAAATCTGGTTTTTCGAACTTAGTCATTTTTTGGTCTTTTTGGCCGGGCGCATAGAATGACTATGCAACATCAACTTTTGATGCGCCCCCTTTAAAACCTTTGGTGCATGTTTTCTTGTGTCAGCAGGCATTTTGGTGCGCCTCTCTATGTTGAGGCTTCCCTGCGTGCACCAAGGCGTATGCGCCTTCCTGTCGACAGAACATTTTTTGCACCTCTTTTTGGTGTGCTAAAGGCGCACATTTTCCTTTGACAACACCACTTCCGGTGTGCCATAGGTGCACATATCTTCATGTTGACAAGTCTTTCAGTGCCCCAAAGGGCGCAGGTTTTCTCATGTTGACAGCTCATTTGGTGCGCCCCTTTAAAAAGTTGGTGGTGCATTTATTGCTACCTCGCCTATATATAAGCGCGTCTGCGTTGTCATTGTCACCTGAACAGCCACGTGATATTTTCTTTGAGCCTGTCAGCGCACCTACCCCGTCATTTTCAATCACTTTGTGGACCCGTTTGCACTTTTTCATCGTTATATCCTGGTAAGAGGTCCTCACTCCTTTTGTGTGTTTTGTGCTTTGGTTTTTATCTGCTAGCTAGCTGGTTGGGTTTAATATAAACTGTGAAATCATGTTTTTATCCCCTGCTTCTGTCTTTTCTTTCCTTCACCATGTCCTTCCCCCCTCTTTCTAGATCTGCTAGGAAGGGGACTGTGTCCTGAAGTAATGACTCAAAAAATATTGGTTTAAGCCTCTTCATCACCCAAATGACCCCTTAAAACAAGCTTAAACCATATGTAAACACCTTAGTGAAGAAGTCATGGCTTGGAAGGAGACTGTAATATTTTTCTCCTTTGGCGCATCTGTCACCCCTGCAACATGATCAACAGTCGCGCCATTGGTGCACCCACCGCCCCTGTTACACAAAGAGCAGCCGCGCCAATGGCGCGCTTTCCCCGCCTGCTACATCATAAAAAGATGCGCCCTCATGGCGCACTTCCCTCGCATGCTGCAAATTCTTCCCATGCACCCCTTGGCATATCAAACTTGGATGCAACATAAATAATTCCTGCACCCTTTTGGCACACCCAGCATCCATGTAACAGCCCTTTCCTATGTGCCAAGTGTTAAGCTATAAAGGCGCAGGCACATTCCTCATCGCAGCAACATCATGTTATGCAGACCCTCCATGCGTCGTGCCAAGTTCCCTTTAGTGCACACAAAGCACACGTTACGCAAACCATGCATGCGCCTTTGGTGCACCAAAGTTCTATGCAACATGAAAGATACATGCGCCACTGGCGCACCCTTTTCCCGTGTAACATAAAGATTCTGTGCACCCTTTACAAAATGCATCCACATGGCGTAGGCGCACTTGTCCTTACAGCAACACAAAATGCACCCTGTAATGTCTATGTGCCATGCGCCCTTTGGCACTGATTTATCTCCTGCAACACCCTTTTTCTGTGTGCCTTACCTATTTAGCTCTGTAATTTGCAATATCTATGCGCCATGCGCCCCAAGGCCTTTAAATTGCTAACTCTTTCTTCTGTCAAGCATTTCAATGGAAAATCAAGCAGCTGACATGGCTTTCTTCAATTGGGTTTCACATCTTATTCTTGCAGATTAGCAATTAAGCTCAGAAGAACATATGTCAACATCAAGCAAGAGACCTACCAAATCCAAAGGCAAGGCCAAGCATACAGAGGAAGAAATGAAATATAAGTATCAGAGGGTCAGAATTCCCGACTCCCAGGCTGAGTGTGACCTAGACATCAGAGACTCCTAAGCCTCTGAGCTAGGATAAAATTAATGAATATGCAAAGATCGGCGAGCAGGGCATGGCAATTTCCGCTTGGAGGAGCCAGATCCTCAAGGACATTGAACGATTAATCGCCAAGTTCTCTGATTTATATCTAAATATCAATAAGGTGAATAAAGAGCTCCAAGCATTAGCAAGACCCATATCGGAAGAGCTGGACCATGCTAGGCTACAACATGAGACCTTTCAACAAATGTTTGATTGTTTGGTCAAAAATTTGGTCAATTTCGGTGTCTTCGGTCATCCCAGGGCCCTCAATAAATTCATTTCCACCCTGGACTACTGGATGGATCAACTGGAATTTGTCCTTGAAAAGATCGATAAGGTAAAGGAAGAAGCCCTGGACGCGATGCACCAAATGGAACAAATCATTCTCAACATGTCTCCATGGTTGCTTACTCCTTCCTTCGCCTTAAGGAAAGTTGATGAAACCATCCAGATCTTCAAGCAGATCATTTCACGAGGGCTGGGGCCAGAGGTCACTTTTGACGCAGAGTCCATCAATAACCTGCTGGCCTATTAGGATTTCATCGGGTTCCTCATAGAAGCTGAGAAAGAATATTCCAAACTCCCAAAGATGCTCATAGAAGAGCAGGAGACTTGCAAGGCAATCAGCGAGTGACACAAGGATCCTTCCCAGGATCAACTAGAGCCCATGATCAGCAAGTTCATGGAATACCGTGCTCAATTCCACATCTCGTCACCTGAGCAGTAGCAGAAGCAGGCTACCCCCTTTCGGCCGTAGGATGACGATGATGAATAGTGGCTTCTTCTTCTTCTTCTTCTCTCTCTTCTTCAACTTTCTTTTAAATATCTGGAGTATGTTGGCACAAATGATGACATCATCCATGTTGCACCATGGGATGATGTCATCCATCAAGTTGTCAAAAGTCAACATGACTTTTAGATATTTTGTAAATATCTTTGTAAATAGGTGGTTGGTTCCTTTTTGCCTTCTTTTCTCTCCTTCTTCTATAAATACCCCAATACTTGTTGTATTGTATGGATGAGTGAATATCTTTCAGATGAAAAATAGAAGTAAGGAGAAAAGACTTTGAGCTTTTTGTAACAGAAAGAATTATTTATACAATATTTAGACTTTGTGCTGAATATATGTGTTATTTGCATTGAATCTTTCTTACGTTAGATCTGTGTGTTTGTTTTGTTGAATTTACTTCTGTTTTATTGTCATTTATGCACCAGTATTACTTTGCTCGTTTATGTAAGTAGGTTTGGCTCTGTTTACTACCAATCCCAAAACATAAACCCTCTGACCTTTCTGCTTTTGAATTCATTTCTTTTCTCCCTTCGAACCTGCTCTTTCTTCATCCTCTCTTTCATTCCTTTCTTTTCGCAGTCGGAAACACCCCTACTAGGATGAGATCCCAAACCCCCGAAGGCAGAATATTGTGAGACTTGCACAAGATTCCTGCTGGTAGAATAGCAATAAACCAGTTTCGCTTTGCTGACTCAAAGAGGGGATATGCCCTGCACACTGTTGACCCATCTATCCATAAATTTGCCCAACCAAAAGATTTTTGGACCAACAGTTTTTAGCAAATCTGCTAGGGATCGAACAGATCTATCAGCTCTATGATGGTGGTAGGATAGAAAATCAAAAAAAACAGAAAAATCACCGCCTGTTTGCAAACTTGAACTTTTTGTTAAAAATCCAAAATTTTGCAAAAGTGCTCCAAATTGAAAATTTTCTTCTGAGATCCATAGATCTGGCCTAGTTGGAGATCTTTAGTTCGCTGAGTTTTTATAAAAATCAGTATTTTGCCGTAGATCTGAGTTTTTTATTGTTTACCAAAATTTTGAAACCCTTTTTAAAAAGTCAAATTTATATCTGAAAACTAGCTTGCTAATCTTCACTGTCATTTTATCCTCGATGTTGTTTGTCATTAACCGCAATCGGTTTTCTGATGAGGATAGTTTTTAAATATTTAGAAAAGTACATGCTGCTGGTTTTTGTTAGAAAAGCCAGAAAATCAGCAAGTACACCCAAAAAGGAATTTTAAATCTACTTCACAACATCACAGATTTGGAAGGTATGCTGACGGGTGAACCATTTACTCGTAACAGGAGAGCTCATGGAGAAGCCGATCCCACTTTTGATCTGCTTCAAAGGCACAATTTCAGTGTAACACCGGCACGTTTTTCAACGCTAAGTTCAGCTGATCGGTCAGCCAGAAGCGCCTCACCTCCACGAAAGAATCAGTTTTCACAAGGATCCTCTTCGTCCCTTTGTAGCACCTTGTTGCTCAGCGGGACCGCGTTTCCAGCCCGTGTTCTTTTTCCAACCTTTCAAAAAATGGCGATACCATGGGGAAATGCTATGGTCCTCTCACATTACCACATCCTGTTCACGCGCTCCCTCACGGAAACCAAAATAATTTTCCTAAATTCGATGGGAGTGGAAATCAAAGCACGGATCCACACATATTTGCATTCATCATGTCATGCAGTATCCTAGATGTAACTCATGAGGATGTGTCAGTTCACCTTTTCCTGGAAACTCTACAAGGGCCCGCAACTGAATGGTTTCAGCATTTGCCGGCCGGATCTATTACCAGTTGGGCCACCTTGCGGGATGCTTTTGAAGACAGGTACAAGCCTTCGGAAGATGCATTTTCCCTATTATCACAGATCACTCACCTGAAGAAGGAGGCCAACGAGACCATGCGTGATTTTATCACCAGGTTCAATGCATTAATTAACCGTGTCCTTGTTACCATGCTTCCAACACCGGAAAATCAGAAGTGTTTCTTTGTGAACACTATGAGCTCGAAAGTAAGTTTCTTGCTCCTACAAGAGTAAGTAGCTACCTTGATTCTCGCCCAGGCCACTACCATTCGAATCGAAGATAATTTGATAATATCTGGCGAATTGAGAAGGGAGTCATCCAAGCCTAAATCTTTGGACCCTTCTCCCACTACTTCGTCTGATCCAGCCTTTCAAAAGATGGCGAATGACTTGCTTGCATTGAAGAAGCAGTTGGCCCAAGCTCCCCCAGTTCCTCATACTGGGATATTCCATGGAGGAATTTTGTTCCCAACTACGTTTCACAAAGGCCGTGCTTACCTACAACTGCTCCGCGGTTGGCGCTTGAGGCTCCTCCAGTTAATGCCTTAGCTGAAATTGAAGAAGAGGAGCAGGATTACGAAGAACCTTTGTCTCAAGGAGAAGATGATCAAGACGTCGGTGAGCCGACTGGCGACTCTACTATCAGGTATATGGAATTTGAGGAGGAATAATCTGCTGAAGAAGAGGGTACCCAAGGCTATGCAAGTAGACAGTCATACACTGTTTTTACCTGCTCACAAGGAAAAGAAGCAGAGGTTGCTACCCATGTGTAGAAGGAGAAGGCCGTGTCAAACGCGCCTCCAACCATTGCTAAAAGAGGTAATCCCCTTCCTACTCAACTTCCTGTTAAGTCTTTTACAAGGAAATCTTTTTACCCCATCTCTCCTCCAAATCAGCCCTCTCATATTCCTGTCAAGACCAGTACTCCTACTCCACCATCATGAAGTGAGGGACTCATTCCTTCACCAGCGCAACCCTTGGCCGCATTTGATATCATAGATCATGCTAAAAAGACCAAGATCCAAATGTCTGAAGCCGAGTACCTTCAATCAAATCCCGAACAGCTTGTAAGATTGACTAAGTATATTCAAAGTCAAGTTGTTATATCTAATCAGGTTTCCCCAAAAGGAATCCTTTCCACTCCTCCTGAATCCCACATAAATGTTACCTCAACATCTGCATCAGGTAAGATATAACCTTTCTATCTCTCCCTCCTAATCAATGGTCACAAGTTGAGTAACTGCATAATTGATTCCAGGGCTTCTTATAACGTCATGCCGGAAAAAGTCACCCATGTTTGGGCCTCACCCTTACCAAGCCTTTTGGTAGATGTTATTCCTTGGAAACCAAGTAGGTTCCGTTGATTGGTCAAATCAAAGACGTGTAATTTGCATTTGCGGTGTTCCCAGAGAAAAGCGTAAAGATGACCATCCTTGTTGCTGATATTCCAGCAGCCTACGGAATTTTGCTGGAAAGAATTTTTTGCAGCAAAGTTGGTGGGGAAATTCATATGGACTGGTCTAAAGCTAGAATCCCCGTCAAAGGTGTAATGCAGAAATTGGAGCCAGAATCACAAAAGAAGTATTTGGTTACTAACTCTAAGGACCCCAAAGCTCAAATTCTTTTTGAATCATCAGGGATGGGGAACTATTTCTTGTCTACCGAGTCTGACAAAATGGTTGTTCTCGTTCAAGAAGAAGATCTTAATAAGATCTGGACCTTGCAGTTCGATGGCAACTGCGCAACCATTGGATGTGGTGCCGGAGCCGTGCTAATATCTCCCGAAGGGGAGGTTATTCCTCTCTCTTTCAAGTTGCAAATCTTCAACACGAATAATGCTGCTGAGTATGAATCTTTGCTACTTGGCATGCAAGTCGCGAAGGAAAGAGGGATCAAAAATTTGAAAGCGTAAGGTGATGCAGAGCTAGTTGTAAATCAAGTTAAAAGGATATATCAAGTGAAGAATGAGAGGCTCAGGCATTACTGTAACGCGGTATGGGACAGCATCGAGGAGTTTGATGCTTTTTCAATTGAATCCATTCCAAGAGCTCAGAATGACATGTCTGATTCATTGGCTATTTCAGCATCCCTCATGCTACCTCACCTAGGTTTGAAAACAAACAAATACACCATTGAGGTAGTCTTCTGCCCCAACATGCCAGATAATTCTCAGCATTGGCAAGTATTCAACAATGACAATCAACTCATTGCCTTTTTGGAGAAGGCAGAAAATTTTAAGGAATTACATTTCGAAGGATCCACTTCTATGTGCCATGAATCAGTCGCCGACCAAGATGATGAATCCAAAGGGAACGACGGCATTTTTCAACTCAAAGGAAATAAAATTCTGAAGGGCTTGGTTTCTCTGGAATGGTTATTCGACAGGCATGACCGGTTAGGTTCGGAAGAACATCCGCAATTCGTGAACATTGGAAAATGTTGCACGCCACAAGAAAAACAGAAATTCGTCAAGTTGCTGAAGAAATACATGGATGTATTGGCATGGTCCTATGCTGATCTAAAGTCTTTTAAGCCAAAAGACGTCCAGCATGACATCTCGTTGAAAGAAGATGTCAAAGCCTTTCACTAGAAGCAGAGGCATTATAATCCTAAGATCTCAGGCACTATCCAGGCTGAAATTTAGAAAATGTTGGATGCGAGAATCATCTTTCCTATCCATCATAGTACTTGGGTAGCAAATATTGTGCCAGTGCGAAAGAAGAATGGGGAAATACACATATGCGTAGATTTTTGAAATTTGAATCAGGCTTCCCTTGAAAGATAACTACTCACTTCCTATAATGGATCAAGTTCTGTAAGCAGTAACTGGATCAGAGATGATTTCCATGCTAGATAGTTTTTCAGGCTACAATCAGATTGAAGTTTTACCTGAAGATCAATTTAAAATAGCATTCACTACTCCCTGGGGTACATTTGCTTACAGCAGGATGCCTTTTGGCCTAACCAATGCTGTCGCCACTTTTCAGCGGGCCATGGACCTGACATTCAAAGGTATGATGGGGAAAGTCATTGTCGTTTATCTCGATGACTTAACTGTGTTCTCTAAACAACTAAATGATCATTGTGATCATTTAGAGCAAGTGTTGGCCAGGTGCCGAGAACATGGGATTTCCCTAAACCCAAAAAAGTTTGTTTTTGGAGTCACGGAAGGAAAGTTGCTAGGGCATGTGGTTAGCAAAGAAGGAACAAAGATAGATACCGAAAGAGTTAAGGCTATTCAGAGACTTACTCTACCTACAAGTAAGACTGGCGTTCATTCTTTCTTCAGAAAGGTGAACTTTCTTACGCTTTTTGTTCCCAACTTTGCTGAGAAGACTCGTCATATATTGGACATGATGAAGGGTTCACCAACTTTCCGGTAGAGTGAAGAAGGAAAAAGGTCATTCGAAGAGATAAAAGCTTTCGTCGCTCACAGCACCAGTCCTGGTATGTCCCGATTTCTCCAAGGACTTTATCATGTATAGTTATGCATCTAAGCATACTATGTCTGCCATCTTGATGCAAAAGAATTCGGAGGATGTTGAATCTCCGATTGCGTTCATGAGCTCTCCCCTCAAGCCTCACGAATTAAAAATGTCTCAGTTGGAAAAGCATGCCTTCACCGTTGTCAAAGCAGTCAAAAATTTTAGGTATTACATTCTAAATTCTCATATGGTGGTGCTGGTTCCTGACACGGCAGTCAAATCAATTCTAACTCAATAGGAGTTAGGAAGCTTGCGAGGAAATTGGATTGCAAAGGTCCAGGAGTACGACCTGGATATAAAACCAACCAAGCTAGTAAGGGGCAAAGGCCTATGTCAGCTTATGGCAGAAAAAAAAGATTCAGAAATTCCGAAGGAAAAGGATGATTGTACCAACGAAGCGCAAAGCCATCTGGAGAAATCCCGTTCTCTCCCTCTAGTCCTATTTGTCGCAACCAGTGATAAGTGGTATTCTGATATTGCTTTCTTCCTCACCTATGGTGAATCTCTAGCTCACCTAACTGTAAAGGAGAAGCACACTATAAAGCTCAGAGTAGCCAAGTATGTCATCTGGGATGATGGTTTATACAAACGCGGGATAGATGGTGTCTTCTTATGATGTGTCGATAAGCCACAGCAGGTCAAGTTACTTGAAAGTTTTCATAATTCAGCCTATGGAGGCCATTTCTCCTCTTTCGTGATGGCACACAAAATCATCCGAGCTAGGTACTATTGGCCAACGCTTTTCCAAGATACAGCTACCTGGGTACCAAAGTGTGAACCTTTCCAGCATTTTGTCAGCAAGCCCAAGTTGGCTGCTTTTCCCCTTAGGCTGGTCATTGTCAACAAACCATTCAGGCAGTGGGGAATTGATTTTATCGGTGTGCTCAATCCCTAATCGAGTGTCAGACATAGTTATGTCCTAACAGCAACAGATTACTTCACCAAGTGGGTGGAAGCCATACCTGTCAAACATGCCACTTCTGAGGTTGTTTGTAGTTTCATTAAAGAAAACATCATTGTCCGGTTTGGCGTTCCAAACAAGATTGTTGCTGACAATGCTTCTAACTTCTCCTCACGAGAAGTTATTAGTTTTTGCTATGAATACGGGATAACTTTGGCTCACGCCTCAGATTATTACCCTCAGGGAATGGTCAGGCAGAATCCAGCAACAAGAACTTGGTGACCATCATACGAAAGTTAGTGGATGAGAATCAACGAATGTGGCACAAGTCTTTATATGACGCTTTGTGGGCAGATCGCATTACTCCCAAGAGGTCCCTCGGTATGTCACCCTTTCAAGTTTTATATGGCACTGATGCTAAGCTTCCCATTTCTGTTGAAATCCCTACTTTACGCTTGGCATGAGCTATCGAAGATGAAACTTTCCAAAATTCTCTTGAAAAGAGGATCATGTATCTGATAGAGCTCGAAGAAAAGAGAGTAAGAGTGGTCGACAGAATCACCGAACATCAGAATCAAGTCAAGAGACTATTTGATAAAAAAGCTAAGCAAAGAAATTTTCAGGTGGGAGACCTCTTCCTTCTGTGGGACAAGCGAAGAGAGCCAAAAGGTATGCACAGAAAGTTTGATTCCTTATGGAAAGGACCTTTCAAGATCAAGCAGCTCAACAGAGAGAATAGTTTCTATCTCTCATATCTGGATGGAACCAAACTCCCACTTCCCTACAGTGGGCAGCATCTGAAAATTTTCAAGAAGTAGAGCTTGCTCTCTTCTTTGTACAGTTTTCTTTAAGTTGTGTGTTTGTTTTTGTCGTGTGTTTGATTTCCATTTGTTGTGTGTTTCCTTTGTTCTCCCTCTGGTTGCCCTTTTTTTTGACTTTGTTACCCAATGGATAGGCACATGAGATCTGGGATTCTCTACCCCCGATTTTGCTCAGGGATAGTCCCCAGAAAAAGCCAGCTGTTATCCCGTAAAATTGGCAAGGGCAATTTTACTGATAACCTTACCAAAAATTTTGTTCTGATCCCTCGTTAGGGATCCCTTGCATTTGGAACGTTGCAAAATCCCTTCCCAGGAAATCTGGTTTTCCGAACTTAGTCATTTTTTGGTCTTTTTGGCCAGGCGCATAGAATGACTATGCAACATCAACTTTTGATGCGCCCCCTTTAAAATCATTGGTGCATGTTTTCTTGTGTCAGCAGGTGTTTTGGTGCACCTCTCGATGCTGAGGCTTCCCTGTGTGCACCGAGGCACATGCGCCTTCCTGTCGACAGAACATTTGTTGCACCTCTTTTTGGTGCACCAAAGGTGCACATTTTCCTCTGTCAAACACCACTTCCAGTGCGCCATAGGTGCACATATCTTCATGTTGACAAGTCTTTCAGTGCACCAAAGGGCGCATGTTTTCTCATGTCGATAGCTCATTTGGTGCACCCCTTTAAAAAAATTGGTGGTGCATTTATTGTTGCCTCGCCTATATATAGGCGCGCCTGCGCTGTCATTGTCACCTGAACAATCATGTGATATTTTCTCTGAGCCTGTCAGCGCACCTGCCCCATCATTTTCAATCACTTTGTGGACCCATTTGCACTTTTTCATCGTTATATCCTGGTAAGAGGTCCTCACTCCTTTTGTGTGTTTTGTGCTTTGGTTTTTATCTGCTGGCTGGCTAGTTGGGTTTAATATAAACTGTGAAATCATGTTTTTATCCCCCTGTTGCTGTATTTTCTTTCCTTCACCATGTCCTTCCCCCCTCTTTCTAGATCTGCTGGGAAGGGGACTCTATCCTGAAGTAATGACTCAAAAAATCTTGGTTTAAGCCTCTTCATCACCCAAATGACCCCTTAAAAGAAGCTTAAACCATATGCAAACACCTTAGTGAAGAAGTCATGGCTTGGAAGGAGACTGTAATATTTTTCTCCTTTGGCGCATCTATCACCCCTGCAACATGATCAACAGTCGCACCATTGGCACACCCACTGCCCCTGTTACACAAAGAGCAGCCGCACCAATGGCATGCTTTCCCCACCTGCTACATCATAAAAATATGCACCCTCATGGCGCACTTCCCTCGCATGCTACAAATGCTTCCCATGCGCCCCTTGGCACATCAAACTTGGATGCAACATAAAGAATTCCTGCGCCATTTTGGCGCACCTAGCATCCATATAACAGCCCTTTCCTATGCGCCAAGTGTTAAGCTATAAAGGCGCAGGCGCGTTCCTCATCGCAGCAACATCATGTTGTGTAGACCCTCCATACACCACGCCAAGTTCCCTTTAGCACACACAAAGCACACGTTACGCAAACCATGCATGCACCTTTGGCACACCAAAGTTCTATGCAACATGAAAGATACATGCACCATGGGCGCACCATGTTCCCATGTAACATAAAGATTCTGTGCGCCCTTTACAAAATGCATCCACATGGCGTAGGCACACTTGTCCTTACAGCAACACAAAATGCACCCTGCAGTGTTTATGCGCCATGCGCACCTTTGGCACTGATTTATCTCCTGCAACACCCTTTTTATGTGCACCTTACCTATTTAGCTCTGCAATTTGCTATATCTGTGTGCCATGCACCCCAAGGCCTTTAAATTGCTAACTCTTTCTTCTGTTAAGCATTTCAATGGAAAATCAAGCAGCTGACATGGCTTTCTTCAATTGGGTTTCATGTCTTATTCTTGCAGATCAGCAATTAAGCTCAGAATAACATATGTCAACATCAAGCAAGAGACCTACCAAATCTAAAGGCAAGGCCAAGCTTACAGAGGAAGAAATGAAATATAAGTATCAGAGGGTCAGAATGCCCGACTCCCAAGTCAAGTGTGACCTGGACATCAGAGAGTCAGAGTTGGGTCATATCGATATGGAGGAGTTCTGGGTCAGGACTCAGAAGGTCACAAGAAGTCCATGGATGGACAAGCTGATAGGCAGTGCCTTGCACTTCGCTGGAGGAATCCCAGTCAACGCCATTAACAATGAATTCATGATGGTGGTTGTTTGGTGCTATAACAAAGACACAAGATGTGTCGTAAATGAGAAGGGCGAGGTCATAATCAACCTCACCACCCACCACTTTGAGATAATACTCAGCATTCCTCATCACCGTCACTTTGTGGCCGTCATCCAAGATGATTGCATCAAGGCATGGGATGACAATGAAGATCAGTGCATGCAGCTGATGAATGAAGTCTATCTGAAAAAAAAAAGTAGTGACCCGTTGGCCACAAATCATTCACCGCAGTGATTTTTCAGAGGATCTCAATGACACCATCATGTTCCTGAGCAGGGTGTTTGGGCTTCCTGATGCCCACTTTTTCCACAAATGGATGTTGCGGTACCTTGAAAAAATGAACAAAAATGTGCCCAATCAACACTTTTGCTAGGTAGAAATTATAAGCAGCACAATCTCTGAGCAGCTATAACAATTTAATAGAACTAGGATGTTCTACATGAATTCCTATGTTGTTTATGCTACAGCTTTAGAGAGAGACTACCCAGCCTTGATGCGGAGTGGGGTTTGGCCCCAGGTCAAAATATATGAATACTATCCAGAATTGAAGCTGGAAAATAGCATCCCTCAATTTACAAAGATCAACGATGCATTTTTCTACTTCATCATCTGCCTGTTGAGGCCAAATATGACTTACGGTCGCACGACTAAGAGCATAGTGACGGCCACTAAGAAATGGGGGGCACTGTTCACCCAATTTCCCACATTCACTTATCTGAGGGCAGCTAACTTCTTGGGCGAGCCAACTAGACTGCCAAGGTATGTTGGGCCCAAGTTGATTCTGCTGGAGCTGTCTAGACAGCTAGTCACTTATCATGAAAAGTGCCTCAAAAGAAAGAAGCGTGGAACTCCTTTCCCCCTCACAGTGGGTAGATATACATGTCTTACTCACCATAAGGCAAAAGACATGTTCACAGAGCTTGAGCTGCTCAATTTGAAACATGACTTCCCAGCAAGGCCCACCTTCAACCCGAGGAATTGTCTGCCGAGGGCTAAGCTCGATCCAATCCACATCCCTCAGATCGAGGATATCTACATCGACCTATATCATGAGGTGGAGCTTAGGAGGAAGGACCATTCTCGTTTGGCATTGGTAGAATCATCCAGTATGGGGTAGCCATCATCCCCAAAGGCTACCAAACTACTGAGGAGAAAGTGGATCAAGTATATCTTAACACAGGTGGGGACGATTGGCCTTTTGCGGCAATTGATAGAACCAAAGCTCCTCAGACAATTGAGGAAATGGTCAAGGAAACTCTACGCAGAAAAGAGCATTGGTGCCGAATGAATGGACTCATCTACCTCGGAGTTGATTTCACAACCTCTCTATTGGGTAACGCACCTCCTAGATCAAAACAGTAGCCTAAAGGTAAAGGAAAAGGCAAAGAGGGTGAATCTAGCACCACTCAAGAGGAAGCTCCTGAGAGTCCTCCTTCCGCTGCACCAGAACAAGTTGTAACTCTGGCTCCTCCAGAGAAAGAAGCAGAAGAGGATGTTCCAATAGGCCCATCCACTCAGGATGTTGGCATTGCTACAGCACTTGAGGTCCCTTCTATCCCTTCTTCTTCTCCTCCTTCCCCTCCTCAAGTGACTCAAGCGACCATTCCTTTGGTCGTGTCCTCTCCCTTTTCTTCTACTGTTCCTCCCACTTCTTCATCCATCTTCTCTTCTCTCGCGGATCTCTCCCCCTCCATTTCTTCCCTCATCTCTGAGCTCCCTTCCCTTCCTATGTCTTCCTCTCTGCAATATCTCTTCCTCCCGTGAGCACTTCTTCGGCCTCCCTCTCGATGCCACCTCCAAGTGTCTCCATGTTTTTCCCTTCTACTACTACAGCTGCCCCCTTCTCTGTTTCTGGCCCTTCTCCCATAAGTCCAGCCTGGATCTCCCAGCACTTAAGTCAGTAGAAAAGGAAAGTTCCCATCACACCAATGGACTTTTCCGTAATCTCGTCTAAAGGGGCAAAGAAGCAGAAGCCCATCACGCACTTCTCTCAGAGTGCTTCGGGAGAGATGGTAATGGAGATCGCATACCCCAATCCTTTGAAGGATAGAAAGGATCTATCTCCGACAGATTATACAGTGACCCAAGTCACAATGGGTACATCTTCTGAGAGCCTTCAGGGAGAGGCCCCTATCTGCATTCGACGCCCTCTGCAAGAAGCTTCAAGAAGATAAAGAAGAGAAAAGGATATTGAAAGAGCAAAACAAACATCTTCTCCAAACCTTACAGAAGATGGGTAGTGCACCTCCCACAACTGCCACTGAGACTCCGAAGCCTCTAAGCCAGGATAAAATTAATGAATATGCAAAGATCGGCGAGCAGGGCATGGCAGTTTTCACTTGGAGGAGCCAGATCCTCAAGGACAGTGAATTATTAATCGCCAAGTTCTCTGATTTATATCTGAATATCAACAAGGCGAATAAAGAGCTCCAAGCATTAGCAGGACCCATATCGAAAGAGCTGGACCATGTTAGGCTGCAGCATGAGACCTTTCAACAAATGTTTGACTATTCGGTTAAAGATCTGGTCAAGTTCGGGTGTCTTCGATCATCCTAGGGCCCTCAATAAATTCATTTCCACCCTAGACTACCAGATGGATCAACTGGAATTTGTCCTTGAAAAGATCAATAAGGTAAAGGAAGAAGCCCTGGATGCGATGCACCAAATGGAAAAAATCATTCTCAACATGTCTCTAAGCTTGCTTACTCCTTCCTTGATGCAAATTCCATCAATAACCTGCTGGCCTGTCAGGATTTCATCGGGTTCCTCATAGAAGCTGAGAAAGAATATTCCAAACTCCCAGAGAAGCTCATAGACGAGCGGGAGACTTGCGAGGTGATCAGCGAGGGACACAAGGATCCTTCCCAGGATCAACTAGAGCCCATGATCAAAAAGTTCATGGAATAACGTGCTCAATTCCACATCTCGTCACCTGAGCAGGAGCAAAAGTAGGCTACCCCCTTTCAACCGCAAGACGACAATGATGAATAGTGGCTTCTTCTTCTTCTTCTTCTTCTCTCTCTTCTTTGACTTTCCTTTTAAATATCTAGAGTATGTTGGCACAAACGACGACATCATCCATGTTGCACCATGGGATGATGTCATCCATCAAGTTGTCAAAAGTCAACATGACTTTTAGATATTTTGTAAATATCTTTGTAAATAGTTGGTTGGCTCCTTTTTGCCTTCGTTTCTTTCCTTCTTCTATAAATACCCCAATACTTGTTGTATTGTATGGATGAGTGAATATCTTTCAGATGAAAAATAGAAGTAAGGAGAAAATACTTTGAGCTTTTTGTAACAGAAAGAATTATTTATACAATATTTAGACTTTGTGTTGAATATATGTGTTATTTGCATTGAATCTTTCTTACGTTAGATCTGTGTGTTTGTTCTGTTGAATTTACTTCTGTTTTATTTTCATTTATTGTAACATCCTGAACTGTTGTTACTTCCTCCTGAGCATAAAAGTGTTGATATGTGATTTCTTGTAAAAGGATGTGTTCCTCGATTAAGAAATCATGCTTGATATGTATTGTATTTTCTTTGCAGATTGCAAATTTTGACTGAGTCAGAATATGATTGGACTCTTTTATTTCTTTCATTTTGTATCTGAGTTTAATCTTATCTCGGAATGAATTACAGAGTTACCCTTCTATAATACCTAGCCTTGGATCAGTTGAATTGATCTAAGTATTGCTTTAAGTTTGTTCGTGATGAATTAAAATTACAGACCTTGAACAGGTTGCAAGGTTTAGAAGCATTGAATAAGCTAGTCCGGAGTATGACTCAGGTTGATCATGTGAAATGGATTGGTTCCCGATATCGAATTATATCTGGAGGGTCTCAATCATGGACTAGATAATAATTCGGTTTCATATAATTCTGTAGCCTAAGGCGGAACAGGAGCTAACCCTGTTCGAGAATGTATGTTGTAGGTCTTTTTCTGAGTGTACAGAATGTAGACCTAACTGGAATTATTAATGATTAGTAACCTAAAACTAAACCTAACCTAGGGGTTAGATTAGTGTTAATCTAACCTAGACCTAGGCTAAGAGCTGATGTTCTAAGTTAGTATCTATGTGTAAAGTGGTTAGACTAGGTGTTATCCTAAATTCTAACCTAAGTTACTAACCTAACTAGTGAGCAAGAATGTAAAGGGGCCTATGGAGGGGTGTGAACCATGGGTGGCATTTTCTATGTAATTAAATGCATTAGATAAGTATGAAGACAGGTATTGGCAGAGGTTTTAAAAATGGCTAACCTGAGCCGACGTGGCAGGTCGCCAAGACTGAAAATGGTCTGGAGATTTTATTTGTCTGTCACCAATTTTGGCGGTCGGTGGCAATTGAGTTTTAAGCGGGGAAAATTGGAGTGAATGCAATTAATGAGCTTGGAAGTCGAGCTCGGAACTCGCGAGAAGGCATGCAAATTGGAAAGTTGTTGGTTTATTTGGCTTATCGTGAATTTCGGTTTTCCTTCTGCCTGTTCACTGGTTCTTCACACCAGTATTCTTGGAGTTGCATGGCGAGTATGAGGGTATCTAGCTCTTTTATCTGGCAAGGAAAGTATATATGTCATGGAGATAGCAAAATCTTGTTGGTCGCTCTAACTTGGAAAAGGAAAAGGAAGTCCGAGCTCTTTCAATGGTCTGCTTCGGAATTTTGAGCAAAAATCCAGGCATGTTAGGCCCTAACCTTTAAAAATCTTGTTGTCTTTCAAGTGATTTCATTAGAACAACTCTGTTCAAATGACTTATGGAAATAGATGATTTCCTATGGTTGTCTTGTGTGATTTGGTACTGTATCTTTATGCTGTTCATTTTTCAAATTTAACCCTTAATGGGTGTGTGATGTATTTCGAATTGTTCTCTATTTTATTGTGCTTCACATTCCAGCGTAAGTTTGTGTAACATGTGCTTGAAGGGTATCTTCCGGCTCCGTGAGAACCCGTGCATGCTTCTCTTGCTGGGTTCAGGATACAGTAGAAACTTGTTGATAGAAACTTGTTGATTGAAACTTGTTGATGAGGCTTGTTGTTGATTCTTGTCGAAAAAGATACTGTTGGACTTTTGTGTGAATGTTCAGTCTTATTGGACTTCTTTGCAAAGTTTGTGGTGGTTATCATTGGTGAAGGTTACAGAACCTAGTAGGGCTTCGCTATGGTATTTTAAGTTATTTTGAATGAATAACTTATTGTGTTTCAGTATTTCATTGTGCCCTTTTTGGAAATTGTGTATTCCTTGCTTTTTGGTTATGGGTTTCAACCCGTTATCAGTATGCAATATGTATATATTCATATTTTGTTGTAATCAGAACGACTCTGCGGAGTAGATTGAATGATTTACTTATATTTGGACCTCTGTTCAAGTTAAATATAATTGAATATTGGTAATTGATGAGCCAGTGACTTGAGGGAATAACATGTACTAAGACCTCTGTTATTTGTAAGAATACCTTCGTGTTGCAAGGATTTTATGGTACAGATTCTTTGGGTGTATTTTTACGTTTACATTCTGTGCAAACTTGTGCAAAGAATTGGCAAAGGGTTAGTCGGGTTCCTTGTGTTGAAATCAGTATTTAAATTTGCTTTTGCTTCATTTTTTATGTACACCATTGATTTGCCCAGATGGAATCATTGCAACAATTTGTCTTGCCACTGTTGTTCGGGTTCAGTTGAATTCGTGGAAGTTATCCTGTATTTTCTTTTTCCTCAGTTAAAACTTGACTTGGTATACTGTTGTTTTGACATTGTGGGATTTCCTGAGTAATGATTTATATCAAGTAATGCAGCCTTGAATAAATGAATCGTGAATGCTATACGTCTGATTCCGATTGCGTACAAATGTAAATACAAAATGATATGTTTCCTTTCTATTTTTCCTAGTTGGATGAGGCTGTGTATGTTACGGAATTTTTAGGATAATCTTCGCATAGTCTTATGGAAACATCAAATTTCTTAATGCGATGAAGTTTGTTGTTGGCCGCGATATAATAAAAGTTCTTGATTTCGACCTTGGGTCGAAAATCCTTACTGTGTTTAGAAGGGACTAGCTTGGGCTATAGGTTTATGTGCGGGATTGTTAGCATGTTAGTCTTTGTTGCAAAACTATCCTGTTTTAAGCTAGACTGAACTAAGCCGTCGACTGCACCTCGACGGGCAATGTGGAGATACCCATCTAGTTTGTCGCTTCTTGTGGAAGGTCTTGTGAGTCTGTTGGTTGATAGTCATCACTATAGGCATGTTAGCTACTGTACAGAAGCTTTGTTGTGTTTGATTTTTATTTAAACAGTGATTTTTCTTGTGGCTCGTCGGACTTATTCATATGCATGTAGGATGAAGGCTTTCCATATGAGGAGACGGTATAGTCATGAGCTTGTGTGAAGGGAAATGTGAATGATTTGTTTCTTTCTCTTCTATCATAACAATGCATGTCGATATCTGTTTAACAGTTGGAATTGTTTTTGTATCATATTGATGGAATCATGATTTGTTATGATATTCCTTTTTCTGATGAAAGTAACGATTTGTTCAATATTGCTGATCTTGGATTCAAGATAATTGCTTTGGATACTTTCGTTCTTGATTTCTAATATTTGATGAAATAATTGAGAAGTGTTTAAGACTATTTTGTAATGATGATAGAGTTACACATTTGTAGCCATTTTTGTATTTCAAAAGGCATAGTCTGAATATGTTTATTTTTTTGGAGAATTGATCTCATTTAAACAGGGTGTTTAATGAAAACAATTGACGGATTACAATTGTTTTAAAAGTTAGTGCTTATCATGCTCAGTTCATCGAACTGACTCATGTTGACTATTTTTGCAGATGGTTGCCGTAAGTGGTAAAAGCAATGCAGATCTGACCGGATGATCAGATTGTTTAATTTGATTTATAATGAATTACAGCTTGATTTTCTAAATGTACTAAATGTGGAAAGATGTTTCTTTTCCATTGAGCATTGTATCAAGTATGCTGAATGCCTAAAATGTATTTGTATAGTTCTGAAAGGAATGGAAATAAGTATTTGTTACTTATGTGTTGTATTCTTAATTCTGATAGTTGACCTTCTGCGGTTTATATACCAGAGTGGCAATGTTATCTTGTGTAATTTGGATGCTTTTGTGATTGTCAATGAAATCTTATAAGAAAATGTGATTGAATTCTTATGAGTGTTTAGTAGTTCTAATTTGTTCTATCGAAAGCTAAATTGAAATTTAAATCATTGTCTTTCTAAAAGATAGGGCTAAAATGAACTTAACAGAACGCTAATCAAGCTGAATTAAATTACTAATCCCTAGTCCTGAGTATGACAGGACAACATTAAATTGGATTCTTAACCATTTATATCTTGATGCTAATAAGAATGATATAAATTCAGTTAAGAGAACTGATATAAATCTAATGGGGTTCAGATGACAATCTCATGTGAAGATTATGAGATATTGTCCAATTCTGTTGTTTTAGAATCATGTATATTCTAATAACTCCTTGATGAGATCTTGACCTTATTACCTCTACCATGTAATGGGTTTTATTGAGGAAGGTCGTCTTAAGATGAAGAATCCAGGGATCGGGAAATGCTAACCTTAGGGGAAAGTCTTTAATGTAATTTAAAACTCAACGTGCGTAACGCATATTATTAAGTAAATCTTTTCGAGGTGGATTTAAAGGTTGACGGCACAAGTCAACTGTAGGGCTGTACCTCCGAGAAGATTAGGATCTTCTCGAAGTTACAACAATTTAGGTGACTTATGACGACACCCTTTGCATTGATCGCTAAGATTTACACTTTGATCTCGAACGAGTTACTCAGGGACCGATTAGGAAGGTGGTCATGTTATAAGGCTGCCTAGGAGATTCGGGGTATCATGACACACTGGTTTAACTGCAGGGTTAAACCAGTATGTCATCGTATCCCTATTCCTTGTGGGCATCCATATAACATTATCACCATGATAATCTGTCTCCGAGTGATTAAGTTGTGATAGGAAGGACTGACAAAAGTCGGTATAAGACATTCTATATAACATAAGAATGGGGTGAAGGGCATATTCCAGATTGACGAGTATGCCGTTAAGGAATACGAGACATAAATAGTATGTTTCAAATCTTTGGCCAAAGTATCACAAGCTACTGATTGCGTTGTCCTAATTCACCTAGTCTAAGGGATGAGATGCCGATGAATAATGGTAACAATTATTCAGTTAGGTTCCTTGGACAGAGCATTCTGAATCCCAGAGTAGGGAAGAGAACCGCAAGAGTGAAGTGTTAAATAAAAATGCCAACTCTTATTACTCATGAATAGATTGGTAGATTACCGAGTCATGGAATGAATAGATCGGAGGTACTCCAAGTCATTACAACTGCATATGGTTGTCTATTATAGGAATGGTTATTTGATTTGTGAGTTCTAAATTATGTATTTAGAACCAGGATGTAATTATCAAAAAAAAAAAATCACTTGTTCTAAGGTATAAATTGAGGATGTTACATCTTGGTATCAGAGCTGAAGGTTGCAGCTCTTGGACCTATTATGTCCATAATCTGATAAAAACCTGAATTTTCTTGTAACAGAAAATGGTTAGAACAAGGGGGAACGTTGCGAGTAATGCTCCACCTGAAGGAGGAGCAGCAACAACCCAGAAACTTGATGAGATCCTTGCTGCCCTGTTGGACACAAGAGATCGCTTAGCTGTACTTGAACAGCAGGTGATGGGAAATGAGGAGGATGAAGAAGCTGATAATAATAATCAGCAACCTCCTGAGGATAACCCCGACATGGGTGTTGATGTTAATGCTGGGAATGCACCTGTCCAACCAGAAAACAAAAAGGCCAGATTGGCAGCAGAACTCACTAATGATATAAAAAGGATAAGTCCACCTAAGTATGATGGCACCACATTAGGAGATGGAGCTGAGAACTGGCTCAGCGAAATGGAGAAGTACTTTGCAATAAGGAACTTCTCAGAGGAAACCAAAGCTATTTGGGGAGCCTATCAGCTTTCCCACGAAGCATCTTCGTGGTGGGATAGCCGTAAAGCTGAACTAAACATTGATGAGACCAATATTACTTGGGATCAATTTAAAGGCTATTTTAGGCAACGTTGGCTGCCACAACTTTTCTATGATCAGAAAATGACAGAATTTCAGAACTTAGCTCAAGGGAAGCTAACGGTAACTGAATACTGGGAGCGGTTTACAAAACTCCTCAAGTATGTACCACAGTATCAAACTGACGAGAAGTTCAGAATACGGAAATTCATCATGGGATTGAATCCCGTGATAGGGGGAGAGGTCGATGTTCACAGTCCAACCACTATGGAAGGAGTTGTTGAAAAGGCCATAAGGCAAGAACAGAAATTAAAGGCTATTTCTGCTCATAAAGAGGAAGTGCGGAAGAAGACTGCAAACCCTTCTTCAACCTCTCTTGCACCCAGAAAAGGACCATGGAAAAAGTTTGGAAACAAGAGTAAGTTTCCAGGAGATAACAATAAGAAAGCAGTAGTAAATAAGCCTGCTGGAAATGTAAGGGATAATTTTGTTAAAAATTATAATAATGGGCAGAAGCCCTATGGAGGACAACATGACAATTACAAAACTGGAGGCAACTTTGAGCCTAAAAAGGGACCTGTAGGAGGCTGCTACAATTGTGGCAAAGATCACTACGCAAATCAGTGCCCTTTGAAGAAGGATGATCGTAATCAGCAGCATAAGATACATGCTGCAGTAGCGGACAAGCAAGCTGAAAAGCAAGTGACACCTATAGAAGTTCCGGGTAAGTTATTCGGCATACCTGTCACTATTCTTTTTGATACAGGAGCTACTGAATGTTTTATATCTAATAAACTTGCTTCTAAACTTAAAAGAAAAGCTGGAAAAATGGATAAATCTTGGACTGTATAGTATGGTAATAATTCTGTTCATACAGTGAGTATGTGTCTTTTTGGGGCAATCCTTGACTTACCTAACTTTTCCACGGAAGTTGATCTCTATGTTGCACCTTTAGGATCGTATGACATTGTCATCGGTGTCAATTGGTTAGCTGACCATAAAGCAAAGGTAGACTGCTATGAAAAGAACATAAAATGTTTAGATGATCAGCTGGAATCAGCAGAGATTCAAGGTGTGAAACGGGAAATTTCAGTTAGAAAACTGTCAGCTATGCAGCTTAAAAAGGCTAAAAATAAAGGATGCACCCTTTATGCAGTAAAGATATCTGAATCTTCAGAAGAAGATGATGATTTCATGAAACAATTCCCTCTGTTACAAAGTTTCAGGGATGTTTTTCCTGAGGAATTACCAGGGTTACCACCCAAGAGAGAATTTGACTTCACCATTGAAATCAAGCCAGGAACAGAACCTATATCCAAAGTGCATTATCGGATGACTACTACAGAGTTAGTCGAGCTTAAGGCACAGTTGCAAGAGCTTTTGTCTAAAGGTTTGATCAGACCAAGTGTTTCACCTTGGGGAGTGCCTGTAATATTTGTGAAAAAGAAGGATGGAACACTAAGGCTGTGTATTGATTATCGGATGTTGAACAAAGCAACAGTCAAGAACCGATATCCACTTCCTAGGATCGATGATCTGTTTGATCAGATGCGTGGAGCAGCGGTTTATTCTAAGATAGACCTTCGATCTGGTTACCATCAGTTAAGGATTAGAGAGGAAGACATTCATAAAACAGCTTTCCGAACAAGGTACGGACATTATGAATTCACAGTTCTACCCTTTGGATTAACTAATGCACCCGCAGCCTTTATGAATTTAATGAACAATATTTTTCAAGAATACCTGGACAAGTTTGTACTTGTATTCTTGGACGATATTCTCATTTATTCTAAAAGCGTTGAGGAGCACAATGAGCATTTGAAGATAGTTTTGGGAATTTTGAGAAAAAGAAAGTTGTATGGTAAGTTATCCAAATGTTCTTTCTTTGATTCAGAAGTTCACTATTTGGGTCATGTCATAAGTAAAGAAGGAATTGCTGTAGATCCTTCAAAAATAGTGGCAATAACTGAGTGGCCTGCACCAAAGAATGTGCATGAAGTAAGAAGCTTCATGGGTCTTGCTGGTTACTATAGAAAATTTGTAAAGGATTTTTCCAAAGTAGCTGCACCAATAACTTCATTGCAAAAGAAGGATAAGAAATTCATGTGGAATGACAAGTGCGAAGCGGCTTTCAAAAGTCTGAAAGACCAGCTGACTTCTGCACCTATATTAGCTGTACCAGACCCCAATGGGAGTTTTACTGTTGTAACGGATGCTTCTGGGGAAGGCCTTGGAGGTGTTTTGCTACAAAATGATCAGGTCATAGCATATGAAAGTAGAAAACTTAAGATACATGAGCTGAATTATGCCCCTCATGATTTGGAACTTGCTGCCATTGTTCATGCACTTCAAGTCTGGAGACACTACTTACTTGGGAAACCTTTTGAGTTGAAAACTAATCACTTAGGACTGAAATATATTTTTACTCAGCCCAATCTGAATGCCAGACAGAGAAGATGGTTAGAATTTTTATCACAATATGACTTTGATATTAGCTATATCAAAGGAAAGGAGAATAGGGTAGCTGATGCTCTAAGTCGTAGGAGGCACATTTCTGCTATTATAACATTAAGAACTCAGTTTAAAGACGAGGTAAAAAGTGCCTCAGAATTAGATGCATACTTTCAGCAAGTAAAAGCAGCGCTTGCTGCAGAACCAAAGGATATAAGGTATAAAGGTTTTCATTTTGATAATGAAGGAATCTTGCGTTATGAAAATAGGGTATATGTACCTATGCTGAACGATTTGAGAAAGAAGTTGTTAGTTGAATTTCATAATTCACCTTTCTCTGGACACCCAGGTATCACAAAAATGCTTGCTGATTTGAAACAGCAATACTTTTGGAAAGGTATGAAAAAGGATGTAATTAATTTTGTGACTCATTGTCTGGAATGTCAGCGGGTGAAGGCAAAACATATGCACCCTGCTGGATTGTTATATCCTCATAGCATACCACAGTACAAATGGCAAGTAATAACCATGGATTTTGTACAAGGACTACCCATGTCCAGGAATAAACATGATGTTATCCTGGTAGTTGTAGATAAACTGACCAAGGTAGCTCATTTCATCGCTGGAAATCTAAAGGATGATTCACCAGTGCTGGCCAAAAGATTCGTGCATGAAATTTTCAGATTGCATGGTGTACCAGAATTGATTATATCTTACAGGGATCCTAGAATGACATCAAGGTTTTGGCAAACGCTTAACGCAGCCCTTGGAACGAAACTAAACTTCAGTTCTGCATATCATCCGGAAACGGATGGACAAACTGAGAGGGTAAATCAAGTGTTGGAGGACATGTTGCGAATGTATTGTATGGATCAACAGTATAAATGGGAGGAGTATCTTCCATTAGTTGAGTTCGCATACAACAATACTTATCACTCATCTCTTAAAATGGCACCATTTGAAGCACTTTATGGAAGAAAGTGTAGAACTCCTATTAGTTGGGACAGTGTTGAGGATAGAGTGGTAATTGGACCAGAAATTCTCACTGAAATGGAACAGCAAGTTAAGCTGATTCGCGAACGACTAAAGGAAGCAGTGGATAGACAGAAGAGCTATGCTGACCTTAAGTGGGTTGATAGAAGGTTTGAGCTTGGTGATAAGGTTTTTCTTCGTGTTAAACCTAGAAAGAGTTCAATAACTTTTGGCAAGGCTGCCAAGTTGTCACCTCGATTCGTGGGACCTTTCGAAATTGTCGAAATAATCAATCCTGTAGCTTATCGTTTAGCATTGCCACCTGCTTTATCTCGCATGCATGATGTTTTCCATATTTCTTTGCTTAAGAAATACGTTTCAGATCTGTCACATGTTTTAAATTGGAATTCCTTGCAGGTCCAAGACCAAGGAATAATCGTGGTTAAACCCACACGAGTGCTGGAAACTCGCCAATTGCATTTAAGAAATCGTGAAATACAGCAATGTAAGGTCCAGTGGGACCACTTTAACGAAGAAAGTGCAACTTGGGAAAACTTGGAAGAGATGAAAATGGCTTTTCCTTCTCTTTTTCAACAGAATGAAATCTGTTGACAAAACATTCTTTTAAGAACTTTTTTTTTTTTTGAATTTATGGAAGCCAGATGAAGGCAAACATTATTCAGGTTGAATAAAATGTGTTGTGACATTGATTTCTGGAACTATTCAAATATGAAATAGTCACATTATTTGTGTACTGATACATTGATTGACCTGAAGGTTAATTGAATATGTAATCATCGGGACAATGAATCTTTTAGGAGGGAAGCATGTAACACCCTGAACTGTTGTTACTTCCTCCTGAGCATACAAGTGTTGATATGTGATTTCTTGTAAAAGGATGTGTTCCTCGATTAAGAAATCATGCTTGATATGTACTGTATTTTCTTTGCAGATTGCAGATCTTGACTGAGTCAGAATATGATTGGACTCTTTTATTTCTTTCATTTTGTATCTGAGTTTAATCTTATCTCGGAATGAATTACAGAGTTACCCTTCTATAATACCTAGCCTTGGATCAGTTGAATTGATCCAAGTATTTCTTTAAGTTTGTTCGTGATGAATTAAAATTACAGACCTTGAACAGGTTGCAAGGTCTAGAAGCATTGAATAAGCTAGTCCAGAGTATGACTCAGGTTGATCATGTGAAATGGATTGGTTCCCGATATCGAAGTATATCTGGAGGGTCTCAATCGTGGACCAGATAATAATTCAGTTTCATATAATTCTGTAGCCTAAGGCAGAACAGGAGCTAACCCTGTTCGAGAATGTATGTTGTAGGTCTTTTTCTGAGTGTACAGAATGTAGACCTAACTGGAATTATTAATGATTAGTAACCTAAAACTAAACCTAACCTAGGGGTTAGATTAGTGTTAATCTAACCTAGACCTAGGCTAAGAGCTGATGTTCTAAGTTAGTATCTATGTGTAAAGTGGTTAGACTAGGTGTTATCCTAAATTCTAACCTAAGTTACTAACCTAAATAGTGAGCAAGAATGTAAAGGGGCCTATGGAGAGGTGCAAACCATGGGCGACATTTTCTATGTAATTAAATGCATTGGATAAGTATGAAGATAGGTATTGGCAGAGGTTTTAGAAACGGCTAACCTGAGCCGACGTGGCAGGTCGCCAAGACTGAAAATGGTCTGGAGATTTTATTTGTCTGTCGCCAATTTTGGCGGTCGGTGGCAGTTGAGTTTAAGCGGGAAAATTGGAGTGAATGCAATTAATGAGCTTGGAAGTCGAGCTCGGAACTCGCGAGAAGGCATGCAAATTGGAAAGTTGTTGGTTTGTTTGGCTTATCGCGAATTTCAGTTTTCCTTCTGCCTGTTCACTGGTTCTTCGCACCAGTCTTCTTGGAGTTGCATGGCGAGTATGAGGGTATCTAGCTCTTTTCTCTGGCAAGGAAAGTATATATGTCATGGAGATAGCAAAATCTTGTTGGTCGCTCTAACTTGGAAAAGGAAAAGGAAGTCCGAGCTCTTTCAGTGGTCTGCTTCGGAATTTTGAGCAAAAATCCAGGCATGTTAGGCCCTAACCTTTAAAAATCTTGTTGTCTTTCAAGTGATTTCATTAGAACAACTCTGTTCAAATGACTTATGGAAATAGATGATTTCCTATGGTTGTCTTGTGTGATTTGGTACTGTATCTTTATGCTGTTCATTTTTCAAATTTAACCCTTAATGGGTGTGTGATGTATTTCAAATTGTTCTCTATTTTATTGTGCTTCACATTCCGGCGTAAGTTTGTGTAACATGTGCTTGAAGGGTATCTTCCGGCTCCGTGAGAACCCGTGCATGCTTCTCTTGCTGGGTTCAGGATACAGTAGAAACTTGTTGATAGAAACTTGTTGATTGAAACTTGTTGATGAGGCTTGTTGTTGATTCTTGTCAGAAAAGATACTGTTGGACTTTTGTGTGAATGTTCAGTCTTATTGGACTTCTTTGCAAGTTTGTGGTGGTTATCATTGGTGAAGGTTACAGAACCTAGTAGGGCTTCGCTATGGTATTTTAAGTTATTTTGAACGAATAACTTATTGTGTTTCAGTATTTCATTGCACCCTTTTTGGAAATTGTGTATTCCTTGCTTTGTGGTTATGGGTTTCAACCCGTTATCAGTATGCAATATGTATATATTCATATTTTGTTGTAATCAGAATGACTCTGCGGAGTCGATTGAATGATTTACTTATATTTGGACCTCTGTTCAAGTTAAATATAATTGAATATTGGTAATTGATGAGCCAGTGACTTGAGGGAATAACATGTACTAAGACCTCTGTTATTTGTAAGAATACCTTCGTGTTGCAAGGATTTTATGGTACAGATTCTTTGGGTGTATTTTTACGTTTACATTCTGTGCAAACTTGTGCAAAGAATTGGCAAAGGGTCAGTCGGGTTCCTTGTGTTGAAATCAGTATTTAAATTTGCTTTTGCCTGATTTTTTTATGTACACCATTGATTTGCCCAGATGGAATCATTGCAACAATTTGTCTTGCCACTGTTGTTCGGGTTCAGTTGAATTCGTGGAATTTATCCTATATTTTCTTTTGCCTCAGTTAAAACTTGACTTGGTATACTGTTGTTTTGACATTGTGGGATTTCCTAAGTAATGATTTATATCAAGTAATGCGGCCTTGTATAAATGAATCGTGAATGCTATACGTCTGATTCCGATTGTGTACAGATGTAAATACAGAATGATATGTTTCCTTTCTGTTTTTCCTAGTTGGATGAGGCTGTGTATGTTACGGAATTTGTAGGATAATCTTCGCATAGTCTTATGGAAACATCAAATTGCTTAATGCGATGAAGTTTGTTGTTGGCCGCGATATAATAAAAGTTCTTGATTTCGACCTTGGGTCGAAAAGCCTTACTGTGTTTAGAAGGGACTAGCTTGGGCTATAGGTTTATGTGTGGGATTGTTAGCATGTTAGTCTTTGTTGCAAAACTATCCTGTTTTAAGCTAGACTGAACTAAGCCGTCGACTGCACCTCGACAGGCAATGTGGAGATACCCATCTGGTTTGCCGCTTCTTGTGGAAGGTCTTGTGAGTCTGTTGGTTGATAGTCATCACTATAGGTGTGTTAGCTACTGTACAGAAGCTTTGTTGTGATCGATTTTTATTTAAACAGTGATTTTTCTTGTGGCTCGTCGGACTTATTCGTATGCATGTAGGATGAAGGCTTTCCATATGAGGAGACGGTACAGTCATGAGCTTGTGTGAAGGGAAATGTGAATGATTTGTTTCTTTCTCTTCTATCATAACAATGCATGTCGATATCTATTTAACAGTTGGAATTGTTTTTGTATCATATTGATGGAATCACGATTTGTTATGATATTCCTTTTTCTGATGAAAGTAACGATTTGTTCAATATTGCTGATCTTGGATTCAAGATAATTGCTTTGGATACTTTCGTTCTTGATTTCTAATATTTGATGAAATAATTGAGAAGTGTTTAAGACTATTTTGTAACGATGATAGAGTTACACATTTGTAGCCATTTTTGTATTTCAAAAGGCATAGTCTGAATATGTTTATTTG
This sequence comes from Taxus chinensis, assembly GCA_019776745.2. NCBI lineage: Eukaryota > Viridiplantae > Streptophyta > Pinopsida > Cupressales > Taxaceae > Taxus > Taxus chinensis. Next base: position 815,600,546 of record CM034149.1, read on the forward strand.
TTTGGAGAATTGATCTCATTTAAACAGGGTGTTTAATGAAAACAATTGATGGATTGTAATTGTTTTAAAAGTTAGTGCTTATCATGCTCAGTTCATCGAACTGACTCATGTTGACTATTTTTGCAGATGGTTGCCTTAAGTGGTAAAAGCAATGCAGATCTGACCGGATGATCAGATTGTTTAATTTGATTTATAATAAATTACAGCTTGATTTTCTAAATGTACTAAATGTGGAAAGATGTTTCTTTTCCGTTGAGCATTGTATCAAGTATGCTGAATGCCTAAAATGTATTTGTATAGTTCTGAAAGGAATGGAAATAAGTATTTGTTACTTATGTGTTGTATTCTTAATTCTGATAGTTGACCTTCTGCGGTTTATATACCAGAGTGGCAATGTTATCTTGTGTAATTTGGATGCTTTTGTGATTGTCAATGAAAGCTTATAAGAAAATGTGATTGAATTATTATGAGTGTTTAGTAGTTCTAATTTGTTCTATCGAAAGCTAAATTGAAATTTAAATCATTGTCTTTCTAAAAGATAGGGCTAAAATGAACTTAAGTAGAACGCTAATCAAGCTGAATTAAATTACTAATCCCTAGTCCTGAGCATGACAGGACAACATTAAATTGGATTCTTAACCATTTATATCTTAATGCTAATAAGAATGATATAAATTCAGTTAAGAGAACTGATATAAATCTAATGGGGTTCAGATGACAATCTCATGTGAAGATTATGAGATATTGTCCAATTCTGTTGTTTTAGAATCATGTATATTCTAATAACTCCTTGATGAGATCTTGACCTTATTACCTCTACCATGTAATGGGTTTTATTGAGGAAGGTCATCTTAAGATGAAGAATCCAGGGATCGGGAAAGGCTAACCTTAGGGGAAAGTCTTTAATGTAATTTAAAACTCAACGTGCGTAACGCATATTATTAAGTAAATCTTTTCGAGGTGGATTTAAAGGTTGACGGCACAAGTCAACTGCAGGGCTGTACCTCCGAGAAGATTAGGATCTTCTCGAAGTTACAACAATTAGGTGACTTATGACGACACCCTTTGCATTGATCGCTAAGATTTACACTTTGATCTCGAACGAGTTACTCAGGGACCGATTAGGAAGGTGGTCATGTTATAAGGCTGCCTAGGAGATTCGGGGTATCATGACACACTGGTTTAACTGCAGGGTTAAACCAGTATGTCATCGTATCCCTAATCCTCGTGGGCATCCATATAACATTATCACCTTGATAATCTGTCTCCGAGTGATTAAGTTGTGATAGGAAGGACTGACAGAAGTCGGTATAAGACATTCTATATAACATAAGAATGGGGTGAAGGGCATATTCCAGATTGACGAGTATGCCGTTAAGGAATACGAGACATAAACAGTATGTTTCAAATATTTGGCCAAAGTATCGCAAGCTATTGATTGCGTTGTCCTAATTCACCTAGTCTAGGGATGAGATGCCGATGAATAATGGTAACAATTATTCAGTTAGGTTCCTTGGATAGAGCATTCTGAATCCCAGAGTAGGGAAGAGAACCGCAAGAGTGAAGTGTTAAATAAAAACGCCAACTCTTATTACTCATGAATAGATCGGTAGATTACCGAGTCATGGAATGAATAGATCGGAGGTACTCCGAGTCATTACAGCTGCATATGGTTGTCTGTTATAAGAATGGTTATTTGATTTGTGAGTTCTAAATTATGTATTTAGAACCAGGATGTAATTATCAAAAAAAAAAAATTCACTTTTTCTAAGGTATAAATTGAGGATGTTACATTTATTCACCAGTATTGCTTTGCTCGTTTATGTAAGTAGGTTTGGCTTTGTTTACTACCAATCCAAAAACATAAACCCTCTAACCTTTCTGCTTTGGAATTCATTTCTTTTCTCCCTTCGGACCTGCTCTTTCTTTATCCTCTCTTTCATTCCTTTCTTTTCGCAGTCAGAAACACCCCTACTGGGATGAGATCCCAAACCCCTGAAGGCAAAATATTGTGAGACTTGCACAAGATTCCTGCAAGTAGAATAGCAATAAACCAGTTTCACTTTGCTGACTCAAAGAGGGGCTATGCCCTACACACTGTTGACCCATCTATCCATAAATCTGCCAAACTGACAGATTTTCGGACCAACAGGGGCTGGATCAAAAATGGCCCCCAAATCCCCTTTTTTTTATTTTTTACCTATCTACACAGCCCAATTTCCTACAAACTTACCCACCCTACCATGTTGACTTACCTAACATATCTACTCACTCCATTTTATGATTTACCTTCATTTATTCATTATTTTATCACATTTTAGATTCCTACCCCAAAACCCACATCCTAGCTAAATTTATCAACTTCACACAAATAGGGATTTAGAACCTACCGGTACGACTACACGTCGTTACGGTGGGATAGGTGGTGGTGGTCCAGATCCTCCCACACCTCCTACTCCTCCAGCCTGTGCCATAGCTCCAAATCTCCTCAGTAGGGTCCTCCACAAATCAAACTCTACCTCCTGATCACTGGGGCCTACCAATCACTCACTCCTCCACTCAACTAGTGCCAACTCAGCCCACAAACTCAAAAAAATCAATTCAAAACTCAGACAAGAAAAAGGTTGGTACTCAAATTGACAATGTGAAAATGACACGCCATATTTTTCTTTTTATAGGTTTTGACCTATAACCGATGCTGGTTACGGCACTCCCTAGAAGACCGGTATCGGTCTTGTGACCGATATCGGTCGCACATAACCGATATCGGTTACCTACTTACTTAACCTAACTCCCACCCTTATCCACCAATCTCCATTTTTCACCACCTCACTTACCCCTGGCTTTGCTAAATAGCCTTATTTTGAATTCATCGGCCCGACCCAAGGCCACAACCAACCAATCGGCCTGACCCAAGGCCGCACCCAACCAATCGGCCCGACCCAAGGCCGTACGCAACCAATCATCCTAACCCAAGGCCGCAACCACCCAATTGACCCGACCTAAGGCTGTAACCACCCAATCGGCCCGAACCAAGGCCACCACCCACTAATCGGCCCCGACCCAAGGCCACAACCCACTAATCAGCCCGACCTAAGGCCGCAACCAACCAATCAGCCTGACCCAAGGCCACCACCCACCAATCGGCCCGACCCAAGGCCACAACCCACTGATTGGCCTGACCCAAGGCCGTAACCAACCAATCGGCCCAACCCAAGGCCACCACCCACCAATCGGCCTGACCCAAGGCTGCAACCCACCAATTGGCCCGACCCAAGGCCGCAACCAACCAATCAGCCTGACCTAAGGCCACACTAATTAAGTACCTCAACCAAGACTCGTAATTTACGATTCTATCATGTAGCTATTTGTTCCATCGAGCTCACCTATTCGTGTTTTAGCATAACTAGGATACTTGAATTGATCAACCGACCAGCATTTCCTAGACCAAGACCGTGTCATTTATCTCAACCAAACCAACCATTTGGTAACTGCCGAACATTCCTAAATGTTCCAGTACCTTACCCGTTATATCCCCTGGAGCTACTTCCTATGCCTTAGATACCAAGATTATATCACCCTTGTTTGGATAAACTATCAACCTTTTCCTATGAATTGCTTTTTTGTTCTTCACATCGTGTACCCTAGTTGCACTACTGCATTTCAACGTGCGTCTGCTTCCTTGAACTTACCCCACCATCTTACCATCATCTCAACACCATTCACCCTTTATCAACCCTATCCCTGATTTCACGTCACCTCAATCTGTGATAGATTTGAGGGGGATTACCTATACCCTTAACTGGGGCAACCACTTCTTATTATTGTCAGTGCAACTTTACACGACAAGCTACATGACAACAAGGGGCAAATGTAGACACCAAATTTGGGTCTTACGACACCCTGTACCCCGCATATCATCTCATAACCTAACCATACCTCACCACCTAAACCTTACACACTTAATTATTTATTAATTACCATATAATTAATAAATCCACATCTCCACCCCCTGCCACCTCACCTTGCCACCTCATCATGACCTAGCCCTAACCCTAAAACCAACCTAATTAAGACCTATGACTTGGTCCAGACTCACACCCATGACTCATCACCCCTCACCCACATCAAAACAAACCTAATAATAACTTGACCAAGCCCACAACTAATCCCTCGGGAGAAAAGGAAGGAAAGATGGTTGTTTTAATAAAAATAACCACTTTGACCTAACCGACATCAGTTCCTACTTGACCGTCGTTGATTACGTAACCGTCATCGATTCCCTGTTAATGACCTGCCCCAACCAAAAAGAAAGCATCCGAAATTCATTTGGGTAGGAAAGAGAAGTGAAACAAGCAGAAGAGGTTACAGAGAAGAGCATCGAGCCGAAGACTGCAACTGAGCAACTGGATCGCTGTCACCCTCGTTCAAGCATTGGAAAAGACTGAGGATAGCTTCATCAGCTCACTTTCTAATACCGGATCATCCCAACTAAGCCTTACTATCACCACCACATTCCTTGGACCTGTATCTTCAGCAGGAACCAGTAGTCCTTCCCAGACAAAAAGGAGTTCTTCACAATCGATCTGATCTCTCTACGGTACGCGCACACCTTCTCAACATTCAATAGGTATTCGTCCTAGCCCTAACCCTTATCTGTTTCTCAAGAGAATGAAAGGATAGAAGCAACTCTATTCCGAAACGGAAACATTCTGTGCAAAACAACACCACCTATGATACCTTATTCACTGGTTTAACCCTCTTTTTACCTACAAGCATATCTAAAACACTTGATTACCTACCCTATAACACTCATCCCATCCTAAACCCTTGCCTATCACCTTTTTACCCACTTATCTTACCACATCCTATTTATAAGCATGCAAAATCTTATTCCAACCAAAACTTATACCTCTTGGGATGTAGCAACTTGAGGTGGAACCTATCTTCTCTCTCCTCTCTGCCCACTAGACGCTTCTCCTTGTTCATCCATGTTCACCAGACTCTTCACTATAACTTACACCTTCTTAATCCAATCCCACGATCACTTTACATGTCTCTTTCCTCCATATCACTCAATTCTCCCATGCAACTACCTTGTATGGACGACAACAGCCTCACATCCTCGTATTTAACATGTTGCATGACTCTAAAAATAATAATTTAAATTACCTCCCAAGCTTTTCTATTTTTATAAAAGCTCGTTTTAACATAACCGATGTCGGTTACCTAACCGGTATCGGTCACATAGTGACTGACATCGGTATCTAACCAATATTGGTCAAACTGCCTCCTTTTGCTTTATACCTAGGCCTTTTCTTTGTTTTTTGTAAAATTTTGGTGGCACCTGCCTCTTTTCCCTGCATAATGACATCATTATCAATATCCATCATCATAATACCATCAAAATGTCAACACATAGGCATATAATCCAAACATCATCAACATCATCTATATACCTCAACTTCCAAAAATCATCAACAAAACAAATGAAACATTATAATATATGTATCAAATCAAACATTATACACACCATGTGGATCAAACTCATCATCTATATATATCCTCAAATCAATGTCAAAATATACAAATTGGCCCTGCATGGGGCCTCTATAATCCAAAAAATAAAATTTGGCATGCAGGCCACTGTCTCTGTCAAAATCTTGACTCGGCTCGCAGGCCGGTCTCTCATGTCAAAAATATACTCAACTCGCAGGCTGGTATCAACTATACAAAATGTACTCAGCTCGCAGGCCGGTTATATACAAAAAAATTGAATACATAATATCCTGTGTGGGCATTGCAGGCCTCTATATGCACACTCGGTTTGCAGACCAGTGTCTCTATCAAAAATAAAAACTATCCAAAAACATCTCCATTCCTGGGATGACTCAGCTCTATCCCCTTCCCTCGGCTCGTCCCTCAGTGGGCCCCCCAGTCTCAGATCTTCGCCTCCTACCTGTCACTGACCCATAGCTAGGTTGCGGCCCCCTATGACATGTGACCTCTGGGAAAGTCTCAGCTCTGTGAGCCGCATATGGCTGATAATCAGCACCGGTACCATCTAGTACGTCCTGATAATAATGGGTCCTCCGGTCTCACCTCCATGTACTGGGCCCGTGCACCATGGCTGGTGGGCTGGTCCCCCGACTCCTAATAGAAGTGGGCCCTGTCCTACCTGTACAACCCTGACCCTGAGCCTGTACCTTGTGGTGGCGGTGTGAGCTGCCATCAGAGCCTGAATAGGGACTTGTGCCTGTGCTAACAGGGATTTGTGCCTGTAACCCTGGCCTGAGCCAACTAACCACCCCCTGTACACTCCAATCTGTGCCTTGTGTAGCAGCAAGCGCCCCTATAATAACTACCACCTGACCCAAGAGACGGTCTCTAGCGACCCCTGGGTAACAGCCGCAAATCTGTTTGTTGGCTGTGCTCCATGGGCTCCCCTCTTGCCTTGCCCAACAAACCAAAATTGAACCTGTAACCCGACGTCATCCACTGTTCATCTGCCGGTCTCATCTGCTACCTAGACTTGGTCAAATGTGGGGGTGGCTGTGGTATAGGAACAGTGGTTGCCTCTACAGTCCTCCCTCTGATACTGTAGGAAGGGAGGTGGCTCCCCCAAACTGTAATTCCCTAAGCTTTCGTCGTACCCTCTCTAGAGGGATCCTCTCATACTCCCTCCCCGTCCTGTCCAAATATCCAGATAGATACTGGATCAACATAGCCTTTTGCTCAGGCCCTCCATGGAGCTGATGGCCTCTATATGGCCTCCATATAATATCTAAGGCAGTTAGTCCCTCTGGCATATGTCTATAATAAGTGACATCCCACCCTGCGATAACTGCTCGTGGCTGACCCACGACCCCCAACCACCTTTGAAACCCATATCTATAACTGCCTATGGCCCTAGCTGCTGGGGGGCAACCCTACTAGTTGTAAACACACGATATGCTCATAGGCCCAGCAGTGTAACAAGAATGTCGAACATATACCAAATCACCTCATACGGTAATAGCCCCAGAGCTCTCTGTATAGCTGCACCAGATACACTGGTGCCCATGCATAGTAGGTGTGCTCCTCCCACCATCTCATGTAGCACTCCCATTAGAGCCCATGGGAATCATCCTCCCTCTGAGTCAGGGAGGGCGAAGCAGGTGATCCGATCATCATCAGCCAAGACAAGGCCGTGTCTCCTGTCGATGAGCGCTATACCTATCACCGTACAGATGCTATGCTCGCACTATGATACGTTTCTAAGTTAGTATCTATGTGTAAAGTGGTTAGACTAGGTGTTATCCTAAATTCTAACCTAAGTTACTAACCTAACTATGAGCAAGAATGTAAAGGGGCCTATGGAGGGGTGCGAACCATGGGCGGCATTTTCTATGTAATTTAAATGCATGGGATAAGTATGAAGACAGGTATTGGCGGAGGTTTTAGAAATGGCTAACCTGAGCCGACGTGGCAGGTTCGCCAAACTGAAAATGGTCTGGAGATTTTATTTGTCTGTCGCCAATTTTGGCGGTCGGTGGCAGTTGAGTTTAAGCGGGAAAAAAGGGAAAATTGGAGTGAATGCATTAATGAGAGCTTGGAAGTCGAGCTCGGAACTCGCGAGAAGGCATGCAAATTGGAAAGTTGTTGGTTTTGTTTGGCTTATCGCGAATTTCGGTTTTCCTTCTGCCTTTCACTGGTTCTTCGCACACCAGTCTTCTTGGAGTTGCATGCGAGTATGAGGGTATCTAGCTCTTTTCTCTGGCAAGGAAAGTATATATGTCATGGAGATAGCAAAATTTTGTTGGTCGCTCTAACTTGGAAAAGGAAAAGGAAGTCCGAGCTCTTTCAGTGGTCTGCTTCGGAATTTTGAGCAAAAATCCAGGCATGTTAGGCCCTAACCTTTAAAAATCTTGCTGTCTTTCAAGTGATTTCATTAGAACAACTCTGTTCAAATGATTTATGGAAATAGATGATTTCTATGGTTGTCTTGTGTGATTTGGTACTGTATCTTTATGCTGTTCGTTTTTCAAATTTAACCCTTAATGGGTGTGTGATGTATTTCGAAACTGTTCTCTATTTTTGTTGTGCTTCACATTCCGGCGTAAGTTTGTGTAACATGTGCTTGAAGGGTATCTTCCATGATGCTCGGCTCCGTGAGAACCCATGCATGCTTCTCTTGCTGGGTTCAGGATACAGTAGAAACTTGTTGATAGAAACTGTTGATTTTTTTGTTGATGAGGCTTGTTGTTGATTCTGTGTCGGAAAAGATACTATTGGACTTTTGTGTGAATGTTCAGTCTATTGGACTTCTTTGCAAGTTTGTGGTGGTTATCATTGGTGAAGGTTACAGAACCTAGTAGGGCTTCGCTATGGTATTTTAAGTTATTTTGAACGAATAACTTATTGTGTTTCAGTATTTCATTGCGCCCTTTTGGAAATTGTGTATTCTTGCTTTGTGGTTATGGGTTTCAACCCGTTATCAGTATGCAATATGTATATATTCATATTTTTGTTGTAATCAGAACTGTGGACTCTGCGGAGTCGATTGAATGATTTACTTATATTTGGACCTCTGTTCAAGTTAAATATAATTGAATATTGGTAATTGAGAGCCAGTGACTTGAGGGAATAAACATGTATAAGACCTCTGGTTATTTGTAAGAATACCTTCGTGTTGCAAGGATTTTATGGTACAGATTCTTTGGGTGTATTTTTTACGTTTACATTCTGTGCAACTTGTTGCGAAGAATTGGCAAAGGGTCAGTCGGGTTCCTTGTGTTGAAATCAGTATTTAAATTGCTTTTGCCTGATTTTTTTATGTACACCATTGATTTGCCCAGATGGAATCATTGCAACAATTTGTCTTGCCACTGTTGTTCGGGTTCAGTTGAATTCGTGGAAGTATCCTGTATTTTCTTTTGCCTCAGTTAAAACTTGACTTGGTATACTGTTGTTTTGACATTGTGGGATTTCCTGAGTAATGATTTATATCAAGTAATGCGGCCTTGTATAAATGAATCGTGAATGCTATACGTCTGATTCCGATTGCGTACAGATGTAAATACAGAATGATATGTTTCCTTTCTGTTTTTCCTAGTTGGATGAGGCTGTGTATGTTACGGAATTTGTAGGATAATCTTCGCATAGTCTTATGGAAACATCAAATTGCTTAATGCGATGAAGTTTGTTGTTGGCCGCGATATAATAAAAGTTCTTGATTTCGACCTTGGGTCGAAAAAAAACCTTACTGTGTTTAGAAGGGACTAGCTTGGGCTATAGGTTATGTGCGGGGATTGTTAGCATGTTAGTCTTTGTTGCAAAACTATCCTGTTTTAAGCTAGACTGAAATTCTAAGCCGTCGACTGCACCTCGACAGGCAATGTGGAGATACCCATCTAGTCTTCTTGTTGCGAAGGTCTTGTGGAAGGTCTTGTGAGTCTGTTGGTTGATAGTCATCACTATAGGCGTGTTAGCTACTGTACAGAAGCTTTGCTTGTTTGATTTTTATTTAAAACAGTGATTTTTCTTGTGGCTCGTCGGACTTATTTCGTATGCATGTAGGATGAAGGCTTTCCATATGAGGAGACGGTACAGTCATGAGCTTGTGTGAAGGGAAATGTGAATGATTTGTTTCTTTCTCTTCTATCATAACAATGCATGTCGATATGTTAAACAGTTGGAATTGTTTTGTATCATATTGATGGAATCACGATTTGTTATGATATTCCTTTTTCTGATGAAAGTAACGATTGTTCAATATTGCTGATCTTGGATTCAAGATAATTGCTTTGGATACTTTCGTTCTTGATTCTAATATTTGATGAAAAATTTGAGAAGTGTTTAAGACTATTCTGTAACGATGATAGAGTTACACATTTGTAGCCATTTTTGTATTTCAAAAGGCATAGTCTGAATATGTTTATTGTTTGTTTGAGAATTGATCTCATTTAAAGGGTGTTTAATGAAAACAATTGACGGATTGCAATTGTTTTAAAAGTTAGTGCTTATCATGCTCAGTTCATCGAACTGACTCATGTTGACTATTTTTGCAGATGGTTGCCGTATAAGTGGTAAAAGCAATGCAGATCTGACAGGATGATCAGATTGTTTAATTTGATTTATAATGAATTACAGCTTGATTTTCTAAATGTACTAAATGTGGAAAGATGTTTCTTTTCTGTTGAGCATTGTATCAAGTATGCTGAATGCCTAAAATGTATTTGTATAGTTCTGAAAGGAATGGAAATAAGTATTTGTTACTTATGTGTTGTATTCTTAATTCTGATAGTTGACCTTCTTCGGTTTATATATACCAGAGTGGCAATGTTATCTTGTGTAATTTGGATGCTTTTGTGATTGTCAATGAAAGCTTATAAGAAAATGTGATTGAATTCTTATGAGTGTTTAGTAGTCTAATTTGTTCTATCGAAAGCTAAATTGAAATTTAAATCATTGTCTTTCTAAAAGATAGGGCTAAAAAATGAACCTAAGCAGAACGCTAATCAAGCTGAATTAAATTACTAATCCCTAGTCCTGAGCATGACAGGACAACATTAAATTGGATTCTTAATCATTTATATCTTGATGCTAATAAGTATGATATAAATTCAGTTAAGAGAACTGATATAAATCTAATGGGGTTCAGATGACAATCTCATGTGAAGATTATGAGATATTGTCCAATTCTGTTGTTTTAGAATCATGTATATTCTAAAACTCCTTGATGAGATCTTGACCTTAATACTCTACCATGTAATGGGTTTTATTGAGGAAGGTCTCTTAAGACGAAGAATCCAGGGATCGGAAAGGCTAACCTTAGGGGAAAGTCTTTAATGTAATTTAAAACTCAACGTGCGTAACGCATATTATTAAGTAGATCTTTTCGAGGTGGATTTAAAGGTTGACGGCACAAGTCAACTGCAGGGTTGTACCTCTGAGAAGATTAGGATCTTCTCGAAGTTACACAATGCAGGTGACTTATGACGACACCCTTTGCATTGATCGCTAAGATTTACACTTTGATCTCGAACGAGTTACTCAGGGACCGATTAGGAATGTGGTCATGTTATAAGGCTGCCTAGGAGATTCGGGGTATCATGACACACTGGTTTAACTGCAGGGTTAACCAGTATGTCATCGTATCCCTAATCCTCGTGGGCATCCATATAACATTATCACCTTGTTAATCTGTCTCGAGTGATTAAGTTGTGATAGGAAGGACTGACAGAAGTCGGTATAAGACATTCTATATAACATAAGAATGGGGGTGAAGGGCGTATTCCAGATTGACGAGTATGCCGTTAAGGAATACGAGACATAAACAGTATGTTTCAAATCTTTTGGCCAAAGTATCGCAAGCTGCTGATTGCGTTGTCCTAATTCACCTAGTCTAAGGGATGAGATGCCGATGAATAATGGTAACAATTATTCAGTTAGGTTCCTTGGACAGAGCATTCTGAATCCAGAGTAGGGAAGAGAACCGCAAGAGTGAAGTGTTAAATAAAAAATGCCAACTCTTATTACTCATGAATAGATCGGTAGATTACCGAGTCATGGAATGAATAGATCGGAGGTACTCCGAGTCATTACAGCTGCATATGGTTGTCTGTTATAAGAATGGTTATTTGATTTGTGAGTTCTAAATTATGTATTTAGAACCAGGATGTAATTATCAAAAAAAAAAAAAACAAAAATTCACTTTTCTAAGGTATAAATTGAGGATGTTACATTTATAGATCCCAAATGCCCGAAGGCAAATATTGTGAAGACTTCCCTGCACAGATTCCTGCTGGTAGAATAGCAATAAACCAGTTTCACTTGCTGACTCAAAGAGGGGCTATGCCCTGCACAACTGTTGACCCGTCTATCCATAAATCTGCCAAACCGACAGATTTTTGGACCAACATGGGGTCGGATCGAAAATGGCCCCCAAATCCCCTTTTTTTTTATTTTTTTACCTATCTACACCAGCCCAATTTCCTACAAACTTACCCACCCTACTGTGTTGACTTACCTAACATATCTACTCACTCCATTTTATGATTTACCTTCATTTATTCATTATTTTAAATCACATTTTAGATTCCTACCCCAAAACCCACATCCTAGCTAAATTTATCAACTTCACACAAATAGGGATTTAGAACCTACCGGTACGACTACACGTTGTCGCGGTGGGGGATAGGTGGTGATGGTCCAGATCCTCCCACAACCTACTACTCCTCCTCCTGTGCCATAGCTGTTTTCCAAATCTCCTCAGTAGGGTCTCCACAAATCAAACTCTACCTCCTGATCACTGGGGCCTACCAATCACTCACTCCTCCACTCAACTAGTGCCAACTCAGCCACAAACTCAAACAAAATCAATTCAAAACTCAGACAAGAAAAATGTTGGTACTCAAATTGACAATGTGAAAAATGACACGCCGTATTTTTCTTTTGTATAGGTTTTGACCTATAACGATGCCCGGTTACGGCACTCCCTAGAAGACCGGTATCGGTCTTGTGGACCGATATCGGTCACACATAACCGATATTGGTTACCTACTTACTTAAACCTAACTCCCACCCTTATCCCCCACCAATCTCCATTTTCACCACCTCACTTAACCCCTGGCTTTGCTAAAATAGCCTTATTTTGAATTCATCGGCCCGACCCAAGGCCACAACCAACCCAATCGGCCTGACCCAAGGCCGCACCCAACCACACAATCGGCCCGACCCAAAGGCCGTACCCAACCAATCATCCTGACCCAAGTCCGTAAAACATACCACAATTGGCCAAACTAAGGTTTTGTAACCACCCAAATCGGACCGACCAAAGACCAACACCCACTAATCGGCCCGACCCAAGGCACACAACCCACTAATCAGCACCGACCCTAAGGCCGCAACCAACCAATCAGCCTGACCCAATGCCACCAACCCACCAATCGGCCTGACCCAAGGCAACAACCCCTAATTGGCCTGACCCAAGGCCGTAACCCCAACAATCGGCCTGACCCCCCCCCCCCCCCCCCAGGCCACCAACCCACCAATCGGCCCGACCCCAAGGCTTCTGCAAACCCACCAAATTGGCCCCGACCCAAGGCCGCAACCAACCATCAGCCTGACCTACAGGCAACACCAATTAAGTACCTAACCAAGACCCGCAATTTCGACGATTCTATCATGTAGCTATTTGTTCCATCGAGCTCACCTATTCGTGTTTTAGCATAACTAGGATAATTGAATTGATCAACCGACCAGCATTTTAGACCAAGACCGTTGTCCGTTTTATCTCAACCAAACCAACATTTGGTACTGCCGAACAGCCTAAATGTCTCCAGTACCTTACCCGTTATATCCCCTGGAGAGCTACTTCCTATGCCTTGGATACCAAGATTTATATCACCCTTTTTGGATAAACTATCAACCTTTGCCTATGAATTGCTTGTTTGTTTTTCACTCGTGTACCCTAGTTGCACTACTGCATTTCAACGTGCGTCGCTTCCTTGAACTTTACCCAACCATCTTACCATCATCTCAACACCATTCACCCTTTATCAACCCTATCCCTGATTTCACGTCACCTCAATCTGTGATAGAGATTTGAGGGGGATTACCTAACCCTTAACTGGGGCAAACCACTTCTTATTATTGTCAATGCAAACTGTACAACGACTAGACACCTGACAACAAGGGGCAAATGTAGACACCAAATTTGGGTCTTACGACACCCTGTACACCGCATATCATCTATAATCTCAGACCTAACCATACCTCACCACCTAAACTTAAACACACTTAATTATTTATAATCACCATAGAATTAAAAATCCACATCTCCCCCCGCCCCCCACCTCACCTTGCCACCTCATCATGACCTAGCCCTAACCCTAAACCAAAATCCTAATTAAGACCTATGACTTGGTCCAGACTCACACCCATGACTCATCACCCCTCACCCAATCTCAAAACAACACCTAATAATAACTTGACCAAGCCCACAAACTGATCCCTCGGGAGAAAAGGAAGGAAAGATGGTTGTTTACTAAAATAAAAAAAAATACCACTATTGACCTAACCGACATCGGTTCTACTCGACCTTGTTCGATTACGTAACCGTCATCCAGTTCCTGTTAAGGACCTGCCCCAACCAAAAAGAAAGCATCCGGGAATTCATTTGGGTAGGAAAGAGAAGTGAAACAAGCAGAAGAGGTTACAGGAGAAGAGCCATCGAGCCTAAGACGCCAACTGAGAACTGGATCGCTGTACACCCTCGTTCAAGCATGGGAAAAGACTGAAGGATAGCCCTTAATCAGCTCGCTTTTAAATACCGGATCATTCCCAACTAAGCCTTACTAATCGCCCCCTACATTCTTGGACCTAATATCTCTTCAGCAGGAACTAGTAGTCCTTCCCAGACAAAAAGGAGTTCTTCACAATTGATGTCTATCTCATCTAACGGTACGCGCACACCTTCCCAACATTCCATAGGTATTCATCCTTAGCCCTAACCCTTATCTGTTTCTCAAGAGAATGAAGGATAGAAGCAACTCTATCCGGAATGGAAACATTCTGTGCGAAACAACACCACCTATGATACCTTATTCACTGGTTTAACCCCTCTTTGTACCTACAAACATATCTAAAACACTTGATTACCTACCCTATAACACTCAATCCCATCCTAACCCTTGCCTATCACCGTTTTACACCACTTATCTTACCAAATCCTATTTAAAGCATGCAAAATCTATTCCAACCAAAACTTATACCTCTTGGGATGTAGCACACTTGAGGTGGAACCTATCTTCTCTCTCCTCTCTGCCCACTAGACGCTTCTCCTTTTTCAGCCATGTTCACCAGACTCTTCACTATAACTACACAACCTTCTAATCCAATCCCACGATCACTTTACATGTCTCTTTCCTCCGTATCACTCAAATTCCCTTCTCCCATGCAACTACCTTGTATGGACGACAACAGCCTCACATCCTCGTATTTAACATGTTGCATGACTCTAAAAAGAATAATTTAAATTACCCTCCCAAGCTTTTCTATTTTTATAAAGCTCGTTTTAACATAACCGATGTCGTTACCTAACCGGTATCGGTCACATAGTGACTGACATCGGTTATCTAACCAATATTGGTCAAACTGCCTCCTTTTGCTTATACCTAGGCCTTTTCTTTGTTTTTTGTAAAATTTTGGTGGCACCTGCCTCTTTTCCCTGCATAATGACATCATTATCAATATCCATCATCATAATACCATCAAAATTTCAACACATATGCATATAATCCAAACATCATCAACATCATCTATATACCTCAACTTCCAAAATCATCAACAAAACAAATGAAACATTATAATATATGTATCAAATCAAACATTATACACACCATGTGGATCAAACTCATCATCTATATATATCCTCAAATCAATGTCAAAATATACAAATTGCCCTGCATGGGGCCTCTATAATCCAAAAAATAAAAATTTGGCATGCAGGCCACTGTCTCTGTCAAAATCTTGACTCGGCTCGCAGGCCGGTCTCTCATGTCAAAAATATACTCAACTCGCAGGCTGGTATCAACTATACAAAATGTACTCAGCTCGCAGGCCGGTATATACAAAAAAATTGAATACATAAATCCTGTGTGGGCATGCAGGCCTCTATATGCACACTCGGTTTGCAGACCAGTGTCTCTATCAAAAAATAAACTATCCAAAAACATCTCCATTCCTGGGATGACTCAGCTCTATCCCCTTCCCTCGGCTCGTCCCTCAGCTGGCCCCAGTCTCAGATCTCGCCTCCTACCTGTCACTGACCCACTAGCTATGGTTGCGGCCCCCTATGACATGTGACTCTGGGAAGTCTCAGCTCTGTGAGCCGCATATGGCTGATAATCAGCACCGGTACCATCTAGTACGTCCTGATAATAATGGGTCTCCGGTCTCACCTCCATGTACTGGGCCCGTGCCACCATGGCTGGTGGGGCTGGTCCCCCGACTCCTAATAGAAGTGGGCCCTGTCCTACCTGTACACCCTGACCCTGAGCCTGTACCTGTGGTGGCGGTGGAGCTGCCATCAGAGCCTGAATAGGGACTTGTGCCTGTGCCTAAACAGGGATTTGTGCCTGTACCTGTGCCTGAGCCAACTACCCCTGTAACACTCCAATCTGTGCCTGTGTAGCAGCAAGCTGCCCCTATAATAACTACACCTGACCCAAGAGACGGTCTCTCTCCACTGTAACAGCCGCCAAATCTGGTTGTGTTGGCTGTGCTCTCATGGCTACCCTCTGCCTTGCCCAACAAACCAAAAATGAACCTGTAACCCCGACGTCATCCACTGTGTCATCTGCCGGTCTCTCTGCTACCTAGACTGGGTCAAATGGCTGTGGTATAGGAAGTGGTGCCTCTACATCCTCCCTCTGATACTGTAGGAAGGGAGGTGGCTCATCCTACTGTAATCCTAGCTTTCGTCGTACCCTCTCTAGAGGGATCCTCTCATACTCCCCGGGTCTCTGTCCAAATATCCAGAATATATACTGGATCCAACATAGCTGTGCTCAGGCTCCTCCATGGAGCTGATGGCCTCTATATGGCCTCCATATAATATCTAAGGCAGTTAGTCCCTCTGGCATATGTCTATAATAAGTGACATCCCACCCTGCGATAACTGCTCGTGGCTGACCCACGACCCCCAACCACCTTTGAAACCCATATCTATAAACTGCCTATGGCCCTAGCTGCTGGGGCAACCCTACTAGTTGTAAACACACGATATGCTCATAGGCCCAGCAGTGTAACAAGAATGTCGAACATATACCAAATCACCTCATACGGTAATAGCCCCAGAGCTCTCTGTATAGCTGCACCAGATACACTGGTGCCCATGCATAGTAGGTGTGCTCCTCCACCATCTCATGTAGCACTCCCATTAGAGCCCATGGGAATCATCCTCCCTCTGAGTCAGGGAGGGCGAAGCAGGTGATACCGATCATCATCAGCACGACAAGCCGTGTCTCCTGTCGATGAGCGCGATACATATCACCGTAGCAGATGCTCGCACTATGATACGTAATTAATGGGGCTGCATCCCCAAATACCTATAGGATTCTATCCATCACTATCTCAACATCCACCTGGAACACCTCCTCACCGATGATTGGCAGTCTCAGGATGCGATACACATCCTCTAAGGTGATTTTCATCTCTCCAGTAGGGAGATGAAAGGCATTGGTTTCTGGATCCCATCTCTCGATGAGGGCAACCATCAGGCTGTTATCCCTATCCACATCCCTATACCACTGGACTCCACCGAGTCCAACCTCCCGTATAACTACCCACTGCGATGCGGTCACATGTGGCCGCATCCGCTCCAGTAGAGGCGGCATCTGATCTTGCATCGTCAGCTGCGGGCGTTCCTATAAAAACAACCCACTCCATCAGGCCTACCCTTCACAAAACAACTACCCTTAACCCTCTATACTCACTCACCCACCCAATCACCAACCCGACTCTATAAAACACATCTACAACCACCTATCTTACCCTTATACATCTATAAATTCCTCTCACTCTTATGGTCCTTCTTAAATATTCTCCCCACTCCAATGCAAAACTACAACACCTCGATCTCGCCTCAAACATCAATAACCCCACCCAACAAATATCTAAAATATCCTCTTTACCTATCCCACACCCTACCAACCGCCCCAATCATACTCCACCCACTCTAATATTGCCCTCTAACCATACCCCAACCACTTTAACCCCTCCTAATTCATACACAACCCATAACCTATCCTACCCGAACCGGCCCCAACCACCCGATTACCCCCCACCCCAATAACCTTTCCTAGCAACTCTACCTTCTCACCCTTCACCCCAAAAATCTATCCTACCCACCTACAACAACACCCAACACAACAAATTTCACAACCCTACCTCCTACCCATGGTGACTGGTACCGGTCACCCTCGACTGCCATCGGTCCCCCCACCAATAGTCTATGTCCGAATTTTATGCACCGATGTCGGTCGACACATGACCGATGGCGGTCTTTATACCTGCTAATCTACACAATTTACACTATCACTGATGTCGGTCACCTAGTGACCGACATCGGTCACTGTGGGATTTCGGGGCCAGACCAAAAACGGCCCCCAAGTCCCCTTTTTTTTCCTATTTCCTTGCTTAAGAAATATGTTTCAGATTTGTCACATGTTTTAAATTGGAATTCCTTGCAGGTCCAAGACCTAGGAATAATCGTGGTTAAACCCACACGAGTGCTGGAAACTCGCCAATTGCATTTGAGAAATCATGAAATATAGAAATGTAAGGTCCAGTGGGACCAGTTTAACGAAGAAAGTGCAACCTGGGAAAATCTGGAAGAGATGAAAATTGCTTTTCCCTTTCTTTTTGAACAGAATGAAATCTATTGACAAAAAAAAAATTATAAACTTATCTTTTTCATGTCTTTATGAAAGCCAGATTGAGGCAAACATTTTTCAGGTTGAATAAAATGTATCATGACATTGATTTCTGGAATTATTCAAGTTGGAAATAGTCTTTTGTATTGTGAACTAATAAATTAGTTGACCTGAAGGTAAATCAAAATATGTAATCATCGGGACGATGAATCTTTTAGGAGGGAAGCATGTAACACCCTGAATTATTGTTACTTCCTCCTGAATATTCAAGTGTTGATATATGATTTCTTCTATATAAGGATGTGTTCCTTTGATTGAGAAGTCATGCTTGATATAGATTGTATCTTCTTTGCTCTTGAAGATCTTTGACTGAGTCAGAATATGCTTGGGCTCTTTTATTTCTTCATTTTTAGCACTTGAGTTCAATTTGATTTCAGGATGAATTGTGGATTTATCCATCCTTATGACTCAGCGTTGGATCAGTTGCATTGATCCAAGAGATGTTTTAAGTTTATTCAGGATGAACAAAAATTATTGACCTTACGAAAGTTGCAAGGTTTGAATGAGTTGAATGAGAAATTCCAGAGTTTAACTCAAGCTGATCATGTTAAATAAATTTGGTTTCAGATATCGTAATATCAGGAAGGTGTAGACCTTGAGCCAGGTAAGAAATTCCGGTGTATACTGCAAGCTTAATTTGCAATGCCGGATAGAATCCATTACAGGAAAGTTATACCCTGTTTGGTTCTAATACTAATCGGTCCTACTTGGGAGACCTAGACTGGGTTCGTTAAGGTTAATAACCTTAACCTAAACTATAACCTATTGGTTGAATTATTGCTAATCTAACCTAGCCCTGAAACTATAAGCTTAATGCTCCTAAGGTTAGCTACACCTAGCACTATGGAAGTAAGACTAATATCTTACCTTATGATCTAACCTATGTTTCTAACCTATCTTAACTAATGATAATGGATGGAAGGGGACCTATGAAGGGGCGCGAGTCATGGGCAGTGGTTTCCATGGCATTTATGAGGTGGATAAGGATGAAGGACTTGGGATTTGGTGGAGGTTACAAATGGCTATTGTGACCTGACGTGGCAGCATTACCAAATTTGGGAATGGTTGTTTGTTTTCATTTGGAAATCACCAACTTTGGCGGTCGGTGGATATGGAGAATAGGTGGGAATTTAGGAGTTAATGCAATTGATGAACTTCGATTCCCAAGCATAGATTGCTTGGGAAGGCATGCAAATAGAAAATTGGTTGGTATTTTGGTTTTCCATGCGTTCTGTTTTTCTCTCTGCTTGATCACTGGTTCTTCGAACCAGTCTACTCTGTGTTGCATGGCAACTTTGAGAATATCTAGCTCTTTTCTCTGTCGGGGAAAGTTTATAAGGCATGAAGGTAAAAATTTATTGTTGTTTAATCTATCGTGGAAGAAGAAGAGAAGGCGCGAGCTCATTCAGAGGTCTTCTTCATATTTTTAAGTGACACTATTAGGCATGATAGGCCCTAACTTTTAAAAATCTTGCTTTCCTTCAAATGCTTTCATTAAAACAACTCTGTTCAGGTGATTTTAGTACAGTTGGCTTGAAGCAATGTATTGGTTCTTCTTTTCCTATGGATTTAGGAATCTCTGGTTATTTGAAGACTCTGTTGAAATGTTTACTGTATTTATTTCTTCCTTTTGGATTCATTTTTGGCTAAAGACATGGCTGTGTTATCATGTTGTTGAATCCTGTTGAATCTTGCTGGGTATACTTAAAGTTTCTTCTGATTGGAATGCTTGCTGTGATTATTTTACTTGAACGTGACTTCTGTTGAAGTCCTTACTATGTTTTCAATTTTGGTTAAAACTCCGTTGAAAGTTTGCAAGGAATATATATATATAAATGACTCTGTTGGAGTCCTTGAAATGTATCTTATATTTCAACTTCTGTAGAAGCTTTTTTGTGAATACTTATTGGTATTGACTCTGTTGGAGTCCTTGAAATGTATCTTATATTTCGACTTGTGTAGAAGCTTTGTTGTGAATACTTATTGGTATTGACTCTGTTGGAGTCCTTGAAATGTATCTTATATTTCGACTTCTGTAGAAGCTTTGTTGTGAATACTTATTGGTATTGACTCTGTTGGAGTCCTTCAAATGTATCTTATATTTTGACTTCTGTAGAAGCTTTGTTGTGAATACTTATTGGTATTGACTCTGTTGGAGTCCTTGAAATGTATCTTATATTTCAACTTCTGTAGAAGCTTTGTTGTGAATACTTATTGGTATTGACTCTGTTGGAGTCCTTGAAATGTATCTTATATTTCGACTTCTGTAGAAGCTTTGTTGTGAATACTTATTGGTATTGACTCTGTTGGAGTCCTTGAAATGTTTTCGTATGAATTTTACTTCAATCTAAACCCTGGTTGTGAGTACTTGTTGGATACGACTCCGTTGGAGTCCTTACAGTATTCCCATGTGAACACGATGTAGACACCAAATTTGTGTCTTACGACCCCCTTGTGACCCGCATCTCATCTCTCAACCTAAACTCATCACCTAAACCTTACACAATTATTTATTAATTACCTTGTAATTGATAAATCCACATCATCTCACCTGCCACCCTCATTTTGCCACTTCATCATGACCTATCCCTAACCCTAAACTAACCTAATTAAGACCTATAACTTGGTCTACACCTACACCCATGACTAATGACCCCTTTCTCGCACCCAAAACCGACCTTCTAGTCACTTGACCAAGCCCGCAACTAATCTCTCGGGAGAAAAGCAGGGAAGGTGGGCTATTTTACTAAAAATAGCCTACTTTTTCCTTACCGATGCTGGTTCCTACTCGACCGTCGTTGGTTACGTAACCGCCATCGGTTCCCTGTAAATGGGCTCCCCAAACCAAAAACAAGGGATCGAAATTTCATTTTTGGATCAGAGTGGAAGAATTTTAGGAATCAAGAGAGATCATTTGGGAGTGATAAAGAGAGTCCAGATCTTCACTTGACCAGGCAGAGACGAGTGAAGAAGCTAGAAGAGTTGCAGCAAAAGGAGATCAAACCCAAAACTGCAACAGAACAGCCAGAGTTCTCAGATACTCAGCTGATCATCAGGAGGGAGATATTTCATCTTCTATTTGTCCAGCCATCCTACCTAGAGTTCTGCCTTTGTCATCAGAGTTCTTGGACCTGTATCTTCGTCAATAACCAGTAAGTTATATCTTGCATGTCCTCTTTAATAACATTTCTTAGACTTTTTGAAGCACAATCCTCACAAATCCATTCCTAGATCCACTACCCAGCGTGCTATTGCATCTAACTATCATTCATCTACCTCTCATCACCTTATTTCCTAATATCGCCTATATACAGCCTTACAAATAACACAACTACCAAACAACACAACCACCCCACAAAACAACCAACCTTCAGATCTTAGACCATACCGATATCGGTTATCAGCAACGGGTATCGATTATCCTGACTATAACCAAAAACCAGCCTTTCCCCTACCCAGTTCAATGAAGCAATTTAATTGATGTCTTACAGTCTTTTGTGTTAATTCATATTAGCAGGGGAACTGACCACCTTCGAAAGGAAGTTTTATATTTCCTGGGCCCAAGGAAGTTCCCTCATTTATTGTCTAATCAAAATCTTGTGGTCTTGTGTTCTTATTTGCAGGTAGTCCTTCCAAGACAAAAAGGAGTTCTTCACAGTCAGCCTGATCTTTCTCTACGGTACGCGCACACCATCTCGACATTCTATAGGTATTCCTCCTAGCCCTAACCTTATCTGTTTCTAAAAGGAATGAAACATTCCGAGTGAAACATTTTGGCACGCCCGATGGGACCCATTTTAGGTTTTTTCTTTCTTGCTTGCTTTCATATAGGGAGTATACTTGTTATTTTCTTCTTCTAAAAGATATTCACAAGGTTTTGTATTATTTTGATAAAAGAACTTGCTTTGCTTTTACATCTCGCATTAGTGAAAGTCATCTCTTTTTCTTCATCGAATATCATTTTCGATTTGGGTTTAAAACACGTGCATTACATTACTGCTTGCTGTTTTCAATTCTAGTGAACATAGATTAAGTAACAGGTCGTACACGTGGGGTTGATATCCACGGTATTGACAAGAAATTAATCTTACTTTCACTACACAACACATACCGAATCACTCCACAATTAACACAACAGCTCAAACATCCCCCTTTTCCGTGGTATTCCTCCGCCCGATTGAGGTAACCTTATAAGCCAAAACAACTTGACATTTCCCCTAAGTCTTTTGTTTAGGATTGACATCGTTTCACGTCTAAAGGCATAAGCCCACAATAATTAAAATCAACCCTAGGGTTAGTCTCTGGATTTGCATGTGCATCTTGCTTGTTTTTAGTTCTATTTTCTTTCTCATACCCTATCTTCTATGATCAATAATTGGACAAGTATACTAAACGTTGTTAAAAATCAAATTAGCAGCCTTTTATATCTTGTTAGCCCAGACTTCTTACACCAAAATCGGTTACCTGATCGGCGTCGGCTATAGTATAACTGACATCGGTTACGAGACCGATATCGGTTACTGTCTTTCCCAATTCCTGACAAACCAACAACCTACCAATTTCACCAGTTTGAGTTTGTTTCTGTTCCTGATAGATTGAAACCCTACTGTGAACTCCTATCCATGGTTGTTATCACTTAAAAGCAAGCCGCCGCCATGGTTTCACATGCCTGCTCTGTTTCTTTTCCTGAATCACCCCCTTCACATTCTGTGGGGAATCCTACGGATACCAGCGAGGTTCCTAAAATTCCTGTGGGAGATAAGGACATATTCATCCTCAACATCTTATATGGGACATACCTATTCGGTCGCCTCAACATATTCATCCTCCATACCTTATCAACACTTAACCCCACCATTGTCCAGCGGAGGACCTTGGCCCAATTTGCCTCCGTTTACCACAATCACACCATCATCTCATCCAACCACGGATTTCATTAAACAAATGATGGACAAAATGCAAAACCTAGAGGCTTCTGTTTTAAGAAGTCGTAGCGCCTTGACATACGAGCAAGTTTGTCGGGAGCCTATTCACCCGTCTGTCCCCCTTCATTCGTATCCTCCTCAATGGGAATTACCAAAATTTACCCGTTTTAACAGTAAAGAGGACCCTCAACAACACTTGTGATCATTTAGAAATGCTTGTTATTTGATTGCTCATGATGATGCCTTGTTACTCCGCACCTTTCCCATGTCCTTATCAGGACCTGCCTTGGAGTGGTACAGTGCTTTAACCCAGCACTCAATCTTCTCTTTTAACCAACTAGCCCAATCTTTCTTAGATCATTTCTCCATTAACATTGCCATGAACGTATCTATCACTGACCTTAATGCCATCCGACAATTCAAAGACGAATCTATCGCAAATTTTGTTGGACGATGGCGGGGCCTTATCAACCAACTTACATATGCCTTGCCTCAAGCTGAACTTATCAAACTTTTTATGCAGGCATGTGCTAAGCACATTTCTCCTACTCTTTAAATTCAAACTTTCCGCACATTCGATGAGGCCTTTACCATGGCTCGGAAACTAGAAATTCGAGCCTTAGAAGAAGAGAAATTGCGGTTGCGCAACAAAAACCCCAATTTCCGAACTCCAGATTCCACCAACAAACCTAACACCACCAATCCTCACCCATCAACCGCTTCGAAATCAAAAGGGGCCGTGCACGCGGTGATGGTCAAATCCCAACCACCGTCTAATACCCCACCAAAAACCACTTATAAGTATAAAGCAGAACCCATCAACTACACTCCCTTGGGAGAAACATATGGTGTGATGTTGGAAAAATTGCTCAAAGCAGGAGCCATTACCTTACCTCCTGTTAAACCTCACTCTGGGTTTGATTCTACCCACACTATACCTTCCTGGTACAAAGAAAATGATTTCTGTGACTTTCACCGCGTAAAAGGACATAGTCATGAAAATTGCAAAATTTTGAAAAACATAGTGCAGGAAATGGTTGACGCAGGTGATATAACCCTCGATAATCCTAATGCCCCTGCTAACCGAAATTTGAAAATCTTCAACAAACCATTCCCAAATCACTCGTCCAACAGTAACGTAAACCAGGATATCTTAGCCGAGGAGAGTGTTCATGAGATCCATGCAGTCTTCGACTCCCAGCCAAAAGCCTCTATCGATAAAATTTTGAATCAAGCCTCTCCACTAACACAGGAGTCCGAACCTCCTTCACCACCATCAAGCCAAAGTGAAATCATTCCTTTACCCATAAAAGAGTTAACTGCCCAGACTTCTCTTCTCATCAATGATTCTGCTTACACCACATCCCTACAAGACTGCGAATGGATGTTATCTAATCTATCTATTTCCCAAATGTCCCCCTTCTACCGCTCTTGCTGCACAAGAGGAAGGCTCGCCACTCCTTTTGACATCCTTAGACGAGAAATCTCTTGCACCAACATCACCAAATTCTTTAACCATAACAGACCCTCTCAAACATGCCCTCCTGCCTATTTGTCCTTCATTGCCTAAATCTTTTCAACAACCGGTCGACCTCTTAATATCTATTGATACAGTACCTCATCTACCCCCTGTATCACACCCATAGTGGACTGGAATCACAACCCATCTTTCTTCCGTACCAAATTTACAATTCATGCCTGAAGATTTTCATTCTCCAAAAGATAGACGAGTCCTATGGGAACATTTGAGTACCCCCTATTCTACTCAAATGCAAGTGACTGATCCGGACACCTCTACCATATATCCTAAGTGTTTACAGAAACTCAAAATGCCTATGTCCTCAGTCTCATCCCCCGTATCTATACCAAGTAGCCCATCCACCTCTATTAACCTAACCAAATCTTCCCCTACACTTGGGACCTCACCAATGCCCAGTCTAACGCACCCGCCTAAGCGACTTGATTTATCCAAAAATAAAGCCGCCCCGCCACCTAGGAGACAAACTCAATCCATGCCTTTATCACAATCAAAACCATCATCGTCACACCTACCTTCCATATTGGGACCTCATCCCTCCACCTTGCATCAATATATCATACCTCCTGCGTTTTCTTCAAAATGACCTACGCCTTCTGCACCTATACAGAGATCAAAGGGTATATCAGCATTGTCACCCCACATATCCTGTCCACCCATCAACCCTAAACGAACTCCATCATCAAAGGATTTATTTTCTGTCACTCCCCTTTCTCCGTGGTTGTTTCCCGCTACCCACGTCATCTGTAGCCTCATCATCTAACCAGCTGAATATAGCTTCTGCGCCAAAGAAACCACATTTAGTGAAAACCACGTGTTAACACCCCCTCAGCTAAACTACCACCCGTATGAACCAACCACGCCCAAACATTACCAAAACCTGCAAAACCAATACCCTCATATCCTCCTCCGATTTTGACCCACTCAAAGGATCTTACGCCAAAATCCTTGATATGTTGGTGGAGAATGCGACCATTTCCCTATCCCCACTTAGACCTTATGACCCGTCTAAACCTCGACCTATAGGTTATGATGAGTCTAAAATCTGCACCTATCACCGCACACTAGGACATGATGTGGAGAGATGCAAAGCTTTAAAAACCATCCTTCGTCAGTCACCTCTCCCAGATACAAAGGTTAAGAAAGACAACTTACGAAGGGAGAGACCTTTAGCTTCAATTTCCTCTACTATACCATTTATCCCCGCCTCACCAAGATCTATCATTATTACAACCCCACCTCTTGAAGACCATGATTTATCCCAACCATCTTCCTCATCTCAGGTCTACGAGATTAATATGATTAGTGTTGCTACTCGAGCGCAGAAAAACAACGAGAAAGCAAAAGAAAGAACACATGCGTCCTCTCTTTCTCCATCCAACATCGCGATTGCACCACCACCCAAAGTGGTTATTCGTGGACCCGCTTACCCCGTCTCTAATGGAGTTTCCCATCGAGCCATGATCAAACAGCTTCACCAATCACCCGTAAAAATGACACTATATGATCTCATTCAGACTTCTGAATCCCATCGACAAACTCTCGTTGAAATTCTTCAATGGATCGAGGTCTTACCTAATGAAACCCTGCCTATTGCCTCCATTCTAACACCCAATCACGTTGCTTCTCTCACCAAACAACCCACTGCCCCAACCACTTCTGTACAACAACAAGCTGCGGCAGTCAGTTTCTCTGAAGATGAAATTGTTGACTTTGGTACAGAAGATCCTGACCCTGCCCTTTTCATCTCAGCTTACATCCAGGACATTCGGGTACGTCGTGTTATGATTGACGGGGGTGCTAGCCTAAACATCATCTCTTCAAAAGCCTTCCAACAAATGAATATCCCTTCTAGCTACATGTATGTCAATCCCATCATGTTGCGGTCATTCAATGACGCTATTACCTCTACCTTAGGCACCATGATCCTCAACATTCGGGTAGGACCACGTACTTTACCCGAACTCTTCTATGTCCTTGAAGAAGAGTTCCAATATAACATATTGCTAGGTCGCCATTGGATCCGGGCTATGGGATGCGTTCCCTCAACATTACATAGATGCATAAAATTTGAGTACGAGGGGAAGTCCTACACCGTAAAAGCTGATCCTCCCCCCTTTAAAACCTGCAATATGTTATACCGCCCTAACGATGTGCTTATACCAATCAAGACACCCATACATTTAACCCAACCATCCTCTTCAAATGTACCTCAACCATCCACCTCAACCGCACCTACACCTTCAACTGATGAAACCACCATCGCAAAAATCACTTCCCTTCCCACAGCTAACATCCCAACCGCAGACCCCTTAGTAGATGTTTTTCAATGCCTTACGCTGGGGGAGTATCACCTATATAACGTTAGTTCTTTCCATACCCCATAGGAATACGGATAGGTACATGCACTTCCTACCTATGACCGTCGTGTGGGGGAAGTAATCTCTTACGGACCACCCCATTGCCGCACCAACCTAACGTATGGGGGTATTGACGCATCCTCCATTACCCCTGAACCCCCTCTTGGTGTGGTTCCCTTCCAATCTGATTTTCAATACTTGAAAAATCGTCGTTTCGCCCTCACCTTCTTGACTCGCTATGCTTGGAAAGGCTTTGGTTTTGGTCTTTATGAACAAGGCCGACATACACTCATTCCCGTGACTACACGCAAACAAAATGATCGCAGTGGTCTCATTTTTCTTGAAACACCTACACAGGAGGAACCTCGTGTCAGTTGTCTTCTAGAAAACAATGACGTCACCCCTACCGAACCATCATCACCCATTTTGCCTTCGTCACCCACAGAGTCAATAGATCCCGAATCTATCCCTCCTATTTTTTTTTTTTTCATAAATGCTATCTTCCTAGGTCCTCTCAATTATCAACGTGATAATAAGGACCCCTCTTCTATCCCCCTTCTGTATCCAGACATGATCGAAGAGGATTCGCCTTCGATTAATGTTGTTGAGTGCCAGGATGACGACTCCATCCTCACTTACCTTGGGGCGGACGACTCCTATATTCAACGCACACCTTACCATCTAAAACTCAAACCATGTTGAATGAATCGACTATAGAAATCAACATCCACACGGAGGAGGATCCTCACATTGTGAAGATCAGACAATCCCTTAACACATCAGAACAAGCCGCCTTTACTACCTTTCTCCGTACCCGCAACCAAGCTTTCGCTTGGTCCTACGCGGACATGCCAGGAATTGATCCTACCATTGCCGTCCATAACATCACTCTAAACCCTGATTCCAAGCCAATTAAACAGAAATTGAGAAAAATGCATCCACGCATTGCTCTCTTGGTCAAAGAGGAGCTTCAACGACTCCTTTCTGTTTCTTTCATTCTGCCTAATGACTATCCTCAATGGATTTCTAACATCGTACCTGTCACTAAAGCGACGGGGGGACTTCGGATATGCATGGATTTTCGGGATCTTAACCTCGCTTGCCCTAAGGATGACTTCCCACTACCTAGCATTGACCAACTTGTAGATCTCACTGCAGGGCATGAGATGCTCTCTCTCATGGATGGTTTCTCGGGATATAACCAAATTTTGGTTGCCCCCGCTGATCAACATAAAACTACCTTCATAACTTCTTGGGGAACCTTCTGTTACCGTGTAATGCCATTTGGCCTTAAGAATGCTGGTGCAACCTATCAGCGGGCTATGACCTACATTTTTCATGACATTATGCACACTATCCTTGAAGATTACGTCGACGATCTTCTTGGCAAGTCTAAACATCGTAGTGAACATCTCGATGTTTTAACCATTATTTTTGATCGCCTGTTACAATATTCTGTCCTCCTTCAACCAAAGAAATGTTTCTTTGGTGTCCTTTCGGGGAAACTTCTTGGCTTTATCGTCTCCTTGCGTGGCATCGAGGTCGACCCATCTAAAGTCAAAGCTATCCTAGAAATGCCCCCACCTACCAATCTCAAACAATTGCGTAGTTTACAAGGTAAGCTCCAATCTATCTGACTATTTATCTCCCAACTCATGGATCAATGTCAACCTTTTCATCACCTTCTTAAAAAGGACATTGATTTTCAATGGAGCGAAGAGTGCCACCTAGCCTTTGAAGCTCTCAAAACTTATCTCTTGCAGCCACCCGTGCTTATCCCACCTCAGGACGACCGCCCTTTCTACCTTTACCTTTCCGCCACTAACCACGCTGTAGGGGCCATGCTTGCACATCATGACTCCGAGAATCGAGAACAAGCCGTTTATTATATAAGTCATAATTTGGTGGACTATGAGACTAGGTATACACATGTAGAAAAGTTATGCCTAGCCCTATCATTCGTGGCTACCAAACTCTGACACTACCTTCTGAATCACAAAATTTTCATCATCACCAACACGGACCCCATCCATTATATGTATGCCAAACCTCATCTAAACCAATGCATCGCCAGATGGCTCATGCTCCTCGCTGACCTCGACCTTGATTTTGTCCACCAGAAATCAATCAAAGGACAAACTCTTGCAGATCAACTTGCGGAGGCCCCTTTACCTGGGGAACAATTTACCAATTTTACATTCCCAGACGAACTCATCGCTACTCTTTCCCTCAAGGAGGAGTCGTATCCAATGACCCTCTTCTTCGATGGATCCAAATGCCACCATGGTGGAGGATCCGGCATTGTTCTCATTCCTCTCGATGCTGAGCCCATGCCTCTTTCATTCCGACTTGATTTTCCTTGCACTAATAATACAGCGGAATACGAGGCCCTTGTTCTGGGTCTCCAAGTTGCGTTACACTTAGGTATCAAATCTATCAATATTTTTGGTGACTCTCAATTGGTAGTCAATCAAGTTATGGGCATCTACCAATGTAAAAATGAGGAACTTCAAAAGTACAAACACTACATGGATTCACTTCTAGCCTTATTTACTCACTATTCTATCCAAACCATTCCCTGCTCCACTAACAAATTTGTGGATACTATGGCTTGCTTAGCCTCACAAATTCCAGCTTCATCAACTGACTCTGAATTATTCATCTTGGTCCAACAACTTTTTGCCCCATCCTACTCAACCCCGGTAGTTTATATGATAAATATTGTGTCTACTAATTCGCAGGATACCTGGTACCACCAATTTCACGACTACCTTACAACCTCTGTTCTCCCTTCTGACCTTACTAGTACTGGAAAACGCACTTTTCTTAAACACGTTTCTCATTATGTAGTTATGGGGGGGCTCCTTTATAAACGTGGCTTTGATGGCATCCTCCTTCGATGTCTCACCGGCGTGGAGGTCACCCATACCATCCAACAGGTCCATGACGGTATCTGTGGCGGACATTTTAGTGGCCTTGCCGTGGCCAAACGAATCCTTCGCCTTGGTTATTATTGGCCTACTCTCAATAACGATTGCTACAAATATGTTAAGCGTTGTGTTATGTGTCAACAACACGCCAACCTTCAACATACTCCTAGCCACCCCCTACAGGTCACCCGAGATCTTTGGCCTTTCTCACAATGGGGTTTAGACCTTATTGGTGAGATTCACCCGTCCTCTTCGCAACGTCACCAATGGATTATCACAGCAACCGAATATTACACAAAATGGGTGGAGGCTATTCCACTCATTTCAACCAAAAAATAAAAAATTGTAGAGTTCATTAACCACCACATTATCTGTCGTTTTGGTGTTCCTCATTGCCTGATAACAGATAATGGAAAATATTTCAAAAATAAGTTATTGCAAGACCTTTGTGACAACTTTGGTATTAAACTTAGCTTCTCATCACCCTACTATCCACAAGCAAATGGACAAGCCAAATCCTCTAATAAAACCCTAACCAAAATCCTCATGAAAGTTGTCAATGAGTCGGAAGAAATTGGCACGATCACATCCCTTTGCCCTTTGGCTGATCGTACTAGCAGTCGTACCTCTACTAATGCTAAAACCTTTTTCTCTTGTGGATATGGTACCAAGGCTGTCTTGCCTCTCGTAAATACAAATACCCTCCCTCAGAATATCTCTTAGGGATATTCTCAACCAACATGATTTTCCGCCAAGAGCGGTTAGCCCAATTGGAGCTTCGTGGACGAACGTCGTCTTACATCTCTCGATCACCTCAAATCTACCAAAAAACGAGACATGTGTGCTTATGATAATCGACTTCAGGAGCGTACCTTTAGGTTGGGGATCTTGTCCTCAAAGAGAATCAACATGTAACCAAACTAGAAAGAGCAAACATGGGAAAATTTTCTCCTATTGGATCGGCCTTATAGAATCACTCACACTTATGGATCAGGCACTTATCGTTTAGCTTCGCTTAAAACGGGAAACCTGAGCTTGAACCCCTTAATGCCTTACAGCTTCGACCATTCTACTATTGAAGTTAGTGTGATAATCACTTCTTATCTACCTCCTTACTTCTACCTACTTCCTCCTACTACCTCTCTCCTCTACTTACTACTCTCGTCCCTTGAGCTCATTTACCGCTACATACACTTTTGTTTCCTACATCTCCAAATAAATCAAGCTCAACTTCTCCCTCCCCTCACATGCTTTCCCCTTTTTAGTCTATTTCATGACTTTCAAATTCTTAAACGAACACCTAACCCTTCTATGGATTTTCTTGAGTCAAACTTCCTACCAAACTAGATGCTTTACGCCAAAAGAACATCTACCTATCTATATAGACTGCTCCCTCGAAGGACAGCTAAATGCCAAATTATTGCTGCATTATATATAAGACCTCCCGACTGCCTTCCCTCCGAAGACAACTATCACTAAAATCATATTGCTACTATAAATACTGCTCCCTTGAGGACAGCTATCCTAGTCAGCCTTTATCAAAGCTTCTCACATGGATTCAGCGTTTTATGAGACCTCAAGAATAGTCCAATCATAGCCCCTTGTAACTTCCCGCCATCGTCGAAAAAATCTCTATTGTAAAGATCAAAGCCATTCATTCAAAAAACTTTTTGGGTCATGGACTTGTCTATTTAGGTGTAGTTTTCCTCTTCCATCAGAACCTCACTTTGATGCATCTCCTTGATGTCCACCGGCGCGGAGGGTCACCCATACCTCCCACAGAGGTCCATGAACGGTTAATCTGTGGTAGACATTTAGTTGGCCTTGCCGTGGCAAACGGAATCCTTCGAACTTGGTTATTATTGGGCCTACTCTCAATAACGATTGCGACGAATATGTTAAGCGTGTGTATGTGGTCACAACACGCCCTCCTTCAACAACTCCTGCCACCCCCGACAGGTGCCCGAGATATATTGGCTTTCTCACAATGGGGGGTTTAGACCTTATTGTGAGATTCACCCTCCTTCTTCGCAACCGTCACCATTAGATATCATAGGCAACCGGAATATACACCAAAAGGGTGGGGCAATTCCACTCATCAACCAAAAAGAAAAAATTGTAGAGTTCATTAACCACCACATATCTGTCGTTTGGGTGTTCCTCATTCGCCTGATACAGATAATGGACAATCTTTCAAAATAAGTTATTGCAAGACCTTTGTGACAACTTTGGTATTAAACTTAGCTTCTCCATCACCCTACTATCCACAAGCCAAATGACAAGCCAAATCCTCTAATAAAACCCTAACCAAAATCCTCATGAAAGTTGTCAATGAGTGATGGAAGAAATTGGCACGATCAATCCCCTTTGCCCTTTGGGCTTATCGTACTAGCATTCGTACCTCTACTACTGCTACACCTTTTTCTTTGGTATATGGTACCAAGGCTGTCTTGCCTCTCGAAATACAAATACCCCTCCCTCAGAATACTCTTTAGGATATTTCTCACCACCGATTCTTTCGCCAAGAGCGGTTAGCCCAATTGGAGCTTCTGCCGAACGTGTCTTACATCTCTCGATCACCTTCAAATCGACCAAAAACGTATCATGGTGCTTATGATAGCGACTTCATGAGCGTACTTTAAGGTTGGTGATCTTGTCCTCAAAGAGAATCAACATGTAAACCAAACTAGAAAAGAGCAAACATGGAAAATTTTCTCCTAATTGGATCGGGCCTTATATAATCACTCACACTATTGATCAGCACTTATCGTTTAGCTCGCTTAACGGTAAACCTGAGCTTGAACCCCTAATGCCTTACATCTCGACCATTTACTATTGAATTTAGTTGTTATATCCCTTCTTATTCTACCTACTGCTCGTCCCTTGAGCTCATTTACCGCTACATACACTTTGTTTCCTACATCTCCAAATAAAATCAAGCTCACGTTCTCACCTCCCCTCAACGATGCCTTCCCCTTTTTAGTCTATTCATGACTTTCAAATTCTTAAAATAAACACCTTCTTATGGGATTTTCTTGAGTCAAACTTCCTACCAAACTAGATGCTTTACGCCAAAAGAACATCTACCTATCTATATAGACTGCTCCCTCGAAGGACAGCTATATGCCAAATTATTGCTGCTATTATATATAGACTGCTCCCCCGAAGGACAACTATGCACTAAAATCATATATGCTACTATAAATAAACTGCTCCCTTGAAGGACAGCTATACATAGTCAGCCTTTATCAGAAGCTTCTCACATGGATCAGCTTTATGAAGACCTCAAGAATAGTACAATCAATATCCCTTGTAGACTTCCCGCATCGATCAATCTATATTCGGTAAAATAAAAGCCTCATTCAAAAGAACTTTTTGGGTCATGGACTTGTCTATTTAGGGTAGTTTCTCTTTCATCAGAACACTCACTTTGTAACAAGTTCTCTATACCTCAGCTATATCATCCCACCTCACCTCACCATTTGTTTCAACTCAAGGGACGTAACGTACACCCGATATATTGTGATCATACAACTCTTTTCACCTATTGACTTCTCGTCTATGCACGGTACCTAGGCTTCAAGCTCGTTCTACGTTGTGTGGTTTGTTTAGCTCTTTTCACTTACGAGCAAATCTTTCCTCTTTGCCTCGCATCTAGGATTGTGTGTGATCTTAATCAGGGCCATGATTCCCTACCACTTGGGTAGGCTACTTTCGCTTCCCTTTTCACCTTTTTACAACATCACCAATTCATTACCAACACCAACAACCTTACCTACCATATTAATATCAATATTTTTACCAACCAACCAATTGCCTAAACCGTACCAATTGCCTGAATTCACCTCTCCCTGATCCTAAGGGAGAACTACATCGGTCTGAGGCCCTTCCTTGCTTTGTGCAATGGGCTATGTAGGTAGCACTTAGGAGACATGGGGTCTCCCAAGGTTAGCTCGACCACACCCTACCATAAACCTACCATGTGTGGTAAATATAAATATTTTTTTTGTATTTCTA
The DNA here is from genome assembly GCA_019776745.2 of Taxus chinensis. Classification (NCBI taxonomy): domain Eukaryota; kingdom Viridiplantae; phylum Streptophyta; class Pinopsida; order Cupressales; family Taxaceae; genus Taxus; species Taxus chinensis. The sequence continues at coordinate 815,634,794 of CM034149.1, forward strand.
TTTAATCACATTCCTCTTTATCCTTTTTCAAAAACACCAAAAATCACAACGCAAACATTCTTATTATTATCAATCAACATACATATTCAGTCTTATCTAGATGTTAAACAAATACATCTTCTCTATCATCGACACGTAGGTCGGCATCCTTATTTATTCTTATACCTTGCTAACATTTACTTAGACCCTCACGATTCATCCCGACCCAGGAGATGATTGTGATCATCGACGCCTCTCGTCGGGCCTCTCTGTCCTCAAAGGTACCACAGCTATTGGTACCGCCCACTGATCTGCCAATCTCTCCTGTAACATATGAATACACCCTCTCGCATGGAGGAATCCAGCCTCTAGTCTCTCCGCCTGTGACTCCGCAACCACTAACAATCCTCTTGCCTCATTCACCTGCGTTTGGAGCTACTAAACTAAACTCTGCAGACGATCTCTCTCCGCTGTAATCACAGCTATGTCAGGGCAATCACGTACACCTCACAGCTTTGCTACCCACCATAACCTATAGGCCTCTGTCGTTCCTGCATCCATTACACTGCGATTGGCTGCTATCTCCTCTGGCCCTTCTGGAGGTGTTGGCCGGGGAGGTGAGAATGCTACCTCGGCGTCGATCCTCATATATGGTCTATAAGCCAGGGGTATATCCTACACAAATATGAATTGTTGCCACATGTGATCTAGAGGAATCCTCTCATACTCACCTGGCCTGTGCCCTGCGATCCACCTCAATCGCTCTACACCCCTCAACTCCTCAGCTATATTCTCTGTTACCATATAGTTCCCGTAAGGCCTCCAACAGATATCAGTAATCGTCACCCTCTCCCATACCTGCCTGTAATACTCAATGTCACCCGTCACGGCCTGAGATCTTGCCTCTTGTTCTATCTGGACCCATCGTCTGAATCCCAACCTCTATACTCCGGTCTCTCCTGACTGGATGGATCGGCCTACTGGTCGCACACAAACAATGTGCTCATAGGCCCAACAGTGTAATAAGTATGAACAATCCAGTGTCATCCTGTGATTTCACCTACAAGCCCATAAACCCCTGTATAAATCCGCCAAATATGCAGGTGCCCATGTAAAAGTCACGTTCCTTTCTATCATCTCCCAGATAACACACATCAATGCCTTTGGAAATCTTCCCCCTTCTGCTCTCGGTAATGCATAATACCCTACCGCTATCATTAATATCACTGCTAACCTTGTCTCCTCAGGGTGTGCTGCATACATTATCCCATATGTGAATGACAAACCTCGTTGTGTCAAATCTCACGCGTATGGACCAAATACTATTGTTATCGCTCCCCGCGCCGCGCTAGGTAATGCCTGATATACTGGTTTTCCTGTAATAGGGAGCCTCAAAATACGGAACACATCTTCCAATGTTACTGTCATCTCCCCTGTTGGCAGATAGAACATATTCTTCTCTAGATTCCATCTTTCAATCAACGCCTGCAACATAGCATGGTTACATGCAATTCGTGAATAATAGCGGATTCCATTTAACCCCAAACGATTTATCAATGTCCATTCCGCTGGTGTTACATCCGCTCAGATTCGTGACAACAGTGCTCGCACACTATCATTCATCCTCAACCCTGCCTCAGCCTGCATACATCAAAACAACAAACAACCATTCAATCCATCAAATCCCTAAGGGTTTTTCTCACATTCTGGAAATTCCTCCAGTAACCGGTATCGGTTATAAATAACCGGTACCGGTTCAGTAACCGATACTGGTTATCCCTAACCGCTATCGGTCACTGTCAATTACATACACCTTGCCTAAACAACCACCTACGACAATAAATTACTCGTTTATTCCTCTCTGTATACACAGACATACCCAAAACCCTTGATTACCTACCACGTAGCACTCACCTCATTTATAACCCTTGTTATCATGTTTTCTTTCTCATATCTACCCACCTACTCTCACCCATCTTATTCACAAACATGCAGTAATCAAATCACAACCAAAACGTTTACCTCTTGAGTTGCAGAAGCTTGAGGTGACCCTTGTCTTCCCTCTCATCCCTGCCTGCTGGATGCTTCTCCTCGTTCTGCCATGATCACCACCCTTTTCAAATTTGCCTTTCTGCCTTCTGAATCTCAGAACACATTCACTTTCCCTGTCTCTTTTCTTCCTATCACTCTAATCTCTCATGCAATTACCTGTCTCAGTCGTCAAAAAGCGTCGCGTTCGCGTATTTAACTTCTTGCATGGCTCTCAAAATTAGAACTTAAGTTGCCACCGTAGCTTTTCTATTTTTAGAAAATCTCATACCTAAATAACCGGTATCAGTTACGTAACCGATATCAGTCTACTAACTACCGGCGTCGGTTACCTAACCGATATCGGTTACACACCTGCCTTTTTGAAACATAGTTCTTTTATTCATTTTCTACCTAATTTTTTATCGCGCCCGCCTCTTTTCCTGCATAACTACACCATTATCCATATTTGTCTATCTAATCCACTTCTCATTACGATTTCATCCATATCATCTATCTACATTACCCAAAACAAACATGCCATCATCTAAGGATATCAAAAAACTATCAATCTATACACCATTTGGATCCAACTCATCAGATACATATATAACAATGTCACCAAACCAGCAACAAAACATGCCACATTTCATCATATAATATGTCGTCCATATATACGTGCAAAAGACATCAACATCATCAATATATCAACATGTTAATTAAACTCATCATATAACCTATATCACAAACCATTGACGAAATACTTAAAAACATTTTGAACACAGCATGTGGGTCAAATCATCATATCTATATATATATATATATATATACAAGGTTTCAAATATACAACGTACCCTACATCGGGGCCTCTGTGATCTCATAATACAACAACAAAGCCGACACGCAGGCCGCAATAAATGTCAATAACCTCGACTCGGCTCGCAGGCCGGTCCCTCATATTAAAAATATACTTAGCTCGCAGGCCGGTATCAACTATACAACCCGTACTCAGCTCGCAGGCCGGTATACAATAAATGAGTGAATAAATGAATAAATGTAGGCACGCAGGCCTCTATCCACACAACCGGTGCGCAGACCGGTGCCCATGTCCATATACAAAAACAATGCAGGGATCCCTTAGCTCTCCCCACCACCCTCAGCACCTCTCCCTACTGGTCCCTGTGGTGCCTCTCGCCTCATGCCTGTAACAGACACGTTGGCTGTGGCTGCACCTCCCTGCGATCTTTGAATATGGGAGGTCTCTGCTCTATAAGTTACATATGGCTGATACTTAGCTCCGGTACCATCAAGAACATCTTGATAGTACCGGGCCTCCGCTCTCGCCTCCATATATCTGTCCCGTGCCACCGTAGGTGCTGGGGCTGGTCCCCGGAATCCTACTACCAGTGCCCCCTGTGCCTGTGATGGTGCCACTGGTGGTGCCTGTGGCTGTGGTGGTATCTATGCCTGTGCCTGGGGCTGTGACTATACCACTGCTGGTGGTGGTACCTGTACCTGTACCTGTGCCTAGGGCTGTGGCTGTACCGCTACTGGTGGTGGTGCCTATGCCTGTACCTGAGCCTAGGCTAGCTGCCCTGTAAAACACCTATCTATGCCTGTGCAGCAGCCAGCTGCCCCTGTAATAACTGCACCTGGCCCATGAGCTGATCTCGCTCTGTTATCACTGCTGCCAAGTCTAGCTGTGTAGGCGGTGCTATCCTAGCTGCTCTCTGACCAGCCCACCACACCATGTATGCTCCCGTACAACCAGCATCATCTACACCATCACCTACTGGCCTCTCAGCAACCCAATCTGGGTCCAAGGGCTGTGGTGCAGGCAGTGGGGCCTCTACATCATCCCTCCTGTACTGAGGGAAGGGAGGTGGCTCGTCCTGTCATAGCCCCATCTACCTGCGTACCCTCTCCAGGGGTATCCTCTCGTACTCTCCCGGCCTCTGTCTTGCTATCGAGAATGTGTACTGAATCAGGCACAACTGTAAGCGGGCTCCTCTGCGAGGGTGATGACCTCTGTAAGGTCTCCATATGATATCTACCGCTGTCAGGCCCTCTAAAAAATGTCTATAATAAGCAACGTCCTGACCTGCAAGCACTGCTCGTGGCTGCCCCATGACCCCCAACCACCTCTGAAAGTCGTATCTTTATATGACCTGTGGCCCTGGCTGCTGGGGTAACCCTACTGGTCTGATGCATATGATGTGCTCATATGCCCAACAGTGAAGTAAAAATGTCGAACAAATCCCGAATCACCTCATCCGGCGATAGCCCCACAGCTCCCTGTATAACTGCACCAGATATACTGGTGCCCAAGCATAACAGGTATGCTCCTCCACCATCTCATGAAGCACCCCCATCAATGCCCATGGAAATCGGCCTCCCTCTGAGTCCGGGAGGGCGAAGCAGGTGATCCCAATCATCATCAACACGGCAAGCCATGTCTCATGTCGGTGCGCACGGTACATATCACCATACCCGATGCTCGCGCTGTGATATGTCACTAGCGCAGCTGCATCCCTAAAAACTTATAGGATGTTGTCCATGGCTATCTCTACATCCACCTGAAAAATGGCCTCTCCATCAATAGGTAATCGAAGGATGCGATATACATCCTCCAATGTGATGGTCATCTCTCCAGTCGGGAGATGGAACACATTGGTCACCGGATCCCATCTCTCGATGAGGGCAACCATCAAACTATGATCTCTGTCGATCGCTCTATATCGCTGGACTCCACCGAGTCCCACCTCGCGCATGATAGCCCAGTGCGCTGCGGACACATGTGGTCACATCCGCACCAACAGCGGAGGCATCCTGTCCCGCATCGTCAGCTGCTGACGTGCCTGCAAAACCCACCCACTACATTAGCCCTACTCTTCATCACGATATCTACCTATACCCCCTTTTATCCCCCCGACCACATCCCGACTCTCTAACCCACCCCTTTATACCCCCTTTTATCCCCCCGACCACACCCCAACTCTCTAACACCCCCCTCTAGCCACCGATCTTCTCCACTATCCCCCTCCCTCTTCCCAACCCAAACCCATACCATAACCAACCCAACCCAAACCCAACCCATAACCCACCCAAACCCACACAAACCCCACACCATACCCACCCCAAGCCCAACCCATAACCCACCCAAACCCCCACAAACCCCAAACCAACCCACAATACCCAAAACCACCCCACCGACGCCGGCCGATATACGACCGGCGTCGGTTAGCAACAAAACACCCTGCCCCTGAAATTTGCGACCGATGCCGGTCGCTTAGCAACCGACATCGATCGCTATAAAAACGCGGAGCCGAACCCGACGCCGCCCCCCAAACCTATTTTTTTTACCTATTACTACCCTTTTACCGATTGAAAATCCCCACAAACCTACCCACCCTACCGTTTTAGCCTAACTACCCTACCTACCCTCTCTATTTTCCAAACAACTTTCATTTATTCATTATTTTATCAAAAATTTGGATTCCTACCCAAAACCCCAAATTTAGCATAATGCAATAAAATGAACACAATGAGGGGTTTCGAACCTACCTGTACGATGACACGTCGTCGTGGTGGGATGGGTGGTGGTGGTCTAGCTGGTCCAGCCCCTCCTGCTCCTTCTGGCTGGGCCATGGCTCCAAATGTCCTCTTCTGGGTCCTCCACCAATCAACTACTGCCTCCTCCTCACTCGGGCCCACTAACAACTCACTCCTCCGGTCAAATAACGCCACCTCACGCAACAAATGCTCCAATCTCCACTCTCCACGTCAGACAATTCAAATTGGCTTCCAAATTGCAAAAGTAACAATGACAGGCCGTATTTTTCTTTTTATAGGTTTTTAACATAGAACAGACACCAGTCAACTCATGCCCTAAGGAACTGGCATCAGTTACCTAACCGGTACCGGTCATAGCTAACCGATATCGGTTTTGTCTTTATTCACCCAACTTTCTGCCCCTATTTACAAATCGCACTTTCTCCCAACATCGCCTATATGCACCTTTGTTGAACACAATTTGATCAGCTATCCGGCCCGACCCAAGGCCTTAACCTACCTATCCGGCCCGACCCAAGGCCGTCACCCAACAATTTGTCCCAACCCAAGGCCTCAACCTACCTATCCGGCCCGACCCAAGGCCTCGTCCCAACCATCTGGCCCGACCCAAGGCCTCGCCCTGACCATTTGGCCCGACCCAAGGCTGTACCACTTCGATACCTCGCCCAACATCAAAAACATATACTTTTATCCACCCATCATGTAACTTTTTGTTCCATCAAGCTCAATTGTTCGTGTTTTAGCATGCTTAGGGTCATTGACTTGATCTATCGACCAACTTTGCCTAGACCTAGACCGTGACGTTTATCTTAGCCAAACCAACCATTTAGTACTGCCGAACATGCCTAAACGTTCCTGTACCTTACCTGTTATATACCCTGGAGATACTTCCTATGCCTTGGATACCAGGATTATATCACCCTTGTTTGGATAAACTATCGACCTTTGCCTATACATTGCTGGTTTCCTCATCAAATCATGTACCCTAGTCGTACTATTGCATTTCAACATGCATCTGCTGCCTTGGACCTACCCCACCACCTTACCATCCTCTCTACCACATGTACCCTTTAACAACCCTATCCCTGATTTCCCGTTCACTCAATCTGTGATAGATTTGAGGGGGATTACCTATATCCTTAACAGGAGAAACCACTTCATATTATTGTTCGCGCAGCTCTACAAAACAAGCTACACGACAATAAGGGGCTAATGTAGACACCAAATTTGTGTCTTACGACCCCTTGTGACCCCCATCTCATCTCGCAACCTAAACTCATCACCTAAACCTTACACAATTATTTATTAATTACCTTGTAATTGATAAATCCACATCATCTCACCTACCACCTCATTTTGCCACTTCATCATGACCTATCCCTAACCCTAAAATAACTTAATTAAGACCTATAACTTGGTCTACACCTACACCCATGACTAATGACCCCTTTCTCGCACCCAAAACTGACCTTCTAGTCACTTGACCAAGCCTGCAACTAATCTCTCGGGAGAAAAGCAGGGAAGGTGGGCTATTTTACTAAAAATAGCCTACTTTTTCCTTACCGATGGTGGTTCCTACTCGACCGCCGTCGGTTACGTAACCGCCATCGGTTCCCTGTAAATAGGCTCCCCAAACCAAAAACAAGGGATCATAATTTCATTTTTGGATCAGAGTGGAAGAATTTTAGGAATCAAGAGAGATCATTTGGGAGCGATAAAGAGAGTCCAGATCTTCACTTGACCAGGCAGAGACGAGTGAAGAAGCCAGAAGAGTTGCAGCAATAGGAGATCAAACCCAAAACTGCAACAGAACAGCCAGAGTTCTCAGATACTCAGCTGATTATCGAGAGGGAGATATTTCATCTTCTATTTGTCCAGCCATTCTACCTAGAGTTCTGCCTTTGTCATCAGAGTTTTTGGACCTGTATCTTCATCAATAACCAGTAAGTTATATCTTGCATGTCCTCTTTAATAACATTTCTTAGACTTTTTGAAGCACAATCCTCACAAATCCATTCCTAGATCCACTACCCAGCGTGCTATTGCATCTAACTATCATTCATCTACCTCTCATCACCTTATTTCCTAATATCACCTATATACAGCCTTACAAATAACACAACTACCAAACAACACAACCACCCCACAAAACAACCAACCTTCAGATCTTAGACCATACTGATATCGGTTATCAGCAACCGGTATCGGTTATCCTGACTATAACCAAAAACCAGCCTTTCCCCTACCCAGTTCAACGAAGCAATTTAATTGATGTCTTACAGTCTTTTGTGTTAATTCATATTAGCAGGGGAACTGACCACCTTCGAAAGGAAGTTTTATATTTCCTGGGCCCAAGGCAGTTCCCTCATTTATTGTCTAATCAAAATCTTATGGTCTGGTGTTCTTATTTGCAGGTAGTCCTTCCAAGACAAAAAGGAGTTCTTCGCAGTCAACCCAAAACCCAACCCAAACCCATACCATAACCAACCCAACCCAAACCCATACCATAACCAACCCAACCCAAACCCATACCATAACCAACCCAACCCAAACCCAACCCATAACCCACCCAAACCAACACAAACCCCACACCATACCCACCCCAAGCCCAACCCATAACCCACCCAAACCCACACAAACCCCAAACCAACCCACAATAACCAAAACCACCCCACCGACGCCGGCCGATATATGACCGGCGACGGTCAGTAACAAAACTCCCTGCCCCTGAAATTTGCGACCGATGCCGGTCGCTTAGCAACAGACATCGGTCGCTGTAAAAATGCGGAGCTGTCGACACTAAAATTTTCCTCCAAAATTTCCATTTCATTAATATATGTATTAGGAATAGGACGTTGTTAAGTGTAATTAGTAGTAGCGTCCGATAGAAGATAACGGCGCCGTCAGTACGGTGCTGCAAAAAATGTGGAGTACGGTAATAGTCAAAGTACAATAGGAATGTTGTAAAAAGTAAATATTTGTCGTAAGTGGTCCGGTAATGTTAAAATGTCAAAGTTTGGGTAATTAGAGAAGTAGGGTCTACATGATTAGGAATTAGAAATATTATATTGGTAATAAGGACAAGGAGTGAGGTCATAAATATTTTGTGTATTTTATTTGTAAAAATTCTAAAAATGTGGAACCCATGTAAAATGATAAGGTTTATCTTATCTTAACAGATAAGCTTACATGTACAGATAAGAGTTAAGGTATGGAATATGATTCGTCAGAGTGGATTTCTTATCCTATCTTAGAGATAGGATGGATAAGCCTGGAAGTTCTATAAATAGAGAGGCCACCCCCCTCATTTAGCATAGAAAGAAGCAGTGAGAAATATTATAGGAAGTGTGCGAAGGAAGCCATCAGTTAAAGGTGTGTTGAAGAACCCATCAAGAGGTGTAATTGTAAAGTTTCTCCCATAGTCTTGTTGAAGTATCTCATGGGTGAGATTGTAACAGTTTCATGTTAATATTATAATTTGTTTTGATATTTGAGATTTGTCGTCATTTTGTCTTATCATAGTCAATGGTATTCTTGTGTTCGGTTGTTGTTTTGCTTCCAGATTACATCCACCAAACTAAAGGCTGTGCATTAGTAAATAATCATAGCACGAGGAGTTCCCGGTGAAGAATTATCATAGTGCCGGATTGGTGATGACATTTTGGTTCCGTTGCCGGGACCATTCCTCGTTGGTGGATTTTCTGGAGAGATATTCCCACTAAGTCAAAAATCAATTGGAGGGTAACCTTGTTTTTACTGTGCATAGTAGTTACCATGGTAAAGTCATTTTTACCGTGAATAGTAGTTGCCATGTTAAAGGCATTTTTGCCATGAATAGTAGTTACCCTGGTAAAGTCCTTTTTGCTGGGAATAGTAATTACCACAGTAAGGTCACTTTTTACCATGAATAGTATTTACCGCAGTAACTTCACTTTTTACTGTGAATAGTGTTTACCACAGTAAAGTCAGTTTTTACCGTAGTAAGTCTATTTTTACCATAGTTTACCGTGGTCATTTCTATTTTACTGTAGAAAGGTGTAAAGTCACTTTCTAGTATAGTGATTCCAATTATTTGTGCACATAAGTCTTGTTAATTGTACTTGTGGGTTGGTATTTCACGGTGGTTACTTTTGAAAATGGGAAAGATTCCTGTTTTTTTCAGCTCAATCTGAAAGTTTTCTTGAAGAATTTGGTGAACAACATAAATATGCAGATCTCATGATCGAGATCACAAAGCTATCCCAAGGAGAGAAGGAGAAGATAAGGGATTATCATGCTCGTGTTCTAGAGTTAAGGAGGAAGCTCGATGCCCAGATCCGGAAGGAAGGACTAGCGGATGGGTTGATGAATGGCGTGGATAATCTCCTCTGTAAGCACTTCATTCTTGGGATGAAGCCAGAGATCAGACAACGAGTGAAGTATGACCACCCAGCCACCATTGAACAAGCAAAGGAGATTTCTAGAAGGCAAGAAGAAAGCATGGAAGAGGAGCCCAAAGAAATTATTGCTAAAGTAGAGCCTACACCAGCACCTTTGGTCCTAAATCCACAACCACTCCCGGTGAGCACAAATATTTCTCCTAATACATCTACTGAGTATGAAGATCTGCTCAAAAGATGGGTCAGTTAACTATTAATCTTCTTCAAGGAAAGGAATTTAGTTCTCAGGGAGGAGATAGAGGTCCAAAGAGAAATATTTCTGAAGTTGTTTGTTATGGTTGTTATAAAAAGGGTCATTATAAGTATAATTGTCCAGATAGAGCTTCTACATCTAGTAAGGGAGATAATGATAAAGGAAAAGCACCTGTGAATTCTTTTGATGTAGTAGATAAGAGCAGAAATAATGAAGTAGATGTGTTTGTAACAAAAAGAAAGAAAGAAAAAGATAATCAAGATGGAAATGATCCTAAGAAGATGAAAGAAGAAACTAGTAAGAAACATAGGAGAAGAAAGTTGGGTGTGCAGGATTTTCTGATTTCACAGGGGAAAGGACCATACTCCATGTTGGAAGATCTGTCCAAAAGGCCTGCAAATATTACATATGGTCAACTCTTGGCTATGTCTTCTGAGAAGAGGCGGGAGTTGCGAGGTGGACTCAATGCTCGAAGAAGGAAGGAGGTTGAGGTCCCTGTTTTGGAGGCAGAGGCAGATCCCTATGCTCCACAAGCTGAGGTATTATGTAATGGTATTTCAATTCATGATGTCTTAGTTGATGGAGGTGCTGCAGTTAATGTAATGACTGAGTCTGTAATGAATATGTTGGGGTTAAAAATTGATCGCCCTTCAACACTTATGTTAAGGTCATTAAATAAGGGAAAAACTAAACCAGAAGGTGTAATTTCAAATGTGGCAATATCTGTTATGGGTGTGGTATGTGTGGTAGACTTTCAGGTGATGAAAAATGGTACTGTTGCGTACCCAATTCTGCTGGGAAGACCATGGCTAAGGAGAGTTCATGTAAGAAACTACTGGAATGAAGGTTTCATGACACTTGGACATGGTAGAGAGAGGGTGAAGATAAACGTGATCCCTTGACATCATAAAGTAGAACCTGTGGATTCAAGTGATGAAACTGATGATTGGACATCCTCTGATTACTCTAGTACCAGTGAAGTGGACACTGAAGATGAAGAAAGCGAGGTGGATGTTTCAGTCATGGATATCCTGCCAGTCACACCAACTCATGACCCCATAAAATTATCTGAAGAAGAAGTTGATGATCGTCTCCAACAAATAAAGATTGGTGATGTTGTGCTGGAGAGTGAGAAGGAATCCTACCTCCAGCTCTTTTGTAGGTACATACACCTATTCACTTTTGATTACAAGGAACTCCGCCAAGTAAGTTGGGTAGAACATTGTATTGAGCTGGTAGATGGTGCTAAGCCCATGAAGCAAATGCCATATAGAATGAATCCTAATTTTTCCAAGACTTTAAAAGAAGAAATAGATAAGTTGCTTGATGCAGGATTCATATTTGCTGTGGAGAATTCAGAATGGGTTTCTCCCATTGTGATCTCAATAAAAAAGAATGGGAAGCTACGCATTTGTGTTGATTATAGGAAGCTCAATAAGGCAACAAAGAAGGATCATTACCCTCTTCCATTTTCAGATCAGATCTTGGACGAAGTAGCTGGCCAAGAGTGCTATAGTTTTGCTGATGGATATAGCAGCTACAACCAAGTTCGTATAGCAGAGAAAGATCAGCTGAAGACCACGTTCACCACTCCTTGGGGAACGTTTGCTTATAGAGTTATGCCTTTTGGGTTGTGTAATGCTCCAGCAACATTCCAGCGTTTAATGAATAGGGTGTTCGAACCCTACATTGGGACCTTCATCAGAGTATTTCTGGATGATTTTTGCATCTATGGGAGCAAGTTGGACCACCTGCACCAGATGGAGACAGCATTTCAAAGGTTAGATGAAGCACAAGCCTCACTAAACCCTAAAAAGTGTGTCTTTGGATGTTCTAAAGGCATTTTGTTAGGGCATGTTGTATCCAGAGATGGTATTGGTACTGATCCTGATAAAGTTTCAAAAATCAAAGATTTACCATTTCCTATAAATAGAAGAAACAAGGCGCATGAAGCTTTTGGACAACTGAAGGAAGCCCTGGTGTCTTCACCTGTTTTGAAGAATCCAGATTGGAGCAAGCCATTCATTGTGTACACTGATGCCTCAGATTCAGCACTAGGTAGTACTTTGAGCCAAAAGGATGAAAATGGGAATGAACATCCAATTTACTTTGGGAGCAGACAAATGAGCAGTGCTGAGGTAAACTATACTGTAACTGAAAAAGAGGCTCTGGCTATCATTTTTGCTGTAAAGAAGTTTAGAAATTACTTGCTAGGGCATAAATTTATAGTTGTAACGGATCATCAGGCTCTGAAATATATTGTCAATAAGCCTAACCCATCAGGGAGGATAGCAAGATGGATAATTTTGCTACAAGAATTTGAATTTGATATTATAGATAGGCCAGGAAAGAAGCATGTCAATGCAGATGCACTCTCTCGAGCCTATGATGGTTTAGGATCATCTTGTGATGATGATGATTTTCCCGATGCAGCATTGTTTTCCCTTGACACAATCCCTAGTGAATACATAGATATTTGGAATTATCTGAATGAATTCAAGTTTCCGGATGGTGCCAATGCAAAGACTAAGAGAAAGATTACTCAAGCTAGTCGTCCGTACTCTATTCTGCATGGAACATTATTTCGAATAGGACCTGATGGATAGTACAAGAGGGCAGTTGGAAGTGATCAAGGAAAAGAGCTTCTAGAAGAATTCCACAATGGTACATGTGGAGGGCACTTCTCTGGACAACTTACAGCAAGAAGGATCTTGGATGCAGGTTATCACTGGCCCACTCTTTTTAAAGACTGTTATAATTATTGTAAGACATGTGATATTTGTCAAACACATGGTAACCGTAAGACTTCATCAGCTCCATTATGTCCTATTCTTCCCCTTGGTCCCTTTGAAAAATGGGGAATAGACATTGTAGGTCCACTTCCAACTACATCACGTCAAAATAAGTATATTGTAGTTGCCACAGATTATTTAACCAAGTGGGTTGAAGCTAGGCCATTAAAAGCAGCTTCCATGGATGAAGTGGCAAGGTTCATATATGAACGCATTGTCACCAGATTTGGTTGTCCATTAGAAATTGTAACAGATCAAGGAAGCCACTTCATTAATGAGGTGGTAGAAGCCCTAGTCAATAAGTTTTCTATCAAGCACAGGAAGGCAACAACATACAAGCCAAGCACAAATGGACAGGTGGAACGAACAAATTTTGTGCTGTGTCAAATTCTAGCAAAAGATGCAGCCTTGTAGGTACATAAATGGGATAAAAGAATTCATGCAGCATTGTGGGCATATAGGGCAACATCAAAGTCAGCAACAGGATACTCCCCATTTCAGTTGGCCTATGGCATTGATCCAGTTCTTCCTATTGAGTTTGATATTCCCACTGTGAGAGTTATGAAAAATGAAAGGATGGATGAAAGTGATTCAGTAAAAGAAAGGTTGGTACATCTTCATTTGCTAGAGGAAATGAGGGAAATAGCAAAGGATACAAGCCATAAGAAGAAAATGAAGCAGAAGGAGTACTTTGATCAAAAGATCCGGTGGTCTCCATTTCAAGTAAATGACTTGGTTCTAGTATATGATTCCAGATACAAAAAAAGAAGACAGAGAAAATTTCTTCCAAAATGGATGGGGCCCTACAAAATAGCAGTTGTGCATGAAAATGGTACGTACCGACTGGAGGAATTGGATGGCACTCCCATTACGAAATGGGTCAACCACGACAAGTTGAAGATTTTCCAAGCACCAGAATAGTCTACTCCGAGGACGGAGTAGAAGCTAGGAAGGGGGAAGATGTCGACACTAAAATTTTCCTCCAGAATTTCCATTTCATTAATATATGTATTAGGAATAGGATGTTGTTAAGTGTAATTAGTAGTAGCGTCTGATAGAAGATAACGGCGCCGTCAGTACGGTGCCGCCAATAATGTGGAGTACGATAACAGTCAAAGTACAATAGGAATGTTGTAAAAAGTAAATATTTGTCGTAAGTGGTCCGGTAATGTTAAAATGTCAAAGTTTGGGTAATTAGAGAAGTAGGGTCTACATGATTAGGAATTAGAAATATTATATTGGTAATAAGGACAAGGAGTGAGGTCATAAATATTTTGTGTATTTTATTTGTAAAAATTCTAAAAATGTGGAACCCATGTAAAATGATAAGGTTTATCTTATCTTAACAGATAAGCTTACATGTACAGATAAGAGTTAAGGTATGGAATATGATTCGTCAGAGTGGATTTCTTATCCTATCTTAGAGATAGGATGGATAAGCCTGGAAGTTCTATAAATAGAGAGGCCACCCCCCTCATTTAGCATAGAAAGAAGTAGTGAGAAATATTTTAGGAAGTGTGCGAAGGAAGCCATCAGTTAAAGGTGTGTTGAAGAAGCCATCAAGAGGTGTAATTGTAAAGTTTCTCCCATAGTCTTGTTGAAGTATCTCATGGGTGAGATTGTAACAGTTTCATGTTAATATTATAATTTGTTTTGATATTTCAGATTTGTCGTCATTTTGTCTTATCATAGTCAATGGTATTCTTGTGTTCGGTTTTTGTTTTGCTTCCAGATTACATCCACCAAACTAAAGGCTGTGCATTAGTAAATAATCATAGCACGAGGAGTTCCCGGTGAAGAATTATCATAGTGCCGGATTGGTGATGACAGAGCCGAACCTGACGCGGCCCCCTAAACCTATTCTTTTGCCTATTACTACCCTTTTACCCATTGAAAAGCCCTACAAACCTACCCACCCTACCGTTTTAACCTAACTACCCTACCTACCCTCTCTATTTTCCAAACAACTTCCATTTATTCATTATTTTATCAAAAACTTGGATTCCTACCCAAAACCCCAAATTTAGCATAATGCAATAAAATGAACACAATGAGGGGTTTCGAACCTACCCGTACAATGACACGTCGTCGTGGTGGGATGGGTGGTGGTGGTCCAGCTGGTCCAGCCCCTCCTGCTCCTCCTGGCTGGGCCATGGCTCCAAATGTCCTCTTCTGGGTCCTCCACCAATCAACTACTGCCTCCTCCTCACTCGAGCCTGCTAACAACTCACTCCTCCGGTCAAATAACGCCACCTCACGCAAAAAATGCTCCAATCTCCACTCTCCATGTCAGACAATTCAAATTGGCTTCCAAATTGCAAAAGTAACAATAACAGGCCGTATTTTTCTTTTTATAGGTTTTTAACATAGAACCGACACCGGTCAACTCGTGCCCTAAGGAACCGGCATCGGTTACCTAACCGGTACCGGTCATAGCTAACCGATATCGGTTTTGTCTTTATTCACCCAACTTTCTGCCCCTATTTACAAATCGCCCTTTCTCCCAACATCGCCTATATCCACCTTTGTTGAACACCATTTGATCACCTATTCGGCCCGACCTAAGGCCTCACCCTAACCATTTGGCCCGACCCAAGGCCGCCACCCAACAATTTGGCCCGACCCAAGGCCTTAACCTACCTATCCGGCCCGACCCAAGGCTGCCACCCAACAATTTGGCCCGACCCAAGGCCTCAACCTACCTATCCGGCCCGACCCAAGGCCTCGCCCCAACCATCTGGCCCAACCCAAGGCCTCACCCCAACCATTTGGCCCGACCCAAGGCCTCACCCTACCCATTTGGCCCGACCCAAGGCCTCACCCTAACCATTTGGATTGACCCAAGGCATCGCCCTCACCATTTGGCCCGACCCAAGGCCTCACTCTACCCTTCCGGCCTCACCCAAGGCCACAACCCAACAACTTGGCCTGACCCAAGCCCGTACCACTTCGATACCTCGCCCAACATCAAAAACATATACTTTTATCCACCCATCATGTAGCTTTTTGTTCCATCGAGCTTACCTGTTCGTGTTTTAGCATGCTTACGGTCCTTGACTTGATCTGTCGACCAACTTTGCCTAGACCTAGACCGTGACGTTTATCTCAGCCAAACCAACCATTTAGTACTGCCGAACATGCCTAAACGTTCCTGTACCTTACCTATTATATACCCTGGAGCTACTTCCTATGCCTTGGATACCAGGATTATATCACCCTTGTTTGGATAAACTATCGACCTTCGCCTATACATTGCTGGTTTCCTCGTCAAATCATGTACCCTAGTCGTACTATTCCATTTCAACATGCGTCTGCTGCCTTGGACCTACCCCACCACCTTACCATCCTCTCTACAACATGTACCCTTTATCAACCCTATCCTTGATTTCCCGTTCACTCAATCTGTGATAGATTTGAGGGGGATTACCTATATCCTTAACAGGAGAAACCACTTCATATTATTGTCCGCGTAGCTCTACAAAACAAGCTACACGACAATAAGGGACTAATGTAGACACCAAATTTGTGTCTTACGACCCCTTGTGACCCGCATCTCATCTCGCAACCTAAACTCATCACCTAAACCTTACACAATTATTTATTAATTACCTTGTAATTGATAAATCCACATCATCTCACCTGCCACCTCATTTTGCCACTTCATCATGACCTATCACTAACCCTAAACTAACCTAATTAAGACCTATAACTTGGTCTACACCTACACCCATGACTAATGACCCCTTTCTCGCACCCAAAACCGACCTTCTAGTCACTTGACCAAGCCCGCAACTAATCTCTCGGGAGAAAAGCAGGGAAGGTGGGCTATTTTACTAAAAATAGCCTACTTTTTCCTTACCGATGGCGGTTCCTACTCGACCGCCATCGGTTACATAACCGCCATCGGTTCCCTGTAAATGGGCTCCCCAAACCAAAAACAAGGGATCATAATTTCATTTTTGGATCAGAGTGGAAGAATTTTAGGAATCAAGAGAGATCATTTGGGAGCGATAAAGAGAGTCTAGATCTTCACTTGACCAGGCAGAGACGAGTGAAGAAGCCAGAAGAGTTGCAGCAATAGGAGATCAAACCTAAAACTGTAACAGAACAGCCAGAGTTCTTAGATACTCAGCTGATTATCGGGAGGGAGATATTTCATCTTCTGTTTGTCCAGCCATCCTACCTAGAGTTCTGCCTTTGTCATCAGAATTCTTGGACCTGTATCTTCATCAATAACCAGTAAGTTATATCTTGCATGTCCTCTTTAATAACATTTCTTAGACTTTTTGAAGCACAATCCTCACAAATCCATTCCTAGATCCACTACCCAGCGTGCTATTGCATCTAACTATCATTCATCTACCTCTCATCACCTTATTTCCTAATATCACCTATATACAGCCTTATAAATAACACAACTACCAAACAACACAACCACCCCACAAAACAACCAACCTTCAGATCTTAGACCATACCGATATCAGTTATCAGCAACCGGTATCGGTTATCCTGACTATAACCAAAAACCATCCTTTCCCCTACCCAGTTCAATGAAGTAATTTAATTGATGTCTTACAGTCTTTTGTGTTAATTCATATTAGCAGGGGAACTGACCACCTTCGAAAGGAAGTTTTATATTTCCTAGGCCCAAGGCAGTTCCCTCATTTATTGTCTAATCAAAATCTTGTGGTCTTGTGTTCTTATTTGCAGGTAGTCCTTCCAAGACAAAAAGGAGTTCTTCGCAGTCAACCCAAAACCCAACCCAAACCCATACCATAACCAACCTAACCCAAACCCAAACCATAACCAACCCAACCCAAACCCATACGATAACCAACCCAACCCAAACCCAACCCATAACCCACCCAAACCCACACAAACCCCACACCATACCCACCCCAAGCCCAACCCATAATCCACCCAAACCCACACAAACCCCAAACCAACCCACAATACCCAAAACCACCCCACCGACGCCGGCCGATATACGACCGGCGCCGGTCAGCAACAAAACACCCTGCCCCTAAAATTTGCGACCGATGCTAGTCGCTTAGCAATAGACATCGGTCGCTGTAAAAACGCGGAGCCGAACCCGACGCGGCCCCCCAAACCTATTTTTTTACCTATTACTACCCTTTTACCCATTGAAAAGCCCTACAAACCTACCCACCCTACCGTTTTAACCTAACTACCCTACCTACCCTCTCTATTTTCCAAACAACTTCCATTTATTCATTATTTTATCAAAAACTTGGATTCCTACCCAAAACCCCAAATTTAGCATAATGCAATAAAATGAACACAATGAGGGGTTTCGAACCTACCCGTACAATGACACGTCGTCGTGGTGGGATGGGTGGTGGTGGTCCAGCTGGTCCAGCCCCTCCTGCTCCTCCTGGCTGGGCCATGGCTCCAAATGTCCTCTTCTGGGTCCTCCACCAATCAACTACTGCCTCCTCCTCACTCGGGCCCGCTAACAACTCACTCCTCCGGTCAAATAACGCCACCTCACGCAACAAATGCTCCAATCTCCACTCTCCATGTCAGACAATTCAAATTGGCTTCCAAATTGCAAAAGTAACAATGACAGGCCGTATTTTTCTTTTTATAGGTTTTTAACATAGAACCGACACTGGTCAACTCATGCCCTAAGGAACCGACATCGGTTACCTAACCGGTACCGGTCATAGCTAACCGATATCAGTTTTGTCTTTATTCACCCCAACTTTCTACCCCTATTTACAAATCGCCCTTTCTCCCAACATCGCCTATATCCACCTTTGTTGAACACCATTTGATCACCTATCCGGCCCGACCTAAGGCCTCACCCTAACCATTTGGCCCGACCCAAGGCCTTAACCTACCTATCCGGCCCGACCCAAAGCCGCCACCCAACAATTTGGCCTGACCCAAGGCCTCACCCCGACCATTTGGCTCAGACCCAAGGCCTCACCCTACCCATTTGGCCCGACCCAAGGCCTCACCCTAACTATTTGGCCCGACCCAAGGCCTCGCCCTAACCATTTGGCCCGACCCAAGGCCTCACTCTACCCTTCCGGCCTGACCCAAGGCCACAACCCAACAACTTGGCCCGACCCAAGGCCGTACCACTTCGATACCTCACCCAACATCAACAAGATATACTTTTATCCACCCATCATGTAGCTTTTTGTTCCATCGAGCTCACCTGTTCGTGTTTTAGCATGCTTAGGGTCCTTGACTTGATCTGTCGACCAACTTTGCCTAGACCTAGACCGTGACGTTTATCTCAGCCAAACCAACCATTTAGTACTGCCGAACATGCCAAAACGTTCTTGTACCTTACCTATTATATACCCTAGAGCTACTTCCTATGCCTTGGATACCAGGATTATATCACCCTTGTTTGGATAAACTATCGACCTTTGCCTATACATTGTTGGTTTCCTCGTCAAATTATGTACCCTAGTCGTACTATTGCATTTTAACATACGTCTGCTGCCTTGGACCTACCCCACCACCTTACCATCCTCTCTACCACATGTACCCTTTATCAACCCTATCCCTGATTTCTCCCGTTCACCTCAATCTGTGATAGATTTGAGGGGGATTACCTATATCCTTAACAGGAGAAACCACTTCATATTATTGTCCGCGCAGCTCTACAAAACAAGCTACATGACAATAAGGGACTAATGTAGACACCAAATTTGTGTCTTACGACCCCTTGTGACCCGCATCTCATCTCGCAACCTAAACTCATCACCTAAACCTTACACAATTATTTATTAATTACCTTGTAATTGATAAATCCACATCATCTCACCTGCCACCTCATTTTGCCACTTCATCATGACCTAGCCCTAACCCTAAAATAACCTAATTAAGACCTATAACTTGGTCTACACCTACACCCATGACTAATGACCCCTTTCTCGCACCCAAAACCGACCTTCTAGTCACTTGACCAAGCCCGCAACTAATCTCTTGAGAGAAAAGCAGGGAAGGTGGGCTATTTTACTAAAAATAGCCTACTTTTTCCTTACCAATGTCGGTTCCTACTCGACCGCCGTCGGTTACGTAACCGCCATCGGTTCCCTGTAAATGGGCTCCCCAAACCAAAAACAAGGGATCAGAATTTCATTTTTGGATCAGAGTGGAAGAATTTTAGGAATCAAGAGAGATCATTTGGGAGCGATAAAGAGAGTCTAGATCTTCACTTGACCAGGCAGAGACAAGTGAAGAAGCCAGAAGAGTTGCAGCAATAGGAGATCAAACCCAAAATTGTAACAGAACAGCTAGAGTTCTCAGATACTCAGCTGATTATCGGGAGGGAGATCTTTCATCTTCTATTTGTCCAGCCATCCTACCTAGAGTTCTGCCTTTGTCATCAGAATTCTTGGACCTGTATCTTCGTCAATAACTAGTAAGTTATATCTTGCATGTCCTCTTTAATAACATTTCTTAGAATTTTTGAAGCACAATCCTCACAAATCCATTCCTAGATCCACTACCCAGCGTGCTATTGCATCTAACTATCATTCATCTACCTCTCATCACCTTATTTCCTAATATCACCTATATACAGCCTTATAAATAACACAACTACCAAAACAACACAACCACCCTACAAAACAACCAACCTTCAGATCTTAGACCATACCGATATCGGTTATCAGCAACTGGTATCGGTTATCCTGACTATAACCAAAAACCAGCCTTTCCCCTACCCAGTTCAACGAAGCAATTTAATTGATGTCTTACAGTCTTTTGTGTTAATTCATGTTAGCAGGGGAACTGACCACCTTCAAAAGGAAGTTTTATATTTCCTGGGCCCAAGGCAGTTCCCTCATTTATTGTCCAATCAAAATCTTGTGGCCTTGTGTTCTTATTTATAGGTAGTCCTTCCAAGACAAAAAGGAGTTCTTCACAGTCAACCCAAAACCCAACCCAAACCCATACCATAACCAACTTAACCCAAACCCAAACCATAACCAACCCAACCCAAACCCATACCATAACCAACCCAACCCAAACCCAACCCATAACCCACCCAAACCCACACAAACCCCACACCATACCCACCCCAAGCCCAACCCATAACCCACCCAAACCCCCACAAACCCCAAACCAACCCACAATACCCAAAACCACCCCACCGACGCCGGCCGATATACGACTAGCGCCGGTCAGCAACAAAACACCCTGCCCCTGAAATTTGCGACTGATGCCGGTCGCTGTAAAAACATGGGAGCCGAACCCGACGCGGCCCCCCAAACCTATTTTTTTACCTATTACTACCCTTTTACCCATTGAAAATCCCTACAAACCTACCCACCCTACTGTTTTAGCCTAACTACCCTACCTATCCTCTATATTTTCCAAACAACTTCCATTTTTTCATTATTTTATCAAAAACTTGGATTCCTACCCAAAACCCCAAATTTAGCATAATGCAATAAAATGAACACCATGAGGGGTTTCGAACCTACCCGTACGACGACACGTCATCGTGGTGGGATGGGTGGTGGTGGTCCAACTGGTCCAGCCCCTCCTGCTCCTCCTAGCTGGGCCATGGCTCCAAATGTCCTCTTCTAGGTCCTCCACCAATCAACTACTGCCTCCTCCTCACTCGGGCCTGCTAACAACTCACTCCTCCGGTTAAATAACGTCACCTCACGCAAAAAATGCTCCAATCTCCACTCTCCACGTCAGACAATTCAAATTGGCTTCCAAATTGCAAAAGTAACAATGACAGGCCATATTTTTATTTTTATAGGTTTTTAACATAGAACCGACACCGGTCAACTCGTGCCCTAAGGAACCGGCATCGGTTACCTAACCAGTACCAGTCACAGCTAACCAATATCGGTTTTGTCTTTATTCACCCAACTTTCTGCCCCTATTTACAAATCGTCCTTTCTCTCAACATCGCCTATATCCACCTTTGTTGAACACCATTTGATCACCTATCCGGCCCGACCCAAGGCCTCACCCTAACCATTTGGCCCGACCCAAGGCCGCCACCCAACAATTTGGCCTGACCCAAGGCCTCAAACCTACCTATCCATCCTGACCCAAGGCTGCCACCCAACAATTTGGCCCGAGCCAAGGCCTCAAAATACCTATCCAGCCTGACCCAAGGCCTCGCCCCAACCATTTGGCCCGACCCAAGGCCTCACCCTACCCATCCGGCAAGACCCAAGGCCTCACTCTACCCTTCCAGCCTGACCCAAGGCCACAACCCAACAACTTGGCCCGACCCAAGGCCGTACCACTTCGATACCTCGCCCAACATCAACAACATATACTTTTATCCACCCATCATGTAGCTTTTTGTTCCATCGAGCTCACCTGTTCATGTTTTAGCATGATTAGGGTCCTTGACTTGATCTGTCGACCAACTTTGCCTAAACCTAAACCGTGACGTTTATCTCAACCAAACAAACCATTTGGTACTGCCAAACATGTCTAAACGTTCCTGTACCTTACCTATTATATACCCTGGAGCTACTTCCTATGCCTTGGATACCAGGATTATATCACCCTTGTTTGGATAAACTATCGACCTTTACCTATACATTGCTGGTTTTCTCGTCAAATCATGTACCCTAGTCGTACTATTACATTTCAACATGCGTCTGCTACCTTGTACCTACCCCACCACCTTACCATCCTCTCTACAACATGTACCCTTTATCAACCCTATCCCTGATTTCCCGTTCACTCAACCTGTGATAGATTTAATGGGGATTACCTATATCCTTAACAGGAGAAACCACTTCATATTATTGTCCACGCAGCTCTACAAAACAAGCTACACGACAATAAGGGGCTAATGTAGACACCAAATTTGTGTCTTACGACCCCTTATGACCCGCATCTCATCTCGCAACCTAAACTCATCACCTAAACCTTACACAATTATTTATTAATTACCTTGTAATTGATAAATCCACATCATCTCACCTGCCACCTCATTTTGCCACTTCATCATGACCTAGCCCTAACCCTAAACTAACCTAATTAAGACCTATAACTTGGTCTACACCTACACCCATGATTAATGACCCCTTTCTCGCACCCAAAACTGACCTTCTAGTCACTTGACCAAGCCCGCAACTAATCTCTCGGGAGAAAAGCAGGGAAGGTGGGCTATTTTACTAAAAATAGCCTACTTTTTCCTTACCGATGCCAGTTCCTACTCGACCGCCGTCGGTTACGTAACCGCCATCGGTTCCCTGTAAATGGGCTCCCCAAACCAAAAACAAGGGATCGGAATTTCATTTTTGGATTAGAGTGGAATAATTTTAGGAATCAAGAGAGATCATTTGGGAGCAATAAAGAGAGTCTAGATCTTCACTTGACCAGGTAGAGATGAGTGAAGAAGCCAGAAGAGTTGTAGAAAAAGGAGATCAAACCCAAAACTATAACAGAACAGCCAGAGTTCTCAGACACTCAGCTGATCATCGGGAGGGAGATATTTCATCTTCTGTTTGTCCAGCCATCCTACCTAGAGTTCTACCTTTGTCATCAGAGTTCTTGGACCTGTATCTTTGTCAATAACCAGTAAGTTATATCTTGCATGTCCTCTTTAATAACATTTCTTAGAATTTTTGAAGCACAATCCTCACAAATCCATTCCTAGATCCACTACCCAGTGTGCTATTGCATCTAACTATCATTCATCTACCTCTCATCACCTTATTTCCTAATATCACCTATATACAGCCTTACAAATAACACAACTACCAAACAACACAACCACCCCACAAAACAACCAACCTTCAGATCTTAGACCATACCGATATTAGTTATCAGCAACCGGTATCAGTTATCCTGACTGTAACCAAAAACCAGCCTTTCCCCTACCCAGTTCAACGAAGCAATTTAATTGATGTCTTACAGTCTTTTGTGCTAATTCATATTAGCAGGGGAACTGACCATCTTCGAAAGGAAGATTTATATTTCCTGGGCCCAAGGCAGTTCCCTCATTTATTGTCTAATCAAAATCTTGTGGTCTTGTGTTCTTATTTGCAGGTAGTCCTTCCAAGACAAAAAGGAGTTCTTCGCAGTTAGCCTGATCTTTCTCTATGGTACGTGCACACCATCTCGACATTCTACAGGTATTCCTCCTAGCCCTAACCTTATCTATTTCTAAAAGGAATGAAACATTCCGAGTGAAACACACGACTCCTGTTGAAGTCCTTGATGTGTTTGCGTGTTGGCTTGACTTTTGATGTAAGTCCTCGATGTGCATACATATTAATTCGACTCTTTCTAAATGTTGTTGTGTTTATATTCAGTTTGATTCTGTGGAAATGTGTGCTGGGTTTACATTACAAACACCACTCTATTAGAGTCCCTGTTGTATTTTCGTATTAGCTCGACTTCGGTTAAAACTTTGATGAGCTTATGTTATGGAGGCGACTTCTGTAAAGTCCTTGTTGTGATTATCTTTCTTGAATTCGGCTTCTGTTAAAATTCCTTGCTGTATATTCGTAGGGATTAGACTCAGTTGAATGTTTGTTGTGTATGTATGTGTTTTGACTCAGTGGAAATGTCGATGTGTTTGCATCTGGATATGTCTTCTGTTTATGGTGTTATCTAGTCTCTGGTTTGACTGAGATAAAGAGTTCCTAGCTGTGCCATGTCAGGCGATGGCATTGGGTATTTTTCATGTTTAATGAATGATATGGAAAGATTTGTTGAGTCTATTATGGTTGGATTATTTATTATTGCTTTGTCGCGGGAGCTCTTATATTGCTTGATAGCTACATGTGATTTTTATAATTAAATTTTGATGAAACTGTAGTTTCTTCTTGTTATCTCGACTGATTTAGTCACATGCATATAATGTAATTGCATTATTCTTGAGGAGTTGGTACAGTCCTGAACATGATTGGAATGGAAGTCTGAATGTCTCTGTTTCTTTCTCCTCAGCTGTAAATTATATGTTGATATATATAACTGTAGGAATAATAAAATATTCTCTCCTTGTCTAGAAACTCTGAGTGCTTTCTTCTTTTGTATTCCTTATGTGAACTCTACAGTACGGGCTTAAGAAGGAAAGACTGTTAAATTGTAGGGAGAGACTGGTAAAAATATATTGCAGTAAAGTTGGTGTATTTGTCAATACCATTGAAATAATGTAATGTTTTTAAAGGAATCTCGTCAGTTGAACTTGATGAAAGTTATAATCTGCCTTTGAGGAATTGTTAAAAAAACATACCTGTTGGATACACGAATTGATAGGATATTCATTTTTGAATGGAATAATTTGTTGGATTATTGTTTTCTTTTGGATTCAAATGGATGGATGTTTTGGATTCATTTTGTTCTTCTTAGTCTCTAATATATATGATGAATCATCTGAAGGGTATTTAGGATTAATTGGTAACTATAATATGAGTCATGCGTTAAAAATTCATGTTAGAATTACAGAAAGATGATTAGTCTAATTTATGTTAAGTATTTGAAGAAATGATTTCATTTAAACAGATTGTTTAATGAGAACAATTGGTGGAATGCAATTGTTTTAAGAATTAGTGCTTATCATGCTCAATTCACCGAACTGACTCGTGTTGGCAATTTTTACAGATGGTTGTCGTAAGTGGTAAAGGCACGCAGATCTGATATGATACTCAGATTGTTTAATTTGGTTTTATGATGAATTCCAACTTGATTTCTCTAATTGTACTATATGAATAAAGTTCTTCTTTTGCTGTTGAGTATTGTATCAAATATGCTGAATCCATAAATTGTAATTGTTTAGCTTAGAAATAAATGAAATGAGGGGATTGTTACTATGTGGCTGCATTTGTATTGTGATGGACTGATCCTCTTTGGTTCGATTGTTTTTTAAGTGCATTTTTATTATTATATACCTTGGAGATATTTGGATTCTCTAAGTGGGCCTTGTAATGATTATGTGACTGATTACTTGTAAATGATTAGTAATTCTTTTATGTTTTGAATATGGCTAAATTGTAAAAATTAGTCCACTGTTTACGGGAAGTTAAGGTTAAACTACATCTTTATAGGTAGTTGAAATAGGAAGGGTAATCTAATACTCCCTATCCATGATCTAAGTCAAGACAACTGATGATTTTAAATCACTATACCTTAACAACAATGAGTAAGATATATATTTCAGTTTTGAGAACTGATATAAACTTATAGGGGTATAGTTAGCATCCTTATGAGAGGACTTAGGGCTACTGCCAATTTTGTTGATTAAGATTAATGTGAGTCAATGAAATCCTTGATGAGATCTCAAATCTTATTAAACTTCTCTCTGTGAAATGGATCTTATATAAGTAAGGAAACTTAAAGGTGAGGAATGCAGGGGTTGGGAAAAGACTACCCAGAAAGGAGAGTCTTAAAGTATAATTTCAACTCAACGTAAGTAACAACACCTTAATTTAAGTAGATCTTTCCGAGGTGGTTTTTTAGGATGTCGGCACATGTCAACTGCAGGGTTATACCTTCGAGAAGATTAGGATCTTCTCGAGGATACAACAATGCAGGTGACTTATGGCGGTACCCTTTACATTGATCGTTAAGATTTACACCTTAAAATCAAACAAGTTTTTACTCTGGATCTGGTTAGGAACATGGTCATGTTATGAGGTTTCCCTTGGAGACTCGAGGTACCTTGACACATAGGGTTAACTAGGGTTGACCCAGTATGTCAGCATATCCCTAGTCCTCGAGAGCATCCTTATAACGTTGACATGTTATTAATCTGTTCCTGAGTGAATGACTTGGGACAGGGGAGGCTGACAGAAGTCAGTGTAAGACATTCTATATAACATCGGAGTGGGGTGAAGGATGTATTCCAGATTGATGAGTATGCTGTCAAGGAATACGAGACATAAATAGTAAGTTTCAAATCTTTGGCCAAAGTATCACAAGCTATTGATTGCGTTGTCCTATGTCACCTAGTCTAATGGATGTGATGCCGATAAATAATGGTAACAATTATTCAGATAGGTTCCTTGGGTAGAGAATTCTGAAATCCCAGTTTAGGGAAGAGAACCGCAAGAGTGTGGTGTTAAAATAAAAACGCCAACTCTATGATACCCATGAATAGATCAGTAGATTACCGAGTCATGGAATGAATAGATCGGTGGTATACCGAGTCATTACATCTACATATGGTTATCTATTATAAGAATGATTGTTTTGATCTATGAGTTCTAAATTATGTATTTAGAACTAGGAAGCACTTATAAATAAAAAATAAAAAAAAATCTTGTTCTAATGTACTAAATTGGGGAATGTTACATGACCGGCATTGGTCACTATGACTTATACCAAAACCAACCTTTCACCTATTCACCTCAAAGCAATCTCATGTCCAGCCTGGTCTATCCCTGTAACTTGATCTGAAAATATCAATAACCAGTGACCAAACAAACAGCATGACATTCTATTATTGGTAGTTTAGTCCCTATTGCTTTTAGTAACGAGATGCCTAAATCGTGAGTTCGTAATAGCTTCTTTATTATCATTTGCATCAATTTGTATTAAAAGGGAACTGACCACCTTCGAAAGGAAGTCTAATATTTCCTAGGCCCAAGGCAGTTCCCTCACTTATTGTCTAACTAAAATCTGGTGGTCTTGCATTCTTATTTACAGGTAGTCCTTCCTAGACAAAAAGGAGCTCTTCACAATCGGTCTGATCTCTCAACGGTACGTGCACACCTTCCCAACACTCAACAAGTATTCCTCCTAACCCTAACCCCTATCTGTTTCTCAAGAGAATGAAAGGATAGAAGTAACTCTATTCTGGAAATAAATTCTGTGCGAAACATGGTGTTTGGCACAAAAGTAGTTCTTCCCATGGAATTCATGTTACCTTCTTTGTGTATTGCATGTTTTCGAGGTCTATCCGATGAGCAAGCTTTAGAAGAAAGAATTGATAAATTGATATATTTGGATGACAGGAACCTCATAACACGTTGGAGTCAAAAGCAGGAAAAATCTAGGTAGAAGGCATGGCATGATAGGCACATCAGGGACAAAAATATTGAGATGGGATAAATGGTGTTTCTTTATGATTCTAAGTTTCTGTGTCATCCAAGAAATCTTAAAGTGCATTAATTGGGACCGTATGTTATCACTCACATACTTGAAACAGGTGCTTGTCACTTAGAGATGCTTAATGGAATATGGTTACCCGTTTACTTCAATGGGAGTATCCTGAAGCCCTACTACAAATAAGTCTTCTTGGAGTTTTTAATAAGGTAGTGTTTCCATTTAGCATAGGTTTTCATTTTTGTATTTCCTTAATGTATTTCCTTCTTCATCGCTATGCTTTGTCAATTTAGTTTGGTGTTTTGTGTAATAAGCACATTTACGCGTTGGAAGATAATTTCCATTTGAATTATTTTTATACACAGAGGACCACACATACCATTGGTGTGGGGTTGTTACTCACAACTGGGTACACATGAGAACAAAAAATTTATAGGTGCTAACCAAGTGTCGAAAGGAGCTGTTAGAAAGAATATTACTCTAAAAAATGACCATAAATGAAGATAAATGAGGGAACAATATAACATGAGGTAAGCAGCACGCGTGGAGACTACCAAGGGAAGGCGCAGTGGTGAGGTATTCAGGTGCATGGAAGCACGCTAAAGAGAAGTTTATATCTAGAAGGTAGGAAGGTTTGATAGAAGGTTATAGCTAGGGCGTGAAGATGTATTGTGCAGATATTATGAAAATGGTCAATTAATGAGAGGATTATTGGTAGGTAAAGGATCAATAAATACACTAACTATTTGAAAATTTATATAAGGACGTGATGCAGGTTCATTTTTACCTTTGTGATCACAAGTATTTGAGTGAGCTAAATGTGACTGAGATGAGAGAGTCGTGTTAATGTGTGGAGTGTTGTGAAACTAGACGTGGAGAGTAGACTATTACACGAAAGAGGCTTGTGTCCCCATTGGTGAAGGGTTTGAGTGAAGCAGAAGCATTGAGAAGGAGATAGGGCACATGGTTTCAAGCTAGGGCACACAGATTGGAGCTAGGTTTTGAGTTTACTCGTTATAGACAACATAAAGGTAGGATTTACACGATGGCACCATAGAAAGCATTTGCAGCAAGAACAAAAGGAAAGAAGAAGGTAGAAGATGAAGTTTAAATTTCTCCTGAGAGTATTTTTCAGAGATGTAATACCCAGAAGTAGTAATAATCAAATAAGAGTGGGATTCCCACATTTGCAAGTTCAAGATAAGTGACTAGAACCATTGTACCTTTGACAACAAGGGAGAGTTAGACATGTTGCTAAATAAGAATACCAACAAGTGCATGGTGGAGGATATGCCAGTGTATGATGACACTAGGGAGAAATTACTGAAGAAGGTAGGAGTTTACCAGTTGTATGAGCTCCCATATTTTGAAAAATATGAACCCTTATACCAATGGTTGATGAGAAGAGTCCATGAGGACTTATTTTATTTTGTTCGAACAAAGGGTTAGGATCATAGCATCCTTGGTTTCAACACTAACAGGATTAAAGGGCACATGGGTAGACCTTGTTAGTGATCTGACTGATAAAGCAGTGATCATAGAAATAAGGAAGGAGTTGGGGTATACCAAGGGTCTACATAGAATGGACATTGATAAACTAAATAATTTTCTTGTGGTGCAGGAAATCATGCATCTGTTAACCAAGTTGAATGACCAAGAGAGATGGTCACAGGTAAACACCATGTGGCTTCATATTGCAAAGAAGATGTCTCAGGGAGTAGTATACAACCTAGCAAGATATATTGTAGACACCATTATTGAGGAAGTGCACATATGAGAAAAGATAATTTTTGTCATTATCCTCCTTTTCTGGTGTTTTTAGAAATTGGAGTGCTCGATGGGCCAAAGAACAAAATCTGGGAGTACCCCTTAGAATAAAAGTCCCTTACGGAGAGGTTTGAAAAGTATTTATGTGAAGGATCAATGAGTGGGCCATTTAAGCAGAGGGTGGAGATGTGGTATGACCAAATTCACATGGCATTTGAGGAGGAGTGGCACATTCCCAAAGAGATATCTTTGGTGGTGGGCAAGGCAGTACAGTTTGTGGTGTACCAACATTTTTGCATCACATGGTTTTCCATGAGGGATGGGACATGGAGCCCATGGTGAAAACTACCCTATGCCTTCACAGTGCACTACTTCTTGGCATCAGATCATAAATTTACTGATGTGCACTATTTGAACTTCAACGCAGACAAGGTAGACTATGACTACCACACTCTGAGGAAGACATATGTGTATCTAGGCTAGAATTACTTACATTGAGAGGCTTATCTCAGACATAATAAGTATGAAGCTAGTAAGCTTGGATATTGGGGACAGTGGAGCCACGCTCATATACCTTCAGCTTAAGCCTAAGCTGGAAAATAAAAAATATGTGGAGAATGAGTTCGTGCTCCATGGGCTGCCTAATGGGAAACATACAGTGGAGAATGTGTCAGCTCCAAAACCTACAGTGACTATAGAGGTAGATGAGGAGGAAGAAGAACATGAATATAGTGGTGGCTTAGATCATAGAGGTCGGAGGTAGCCCATAAATAGAATGGAGACAGTATGCGTGGATACTCCACCTTAGGTGCAAGAAGGAGATGAGGACTTGGACGTGGAAGTCAATCCATGAAGAGCACCATTTTAAGAGGGTATTCCAAAGAACAAGGACCCAAGGCATGGGAACTCCATATCCTGTAAGGAGATCACCACGACTCTCCCCTCAGAAAGAGGTAAACTGAGAAGAAGAGGAGGAAGCTAAAGCTGAATGAGGAGGTAGAGGAGTCTGTAGAGAGCGTGCCTGGAACCCCAATACATCCAGAAGATATGGAGGAGCCAAGAGATGAGGACATGAAGGATGAAGAGGAAGGTGTGAAGGAGGTAGAAAAATCAAAGCATGAGTAACCTCGTGCACACATGACATTACCCAGGACGTCGAAGGGCCAACTCCAAACCTTAGCACTCAGGTTCCTAAGGGACCAAGAACAAGGAGAACAAGTGGAGAATACGATGTGATCGAGTATGGGCTATGCTGAGGACACAAGAAAAATCATCTGCGCCCATTTTCAAAGCATAGTGGACCTAAAGGAGTTATATGGGTGGGAGATCGATGGACCCAGACATGGCCACTACGTGCACAAGGAAATAACTATCCTAGTCCATGAAGACTCACATGGATGAGTTGAATTTTTATGTATGCTGAGGAGTCTTGTGTGTCAAGAAGAGTGAAGAAGGCACCTCAGAGTAGGCACATGACTATAAAGCCCACTCTCACGTCTGATGAGCCAGGTGAGAAATACCTTAGTTAAGGTATCTACAAAGGTTGCGCGTAGAGGAACATAGACAACGATGTACGACTATTAGAGCACTACTTGAAGATAATAAGGCCAAAAATATATTGAAATAGACACGTCTAAAAGGAGAGAAGGATATAGAGAAGAAAAATAATGAGGCCTTCATCAGCATGGAAGAAGAAATTGGTGACTATGTCCTGAAAGCAAGACCGCATCTGGAGTCTAAGGTACCTGAAAAATTTCCTTCAGCTATGCATTATGTGTGCACATTAGTTGATTTGGTGCTTGAGGATGGACCAATTCGAATGCCAACAATGAAGGATCCTAAACAAGAAGAAGAGAGAGCCAAGGCCTCCGTGGTTAGAAATATTTCATCTTACAAGGAATTACTCCAAACTTTACAAGATGAGCTGAAGAAAGAATATCAAGCTCTGAACATATGCACAGCACTAGAAGCAGTGATCAAGATCAAAACTATAGTAGAAGATAATGAATTTCTGAAGGAAATGAAGGATGAGTACTTTAGGGTGTGCAGAGAGATTGGAATTAGTAAAGAAAAATCGTGAAGCCCTTGCAGCAACACAAAACCTACATAAGGAGAGGTTGGATGAGCTTGGAAAGCTCATAGCACAAAATATGGATCTTCTAGAGGGAAGGATGTCTATTATGGCTAATGTTGTCCTCGTATTGTAGAATGAAAAGGGAGAAATAACCCAGGATGAGTTGGAAGCTATTGCTACAGACATTCCAGAGAAAATGAGAAACATGTTGGATGACTGGAAAAACATTGGAGGCTGAGATAAAAATAGAATATCCAGATTTGATTCTCCCAGTTGAAGTAGAGGGTGCTGCAGAATAGAAGTCCATTCTTTGTACATAAATTATTTACATTCTTTCCATTCTTATTCTTTATTATTTGGGAACGTCAAAAGGAAACCCCATTACCGAGGGCGACAATGTCCTTTAGTGTGGGGTAATGTTGAGCAGACAGAGTATGACACTAAGGAGAGGGCACACAAAATATTTACGTGTAAGAATAAGGAACATTTGAAGGTGTGGAAGGATAGGAAAGGAAATTTGTGCTAGGACAAGCTGATTTGGGGACTTAGCCATTTTCATGGTTACAGGTTATTTTTGGAGATAGCGTGCAGAGCACACATCAGGATGGAGACTTGCGTGACACACAACTGCTATTTTGGGATGAGTGTTTGATGAGCACCATGCACAAGTTGAAGATAATAATAGGATTACTACTGCCAGTTAACTATAGGAGATCTATTATTAGCGCACTTGCATGTGTGCCTATTATTGTAAATGCGCATGGCTATTTTTAGCATGCAACCTATTTTTGAAGTGCGTAAGTAGTGAAGGGAAAGTCCCCACCCTTATAAATATGTATTGAATCTATGTAGTTTGATATACAGAGACACTGTGTATGAGCTATTATGGAGTTATGTTACCAGATCTGATGCACGTACATAAAATTATGATACTATTTATTGTAAGAAGCTTCTGTATTTAATGTGTTTAATATAATAGAGTGTATTGGGTGGATAAAGGTGTTAAACATGACTATAACTAGTTCTTGCATGGTTGATTTCATTATGTTTATCGTTTAATTCATGATTCTTTAAGATCTAGATCTATTTATGCTCTGTGGAATGTTTATGCCATTTATGGATCTGAATACATTATATCTTCATCACGTTAACATCCTACACAAGCAACTCTAAGGAGGGGCCTTATACCTTTGCACTTTGGGTGAGTGCTCAGCTCAGTGATGGATGATGTGCCAGTGCAACTAGGTTATTCATGGTAAATTCTAGGTTGCATCAGTGCACGTGCATGGAGAAAGAAAAAGGGAAATTGGTTTATGTGATAGATTGTGAAGAGGTAGAAAGTTTGAGTGTTAACCATACCAAAGGTACACACAAAATTAGGGATCAGCACCGGATGAGCAAGTGGGTGCCTACCATGAACCTCTAAAAACAAAGAAGGTTAACATTGTTTCGGAGGTTGAACCTAAGGAGGCCACTATTAAAGACTATTGGTTAGAGAAGGAGGTCACGAAGATCATTGATCTATTGTGCGAATTTTATGATTTATTTTCCGTGTGGATACCATAAACTTAAAGGTGTTCACCATGCCTTAGGAGAAATGAAGATCAAGTTAAAGGAAGGTGCGCCCCACCAATTCGAAAGAGGCCCTATCGAATGAATCTAAATCTTCGCATCAAATTCAACGAGGAAATAGACAAAATTATCACTTCAGGCATCATTGAAGTTATGGAGGAATTATAATGGGTAAGCTGCATGGGTCATTAGAATTAAAAAGGATGGAAGGATAAGGATCTGTGTTGACTACAGGGACCTGAATGTGGTATGTTTCATTAACCCTTTTCTAACCCCTTTTACTGAAAAAAATCCTGGAAGGAGTGGCTGGGCGTGAAATCTATTACTTCACAAATGGATTCTCAGGATATCATCAAGTCAAAATCGCAAAGGAATATCAGGAGAAGACAAATTTTTCCACTGAATGGGGAATTTTTTCCTATACAGTCATGCCTTTTGGACTGAAGAATGTCACCTGATGTGTTTTGGCGCATAATGGTCTAAGCATTTCAGGATTTTTATCCATAAGTTCCTCCAGGTCTACCTTGATGATTGGATAGTGTATGGACTAGTGAAAGACCATTGTGACAATTTCAGGTTGATCTTTTAAAGGTGTCAGTAGTTGAGGATATCCCTCAACATTAAAACATGTGTTTTTGCTACTCCATTTGGGACCTTATTGGGGAATATCATATGAAAGGAAGGTTTGTTGGTTGATCCCACCAAATTTTTTGTTACTGTGGGGTTAGGTGAGCCTACCAGTCAAAGTAAAGTGTGTGGATTCCTTAGGCATATGGGATACTACCAAAATTTTATTAAGGGATATGCCAAGATGGATGCGTCATTATAGGAGTTACTAAAACACAAGAGTGCCTTTCATTACGGAGCGGCGCGGTAGATGACATTTGAAACTTTGAACGATAGACTTGTCATTGCACCCATATCATAGTTTCCCTCTTGGGATAAACCTTTCCATGTGTATGTGAATGCCTTAGGGACAGCCATTGGAGTAGTGCTAGCACAACCTGAGTAGGAAGTTGACACTAGTAGAGCATAACTACACTACTAAGCACAAAGAATTATCGATGATCTACGCATTTCATAAGTTTAGGTAGTACCTGCTAGCTACACCCTTATATTTTACACATATCACATGGCATTGAAGTACTTAGTGAACAATCCTATTTTACAAGGGTGCATATGCTGATGAGTCCATTTGTTTCAAGAATTTGAGTTTACATTGGTTGTGAAACCATGAAAAAGTAACTTAGGACCTGATCACTTATCAGGTATTGACTCAGGAGAGGACACACAGAGCATTGAGGATACTATGCCAAATGTGCAAATGTTTAGGTTGTGTTGTGCACCCTCTAAGTTAGAAGATATTGTTTTGTTTCTCAAAATGGTTTTGGCACTAGAGGGAATGAAAACTTTGGAGAAGAAATAATTATTTATACACGTCGCGCCTTACATGCTAATTAGTGGAGACTTATACAAGTTAGGTTGTGATGAGGTTCTACACCCATACATATTAGAACATGAGTGTGTTACAATCATAGAAGAAGCACATGATGGGATTGCAAGAGGGAACTATGTAGGGAATGCCACCACGTGGAAGATTCTACTTGCAGGGCTTTGCTGGGAAAGTATTTACTAGGATTACTTTAAATTTTGCAAGGCCTTTAACCATTTTTAGTACCTTGATAGGCCAAGAAAGAGAGACGAGATGCCCATGAGACCTATAGCCAGCATAGAACCATTTGAAAAATGAGCCATTTATTTTGTAGGACCAATTTCAACTGTTGCGTGAAGGACTAGTTCACGTTACATCATTACTTGCACTGACTACTTAACAAGATGGGTAGAGGTAGTGCCTACAAAGGATTACACAGCGGTGAAAGCTGCTAGATTCTTATGGGAGAAAATAATAAGCATATATGGATGTCCTTTAAGCTTGATTAGTGATATGGGTACACATTTTTTGAACAAAATAGTTAATATTTTTTTGGCAGAGTTCATAGTGGCCCATCGTAAGACTACCCCATATTTCCCACAAGCTAATGGAACTGCTGAGGCATTTAACAAAATTCTAAGCCACACACTGACTAAAATTTGTGATGTGGGAAGACAAGGTATCAGTTATTCTATATGCATACAATACAACCTACAAGATATTGAAAAATGCCACACCATTCCAATTGGTGTTTGGCACAGAGGTTGTTTTACCAGTTGAATTTATGCTACCGTCACTATGTATTACATGCATAGGAGGGTTAGCTGATGAACAAGCAATTCAAGAGCACAAGGAGAAGTTAATGTAGTTGGATGAAAGGTGATCACTGGCTAAATGGAGTCAGAAGATTGAAAAGACACAATGAAAGGCATGGCATGATCGTCATATTAAAAACAAACAATTTAAGATTGGGCAGATGGTCTTGTTATATGACTCCAAATTTTTGTGTCATCCTAGAAAACTTAAAGTCCATTGATTATGGCCATATATCACCTTGTACATCCTCAATTCAGGTGCATGTCAGTTACAAGAACTAGATGGGAAGAGATTACCAGGCTATTTCAATGGGAGTAGGTTGAAGCCCTACTATAAATAAGTCTTGTATGTAATCATAAATAAGGCATTATTGCCATTTAGCCTAGGGTTTCTTTTAGTGCATTTTATTTTCCTTGTGTTTCCCTTTCTCACTGCTTGTTCCTTTCTTTTTTGTGTTTTCTTGTGTGCCTTGTGCATCGGTAGCCACTTATTATTTTCAAAAAAAATTGTATGCGTAGAGGACCGTGCATCTATTTTTGTGTGGGGTGGAGTAATGCGAAGTAAAATGAAAGCTAGTAGAAGTTGTGTTTTGATGGCTCAGATTGAAGGATCAAAAGTGTGTAAGCATGGAAGAACATGCATAAAAAAGGTAGACATAAATAGTTTGGTGTTGGGATAACTTTACAAAGACCATGTACAAAGGTTGAAAAGCACAAGAATAACGTGAGGTAGGTGACCACAAAAATCAGGTTGACAGAAGAAGTACCTTCAGCACTGCAAACACACACGTGAGGATCTTCGGTCAGTAAGGATTATTGTGCACCAGAAGGTTGTAGAAAGTTTTCGTGTAGGGTTGGGCATGGGAGTGTAAGAGCACTTAAGGTTGGATTTAGTGGAAAAATTCACCTTTATTGCAAAAGTACGTTTATAGGTGGCATAACATTTATTACGGGAGATGATTAAAAAGCTATAAGTAGAAGATCGAGCACATTATTGTTTACCTTGCGATTACAATATCAAAGATTTCTTGTGAACTAGGCCCCCCACAAAAAAGATTTGTGTGAAGGAAAAAGAGTGAGAATCTGAGTGTGTGACTAGTGTGATTTGTGAACTAGAGTGGAAGAAGTACATGGGCGTATGGAAGAAGGATTTAGAAGGATACATCATCTTGTGGAAGGATTTTCCCAGGGTTAGTGTTTTATAGCTAGGGCACATGAGTAAAGGGATTTTTCATGGATGTAAGCCACAGATTTGAGAAAAGTAAGGAAGAGGAGCAAGGAAAAAAAAATTAGTAACTTGACAAGAATATGTCACCAAAAAAGGAAATTGTTTCACCAAAGAAGGGCAAGGGTAAGGGGAAGCAGGAAATTTCCACTAGCTTAAACAAAGAATGGTATGTGGAGATGCAATACCCAAATGGTGTGTTTCTTGGAAAGGAATGGGTATCCCATGTAAGGAAGATGGTAGTGAATGTGTGCATGTATACTTTGCTTAATGCTAAATCAAATGAAGCAAGAACTACCACCTAAAATAGTTCTACAATTTAGCTAAAACAAAGCATAAACACCATCATGATAAGAATTAAACAAGGGTTAGATGCTAGCATTCATCAATACAAACTTTGAAACTAACAAAGCTAAATATCTAAACTCCTCTATTCTCTAACAACAAATAAATGAATGGACCTAAGTAAGCTCCATGGCTATCAAAATAGTTGTCCTTAATGCTCCAAGAACCTAGGAATGGGGGCTAATCAAAGTTGGGCTACAAGACCCTTTTGACACCTCCCATATGACCCAAGCACTTTAAGAAAGAGGCTTAACTCTTCAAGATGATGAACTCTCAAAAGGGCAAGGTGCAAGCTCTTAGTCTCTTTGCTATATGCTTTGCATTTACTCTCTTAGAAAGTTTAGGTGTAAGTAAAAAGGTAGGTGGAGGGCTCTTTATATAGCCCAAAGGATAAAGGATTCAACACATTCTCATGAATGTGGGATAAAGGTAAAACATGATTAGGAATGGATAAGGTTGCTTTATTAAAGGTAACCTTACTTTAGAAGGGTTTAATACATGTTTAGCAAGTCATGGGAGTTGGGGGGTATTTTAATTAATCAAAGGTGATTAATTAATAGGTAGGTGTAAGCTTATAGAAGCCAATTAGAGGAATATTAGTGTGATTTAGGCTATTATAAGGGGATTAAATCAATTAAATATTGATTTATTGGTTAAATGGAAGGGAAAGCTAATTAATTAATAATAATTAATTAGTCTAGGTAGAAGGGGTGATTTATTAACGGAAGGTCGTTAATTAGGGTATTTGTTGGATAAGCAACTTAATTAATTAGCTTAGTGTAATTAATTAATGATGATATGAGGGAAAATGAGTGCCTTTGACGATATGTCGTTGATTTGCGAGAAAGGGGATAATTAGCACAATTTAAGTATTTAAATTGCTTGGGCATAATTATAGGTGTCTACAGTGAACGATTACAACCATCGCACAAATATCACCAAGAAGGATATGGCATTGGAACTGGTTCACCTGATAAACAAAAGGACACCATAAGGGATGTCAATCTATAGTGATGAAGTGAAGGTAAAATTGGAAAAGGTTGGGTTGCTACAACTTTATGATTTTCCCTACTTTGGCAAACCCAAGAAACTATACTAATGGTTGATGGCGCACGTGCATGAGGACCAATTCTACTTCGTAGGCCTAACAATGTGCATAACCCCTCAACTAATCTATAACTTTACCAACCTTGTCTACAAAGGAGAGTGGCTAGATGATGACTTGGAAGACAAGGAATCCATTAAGGAGATAGTCCATGCTTATGATTATAAAAAGGGCTCACACTATTTTGATATCTCTGACCCAGTGATGAGGATGGCCATACGCTTGGTATCCAAGTTGAATTTGCAAGAAAGGTGAACACATATAAACAAGGCCTGGTTGAATGTGTGCCGAAATATTTTGGAAGGAACCATCTATAACTTGTGCACCTTCATTACAGAAGAAATAATCAGTGTCATGCACGAAGGAGAAAAGATCATGTTTGGAAATGTCCTCCTCACCATTGTTTCCTCATAAATCAGAGTTCCTGATGGTCCAAAGAAGTTTGTATGGGAGAATCTAGATAAAGACACTTCATCGCAAAGAGATTCAAAAAATACATTTGTGATACCATGACAGCCACCCATAAGGTGCGCCTGGAGAAATGGTATAAGAGGATGTGTGATGCATTCAACGCTGAATGGAGGATACCTAAATAACTGTCAACACTAGTGTAAGGAGAGGCTAAGTTTGCTATTTACTAGCACTTTTACATTGCCAGATTCACATTAATAGATGGGACCAAGAGCCCGTGGTGTCAACTACCTTTCTCTTTCACCATGCAGTATTTCCAGGTAGGGGTCAATCGCTTCAAGGAGGCCAAAAGACTAAGGTTCAACCTCAGTGAGATAAACCATGATGAATGTGACCTATGGAATAAGCTAGTATACCCCAAGAATGGCGCTTATGTGGAAAATTATGTCTCCCATGAGGTGTGTATGATAAAACCTGTGACACTTCCAATTGCTAGAAGGACCACAACAATGGTATACCTGCGCATCAAGCCCAAGTATGAGAAGGGTGCCTACTTAGAGAATGATGTCTCCATCCTAGAATACCCCATTGGGAGGAAGAAGGTCATGCCAAGGAAGAGGGAAAGAGAAGAGGCATCAGATAAGAAGGCACCAAGTGTGTAAACAGCACAATCGGTCGATGCACAAAATTCAGACACGAAGCCAAGAAAATATGCATGGAGAAAGAATTCCCCCATTAAAGAAAATTAAAAATCACTTGAGGAAGAGGCGCCAGAGCAAGAAGATCCTCATGTACAAGAATAATTTCCAAGGAAGGAGTCACCTACTGAAGAAGAAGATAAGGAAGAGTCTCCTGGACTAGAAGCACCAGTTAGGAAGAAGTAGAAGGTAGCGGAGAAGGTGGACTCAGAAGGAATAGAGAGCCTGGAGGCCTATAGAGGCAAGAGAGACAATGATGAGCATGAAGAGGCTCATAATCATCCTGTGTATGATGTGCATGACTCTAAGGATGAGGGAAATGAAGAGAAGGATGGGGAAGAGGAAGGTGCTCAAGGAAAAGGGGAGAGTGAGGAAGTGAATACAAAGGATCAAAGGACCCCAAGCCTCACCAAGGAGCAGATATAAGATGCCGCAGAAAGAGAAGTAGTGGGCATAATAAAGGATTT
Source organism: Taxus chinensis (assembly GCA_019776745.2). NCBI lineage: Eukaryota > Viridiplantae > Streptophyta > Pinopsida > Cupressales > Taxaceae > Taxus > Taxus chinensis. The sequence goes on from CM034149.1 coordinate 815,674,730, forward strand.
GGTAGAGTAGGAGGTGGAGCGTAGCACTAACAAAGTTCTCAAGGAGATAGAGGAGTAAATCATAGGAAAATAATATGGGAGCATGGGTAGAGATCCTAGCTTAGCGGTAAGCTTTCTAAAGGTAGTGCACACCGGAGGAAAAAGTGTGGTAGCAGCGCAGGAGCAGGGAATGAGTTATATCAATAATATAAATAATATATTGTGCTTTCTACCAAGGTATCATGCCTACAAGCCAACTCCTTGTATGGTCTTCATTCGATGAAGAAGGCATGTACCCATGAACAAGGAAGATGTTATCTTGGGATTTTGAGTCCCATGTCAATGAGCTCGAGTTCAAGGTAAACCAAGGAGCACTGATGAAAATACCAGAGACCAAGGGAGAGGTAGTCTCTCACCTTAGAATTGGTAAAAGAGGCATTGATGTGCCAAAAGGAGGAAGAGAAGAATATTGGGGAAACAGTTACTCGATATTATGAGCTCCTTGCCACTGTAAAGACCACCACGTGGATGGCTGAGGCCATTTATGATAATTGCGCTGACAAAGACAGGGTAGCAAGCATACTAGTTTCTACACATGAGGTAGGTCTGAAGGAATACCAAGAGAAGAATAAAGGAAATAGAGTAAAGTGGGATAAGATCCTAGCCGAGGTTGAAAAGAAGATGGAGGTAATCGAAACCTTGCGAGGTTAAATCAAAAACTGGCTTAAGGAGTTATATCCCTAGATCACCCATAGAATGGACACATTGGACGACCCTAGCAAGAAGCTTGAAAGGATTGTAGATATGTTGAATGTTAAGGGTCATGAACTAATTTTTGAGGAGGTGAGTGCTCTAGTGGGTGACCTACTTCAGTAGGCACAGGGTGAAGTGGATTCCTAGGAAAAGATTGAGGTGACAATAAATAAGGATTTCCCACTCCTATTGCAGTAGTAGCAAGATCTCTGATTCTTTCACTTCTTCTATTCTTAATTATTCCATTCTTTATTTCTTCATTCAATTTTTTTGGGTTCCACCATTCGTTATTTTTTAAGGGAGCAGTATGTTTCCGAGGACGGAGAACAAGCTTAGTATGGGGTGATGTTGGGGCCCGAAATATTGGCTAAGTACCAAAGGGCGCATGAGCGCTAGGGACTAGTAAGAAGAAGGGTGCACGGAGTGAAACGCATAGGACAAGGGTTTTAGAAGGGTTTAGGAGAAACCAGAGCACGTGCACAAGGCAATACATGGGGTCTAAGGGCTTAGCCATATTCAATGTTCTGGAGGGCACTTAAGGAAAAATGTGACCCGACTAGGCATGCCGAGTGGATAAGGTGCAATTTTGGAGACTTGGTGGTCAAGGAAATAATATTCCATGCATGGAATATTCCTAAGAAGACATCGTTACAAAATGTAGAGAGCTCAAAGCAGAGTAAGTATGCACCATTGGAGGACCACATTGACACTTGGCATCCAATATTCTCCAAAAGAAAGGCATAACAGTGGGTGTTGATCCTACAAGAAGAGATGCTCGAGTAGAATAAGAGTGTAGTGCCCACTTCCCTTTGACACTTTTAGATACTGATTTTGATACTATTGATCATATTATGGACACTATTATGTTTGTTTTAGTATGATGGTTAGATGTTAGATCATGGATTATTCATGATTTGGATTCAGTTATTATGCTTGATGATTACTAGAGACATGTTTATATGTGGTTGATGATATAATTTTGACATGGATATATTATGGATGTTGATTTGGACTTATGACATTGGATGTTGAGTAGACCTAGTTGGAATATTACTGATGATGATATAGTTGATTTATTTAATTAAAAATGATAATGTTGAATTAATGATATTGTTGTGATTTGTGTGTTTAGATGATTTTGAAATATTGTTTATATCATTTTGGATGTCTGATGTAGGCATGAGGCCAAAGTAGGTATTTACATTTTGTAGGTTAAAAAATCACAACAATGTCGGGGCACTGGAGACTAACCATATTAAAATTTTAGGTGAAATCAACAAGGTCACCATGGCAACTGTGTTGTGAGTTGTGTGTTGATTTATGTTAGGATTTCCCGTGGGGGGAATTTCCATTATATGTGACCATGGAATATGTGTTTTAATTATGTATTCCTTTTTTATTATTGTTGTATGTATTTTTATTTGTAATGTGTTCTTTTTTTAATAAATTTTAATGTGAGAGTCATATAGTTAAACTTTATTTAAATTTAATTGGGACATGGAGTGTAATTAATAAAGTTGTTGAGTTTAAATAATAATTTTGGAAGAGTGTGTAATTTAATATGTAAGAATTTGTAAGAAATATGTAAGAGTCTTGTAAGGCAAATTTTGGAATGTTAAACACTCCATCTTTTATGAAATTCGAATTTGACCTTGGAGGCCAAATTTGGAGGCTTGTGGGACAAGTTAAACTTGTCCCACACCTCTTAAAATGATCCACCAACCATGCATATGGTTTAGAGGTTAAATGTAGGCATTTTTAATGCTTTTTGAAGTGACAATTTGTAACTTTTAATTGCACTTCCCTTACATATTTTTAATGCAGTCCTTTTTGGAGTATGTAAGTGATTTTGTCATGTTTAATTTATTATGATTTGTTTTTTGATGTTGATTTCCTATTCGGGATGAGGAAAAATGATGTGGCATCCCAGATGGATCCACATCATCCTCTTTCTTTCCCTTCCTATAAAAGTGAAGCTTCTTGCTCATTTGGAGGTTGTTGAAACTTTGTTCTTCCTCTTTGGGTCGAATTCTTATTACTGTTTGGAGTCTAAATTGTGGAGGGAGTTTGGAAATTCATTTACATGCTTGGTGTTGTTGTTTGGACTGCATTTTGAGCATTGGAAGAGATTGTTATTTTGGACTACATTTTGAGCATTGGAAGATCTTTTTTTTTTTAGAACAAACTCCATTATGGAAAGGTAGGATCTTTCCCTTTTTAAAATTTGTTTTTCTTTCTCTTACATGCATGTTTAAATGGTGAATGTGTCTTGTATTCTTGGCTGGTTGGGTAGAATGATTAGGGCATGGTGTAGGATAAGACTATGGGGATTTCATATGGGGGGCATAAGGGATTTCCAATGGCACTTTTTTATTAAGGAGGGAGTTTTGGATTTGGGATCCACCTTGGAAAAGAAACTGCTTGCAATTTCTTACTATGGGGGGGCATAAGGGATAAACTTGGGGGGGCATAAGGAGGGGTTGGGAGATATAAGGTTTATGGGGTTCATATTTTTATTGGTGGTATGCATTTTGGTGGATGCCCAATTTAAAATTGGGAGGCATAAGGATTTACCCATATTTCTTGCTTTTGTTGGCTTGTTTGGACCAAGCCTATGTATTGTGTGTATGTTTGCAAATGCTTTTGGGAACTGCTGTCTTGTTGGACTGTGTATTTTATTAATGTTTTATGCAATGTGAATGTTTCTTGTATGTGAAATAATCCTATGTTTCCATGTGTTGATATTCATGCTCCATTTCAATATGATTGGGGCTCGGGGGGCCTATGAGGAATGATGGCTTCTCCCTTCTCATTGGATGTCTTGGTTAGGTGGAGAGTGTTGCCTTTCCCCCCTTCCTTGTTGTGATCAGAGTTGAAAACAAGAAGAAACTTGCATGTTGCTATTTGGAGAAGGAATTTCACAGTTTGACAGTCATCTCCCTTTGAGTAATTTAATGTAACCTTTCCCACCTTGAGTGGATGAGATGTATTTTATTTTTAATGTGAAGTTATTGAATCAGAACGGAAGATGAAATTGAAATTAAGAATCTAAAGAAGAAGTATATTTTATCTCTGTTTTATTTTGGAAAGAAAATATAAATGTTATTCCATGCTTTTGTAAATTGAAATTTGATACCAATTCAAATTGGAAAAGAGATCAGTTGTAAAAGTGTTATTGAATTATGAATAGAGGAAAAGTTGTAAGATGTAATTGTTGATAAATGAAAGTTGCAATATCTATTCAAACTTGTAATGTATACTAGATTCAATTGCTATCCAAGAATGAGATTTTGTTTGAATGAGAAATAAGAAAACAGTGTTGTTATTGTATGCATTGTATTTGAAAACAAATGAACAATGAAATATTTCATTCCTTCTCAAAAGTGTACTGCACATTAGATTTGAATTATTGTTGAAATTTAATTGCTGATTGAAAATAAAAGAAAGAAGGAATGCATGGGAAAGAAAGACAATGTGATAAGCTTGTAAAATGTATATTAAAATTGATATCAGAAATGCATCTTAATTTAGAATTGAAAGGATGATTTACCAAACAAATGCATTGGATAAATTTAGAAAACTATGCATACATCTAATGACCAAATTGTTACTCAAATTAAAAGAAACAGCTCACTATTTTAAAATTCATACTTAGGAAGACTTAAGGAACCCAAATTCACTAAAACAGTCAAGAATGAATCTCTAAAACTCAATGAATTTCAAATCGGAGCTTGCACAGTCATTTTTTCCCGTCAACTGTGGAAAAATGCAAACTTGAATAAATGAAAAAATTGCCTTCACTAAAACATTCTAAACCCTCCCTAGACTGATCCTCCATGTCTGTTTGACATGTTGAGTGAAGGAGGAGTTCAAATTTAATTGAAACGAGAAGTTGTAAACTGCCAGTTCACTAATTAGAAGCCTGCATATTGTTTTCATTAAATTAACCTTGTAAAATTAAGAAATTTATAAAATTTTCTATTCCCGTATGAAGAGGGCTTCGAGAGATTTCCAAAAATTCCTCATTTTCCCAAGTCTGACATTCCTATCAAAATTTATGGCCATTTGAAGTTTTACTTCAATTTGGCATTCAAAAAAATAATACGATTTAATCTAACTATAGAAAAATTTAAATTTTGACCTTGGAAAGATTTCCCAAAAATTCCAAGGCCCCTGCCTTCCCACAACCAATCGGGCCTGCCAAGTGGCACTCCATGAGGGGCAAACTAATTTTTATAAACTTTTTCCTTTGAAAAAATGTACTTGGTCAAAATTTTCATTTTTCCTCTGCTGGCCCGCTACCAATCAGCGAGCGACACGTGTCCTCTAAGGGCTGAAGCGGAGGCATGGTTCATTTTAACTTTTTATTCCTTTGAAAATTTTATGTAAATTCTACCTTTTTGACCCTGTCGGCCCGCGGCCAATGAAAACATGCCATGTGGCACTTTGGGGGTGGCGGCGGGTAGGCGGAGGCCCCTTGACTTTTTTGGATTTTGGCATTGGGGAAAATGTTTAAACTTCCCCCATTGCCCACAACTCCGCTACCCTTTCACCTTTGTCTTTCCGTGGGTGTGCAGACCCGTGCACCATTTTTTTTTCCTTTCTCTCGTCGATTGGCATAAAGCGCAATTTCCTCCCGCCGCTCCACTTTCCCATCTCCCTCCTCCACTCGGCGTTAGAACATGACAAGTCTCCCCTTGGGACTCGCGGGGGTGTGGAACATTTTTTCCCCTTAAGCCAAGCATTGGGAAAAATTCTCAGTGTCATCCTGAGACCCGCCAAACCACCCAAGGTGCTTTTCCCCTCCTTTTGCCACATGTCCCTCTAGGGAAATTTTACCCTAGAAACTCTGTCCACTCATAACTGGAGTTCTGTAAGGAGTTAGAAGGACTTATTTATATCACTGGAAAGGTGAGAAAATTTCCTATCCATTAAGAATGGTTTAGGGAAATTTTGGAAGTATTTATTAGGAGAAAAATCTAGTTGAATTTTTGATCCAGTTAGAGAGAAGGCATGGGGGTAAATTGCTCCCAGAACCTAAGTAAAACATGTAACCATAAATTTGGAACCTTGTGAACTTGATATAGGTTAAAAATGGAAAAATTTTGTTTTGGTAATTAGGATTTGTTTCAGAACCTATTAGTGCAAACTGATGTCTTGCAACTTAGTTGTAAACACTTCTAGTCAAAAAAAATTATTCCATAATTTTCTAGCTAACCCTAGGTTGTCTCTTGGTCTCAAGTGGTTTAGTAAACAGGCACTACAAAGAGATATATGAAAGTAGAGACACAGAGAGAAAAATGCATGAAGAGATACACCAAGACATATAGCATGGGAAGAGAAAATCTCTGTAGGGAATACTAAGAGGCCCTAAGAGTTGGGGTTCTCATTAGAAGACTGTAGGAATGTTATCATATCTAAAGGATGGGTCTGTAAAATTTTACATAATAGAGAAAGCATATCTAGGACCTATAATATATGGGTTAGATCCCTATCTTGATACATTTGGTTTGATATGACCCTTTTTGAATGTAATGTGGTTAATGAGACTATGATCAATATAAATATATGTTTCTATTTTGAATATATTGTTCAAGGGTGTAAACCATAGTGTTATTTCCTTATATTTTATGGAAGATTTGTTCTTTTTATTTCATGGCATGATGTCTCTCTTGTTGTTAAATGCTTGCGTATAAGAATATGATATCTTGTGTTGTGATTTTACATAAATATTCACTTCTCTGCATCTAATCCTTTAATAATGGCAAGATCTTCTCACAATGCTCACATAAAGGTGGGGCTCAGTGCTCGCACATGCCTCAGGTGAGCACCCAGCACCCGTTGGGCTATAGGCCAATGTGCATGGGATTAGGAAGTTGTACTAGGGGTAGATTAAAAATGACTACACATGATATGCAAGTGCTCTAACAATAAAATTCTTATAGTTAAATCTGAGTAGAAATCCTACTATTAGCCTAAATTATGCATGGTGCTCAACTTTCAGATGTTCCCAAAATACCATTGTTTGGACCGCAAGTATTCATGTCTTTGTGTGCTCAGCACGTTAACTCCAAAAATATCCCTTATCCAAAAAATGGCTAAGTCCTGATCCTGGGCACTTCAACCCTATCATAGGGTTGTGCACTCTTCCAGTGCCCTACATTCGTGTGCCCTGTTGGTACCCAAATTTGTTCTCCTTTTCAATCTGAGCAACATCAAAGATATGGCATGAAGCTTGAAGATAGATAGATCATGGTGTGTGTCATTTTGTATCTGGGTATATGATCTAACTGGCACTTAAATTTATGGAGAGATGGATAGCACTCAAATAGGACTTGATCTTGTCCTAACTGTTTTAGGTTGTGCCTTTCAACCAAGGTAAGAGAACCTATTTTGTAACCCTCAAATGGTGAAGGAGATGAATATATCCCTCAATTTGTGCAAATAGTATGAAAAGGGCCTTGGGAAAATATGATCAACACTCCAAATCTGACTTTCACAAGTTGTCACTTCCAAATTATGGAGATACTTTCAATGCAAGACAAGGATTATTGAAGACATTTTAAAATCTTGATCTGTTCTGCATACTTTAGTGACTGGATTTTGATCTTTTGTGGGTATACAGGGAAAAATAGGGGTAAAACAAGGTAGGATTAGTTGTTTTGAATGATTTTTGGGTGGGAGTTTAGACAAGACAAACCAAGATCCACCAGACTCTTTGAGGATTTCAGCAAAATTTGGAGAAAATTAATAGCAGAAAGTATAAAAATGGTTAATCATCCCTTCAACCAGGATATGTGCATCAAATGGAGGCCCAGATCTACACTTTTCCACACAATCCTTGATCATCTATCACAAAATCTTGAGTTAGAATGAACCAATGAAGCATTTAGCAATCACTATTTAATCATTACCTAAGGTGCACCCAAAGGTTTACAAATAATCTCTGAAATCAAGGAAGGTAAAGTGATTTTAAATTTTTTATTCTCTTTATCAGATAAAATATCTTCTGAATGTGAGATTGCAAATGCCACTAAACTATCACAAGAAATGAGACCATGTATGATCAAGAGAGATTTTAAACACAAGACTACAACAAGAACTAAGAAACACAAATTTGAAATGCATTCTAAAATGTAAGCATTCACAGATTTTTCCCAAAGACAACACAGAATAACTCAAAAATGATCAAATTTATCAGCAGGGTAATGTTTTGAAAAATAATCTCAGAGCTTGTTAATGGCTATACATGTGCAGCCAACTTAACATGATTTCAAATCTGGTATAGAGAGAGTTACATGAGTTTCTCAAGTGGTCACTCAGAGAATGGGCTTCTTCCCAGATTTTCTCATGAAATTTTTAGTTTTCCAGGATTTTTTAAACTCTTCCAACCCTTTGCATGAAAAATTCATGCAATATATAGCTTTCAATCTCCTTTGAGCCTTCTTTCCCAAGAAAATAATATGCTAAAGGATCAAATTTGTTACAAAAATTTCTCATGATTTGCAGACAGGGACATTTAACAAAACACGTCCAAAAAGTTTCCAGTTGTCTCAAAAAGAGATGAATCATTGCAAAATTCACATCATTATCCATTTTGGAGGCACGTTTTTCATATTCAAAGCATGCAAACCCCCTTCCTTTCATTATTTCATCCTTATCCCTCCAAAATTTGACTCTGTAACTTTCGGATCTGATATTTCACATTTTTGGACGGGTTAGGGAAAAAATTCATTTCAAAAACATCTTTGATCCTCAAAACCAATTGCATTGGTCCTTACAAGCACAAATGACACGAATTTGTCAAAAATTTGATGAAAATTGATGCAAAAAATGCATCTCCAAACTTCCTGCAGCGTTATAGGGCAAAAATGGCGATAGAGCAAAAATGATGCATAGCTACCATAGATTCAACTTTCAACTCTTAATCTAAGCCCTCCATGTGGAGAAAAACCATTGGAGATGGGCTTTGGAGGCACCTTTTTCCACTTTGCATTTTTTAAAAGAAACGGCCATGTGGCGAGATTTGATTCAACACGGGCACGGGTTTCACATTTTTACCCCTTTGACCTTTTTATTATGAGTGGCCATGTGGCACCATTCCATTGGATGCGGACCTAGGAGCTTCATTTTAACTTTTAAACTTTTCGAGAAATTTTTGAAAAAAATTAAATTTTTCCTCGCACCTCTGCCTCATGAAAACAGGCCTAACATGTGTCCCAAAGTGGACCCCATTGGAATCATAGACCGATTCTACACATTTCCACCATTTTTGGAAAAAGGAAAACTTTCCAACTTATCTCCACGGGCCCGCACCTCTAATTTTGTCCCAGACACGTGTCATTCGCTGATAAGCTGTGGGCTTGTGCTCCTTTTAATTTCATACCTTTATGCCAAAAAATGGGAAAAATCTCAATTTTCCCCCGAGGCCCAAAGTTTCACCTCTGACCCTGCCACCTGTCTCTCTATGATTTGTTGCGGGCCCTAGGCATTTTCTTTACACTTTAACTCTTTTTCCAAAATGCCTTAAGGTACAAAAAGACCCACTACTTCTCATCCAATCAAAAGAGGACACGTCATCATTTTCGGGCAAAATTTAGAAATTTTCTTCATCGCTTCAATTCAGGTAGATTAGCACTTGGCGGGGCCACAGGGCAATTTGAAAATTTTAGCTAAAGTAGCTAAAAAATAACAATTTATCAAAATGACCCACCGCTCCTCCTCCAATCAAAACATGCCATGTAAGCAACATTAGAACCAATCAGAGTAAACCGGAGCCATGGGACCAAATTTTCCCTTTTGCCAAAAAAGTAAAAAGTGATAAGTTAAAAAAAAATTCCATCATCCCTCGGCCAATTAGAACAAGCCACATTTCCGATGAATGTTGAAGAATAAATTGACGGGAAAATGATGCCCGTCTGACCGTCAAAACACAGAAAATGCGAGGGATGCCTTAGAATTCAATTTTTTCGCTAAGGATGACAAATTTCTCAAAATTGAACCAACTAAAACATGTATTCAAAGCATTTTTTATCATGGAATTTGATTTTTAATGGCATACAAGTGCAAATCGATCAATTTTAAACTTCCACGATCGGGAAAAAAGGAAAAATGGTAGAGTCCATATATTTTGGAAAAATTAGGGCACAAAACAGGGCACACATGCAGATTTCTTTCAAATTAGGTCAAAACAACAAGTTTGTGAGCATTTCAAGGCATTCAACTAGAGGGAAAAGTTACAGACCACCAATTTGAGAGAAAAATGTTTCAGAGCACACAAAATGAAGGAAAAATTTAGGGAAAAATGGTGCAAGCTCAAAAATGGCTCCAACACGCCCAATACTCAAGCCATTTTTTTCCTTTCAACATTACCCCACACTAGAGTACATTACCGCCCCGATAATGGGTAATCACCATATCACTCCAAAGAATAAAGGATAAATGATTGAAAGAATAAGGAATAAAGAATATGGTGAGTCATTTTATTGTGTACCCTTTTCATCTTCTGACAGAATTAATTCTGAATATTCACTTTGTATTTCTCCCTCAAACTTGTACTATTCCTTAAGCATTGCATTAGTCTTGTTAGGGATGTCCACAACAATGCCATATAACTCATCCATATTCATTTTTCTACCCTCTCTGTTTAAAATTATAAGGATGTTGGCCATACCTGAGACCATCCCTTCTATGACATCCACCTTCGTGGTAATGATCTTCCCGATGCCCTTTATCCGATCCATATGTTGTTTCTTTGCAGCATCCAATGTGTCACATTTTTTTTTCTACCAAGGTAAATCATTATGTGCAGCTAAGTGTTTCATCCTTTGTTTCCTATAGAACTTCATTCTCCTCTACCTTTATCCTTGCTTGTAATAAGTTATCATGCATTGTACACATGACCAATACATTATCTACCTTCTTCATTTCATCTTTTAAGGATTGTAAAATTGCCTCATAGTTAGATATCTTTCTTCCAATTAAATCATTGACCCTTGATGCTTCTTCCACATCATCCTTTTTCTTAAGGAGGTGCGTTGGTCCTTCTTCCAAAAGTAGGTGAATTGTCATGCACAGATAGTGTAATTCAGACTTGAAGTCTTGAGGCACCTTCTACTGAAAATTGGGCCTCTTCTACAAAATTTCATATGTGATCTGCTCCATCGTCTTTTTAACATTTTGAACCTCAGCTACTACATTATCTTGCTCCTGAGTGAGGCATTTGATCTTTGTGTCTTTTTCATTCTTATCATTTAATAGTACCCTTATTTTTACCACCTTATCAATATTTCAATGCACTACTTCTATTGAAACTTTGACCAATGTGTTACCCACTTGTTCATCTAAAAAATGTGTTGGCTTAATAGTCACATGTCATGTGTAAGATTCCTTCCTCATCTTCTTCAAACTACACACCTCCTCGTAGACATCAAAATTAGTGTCATCCATGTGAGTTTGCATACTCTAGGATAGTTATTTGTGAGTGTGTGTGTTGGCCATTTCTGGGCCTATCAAATCCCATCCATATAATTGTTTATTGGGTAGACTACTCTAGAAGTAGGCGTGAATAATTTTTGAATTATCATCCATCTAACCCAATTTTTGAGTACATGTTTCCTCTTCCTCACCATGCCCACCTTAATTCTCACCAACATGCTCATGAACAGACGCACCCTCTTCTTATTGTATTTCCACACCTACGTCCTATTGTACATTGCCTCTGATATCCTAATTCACTTCTCCTTCATCTTGTCCTTCCTTCTGCATGGGGTGTACTATGACTTATGTGTCTCCACTGGTGCTACTCTCTCCTTCACCAGAGAATTGTTCATGAATACTCATGCTTGGGTCTATAGTCTCATTGACTACATGCTCACCAATATCTTCTTCTTCCTACATTTCCACATTAGGAGTAGCCTCTGCTCTATGCCCACCCACACTTGGAGTATCCCCCTCTTTCTGTTTGTTTGGCTATGGGGACTCCTCAATATCTTTAAGAGGAACATATTTCCAGTGCTTTATCCTTTCTTCCTCCTTGTCCTTCATAGGAGTCACACGTGGTGATCTCCTTATTGGTTGTGAATTCCTTGTGTCAGTGTCTCTTGATGTGCATCTTATCCTTAGAACTCTCCTGGTATACACAAGTCCAGCATTGTTTTCTGGTTCTTCCTGATTTAAGACATTTTCTAGTCCTGTATTCATTACATCCTCTTGAGGAGGGGGCACACTAATTCAATCTACCCTATGACCAAACTCTCCAGCATGATGTCCACATTTCCTGATTCCCTAGTTTCCACATGGGAATCTTTCCCTAGCCATACATAAGTCTTACGTAGAATGTGGATATCTACATCTACTTTTTCCACGTCAAAATGAAGCTTACGAGCGTCATGGGACTTATTCACTAACTCCTTGAAATATATGATAGTAAAAGAATAGGGCAACTTACACCATGGGCTCTTACCACCCAACTGCATATGGAAGTGCCCCAAGCTAAAGTGTTGGTAGACTACAAACTTAGCTTCTCCATTCAGTACCTTTGGTAGCTCATGTGGATGACACCATTCTCCTTCAAATTCCCTACACAGTCTCCTAAACCACCTTCCTAGGTGTTCTTTATAAGTGTTAGAAATAGTTATGTGTGGAGTGTATTTGGAAACTGTTGATGGAGAATCACAACACCCCTAAATGTCTGCAACTCGATGGGTTGAGACTCTCAGTGTGATTGCATAACATGGAGCTTTTCCCAAGTGTGGGACCTTGTGAATCAGGAAAGCTCTCTGGATGAAGGCCAGTTCCTATTCCTCTATTCATATGCACACATAAAAATGTAGAGGGTTTACTCAAAAACCTAAACTAACTTGCCAAGGAGACAGGGGTAAGACGATGCATAAAAATAAAAACCTAAACTAACAAAGGTGATGCACCGAGGAATGAAGAACATTTGTCTTACCAATAAACACAAACCAATAAAATGTAATGCAAGATCATGCACAGATAACCAAATTGTAGTGAAAGATCATAAGGATGCAAAATGAACATAGAGAGGGTTGAGAATCATCCACAGACATGCATTATTTTCTCCAAAGATTGATACAATACACTACAAAATGCCAAGGGGCAAAGTTGCATTGCAGTTTTAGATGCGAGGTTTGAACTCCACAAAATCCACCTACAGCAAGAGGGGAAGGGAGGGGCAAAACAAGAATTTTCAACCCTTAGAAATAATCCCCTTCTTAAAATTTATAGGAAGAATGAGAGAGGGAAGAGAGAGGAAATCCAAATCTACCCCAACCACCTCCAGGTTGCATTTAATTCATCTCATTATGGTGGTAGCTAAGAACCCTAGCAAACCCAAAAAGTGGCGAACTGTATTTTGCATTTTTAATAATTTTTTATCACCCAATTAAAGATATCAAGTCGTATTTGGACAAAGGAATTTGTAAGCTTTCCGAAAAGTCTAACCTTGCGTGAATCTGAGCTCCCTGTGAAAAGTTATGGCCGTCTCAATATTTGGGTTAGAGTCTGCTTCCTGTCGGCGCTCAAAATGTTGCGCCTCCTGAAGGTGCACCTTGGCGCACCATTCAGCATGTTGACAGGAACTTATCAACGCCCTTGGTGTACTTTTCAGCATGTCGATAGGAACTTCTCAGTGCCCTTGGCACACTTTTCAGCATGTTGACATGAACTTATCAGCGCCCTTGGTGCACTTTTCAGCATGTCGACAGGAACTTCTCAGTGCCCTTGGCTCACTTTTCAGCATGTCGACAGGAACTTCTCAGCACCCTTGGCGCACCTTTCAGCATGTCAATAGGAACTTATCAGTGCGCTTGGCGCACTTTTCAGCATGTTGACAGGAACTTCTCAGCGCCCTTGGCGCACTTGTCAGCATGTCGACAGGAACTTATCAGTGCCCTTGGCACACTTTTCAGCATGTCGACAGGAACTTCTCAGTGCCCTTGGCGCACTTTCCAGCATGTCGACAGGAACTTCTCAGTGCCCTTGGTGCACTTTTCAGCATGTCGACAGGAACTTCTCAGCACCCTTGGTGCACCTTTCAGCATGTCGACAGGAACTTATTAGCGCCCTTGGCACACTTTTCAGCATGTCGACAAGAACTTCTCAGCGCCCTTGGTGCACCTTTCAGCATGTCGAAAAGAACTTATCATCTCCCTTGGTGCACTTTTCAGCATGTCAACAGGAACTTCTCAGCACCCTTGGTGCACTTTTCAGCATGTCGACAGGAACTTATCAGCACCCTTGGTGCACTTTTCAGCATGTCGACAAGAACTTATCAGCACCCTTGGCGCACTTAGGCGCGACTTTTTCCATGTCGACACTCTGTGTTATGCACCCTTTACCTGCACCTTCGGCTGTTGGTGACGCAATAAATATCAGGCTTTGAGTTTCTTTGATTTCCATATTCTTCTGTTTGTCTATATCTACCCAGGGGGGAGATATTTACAATAGAAACTTTCTTTGTTGGGGATTTATTTTCCAATGAAAAACTCCCAAATGTTATCCCTAGGTCCGTCAGGTACTCCAGTTTCACTAAATACAATCAATAATAGAATTACACCCCAAGTAATCTTCTCACCTTTATCTGCTTGGATGCATGCCTCATTCCCCAAGGTTTTTGTGATGTACCCAACAATGTTGTAGTATGTCTTGTTGACCATTTTGTGCACTATATGTAACCAGCACATATTCACCTCATTCCATCATTTAGTTGCACCCAACTTGCTTCTTGTCAAGTGTGTTGTAACCCTAGTGGCCATGTCTTCAATGTTGGTTACTTTGAAGGCTCGGACCCCCTTCTTATACTGATGTAGGGTAGCTATGGCATTAATTCCCTCATCATCTTATAGATCTCTAGCGATCTTTGAGCTCGAGTCACGAAGCCTTGTCACCTTCCCAATCAACTTGGAGGTGATCCTCATTCTCCTGTCCATGAAGTAGACAAATTCTTCATGGACGCATGACATGAGACACTAATATAACTTCTCGAGCTTCCAAAAATAGGGAAACTCCATAATTTGCATGACCCCCATGCTTTCGAGTAATTTCTTCATGGAGGTGTCCCAAACCCTATTGTTGTCTGCTAACCACTGATTTGTCTTCCTATAAAATTTTGTTGCGACATCCTTCAGGCATTTTTCAATGCGGTGGTTAATCTTTGAAACCCTACACTATGTAATATTTGTTGTCCAAGGCCACCCCTCAATAACATCTTTTGGATATAACATCTTGACCAGCCACTCCTCTATTGGGTCATCAACCTCCTTCTCTACTACGGGAGCCCTCCATGGTGCCATTGCTCCTTTTGATTCTATGAGTGTGAAATGAAAAACCCTAGTTGTCATGTAAATGAAACCAAATTCACCCTCTCATCATGCACACACGCCACTACTTAAATCCTTCTTCCATGCCTATACGCTCAACACCATGCTTCAAAACATAATAGGTTTACTCGCTCTACAGAGTGCTCGTCATCTCCATCTCTTCTTCGCACTTCTCAATTTTTCTTTGAATTAGCAAGGTAACAAGTGACATTGAAAATTTCAACTTTAAACCAAGTTTCAAAAATTCTCTTCATTAATGTCTCCACCTACCACCATACATGGTATTAATTCCCTTTTAGCATGTTTTACACCTCTTTGTCCTATGCCCCAATCTCTCGCACCTCAAACTTTGGTGCCTCAGTCATAACTTTCTAGCGCGCCACTACTTATCTATCATAGATCTCCTCTACTCGTGCTTCCTAACACCGAAGTATTTATCCAATGTGACCCAAACATATTGTTTCGCATAGAATGCTTCCATTCCTGGAATAGAGTTGCTTCTATCATTTCATTCCTTTGAGAAACAGATAAGGGTTAGGGCTAGGAGGAATACCTGTTGAATGTTGAGAGGGTGTGCGCATATCATAGAGAGAGATCAGATCGATTGCAAAGAACTCCTTTTTTTCTGGGAAGGACTACCTGCAAGTAAGAATACAAGACCACCAGATTTTAGTTAGACAATAAATGAAGGAACTGCCTTGGGCCCAGGAAATATTAGACTTCCTTTCGAAGGTGGTCAGTTCCCCTTTTTATACGAATTAACACAAATGATAATAAAGAAGCTATTGCGAAATCATGATTTAGGCACCTCATTACCAAGCAATAGAGACTAAACTACCGATAATAAAATGTCACGTTGTTTGTTTGGTCAATGGTCATTGATACATTCAGGTCGAGTTACAGGGATAAACCAAACTGGATCTGAGGTTGTTAGGAGATAAATAGGTGAGAGGAAGGTTTTGGGTATAAGTCACAGTGACCGATGCCGGTCACTTTATAATTGAATGCAGTTAGAGAACCACTATCGGTAGGGGATAACCGACACCGGTAGGGTCAGTAATCTAGGTGCTTCTAGATAGAGGTTGGTTACAGGGTGATTGTGGGGTTATTAAGACTGGTGGATGGCTGAGGGGAATAGTGAGATGATGGGGAAGACTCAGAGTGTGATAAAACTATCTTCTGGGCAATACAAGGATGTATGGATCAAGGTTAAGTGCAAAGTGTTGGCATGTGGTAGATCTAGGAGTGAGCTTATATCAAAAGGCTCAAGAAATGGTACTTAGAAACATACAAGATACTACTTACTCGTCCTTGATGAAGATTCAAGTCCAAGGAATGTGGTAGTGACAGTAAGGCTCAATTGGGATGATCTGGTATTGGAAAACAAGCTGATGAAGCTATCCTCAGTCTTTCCCAATGCTTGAATGGGGTGACAGCAATCCAGTGGCTCGGTTGCAGTCTTCGGCTCGATGCTCTTCTCTTTTCTTCACTTATCTCTGCTTTGCCAAGTGAATGTTTTGGATGGTTTTTTTTTCAATGAATTCCCAATTTAGATCCTTTGTTTTTGGTTAGGGGAGGTCATTTACAGGGAACCAATGGCGGTTATGTAATCGATGCCGATCAAGTAGGAACCGATATCGGTTAAGTCAAAATGGGCTATTTTTAGTAAAATAGCCAACTTTCCCTCCTTTTCTCTTGAGGAATTAGTTGTGGGCTTGGTCAAGTCATTATTAGGTTGATTTTGGTGTGGGTGAGGAGTAATTAGTCATGGGTGTGGATGTAGACCAAGTTATAGGTCTTAATTAGGTTAGTTTAGGGTTAGGGCTAGGTCATGATGAGGTGGTGAAATGTGGTGGCAGGTTTGGAGATGTGGATTTATTAATTATAAGGTAATTAATAAATAATTGTGCAAGGTTTAGGTAGTGAGGCTAGGTTGCGAAATGAGATGCGGGGCATGGGGGGGTCGTAAGACACAAATTTGGTGTCTACATTAGCCCCTTGTTGTCGTGTAGCTTGTCTTGTAAAGCTGCACGGACAATAATAAGAAGTGGTTACAATAATAAGAAGGGTATAGGTAATCCCCCTCAAATCTATCACAGATTGATGTAGCGTGAAATCAGGGATAGGGTTGATAAAGGGTAAATGGTGTTGAGATGATGGTAAGATGGTGGGGTAGGTCCAAGGAAGCAGACGCATGTTGAAATGCAGTAGTGTGACCAGGGTACATGATTTGAAGAGAAAACAAGCAATTCATAGGCAAAGGTCGATAGTTTATCCAAACAAAGGTGATATAATCCTGGTATCCAAGGCATAGGAAGTAGCTCCGGGGGATATAACGGGTAAGGTACATGAACGTTTAGGCATGTTCGGTAGTACCAAATGGTTGGTTTGGTTGAGATAAACGTCACGGTCTTGGTCTAGGAAAAGTTGGTCGACTGATCAAGTCAAGTACCCTAATCATGCTAAAACAAGAACAGGTGAGCTCGATTGAACAAAAAGCTACATGATGGGTGGATAAAATTGTAATTTGTTGGTTTTGGGTGAGGTATTTAATTGGTGCGGCCTTGGGTCAGGCCGATTGATTAGTGAGGGCCATGGGTCGGGCTTGATTGGTTGGTTGCGGCCTTGGGTAGGGCCAAATGGTTGGTTGTGGCCTTGGGTTGGGCCAAATGGTTGGTTACAACCTTGGGTTGGGCCAAATGGTTGGTTGTGGCCTTGGGTCGGGCCTAATTGGTTGGTTACGGCCTTGGGTCGGATCAAATGGTTGGTTGCGGCCTTGGGTCGGGCCTGATTGGTTGGTTGCGGCCATGGGTCGGGCCTGATTGGTTGGGTGCAGCCGTGAATTGGGCCAATGAAGTCAAAAAAGGCTATTTAGCAAAGGAGGGTATAGGCGATGTGGTGAGAAAGGGAGATTGGTGAATAAGGGTAGAAATTGCGGTAAAATAGGGATTAAACCTATATCGGTTAGCTATGACCGGTATCGGTTAGATGACCGATATCAGTGGTTTAGGGCACAATATAACCGATATCGGTTATAGGTAAAAAACCTATAAAAAGAAAAAATACAGCCTGTCATTGTCACATTGTCAATTTGATAACCAATACGGCTTTTCTGGGTTTAAAATTGATTTTGTTGAGTTTGTACGCTGAGTTGGCAGTAGTTGAGTGGAGGAGTGAGTGATTGGTAGACCCAGCGAGTAGGAGGCAAAATTTGATTGGTGGAGGACCCAGCTGAGGAGATTTATAGCCATGGCACATCCAGGAGGAGCAGGAGGTGCTGGACCAGCTGGACCACCGCCACGTATCCCACCACGACGATGTGTAGTCATACCGGTAGGCTCTAAACCTCTAATTATGTGAATTTAATGATTGTAAGCGAGATGTGGGTTGTGGGTAGGAATCTAAATTTTTAATAAAATAATGAATAAATTGAAGTAATTTGAAAAATGGAGTGGCTAGGTAGGTTAGTTAGGCTAAAACGGTAGGGTGGGTAGGTTTGTAGGGTTTTCCAGTGGGTAAAAGGGTAGAAATAGGCAAAAAGATGTTTTTGGGGGCCGCGTCAGGTTCGGCTCTGGACCTGGACAGTGACCGATGTCGGTCACTAGGCGACCGGCATCGGTCACCAAATATTTTGACAAATTAGATTTTTAGTAAACCGGCGTCGGTCTTATGTCGACCGGCGCCGGTGCATAGGATGTGCTGGGGAGGGACCGGTGTCGGTCAAGGGTGACCGGTACCGGTCATTAGTTAGGTTTGTTTTGTTTTGTTTTGTTGGTGTTGGTGTTTTGTGTTTTGTTGGTTGTAGTATGTTTTTGTTTTGTTTGTTGTTTTGTTGTTGTTTTGTGTTTTGTTGGTTGTTGTATGTTTTTGTTTTGTTTGTTGTTTTGTTGTTTTTGTTTTGTTTGTTGTTTGTTGTGTGTTTTTGTTTGTTGTTATTGTTTTGTTTGTTGTTTAGGGGTGAAGAGGGAGGGGGTAGAGTTGATAGGAAAGGTGATTGGGGTGGGGCGGGGGGGAAATGGGGTGGTTGTGTGGTTGGTTCAGTTAGGATAGATTAGGTGTTGGGTATGAATTAGGAGGTGTTAAATTGGTAGGGGTATAGTTAGATGGCGAGAGTAGATCAGGGTGGTTGGCAGGGTGTGGGATAAGGAAAGGAGATATCGTAGATGTTTAGGGTAAGATAGGTGGGTGTAGATGTGTTTTATAGAGGCGGGTTGTGGTTGGGTGGGTAAGGGGGTATAGAGGGTTAAGGTAGTTGTTTTTGTAAAAGGTAGGTCTAATGAAGTGGGTTGTTTTTGTAGGCACATCAGCAGCTTACGATTTGGGATCGGATGCCCCCGCTATTGAGACGGATGCGGCCACATGTGTCCGCAGTGCATTGGACCATTATGCGCGAGGTGGGACTCTGCGGATTCCAGTGGTATAGGGCTATGGAGAGGGACCACATCCTTATGGTTGCCCTCATCGAGAGATGGGATCCGGCAACCAATGTTTTCCATCTCCCTACTGGAGAGATGACTATTACCCTAGAGGATGTGTATCGCATCCTGAGACTGTCGATCATAGGGGAGGCAGTGTTCCAGGTAGATGCAAAGACGGTGATGGACAGCATTCTTCAGGTATTTGGGGATGCAGCCGCATTATTGACTTATCACAGTGCGAGCATTGCCTATGGCGATATGTATCACGCCCACCGACACGAGACATGGCTTGCCGTGTTGATGATGATAGGCATCACATGCTTCGCCCTCCCAGACTCAGAGGGAGGCCGCTTCCCATGGGATTTGATGGGAGTGTTACAACGAGATGGTAGAGGAGCATACGTGCTATGCCTGGGCACCAGTATATCTGGTGTAGCTATACAGAGAGCTGTGGGGTTATCGTTGGATGAGGTGATTTGGGATTTGCTTGACATTTTTGTTACACTGCTGGGCATATGAGCACATCATATGTATACGACCAGTAGGGCTGCCCCAGTAGCCAGGGCCACATATTGTATACAGATATGGCTTTCAGAGGCGGTTGGGGGTCGTGGGCCAGCCATGAGCGGTGCTCACAGGACGGGATGTAGCCTACTAACTGTCATATGTTAGAGGGCTTGACCGCACTAGACATTATATGGAGGCCCTATAGAGGCCATCAGCCCCGAGGAGGAGCCCGAGCACAGATGCACTGGATCCAGTATACTTTCTGGATAGCTAGAAAGAGGCCTGGAGTGTAACACCCTGTACTGTAGTTAATTCCTCCTGAGCATACAAGTGTTGATATGTGATTTCTTTTGTAAAAAGGATGTGTTCCTTTGATTGAGAAGTCATGCTTGATATGTACTGTATCTTCTTTGAGATTCTAGATCTTTGACTAAGTCGGAATATGATTGGACTCTTTTATTTCTTTCATTTTACACCTGAGTTTAATCTGATCTCGGAATGAATTATGGAGTTATCCATCTATAAGACCTAGCCTTGGATCAGTGGTATTGATCCAAGTGGTGCTTTAAGTTTATTCGTGATGAATTAAAATTATAGACCTTAAGCAGGTTGCAAGGTCTGGGTGCATTGAATAAGCTAGTCCGGAGTATAACTCAGGCTGATCATGTTAAATGAACTGGTGCCCGATATCGTAATATACCTGGAAGGTCTTGATCGTGGACCAAGTAATAATTCAGTTACATATAATTCAATAGCCTAATGGCAGTGTGTTGGTCGTCAGATAGGACTTTTTAGAAGAGCAACAGTCAGGGGACAAGAAGTCCCTCCTCTTTAATGGGAGAGGTTCCCTTATTCTGAAACGAACTTATTTACAAATGTACAGAACATTGTTTTATGGTTAAACTTGGATATTACGAAAGTGTTTTCCACAAGGATCATCAGTTACACAAGGACTGAGGAAAGGGAATAAGAAGATGAGCAGAATAAGGGAACCTCTCCCATTAAAGAGGAGGGACTTCTTGTCCCCTGACTGTTGCTCTTCTAAAAAGTCCTATCTGACGACCAACAGTTTTTGGCGACTCGACCGGCTCGGCCGAAATTGGGAAAGCTCGCACTTTTTCAAATGGGGCAGTTGGGACAAAATTGCGCGAAGGACGCAGTTCGGGCAAATCGGCCGAAAATGGGAAAGCTCGCACTTTTTAACTTTGGGACATTTGGGACAGGAAAGTGCGAAGTACGCGGGAAGGATGATTTGGCCAAAATTGGAACAACACGCAAAATAAGTTTTGGGACACTTGGGACAAAATTTTCCGACGGGCCCGAAAATGGGACAGCTTCGGGGATTTCGGCCGATCGGGGAACAGAGTGCATTTTCGTACTTGGGACAGATGGGACAAAAAGTTCCGACAGGCCCGAAAATCACACAAAATGACCCAAAACACAGATTTTTTCAATTTCACGACTTAGGCATTTCAGAGAGAAACACTTAAACTCAAAATTTTGAAATTTTACTCTTATCAGAGCGGGAAATTTTGGGTAGACAACACAGTGCAGGAGTGAACCCTGTTCATGAATGTATGTTGTAGGTTCTTTTTCTGAGCATTTGAAATATTAGACCTAAACTGGATTTATTAAGGTTAGTAATCTAAAACTAAACTTTAACCTAGGGGATTAGATTAGTGTTAATCTAACCTAGGCCTAAGCTATAAACTAATGTTCTAAGTTAGTATCTATGTGCTATGAGGTTAGACTAAGTGTTATCCTAAGTCTTAACCTAAGTTACTAACCTAACTATTGAACAAGGAAGAAAGGGGACATATGGAAGGGTACGAGCCATGGGCGGCAGTTTCAATGGCATTAAATACATGGATAAGCATGAAGGACAGGTAATTTGGTAGAATTTTTTAAATGGCTAGCTAGAGCCGACGTGGCAGGTCGCCAAAGTTAGAAATGGTCTTCGAACTGGTTTTATCCATTGCCAACTATGGCGGTCGATGGCAATGGAAATTTAGCGGGAAATTTGGAGTAAATGCCATTTATTGAACTCGGTCTTCGAGCTCAGGTTTCACGGGAAGGCATACAAAATGGAAAGTTAGTAGTTTGTTTGGTTTTTCATGCGCTCTGGTTTTCCCTCTGTCTGATCACTGGTTCTTCGCACCAGTCTTCTGGTAGTTGCATGGCAAATATGAGTGTAACTTGCTCTTTCCTCTGGCAAGGAAAATTTATAAGTCATGGAAATAGCAAATTTTTGTTGGTGGATCTAACTTGGAAAAGGAGGAGAAGGTTCGAGCTCTTTTAGTGGTCTGCTTCGAAATTTTAAGCAAATAACCAAGCATGTTAGGCCCTAACCCTTAAAAATCTTGCTCTCTTTCAAATGATTTCATTAGAACAACTTTGTTCAGATGATTTTTGGAATTAGATGGTTTTTATGGTAGCTTGGTGTGATTTTGTTACTGTATCTTCTTGCTGGTTTGATTTTTGAATTTAAACCTTGATGGGTGTATTTTATGTTTCGAACTGTTGCACTATTTCATTATGTTTTGCATTCCGGCTTTAATTTGCGAAATATATGCAAGAAAGTATACTAGACCTGCTCTGTGAGAGCCCATGAATTGTTCTTTTGATGGGTACAGGTTACTGTTGATACTTGTTGTTAATGCTTACTGTTGATGCTTGTTGTTGATACTTGTTGGAAAGGATACTGATGGACTTTTTGTTCAGTTTAATTGGACTTCTTTGTAAGTTCTGTTGAGGTTATTATAGGTGGTGGTTACTGAATCTTATAGGGGTTCGCTATGATATTTAGGTTATGTTGAATGGAGAACTGACTGTGTTTCAATATTTATTGCGACCCTATAGAAGTTGTTTCTCCATCCCTTGTGTTGTAATTACGGGATTTAACTCGATGATAGTTGCATTATATTTATTGTATTCAAAACGACTCTGTGGAGTACATTGAATGATTCGTATATTATGGACCACTGTTGAAGCTATATATCTTTGAATATTGGTAATTTGATTTTTTCAGAGTCTTGAAGGAGTAACAGGTAATACGACCTCTGTTATTTTGTAATGAATTTTTGGTACAAACTCTTTGGGTGTATTTTTTACGTTTCCTTTCTGTGTAAGCTTGAGCGAAAAATATTAAAGAGGCTCAGTTGGATTCCTTGTTACAAAATCAATATTTAGCTTTTGTATAATCCTGATTTTGAATGTTTACCATTGTTGGCACAGTTGGAATCATTAACTATTATTTATCTTGTTATTGTTGTTCAGATTCAGTTGAATCCTTGATAGGTAACCCATGTATCTGCCTCTAATTAAGCCTGATTTGGTACACTGTTGTTTTTGACACTGTTGGGTTCCTTGAGTATAGATAGATATCATGTATCTTGGCTCTGTAAAAGTGGGTCGTGAATACCATACTTCAAACTCTGAATGCGTCCAGATGTGAATACGGTATGTTATGTTTCCTTTCTGATTATTCCAGTTAGATGAGGTTGTGCATGTTGCGGGAATTTTTGTATGATTATCTCTGCATAGTCTTAGGGAAACATCAATTGCTTGATGCCATGGAGTCTATTGTTGACTGCGATAAAATAGAAGTTCTTTGATTTTGACCTTGGGTCTAAAAGCCTTATAGTGTTTAGTAGGGACTAGAATGGGCTGTAGGTTGATGTAAGGGATTGTTGGCGTGTTTACGTCTTCTGTTGCATGGATATCTATTCTTGAGCTTGATTGAACTTAGGAGTTGTCGACTGCACCTCAACAGGCAATGGCAGTGAATATGTTCTTGATTGTCGCTTCGTGTGGGAGGTCATGCAGATTCTGTTTGGTAGATAGTCATCACTGTTTGGCGTGAGAGCTACTGAACTGTAGTTTGTTATATTTTAAACTTTAACAAAACAGTGGTGCTTTTGGTGGTCTCGTCTGATTTATTCACATGTGTTTAAGGTGAATGCTTTGCTCTTGGAAAGATGGTACAGTCATGAGCTAGTTCTAAGGGAAATATGTATGATTCGTTTATTTCTCTTCTGTTATAAAGTATAGGTTGATATAATTGTTTATCTAACTTTTGGAATTGTTCTATCATGCTGATGGAATCATGAAAGGTTATTCATTTATTATGTTGAATATATTAGTACCGTCTGATGTTGTTTGTCATTAGGATTCAGATGGATAGTTGGTTAGATGCATTTGTCTTCTTGGTCTCTAACGTTTTGATGAAATATTTGAAAGGTATCTGAGACTATTTAGTGACTATAATATGAGCTACGCATTTATAGTCATGTTGTTTTACAAAAGCATAGTCTGAAATGTGTTTACTTGTTTGGTGTTTTGATCTCATTTAAACAGGGTGTTTAATGAAAACAATTGATGGATTGCAATTGTTTTAAGAGTTAGTGCTTATCATGCTCAGTTCATCGAACTGACCCATGTTGACAATTTTTGCAGATGGTTGCCGTAAGTGGTAAAAGCACGCAAATCTGATAGGATGATCAGATTATTTAAATTTGATTTTATGTTGAATTACAACTTGATTTTCTAAATGTACTATATAAGGAAAGATGTTCTTCTTCCGTTGAGTATTGTATCAAGTATGTTGAATGCGTAAAATGTATTTGTTTAGCTTTGAAAGGAATGGAAATAAATATTTGTTACTTATGTGTTTGTATTCTTATTTGATAGTTTGACTTTCTTCGGTTCAAATACCTAGAGGGCATTGTTATCATTGTATAATTTGGAGACTTTTGTGATTGTCAATGTAAGCTTGCAAGAATATGAGACTGAATTCTTATGATTGTTTAGCAATTCCAGTATGTTCTATCTGAAGCTAAATTGAAATTTAGATCACTGTCTTTCTGAAAGATAGGGTTAAAATAAACCTAAGTAGAACGCTAAACAAGCTGAATGAAATTATTAATCCCTAGTCTTGATTAAGCCAGGACAACATTTAATTGGATTCTTAATCATTATATCTTGATACTTATAAGTACGATATAAATTCAGTAATGAGAACTGAAATAAACCAAAAAGGGTTTTCTGTTGGCAATCACATGTCAAGATTATGGGTTATTGCCTAATTTCGTTGATTTAGAATTATGTATATTCTATGAACTCCTTGATGGAACCTTAGTCTTAATAATTTCATTGAGTAATGGGTTTTTATGAAGGGTCATTCTAAGGTGAGAAACCCAGGGGTTTGGGAAAGACTACTCTTAAGGGAGCGTCTTATGGTATAATTTAACTCAACGTATGTAACACTTTTTGTTAAGTAGGTCTTTTCGAGGTAGATCTAAAGGTTGACGGCACAAGTCAACTACAGAGTTGTACCTTCGAGAAGATTAGGATATTCTCAAAGTTACAACAATGCAAGTGACTTATGACGACACCCTTTGCATTGATCGTTAATATTTACACCTTGAACTCGAACAAGTTACTCTGGGACTGATTAGGAATGTGGTCACGTTATAAGGCTGCCTAGGAGATTCGGGGTATCTTGACACACTGGTTTAACTAGGGTTGAACCAGTATGTCATCGTATCCCCTAGTCCTCGTGGGCATCCATATAACGTTGTCACCTTACTAATCCGTTTCCGAGTGAATAATTTTGGGATAGGAGGGACTGACAGAAGTCAATATAAGACATTCTATATAACTTAGGAATGGAGTGTAGGACGTATTCCAGATTGACGAGTATGTCATTAAGGAATACGAGACATAAACAGTATGTTTCAAATCTTTGGCCAAAGTATCGCAAGCTGCTGATTGCGTTGTCCTAATTCACCTAGTCTAAGGGATGAGATGCCGATGAATAATGGTAACAATTATTCAGATAGGTTCCTTGGACAGAGCATTTTGAATCCTAGAATAGGGAAGAGAACCGCAAGAGTGGTGTGTTAAATAAAAATGCCCAACTCTTATTACTCATGAATAGATCGGTAGATTACCGAGTCATGGAATGAATAGATCGGAGGGTACTCCAAGTCATTACAGCGGCATATGGTCTTCTATTATAAGAATGGTTATTTGATTTGTGGAGTTCTAAATTATGTATTTAGAACCAGAAGTATTTATCGAAAAAAAAAAAAATTGACTTGTTCTAATGTATAAATGGAGGACGTTACATCTTGGTATCAGAGCTGAAGGTTGCAGCTCTTGGGCCTATTGTGTCCATAATCTGATAAAAACTTGAATTTTCTTGTAACAGAAAATGGTTAGAACAAGGGGGAACGTTGCGAATAATGCTCCACTTGATGGAGGGGCGGCAACAACCTAGAAACTTGATGAGATCCTTGCTGCCCTGTTGGACACAAGAGATCACTTAGCTGTACTTGAACAGCAGGTGATGGGAAATGAGGAGGATGAAGAAGCTGATAATAACAATCAGCAACCTCCTGAGGACAACCCTGACATGGGAGTTGATGTTAATGCTGGGAATGCACCTATCCAACCAAGAAAACAAAAAGGCCAGGTTGGCAGCAGAACTCACTAATGATATAAAAAGGATAAGCCCACCTAAGTACAATGGCACCACATTAGGAGATGGAGCTGAGAACTGGCTCAGTGAAATGGAGAAGTACTTTGCAATAAGGAATTTCTCAGAGGAAACCAAAGCTATTTGGGGAGCCTATCAGCTTTCCCACGAAGCATCTTCATGGTGGGATAGCTGTAAAGCTGAACTAAACATTGATGAGACCAATATTACTTGGGATCAATTTAAAGGCTATTTTAGGCAACGTTGGCTGCCACAACTTTTCTATGATCAGAAAATGACAGAATTTCAGAACTTAGCTCAAGGGAAGCTAACGGTAACTGAATACTGGGAGCAGTTTACAAAACTCCTCAAGTATGTACCACAGTATCAAACTGACGAGAAGTTCAGAATACGGAAATTCATCATGGGATTGAATCCTGTGATAGGGGGAGAGGTCGATGTTCACAGTCCAACCACTATGGAAGGAGTTGTTGAAAAGGCCATAAGGCAAGAATAGAAATTAAAGGCTATTTCTGCTCATAAAGAGGAAGTGCGGAAGAAGACTGCAAACCCTCCTTCAACCTCTCTTACACCCAAAAAGGGACCATGGAAAAAGTTTAGAAACAAAAGTAAGTTTCCAGGGGATAATAGTAAGAAAGCAGTGGCAACTAATCCTGCTGGAAATGTAAGGGATAATTTTGCTAAAAATTATAACAATGGGCAGAAGCCCTATGGAGGACAACATGACAATTACAAGACTGGAGGCAATTTTGAGCCTAAAAAGGGACCTGTAGGAGGCTGCTACAATTGTGGCAAAGACCACTACACAAATCAATTCCCTTTGAAGAAGGATGCTCGTAATCAGTAGCATAAGATACATGCTGCAGTAGCAGACAAGCAAGCTGAAAAGCAAGTGACACCTATAGAAGTTCCGGGTAAGTTATTTGGCATACCTGTCACTATTCTTTTTGATACAGGAGCTACTGAATGTTTTATTTCTAATAAACTTGCTTCTAAACTTAAGAGAAAAGCTGGAAAAATGGATAAATCTTGGAATGTACAGTATGGTAATAACTCTGTTCATAAAGTGAGTATGTGTCTTTTTGGGGCAGTCCTTGACTTACCTAATTTCTCCACGGAAGTTGACCTCTATGTTACACCCTTGGGATCGTATGACATTGTCATCGGTGTCAATTGGTTAGCTGACCATAAAGCAAAAGTAGACTGCTATTACAAGAACATAAAATGTTTAGATGATCAGCTAGAATCAGTAGAGATTCAAGGGGTGAAAATGGGAAATTTCAGTTAGAAAACTGTCAGCTATGTAGCTTAAAAAGGCTAAAAACAAAGGATGTACCCTTTATGCAGTAAAGATATATGAATCTTCAGAAGAAGATGATGATTCCATGAAACGATTTCCTCTGCTACAAAGTTTCAGGGATGTTTTTCCTAAGGAATTACCAGGGTTACCACCCAAGAGAGAATTTGACTTCACCATCGAAATCAAAACCAGGAACAGAACCTATTTCCAAAGCACCTTATCGGATGACTACTACAAATTTGGTCAAGCTTAAGGCACAGTTACAGGAAATTTTGTCTAAAGGTTTTGATCAGACCAAGTGTTTCACCTTGGGGAGCACCCGTGATATTTGTGAAAAAGAAGGATGGAACGCTTAGGTTGTGTATCGATTATCGAATGTTGAACAAGGCAACAATCAAGAACAGATATCCACTTCCTAGGATTGATGATCTATTTGATCAGATGCGTGGAGAAGCAGTTTATTCTAAGATAGACCTTCGATCTGGTTATCATCAATTAAGGATTAGAGAAGAAGATATTCATAAAACAGCTTTCCGAACAAGGTACAGACATTATGAATTCACGGTTCTACCCTTCGGACTAACTAATGCACCCGCAACCTTTATGAACTTAATGAACAATATTTTTCAAAAATATTTGGACAAGTTTGTACTTGTATTCTTGGATGATATTCTCATTTATTCTAAAAGCGTTGAGGAACACAATGAGCATTTTGAAGATAGTTTTGGGAATTCTGAGAAAAAGAAAGTTGTATGGTAAGTTATCCAAATGTTCTTTCTTTGATTCAGAAGTACACTATTTGGGTCATGTCATAAGTAAAGAAGGAAGGAATTGCTGTAGATCCTTCAAAAATAGTGGCAATAACTGAGTGGCCTACACCAAAGAATGTGCACGAAGTAAGAAGCTTTATGGGTCTTGCTGGTTACTATAGAAAATTTGTTAAGGATTTTTCTAAAGTAGCTGCACCAATAACTTCATTGCAAAAGAAGGATAAGAAATTCAAATGGAATGATAAGTGCGAAGAGGCTTTCAAAGTCTGAAAGACCAGTTGACTTCTACACCTATATTAGCTGTACCAGACCCTAATGGGAGTTTTACTGTTGTAAACGGATGCTTCTGGGGAAGGCCTTGGAGGTGTTTTGCTTCAAAGTGATCAAGTCATAGCATATGAAAGTAGAAAAACTTAAATTACATGAGCTGAATTATGCCCCTCATGATTTGGAACTTGCTGCCATTGTTCATGCACTTCAAGTCTGGAGACACTACTTACTTGGGAAACCTTTTGAGTTGAAAACTGATCACTTAGGACTGAAATATATATTTTACTCAGCCTAACCTGAATGCCAGACAGAGAAGGTGGTTAGAATTTTTATCACAATATGATTTTGATATTGGCTATATCAAAGGGAAGGAGAATAGAGTAGCTGATGCTCTAAGTCGTAGGAGGCACATTTCTGCTCTTATAACATTAAGAACTCAGTTTAAAGATGAGGTAAAAAGTGCCTCAGAATCAGATGCATATTTTCAACAAGTAAAAGCAGCGCTTGCTACAGAACCAAAGGATATAAGGTATAAAGGTTTTCATTTTGATAATGAAGGAATCTTGCGTTATGAAAACAGGGTATACGTACCTATGCTGAATGATTTGAGGAAGAAGTTGTTAGTTTAATTTCATAATTCACCTTTCTCTGGACACCCGGGAGTCACAAAAATGCTTGCTGATTTGAAACAGCAATACTTTTGGAAAGGTATGAAAAAGGATGTTATTAATTTTGTGACTCATTGTTTGGAGTGTCAGCGGGTTAAGGCAAACATATGCACCCTGCTGGATTGTTATATCCTCATAGCATACCGCAATACAAATGGCAAGTAATAACCATGGATTTTGTACAAGGATTACCCATGTCCAGGAATAAACATGATGTTATCCTGGTAGTTGTAGATAAACTGACTAAGGTAGCTCATTTCATCACTGGAAATCTAAAGGATGATTCACCAGTGCTGGCCAAAAGATTTGTACATGAAATTTTCAGATTACATGGTGTACCAGAATTGATTATATCTTACAGGGATCCAAGAATGATGTCAAGATTTTGGCAAACGCTTAACGTAGCTCTTGGAACGAATCTAAACTTCAGTTCTACATATCATCCAAAACGGATGGACAAACTGAGAGGGTAAATCAAGCGTTGGAGGACATGTTGCGAATGTATTGCATGGATCAACAGTATAAATGGGAAGAGTATCTTCCATTAGTTGAATCCGCATACAACAACACTTATCACTCATCTCTCAAAATGGCACCATTTGAAGCACTTTATGGAAGAAAGTGCAGAACTCCTGTTAGTTGGGATAGTGTTGAGGATAGAGTGGTAATTGGACCAGAGATTCTCACAGAAACGGAACAGCAAGTTAAGCTGATTCGTGAACGATTAAAGGAAGCAGCAGATAGGCAGAAGAGCTATGCTGACCTTAAGCGGGTTGATCGAAGGTTTGAGCTTGGTGAGAAGGTTTTTCCTTGTGTTAAACCCAGAAAGAGTTCTATAACTTTTAGCAAGGCTGCCAAGTTGGCACCTCGATTCGTGGGACCCTTCGAAATTGTCGAAATAATCAATCCTGTGGCTTATCGTTTAGCATTACCACCTACTTTATCTCGCATGCATGATGTTTTCCATATCTCTTTGCTTAAGAAATACGTTTCAGATCTGTCACATGTTTTAAATTGGAATTCCTTGTAGGTCCAAGACCCAGGAATAATCGTGGTTAAACCCACACGAGTGCTGGAAACTCACCAATTGCATTTGAGAAATCGTGAAATACAGCAATGTAAGGTC
Organism: Taxus chinensis; assembly: GCA_019776745.2. Taxonomy (NCBI): domain Eukaryota; kingdom Viridiplantae; phylum Streptophyta; class Pinopsida; order Cupressales; family Taxaceae; genus Taxus; species Taxus chinensis. The sequence continues at coordinate 815,705,362 of CM034149.1, forward strand.
CAGTGGGACCAGTTTAACAAAGAAAGTGTAACTTGGGAAAATCTTGAAGAGATGAAGATTAATTTTCCTTCTCTTTTTCAATAGAATGAAATCTGTTGACAAAACATTTATTTTATGAACTTATATTTTTTTTTAAGTTTATATGAAAGCCAGATGGAGGCAAACATTATTCAGGCTGAATAAAATGTGTTGTGACATTGATTTCTGGAACCATTCAAGTTGGAAATAGTCACATTGTTTTGTGAACTAATAAATTGGTTGACCTGAAGGTTAATCGAATATGTAATCATCGGGACGATGAATCTTTTAGGAGGGAAGCATGTAACACCCTGGACTATAGTTACTTCCTCCTGAGCATACAAGTGTTGATATGTGATTTCTTTTGTAAAAAGGATGTGTTCCTTTGATTGAGAATTCATGCTTGATATGTACTGTATCTTCTTTTAGATTCCATATCTTTGACTTAGTCGGAATATGATTAGACTCTTTTATTTCTTTCATTTTAACACCTGAGTTTAAGCAAGGAGGGGCCTCAGACCGATGTAGTTCTCCCTTAGGACCAGGGAGAGGTGAATTTAGGCAACTTGGTTATAGTTAGGCAATTTGTTAGCTGGTAAAAATATTGATATTGGTAGGGTAACGTTGTTGGTGTTGGTAAGGGACTGGCGATGTTGGTGTATGGTATAGGTGAAATGAAAGTTAGGTTACCCAAGTAGTAGGGAATCGTGTCCTAATTAAGGTCAACACACAATTCTAGAGTCGAGTAAAAGAGGCAAAAGTGTCCCGTAGTTGAGAAGAGCTAAACAAACCACATATTAACATAGGATGGGCTTGAATCCCTAGGTGCCTTGCATAGGCGAGAAGTCGATAGGTGAAAAGAGTCGTATAATCACAATATATCAGATATACGTCACGTCCCTTGAGTTTTGTTGCTTTGACGAATGGTGAGGTGAGGTGGCTGGTATAGCTGGGGTGCAGAGAACTTATTATAAGGTGATTATTCTGACGAAAGAGAACCAAACATAAATAGACAAGTCCATGACTCAAAAGTGCTTTAGAATACTACTTTTTACTTTTCTGGATATAGACTGATCGATGTAGGAAGTCTACATGGGATATGTATTTTGTTGTTCTTGAGCTCTTCATGAAGCTGATCAATGCGAGAAGCTTCTGATAAAGGCTAACTTTGTATATCTGTCCTTCAAGGGAGTAAGTCTATTTTATAGTAGTAGATGTGGTTTTTGTGTATAGCTATCCTTCGGGGGGAGCAGTCTATTTATAATAGTAGAAGTGGCTTTGCACATAGCTGTCCTTCGAGGGAGTAGTCTATGTATAACTTTAGAGGTCTAGATGTCCGTTTTGGCATGAAGCATCTAGTTTTGTAGGAAGTTTGACTATAGAAATATCCCATAAGCGTATAATTGAGAACGTGTTATTTTGATACTTTTAAGTCATGGACTAGACTAAAAAGGGGGAAGGCATCTTTAAGGGGGAGGTGATGACCAAACCATGTGAGCTTGATTCGATTTGAGATGCATGGAACAAAAATTTATGAGGTAGTAAATGAGCTCAAGGGACGAGCGCAAGGTAGATAAGAAGTGATATAACACTAAATTCAACAGTAGAATGGTCAAAGATGCAAGGCATTAAGGGGTTCAGGATCAGGTTTTACCATTAAGCGAAGCTAAACGGTAAGTGCCTGATCCGTAAGTATGAGTGATAATGTAAGGCCCAATCCAGTTAGGAGAAAAATTTCCACGTTTGCTCTTTTCTAGTTTGGTTACATGTTAATTCTCTTTGAGGACAAGATCACCAACCTTAAAGGTACACTCATGGAGTCACTTATCATAAGCATGCTTGATGAGTTTTTGATAGATTTGAAGGTGGTCAATAGCTGTAAGACGACGCTCATCAAGAAGCTCCAATTGGGCTAACCGCTCTTGGCGGAAATCATCATTGGTGAGAATATCCTGAAGAGATATTCTTAGGGAGGGTATTTGTATTTTGAGAGGCAAGACAACCTCGGTACCATATACCAAAGAGAATGGGGGTGGCATTAGTGGAGGTGTGAATGCTAGTCCGATAAGCCCAAAGGGCAAAAGGGGATGTGATCAGGCCAATTGCTTCCAGAATCGTTAACAACTTTCATGAGGGATTTTGGTTAGGGTTTTATTAGAAGATTCAGCTTGACCATTTGCTTGTGGATAGTAAGGTGATGAGAAGCTAAGTTTGATACCAAAGTTGTCACAAAGGTCTTGTAATAACTTATTTTTGAAATATTTTCCATTGTCCTGTTATCAGGCGATGAGGAACGCCAAAACGACAGATAATGTGATGGTTAATGAATTCGAAGATTTTTTCTTTCTTGGTTGAAATGAGTGGAATGGCTTCCAACCCATTTAGTGTAATATTTGGTTGTTGTGATTATCCAATGGTGACGTTGCGGAGATGGTGGGTGAATCTCACCAATAAGGTCTAAACCCCATTGTGAGAAAGGCCAAAGATCTCGTGCGACCTGTAGCGGATGGCTAGGAATATGTTGAAGGTTGGCATTTTGTTGACACATAACACAATGCTTAACATATTCATAGCAGTCGTTCTTAAGAGTAGGCCAATAATAGACTAGGCGAAGGATCCATTTGGCCACAGCAAGGCCACTAAAATGTCCACCACAAATACCGTCGTGGACTTGTTGGATGGTATAGGTGACCTCCACACCGGTTAGACATCGAAGGAGGATGCCATCAAAGCCACGTTTATAGAGGAGTCCCCCCATTGACGACATAACGAGAAAAAATTTTAAGAAAAGCACGTTTTCCGTTACTAGTAAGGTCAGGTGGGAGAACAGAGGTTGTAAGGTAGTCGTGAAATTGGTGATACCAGGTATCCTACGAATTAGTAGACACATTATTTATCATACAAACATCCAGGGCTGAGTAAGATGGGGCAAAGAGTTGTTGGACCAAGATGAATAATGTCAGAGTCAATTGGTGAGGTAGGAATTTGTGAGGCTAAGCAAGCCATAGTATCCGCAAATTTGTTAGTGGAGCAGGGAATGGTTTGCATAGAATAATGAGTAAATAAGGTCAAAAGTGAATCCACGTAATGTTTGTACTTTTGAAGTTCCTCATTTTTACATTGGTAGATGCCCATAACTTGATTGACTACCAATTGATAGTCACCGAAAAATATTGATAGATTTGACATCTAATTGTAACGCAACATGGAGACCCAAAACAAGGGCCTCGTATTCCAACTGTATTATTAGTGCAGGGGAAATCGAGCCGGAATGAAAGAGGCATAGGCTAAGCGTCAAGAGGAATGAGAACAACATCGGCTCCTCCACCGCGCTGGCATTTGGATCCATCGAAGAAGAGGGTCATTGCTTATGACTCCTCACTGAGTGAAAGAGTGGCGATGAGTTTGTCGAGGAAATTAAAATTAGTAAATTGTTCCCCAGGTAAAGGGGCTTCCGCGAGTTGGTCTGCAATAGTTTGTCATTCTATTGATTTATGGTATACAAATTCAAGGTCGAGGTCAGCAAGGAGCATAAGCCATCGGGTGATGCGTTGGTTTAGATGTGGTTTGGTGTGTACATATAATGAATGGGGTCCGCGTTGGTGATGACAAAAGTTTTGTGATTCAGGAGGTAGTGTCAGAGTTTGGTGGCTACGAATGATAGGGCTAGGTTCAACTTTTCTACCTGTGTATACCTAGTCTCATAATCCACCAGAGTATGACTTATATAATAAACAGCTTGTTCTCGATGCTCGGAGTCACGATGTGTGAGCATGGCTCCTACAGCATGGTCGGTGGCCGAAAGGTAAAGGTAGAAAGGGCTATCATCCTGAGGTGGGATAAGCACATGTGGTTGCAAGAGATAGGCTTTAAGAACCTCAAAGGCTTGGTGGCACTCTTCACTCCATTGAAAGGCAATGTCCTTTTTAAGGAGATGATGGAAAGGTTGACATCGATCTGAGAGTTGAGAGATGAAACGCTGGATAGATTGGAGTTTACCTTGCAAACTACGCAATTGTTTGAGGTTAGTAGGTGGGGGCATTTCTAGGATAGCTTTGACTTTAGCTAGATCGACCTTGATGCCACGCAAAGAGACAATAAAACCAAGGAGTTTTCCCCGAAAGGACACCAAAGACACATTTCTTTGGTTGAAGATGAACACAATATTGTAACAGGTGATCGAAAATAATGGGTTAAAACATCGAGATGTTCACTGCGATGTTTAGATTTGCCAAGAAGATCATCGACATAAACCTCAAGGATAGTGTGCATAATGTCATGAAAAATGTAAGTCATAGCCCTCTAATAGGTCGCACCAGCATTCTTAAGGCCAAACGGCATGACACAATAACAGAAGGTTCCCCAAGGAGTTATGAAGGTAGTTTTATGTTGAACGGTCGGGGCTACCAAAATTTGATTGTATCCCGAGAAGCCATCTATGAGAGAAAGCATCTCATGGCCTGCAGTGAGATCAAACAAGTTGATCAATACTTGGGAGGGGGAAGTCATCCTTCGGGCAAGCGAGGTTAAGGTCCTAGAAATCCGTACATATCTGAAGTCCCCCCATTGCTTTAGTAACAGGTACGATGTTAGAGATCCATTGAGGATAGTCTATAGGTAAGATGAAGGAAACAGAAAGGAGTCGTTGAAGCTCTTCTTTGACCAAGAGAGAAATGCGTGGATTCATTTTTCTCAGTTTCTATTTAACTAGTTTGGCATCGGGTTTTAAGGTAATGTTATGGACAGAAATGTCAGGATCAATTCCTGGCATGTCAGCGTAGGACCAAGTGAAATCTTTGGTTGCGGGCACGGAGAAAGGTAGTAAAGGCAGTTTGTGTTCTGATGCATTAAGAGATTCTCCGATCTTCACAATGTGAGGATCATCCTCTATGTGGATGTTGATTTCTATAGTCGATTCATTCAACATGGTTTGAGTTTCAGATGGTAAGGCGCGTTGAATATAAGAGTCGTCCACACCAAGGTAAGTGAGGATGGAGTCGTCATCCTGGCACTTAACAACATTAATTGAAGGCGAGTCCTCTTTGATCATGTCTGGATACAGAAGGGGAAGAGAATATGGGTCCTCATTATCGCGTTGATAAGTGAGAGGACCCAGGAAGATAGCGTTTATGAAAAAAAAGAAGTTAGGAGGGATAGATTCAGGGTCTATCGACTATGTGGGTGATGATGGCAAAATGGGTGATGATGGTTTGAAAGGAGTGACGTCAGCATCTTCCCAGATACAACTGACACGAGGTTTTTTTGGTGTAAGTGTTTTAGGAAAATCCAAGACCACTACGATCTTTGTGTTTTACGTGTAGTCACGGGAATGATTGTATGTCGGCCTTGTTCATAAAGACCAAAACCAAAACCTTTCCAAGCACAGCGAGTCAAGAAGGTGAGGGTGAAACGACGATTAGTTAGATATTGAAAATCAGATTAGAAGGGAACCACACCAAGGGGAGGTTCAGGGGGTGACAGAGGATGTGTCCACACCCCCCATACGTTAGGTTGGTGCGACAATTAGGTGGTCCGTATGAGATTACCTCCCCCACACGACGGTCGTAGGTAGGATGCGCATATAGCTTTCCATACTCCTGTGGGGTATGGAAATAGCTAACGTTATATAGGTGATACTCCCCCAATGTAAGAGCGTTGAAAAACATCTACTAAGGGGTCTGAGGTTGGGATATTGCCCGTGGGAAGGGAAGTGGTATTTGCGATGGTTGGTTTCATTGGTTGAAGGTGTAGGTGCGGTTGAGGTGGATGGTTAAGGTGTGGTTGAAGTGGATGGTTGGGTTGGATGAATGGGTTTCTTTACTGGTACAAGCACATCATTAGGGCAATATAACATATTGCAGGTTTTAAAGGGGGGAGGATTAGCTTTTACGGTGTAGGACTTCCCCCTCATACTCGAATTTTATGCATCTATGTAAGGTGGAGGGAACGCATCCCATAGCCCGAATCCAAGGGCGGCCTAACAACATGTTGTATTGGAATTCTCCCTCAAGGACATAGAAGAGTTCAGGTAAATTACATGGCCTTACACAAATGTTAAGGATCACAGTGCCTAAGGGTAGAAGTAATAGCATCGTTGAATGAACACAGCATGGTGGGGTTGGCACACATGCAGCTAGAGGGGATATTCATTTGTTGAAAGGCTTTGGAAGAGATGATGTTTAGGCTAGCACCCCCATCAATCATAACACGACGCACCTGAATGTCTCAAACGTAAGATGAGATGAAAAGAGTGGGGTCAGGATCTTCTGCACCAAAGTCAACAATTTCGTCTTTGGAGAAACTGACCAGCAGCGGTTTACTGGCACAGGGACGGAAGTGGTAGATTGTTTGGTGAGAGAGGCAACATGGTTGGGTGTTAAGATGGTGGTAACGGGCAAGGTTTCGGTAGGTAAGACCTCTATCCCTTGAAGGATTTCAACAAGAGCTTGGCGATGAGATTCAGAGGTTTGAATGAGATCATACAGTGTCATTTTTACAGGTGATTGGTGAAGTTGTTTGATCATGGTACAGTGGGCCACTCCATCAGAGACAGGGTAGGCAGGTCCACGAATAACCACTTTAGGTGGTGGTGGGATCAGGAATGGCAGACAGAGAAAGAGAGGCCACAGGAGTGTTTTTCTTTAGCTTTCCCATTGTTTTTCTGCCCTTGAGTAGCAACACTAATCATGTTGATCTCGTGAACATGAGAGGAGGAAAACGGTAGGGATAAGTCATGCTCTTCGAGAGGTGGGGTTGTAATAATGATAGATCTTGGTGAGGATGGGGACGGGTGGTATAGGAGAGTGGATTGAAGCTAAAGGTTTCTCCCTTCGTAAAGTTGTCTTTCTTAACCTTTCTATCCGAGAGAGGTGACTGACGAAGTATGGCTTTCAACGCTTTGCATCCCTCTACATCATGTCCTAGTGTGCAGTGGTAAGCCGTAGATTTTAGACTCATCATAACCTATAGGTCGAGGTTTAGATGGATCATAGGGTCTAAGTGGGGGTAGGGAAATGGTCGCATTCTCCACCAACATAGCAAGGATTTTGGCGTAAGACCCTTTGAGAGGGTCAAAGTCAGAGGAAGATGAGGCTATTGACTGGGTAGGTTTCGGTAATGACTGGGTATGGTTGATTCTTATGGGTGGCGGCTTAGCCAAGGGGTTTTTATAATTGGATTTAACTAAACGTGGCCTCTTCAGCGCAGAAGTTATGTTTAGCTGGTCAGATGACGTAGGTAGCAGAAAACAACCATGGAGAAAGAGGAGTGATAGTAAACAAATCCTTTGATGATGGAGTTTGTTTAGGGTTGATAGGTGGACAGGATACTTGGGGTGATGGTGTTGATATACCCGTGGATCTTTGTATGTGTGCAGAAGGTGTAGGTCATTTTAAAGAAAACGTAGGAGGTATGATGTATTGATGCAAGGTGGAGGTATGAGGTCCCAATATAAGAAGGTAGGTGTGACGGGCGATGGTTTTAGTTGTGATAGAGGCATAGGTTGGACTTGAGGAGATTGGGTCTATCTCCTAAGTGGGTGGACGGCTTTACTTTTGGATAAATCTAACCGTTTAGGTGGGTGTGTTAGACTGGGTATTGGTGAGGTCCCAAGTGTAGGGGAAGGTTTGGTTAAGATCAATAGAGGTGGAATGAGGTATTTGGTAGAGATGATGGGGGTGAAGATGAGGACATAGGCATTTTAAGCTTTTGTAAACACTTCGGGTATATGGTAGAGGTGTCTGGATCAGTCATCTGCATTTGAGTAGAATATTGGTGGACTCAATCGTTCCCATAGGACTCGTCTATCTTCTGAGGGGGTGACAATCCTCACGTGTGAATAGGAACTTTTGTATAGAAGAAATGTGGGTTGTGATTCCGGTCCATTGTGGGTGTGATACAGGGGGTAAATGAGGCACTGTATCAATGGGTGTTAAGAGGTCAACCAGTCACTGAAAAGATTTAGGCGATAAAGAACTAATAGGTAGGAGGGCATGTTTGAGAGAATCCGTCATGATTAAAGAATTTGGTGATGTTGGTTCAAAGGGTTTCTCATCTAAGGATGACGAAAAAAGTGGCGAGCCTTCCTCTTGTACAGCAAGAGTGGTAGAAGGAGATGTTTGGGAAATAGATAAGTTAGATAACATCCGCTCACAGTCTTGCAGAGATGTGGTGTAAGAAGGCTCATCTGTGAGAAGAGAACTCTGGGCAGTTAATTCCTTTATGGGTAAAGGAATGGCAAGGATTTCATCTTGCCTAGTTGGTGGTGAAGGGGGTTAGGGTCCCTGCGTTAGTGAAGAGGCTTGATTCAGAATTTCCTCGATAGAAGCTTTTGGTTGGGAGTCAAAGACTGCATGGATTTCATGAACACTCTCCTCGGCTAAGATATCTTAGTTTATGTTACTGTTAGAAGAGTGGTTTGGGAATGGTTTGTTGAAGATTTTCAAATTTTGGTTAGCAGGGGCATTAGGATTATCGAGGGTTATATCCCCTGCATCAATCATTTCCTACACTATATTTTTCAACATCTTGCATTTTTCATGACTGTGTCCCTTCATGCGGTGGAAGTTACAGAAGTCATTTTCTTTGTACCAAGAAGGTATAGTGCGGGTGGAATCAAACCTGGAGTGAGGTTTAACAGGAGGTAAGGTAATAGCTCCTGCTTTGAGCAATTTTTCCAAGATGACACCATAAGTTTTCTCCTAAGGGAGTATAATTGATGGGCTCGGTTTTATACTTATAGGTGGTTTTTGGCGGGGTATTAGATGGTGTTTGTGATTTGACCATCACCGTGTGTACAGCTCCTTTTGATTTTGAAGCAGTCGATGTGTGAGGATTGGTGGTGTTAGGTTTGTTGGTGGAGTCTTGGGTTCAGAAATTGGGGGTTTTTGTTGCGCAACCGCAATTTCTCTTCCTCTAAGGCTCGAATCTCTAGTTTTTAAGCCATAGTAAAGGCCTCATCAAAGGTGTGGAAAGTTTAAATTTGGAGGGTAGGAGAAATGTGCTTAGCGCAGGCCCACATAAAGATTTTGATAAGTTCGGCCTGAGGCAAGGCATAAGTAAGTTGGTTGATAAGGCCCTGCCATCGTCCAACAAAATCTACGATAGATTCATCTTCAAATTTTCGGATGGCAAAGAGGTCGGTGATAGATACTTTCTTGGCAATGTTAATGGAGAAATGATCCAAGAAAGATTGGGCTAATTGGTTAAAAGAGAAGATTGAGTGCTGGGTTAAAGCACTATACCACTCCAACGCGGGGGTCTTGATATGGACATGGGAAAGGTGTGGAGTATTAAGGCATCATCATGAGTAATCATATAGCAGGCATGTCTAAATGATCACAAATTTTGTTGAGGATCCTCCTTACTATTAAAACGAGTAAATTTTGGTAATTCCCATTGAGGAGGATATGAATGAAGGGGGACAGAAGGGTGGATAGGCTCCCAACAAACTTGTTCGTATGTCAAGGTGCTACGGCTTCCTGAAACAGAAGCCTCCATATTTTACATTTTGTCCATCATTTGTTTGATTAAATCAGTGGTTGGATGAGATGATTGTGCGGTTGCCGTAAACGGAGGGGGGATTAGGCCAAGGGGCCACCACTAGACAATGGTGGGGTTAAATGTTGATAAATTATTGAGGACGAATAGGTTAAGGTGACCGAATAGGGATGTCCTATATAAGATGTTGAAGTCACCGAATACGTGTGTGGAAATGAAAAGGTGGGTGGAGCTTGAGAAGGAAAGCTTGTGTAGATAGGTGGTAGAGAGCAAGTTATGAAAGGAGAAGTCTACGAGAGAGACGAGGTAGGAGCAGTTGGCGGTAATGATACATGGGGCCCCAGATTAACAAAAGGAAAGCCAATCTGTGTTGTAAGAACCTCTGAAGCCACTGAGTTAGGAGACGGGGCTAAGGATGAAGAGAAGGAAAGGCAGAGTTATCAGGTGGGGAAGGAGCTAAGTGAGTGCCTATACTAATAGGCATGCCAACAAGGAGTTGACTGTCGGGTGTATGGTTGGGGGCATGAGATAAATAATACTATATAGCGCTAGGATTAGCGTCCAAAAATTTTACAAATTCCTTATCTCCTACAGGGATTTTTGGGAACCTCGCTGGTGTCCGTAGGATTCCCCACAGGATGTGAAGGGGGTGATTCAGTCAAAGGCACGGAGCAGGCATGTGAAACCATGGCTGCAGCTTGTTTTCGAGTGACAACAACCATGGACAAGAGTACATAGTAAGGATGCAATCTATCAGGAACAGAAGTAGCAACAAAAATGTTGGAATTGGTAGGTTGCTGGTTTTGGGAATTGTGAAAGACAATAACCGATATCGGTTAGGTAACCGATGTTGGTCAGGCTGTAGCCGGGCATCGATAAGTTAACCGATGTCGGTAGAATAAGACCAGTGTAAGAAGCTAGAAGAAGTTGCTGATTTTGGGTTAACAATGCTTAGTATACCTACCAAACTGTTCTAAAGTGATCACAGAAAATAATGTATGACAGAGAAACAGAACTAAAAACAAGCAAGATGCACAAGAAAATTAACAGACTAACCCTAGGATTAGGTTTAATCACTTTGGGCTTATGCCTTAGACGCAAGATGATGTTAATCCTAAATAGAAGACTTAGGGGAAATGTCAAGTTTGTTTTAGCTTATAAAGTTACCTCAATCGGGCGGAGGAATACCGCGGAAAAGGGGGATGTTTGAGCTGTTGTGTTTAATTTATGATGTGATTTGGTATGTGTTGTGTAGTGAAAGTAAGATTAATTTCTTGTCAATACCATGGATATCACCCCCACGTGTATGACCTGTTACTTAATCTATGTTCACTAGAATTGAAAACAGCAAGCAAGAATGTGATACACGTGTTTTAAACCCAAATCGAAAATGATATTCGATGAAGCAAGGAGATGATTTTCACTAATGCAAAAATGTGAAAGCAAGACAAATTCTTTTACCAAAAGATAACAAAATATCTTGTGAATATTTTAGAAGAAGAAAATAGCAAGTGTGCTCCCTATATGAAAGCAAGCAAGAAAGAAAGAAACCCAAAATGGGTCCCACTAGGCATGCCAAAATGTTTCGCACAGAATGCTTCCATTCCTGGAATAGAGTTGCTTCTATCCTTTCATTCCTTTGAGAAATAGATAAGGGCTAGGGCTAGGAGGAATAACTGTTGAATGTTGAGAGGGTGTGTGCATATCGTAGAGAGAGATCAGATCGATTGCAAAGAACTCCTTTTTTTCTGGGAAGGACTACCTGCAAGTAAGAATACAAGACCACCAGATTTTAGTTAGACAATAAATGAGGGGAACTGCCTTGGGCCCAGGAAATATTAGACTTCCTTTCGAAGGTGGTCAGTTCCCCTTTTTATACAAATTAACACAAATGATAATAAAGAAGCTATTGCGAAATCATGATTTAGGCACCTCGTTACCAAGCAATAGAGACTAAACTACCGATAATAAAACGTCACGTTGTTTATTTGGTCAATGGTCGTTGATACATTCAGGTCAAGTTACAAGGATAAACCAGACTGGATCTGAGGTTGTTAGGAAATAAATAGGTGAGAGGAAGGTTTTGGGTATAAGTCACAGTGACCGATGCCGATCACTTTATAACCGACTGCGGTTACAGAACCGCTGTCGGTAGGGGGTAACCGACACCGGTAGGGTCAGTAATCTAGGTGCTTCTAGATAGAGGTTGGTTTACACGGTGATTGTGGGGTTATTAAGACTGGTGGATGGCTGAGGGGAATAGTGAGATGACAGGGAAGACTCAGAGTGTGATAAAACTATCTTCTGGGCAATACAAGGATGTATGGATCAAGGTTAAGTGCAGAGTGCCGGTAGGTGGTATATCTAGGAGTGAGCTTATAATTACTATCAATCAAAAGGCTCAAGAAATGGTACTTAGAAACATACAAGATGCTACTTACTCATCCTTGATGAAGATTCAGGTCCAAGGAATGTGGTAGTGACAATAAGGCTCAGTTGGGATGATATGGTATTGGAAAACAAGCTGATGAAGCTATCCTCAGTCTTTCCCAATGCTTGAACGGGGGGGTGACAGCAATCCAGTGGCTTGGTTACAGTCTCCGGCTCGATGCTCTTCTCTTTTCTTCACTTATCTCTGCTCTGCCAAGTGAGTGTTTTGGATTGTTTTTTTTTTTCAATGAATTCCTGATTCGGATCCTTTGTTTTTGGTTGGGGGAGGTCATTTACAGGGAACCGATGGTGGTTACGTAACCGATGCCGATCTAGTAGGAACCGATATCGGTTAAGTCAAAGTGGGCTATTTTTAGTAAAATAGCCAACTTTCCCTCCTTTTCTCCTGAGGAATTAGTTGTGGGCTTGGTCAAGTCATTATTAGGTTGATTTTGGTGCGGGGTGAGGAGTAATTAGTCATGGGTGTGGATGTAGACCAAGTTATAGGTCTTAATTAGGTTAGTTTAGGGTTAGGGCTAGGTCATGATGAGGTGGCGAAATGTGGTGGTAGGTTTGGAGATGTGGATTTATTAATTATAAGGTAATTAATAAATAATTGTGCAAGGTTTAGGTAGTGAGGCTAGGTTGCGAAATGAGATGCGGGGCACGAGGGGGTCGTAAGACACAAATTTGGTGTCTACACATACATAGTCTCAAATGTTGGAACCTCCTTGAGTTATACTAAGTGCTCACATCCTTGAGCATGGTCTTTAACTTTGAGCAATCCTTTTGAATTTTTCATCACTTTTCAAAACTTTTTCCCTTTATGGACACCCATGAGTTTATTTCTTTTATGTACCAAACTAACCTTCTTTATCCACCCCATACTAAGGGTATGTGTAGTTCTCTGTGCATAAAAACACTTGAAATTGTAATCATCTTCTAGCACACAAACGTGCTTATTACACATAACACTAAACTAAATTTACAAAGCATAGAAACGAGGAAGAAAACACAATAAAGTAAACACAGTAAGGTAAATATAATATAAATGGAAATACTACCTTATTACAAACAATAAACAGGCTTATTTATAGTAGGTCTTCATCCTACTACCATTGAAGTAACTCGGTAACCATGTTCCATCAAGCACCTCTAACTGGTAAGTGCCTTATTCAAGTATGTGAGTGATAACATATGGTCCCAACCAATGCACCTTAAGCTTGTCTGGGTGGCACAAAAACTTTGAATCATAAATAAGTACCAACTACCCAATCTTAAGCTTCTTGTCCTTGATGTGCATGTCATGTCATACCTTCTACCTATCTTTTTCTTATTTATGAATCCAACATGCTATGGTGCACATCTCATCCAATTGTATCAACTTGTCAATTCTTTCTTCCAATGCTTTCCCATCAGCTAGACCTCCCATGCGTGCAATATGCAAAGAAGGTAACATGAATTCTATGGGAAGAACTACTTCTGTTCCAAACACCAACTAAAAGGGTGTGGCCTTATTCAACCTTTTGTAGGTTGTTCTATATGCCCAAATTACAACAGAAACTTTATCATCCTAGTCTTTCCTTCCAACATCACAAATCTTTGTCAAATTTTGCCTCAATATCTTGTTGAAGGCTTTAGTAGTCCCATTTTCTTGAGGGTGATAAGATGTTGTCTTGTTGTGCATGACCATAAATTCATCCAATAATATCCTGATTATCCCATTCAAGAAATGAGTTCTCCTATCACTTTTAAAACTCAAAGGACATCCATACTTGGTAAGAATATTTTTCCATGAGAACCTTGTTGTTATATCCGATGTACAATCATTCGTAGGTGTGGCTTCTACCCACCTTGTAAGATAGTATATACAAGTGATGATGTAGCAAAATCTAGTTCTGTGTGTGGCTAGGGAAATAGGACCCACAAATTCTCTTGTCCATTTTTCAAAATTTTATGCACTAGTAATAGGCATCAAATGCATTTCATCTCTCTTCTTAGGTTTTCCAAGGTGTTGACAATGATCACATGCCTTACAATACTCCTTGCAATCCTTGTACAAGGTTTCCCACCATAAACTAGCTAGTAGAATCTTGCACAAGGTGGTGTCACCTGTATAGTGTACACCTGCATTACCATCATGAGCCTCCTTTGTGATTGACGTGTGCTCATGCTCTAGTACACACCAATGGAATACTTCATCTCGGCCTAGTTTGTATAAGTCACCACTGATCAACATGAAAGGTGTAGTGTGAATTGCAAGTTGTTTCTTTTCCAAGGCCTTCATTCCTTCGGGATCCATACATGTGCGTAAAAATACAGTAATATCCTCTAACTATGAGGGTACGTGGTTCAACCTATATATCTATGCATCTGACATTGTATCTTCAATAGTCTACATGTCCTCTCCTAATTGAATCCTTGATAAGCAGTCTAGGTAAAAATTACTTTTACCTGGCTTTACCACAATTGTAAAGTCAAACTCTTGGAATAATAGAACCCATCGACATGTGTGCCCCTGTAAAATGGGATTATTTACCAAGTATTTCAATGTCATGTGATCTGTATAGAACAAAAAAGGCGTTGCTAGCAAGTACTGTCTGAAATTATGTAGCGTGTAGATCATTGACAAAGCCTCACACTCCGTAGTTGTATAATTTTGTTCTGCATGAGTCAACATTTTGCTAGCAAAGCAAATAGGATGGTCTACAATACCTTCTCCAGGATGAGCTAGAACTGCACTAATGGCCATTCCAGAGGCATCAACATGTACATGAAAGTGAATATTCCATGAGGGAAAACATAAAATAGGTGCCATAGTAAGCCTCTCCTTCAGCACATAGAATGTGCATTGCTACAGTTCTCCCTAATATGAATTCCCTTTACCTTTTAATAAAGCCTCTAAGGGCGTGAAAATCTTAGCATATCCTTTGATAAAGTTTCTATAATACCCTATGTGGCCCAAGAATCCACGCACTTGAATCTAACTCGTGGGTTCATCCAATCCTAATATGATTGTAATCTTAGCTGGCTTTACTGACAAACCCTCCTTGCAGATAATATGCCCTAGTAGAGTTCCAAAAGGGGTAGCAAATACAAACTTCCTGATATTTAAGGAGATGTTTAACTACCTACACATCTCAAACATTAACCTTGAATTATCACAATGATCCTTGATGAGCCCATACACGGTCCAATTATCCAAGTAAACATGTAAGAATTTGTGAATAAAATCCTAGAATGCTCGAACAATAATGCACAAAAATACTTCAGGTGCATTCTTCAATCCAAAGGGCATCACAGTGTATGAAAAAATTCACCATTCAGTGGTGAAAGTTATCTCCTCTTGATCCTCTTTAGTAATTCTTACTTGATGATACCTAGAGGATCCATCTATAAAAGAGTAAATTTCACGCCCTACAACGCCTTCCAATATTTCCTCAGTGAATGGTGTAGGGAAAGGATCAATCACACATACAACATTCAGCTCCATGTAGTCCACACAAATCCTGATCCTTCAATATTTCTTTATGCTGATTACTATAGGGCTAACCCACTCTGATTCCTCTATGGGCTCAATAATGCTAGATTCCAACATCTTGTTAATTTCTTCTTTTACTTTTATGCACATATTAGGGTTCATCTTGTAAGGTCTCTTCCTAACTGGGTGTGCACCTTCCTTTAACTTGATTTTAATCTCACCCAAATATTCATGCACTCATTTCAACTCATGGTATACCCTAGGAAACAAGTCCAGGAAATAACATAGCAACTTAATTATATTATCCACTTCAGATTTAGACTAGTAATCTTCAATTATGGCCTCTTTAAGTTTAGCATCTGTGCCAATGTTCACTCTCTTTGTCTTCAAAGGTTCATGGTAGGCATACGCCTTCTCATCTGCACTATCTAAGACCTTGCACATACCCTCAGAATGATCTATGTCAATTTTTCCACTTCCTCATCATCCACCATATAGACCATCTTTCCTTTCTCCTTCTCTAGGCGAGTGTGTTCAAGCAGTTCTACATCTGTCTCATCTCCTTCATCAAAATGCGCTTCTAGGTATGACTCACCAAATAACCCCTGAATGAGTTCTTCAGCCTTTGTACCATCTCCCATAGTCAATCGCTGCATAACCTATAATTCCTCTTTCACCGAAGGTTTAGTGGAGAAGTATTCAAAAGTCTAGATCATTCCCATAGTCAAGTCTTGCAAATTTCTAGTCTCTCTATGCAACTCCGCAAAACATACCAAGTGCACACGTAACCTTGTAAGGTGAAATAAAGTTTATGCACCCACAATGAAGGTGGTAAAGCTTCACGCTCCTCTATCTAGAGTCTCTAACACTTCCAAACATGGTGATGAACATGATTATTACCATGGTATTCATAGATTTGAGTAGGTGCATTACTCCCGAGAAACTGGGATGATAGAGAAATTCTCACTTCTCTCCATTCTATGAGATTATCCATATGAACCATCCAACAGCGCGTTGTTGTCTCGCGCAGGGTATAAATTAACATATTCCTTTTGTCTAGTTAATCCTTCCACTGTACTTCTATGGCTCACATGAATACCTTAGGGTTTCATTCTCCAGTGTACCGGGGGGGTACCATGTTGTTGCCTAACCACCTAACACACCACGACCTTCTTACGTACGTAGTTGTTCTTCTTACCTCATGCCCAACCATCTCATAAGTGGCATGTGCCCAATTGTCATAGGAAATACTTGTAGTATCACTGATGGACTATGCATCATTCCACTGGAGAATTCCTTCCTTAGATGGCTCAAGTGCTTCCGGATCTCGAATGGTGCACACATAAATTCTGTTCAGGTCTTCTTCACTTAAAGTCTCAACATAAGGTGCATATTTCCCATCTGTCAAAGGGATAATAAATCATTCTTCCTTGTTCTCAAACTTGATATATCCCTTATTGAACTATAGATCAACATTATTTGAATAACACCAATGGCGCCAAAACAGAGCTGGGAAGTTGTCTGCTTCTGCAAGTGCTAAGACCTCAAAGTCCCCGGTGAACTTGGCCCCATGTATAGCAATGGATGCATCCTTCAATACTCAAATTGGTGTGGCCTTAGTCTGATTTTCCATATAAAGCACATTGTAAGATGGTTGTAATGGAGGTCTTCCCAACTGAACCCATGCATCTAAGGTAAGTAGATTCACTTCCACGCTAGTGTCAATCAAACTATTACTTAAAATCCATCCAAAACAACATTCAGAGTGATCTCCTTGTCATAATCCAATCTATGGGGAGGAAGATTAGCATGCAAAATTTGTCATCCATTCTAAATACCAGCACATGGAGTGTTTCCTTTTAACCAACTCCCTAGTAATTGAATAATGTTCTCCTGACACAACATCTTGCATACTTCCTTCAGATCATCAACATCTAGCTAGAAATTCTTAGCATCCTTCTTCTGTTCAAACTTACGCTACTATTCCCTTAAACATTGTATTTAACCCTACAAATTTTTTGAGTACCTCCATGGTTTCCTGATAAACATCCTTCTGATGTGTAGGGTATGGATATTTTGCATGTAAAACCTCCTCCTTAGTAATGGTAGGATTATGTTACAATGTTTCTCTGGCATGCACAAATTAAGTGCATGTAGTAATCTTCACAGGTATTACCTCAAGATCCGATGCTAACTTCGGCATCTATTGGTTTTCCACAGCACGTTGTATTCTAACCATCCATGCACCCTTGTTCTTATGTTTTTTCTTATTTCTTATATTTTAATATAAGTTCGGGGTACTCTTCATAGTTATGATTCTTTCCACAAAAATAACAAGTAATGTTCTTAGGACATTTACACCTATAATGGTAAGGGGATCCGTACGTATAACATGTTCCACAAGGGAACTCACTTCATCCACTGCCGCGACCTCAGCCTCTGAATCCACCATGATATCCTCAAACTCTACCATGACCTCCCTCAAAGTTCCCTTCATTTTAATCACAGTGCCCTTGATCGTGATCATGATCATTTTGCTCACTTTTATCCTTAGAGTTATTCAAAACTCCAGTCTGTAATACACCAATATCAATGGCATCATGGATATGATCAATCAACCTAAAATCTTCAGTATTATGAGTTGTGGACTAGAAAATATTATAGTAGCAAGACACATTCTTCCTTATCACGCGTTACAACAATGGACAAATTGCATCATGGTCTAAATGACATATCTCAACATCCAACAACAAGGAGCACACCAATCTGTGAGGAAAACTATCCTTAGTATTCCCCTCTACTTTAAAATCTGTGCACCAAATTCTACTACATGTCTCATGTGATGTATTGGCTGATAGTTTCTCTAAATATTTCGCCATTACCGCAATCTAAGCTTCCAAAAATGGGATCACTTCAGTGTCTATGTTCTTGACTGCCTCAGCGTACAGAGCTGATTCAAGTGCCTCATGTGGGATTAATCCGTATAAGTCTTATGTGAGATTTCCCTCCTAAAATGCGTGATCATGCCTCTGACAAACCACTGTTCATGTTGACTTACATGGATATCATATGATAGTTTAGACAAGAGTGTTTTGAAACAAGCATCATATACCCAAACACTCTCAACAGTTCCCTGCTTGATATCCTTAAGCGTGCTTATAATTTTTTACTTGAACTCTAGGATATAATATTATTTAATGAAAGCATCTTGTAACACCGTATAATCCACACAAGTTTGATCAGGGTTAAACTTCCTGTACCAGCTTTGTGGGCATCCCTGTAACGTAGTTGCAAACTGACTAGCCTTGTGCTTTGAAGTTGTAATTCCTGTCACAGGCCACAGTATCTCACACATATGTACATGCTAATCATCATATTTCTATTCCCCTATACTTTGGTAGACGAAGTGACATCTGCATGTAAATATTCTAGGGCTTGTGAGGACCATGCCCTCTAGATCCAGAACCTTATGTGTTACCTACGCCTCTAAATCCACTAAATCCTCCAGATCCTGAGCCACTTATTCCTCCTAATCCTCCACCTATAACAGGAATTGAACCAAAGGATGCACTGCCCCGTGTCCCAATAGCGGTGCTAAATTGAAATCCTGCAGTTTGTAAATTTTTTCTACCCCCTAATGTGAGTCCAAAGTTTTGAATGTGTGTGTTCTATGTCGACTACGTGCCTAAAAAGGTTCCTCTAACTGGTCCTCCAAATAATAGGGAAGACGTCTTCCCAGCCATAACATGTACTTACTATTTGATTCACTCTTGGACTTATTGATAATTAAACTCTACCTCTTACTACTCTATTGTCAAAAATAGCTTGCTGACTACTAGTTGTACTAGAAACTAGAAAACCAAGCGCAAGGGATAGGTTACCTGGTAGATTAAAATGCATGCCCACGACCCAAGTTATCTCTATTAGCGCACTCTAATAAGAGGCTGATGAGGTTTCCATGTCATACTTTCCCAAATGGGGGAGTTCCAGATGCTCTGGGTCCACGTCCTCTGCATGAGCTCCAAATCCTTCACGAGCCATCTCTCTCCTTGACACCATCTGTTCTACAATATTTCACTACTTCTCTAAATCCCTCTCATGCACCTCATTGAAATTAAGCCACCTTTATTCTCTTTTCCTCTCTCCCACTAGGTCTTCCATCCTTCACCACACCTACTCCTGCCACCACACGTGGTGGGGTTTAGTTAGCCATTGACTTCTCTTCCAAATTCAGGGTTACCATCAAGATTTTGATTGCCAGTGGAATGCCTTGCAGATAGGTTCTATCGACACTAAAATTTTCCTCCATGATTTCTATTTCATTAATGTATGTATTAGGAATAGGATGTTGTTAAGTATAATTAGTAGTAGCGTTTGATAGAAGATAACGGCGCCATCAGTACGGTGCCACCAATAATGTGGAGTACGGTAACAATCAAAGTACAATAGGAATGTTGTAAAAAGTAAATATTTGTCGTAAGTGGTCCAGTAATGTTAAAATGTCAAAGTTTGGGAAATTAGAGAAGTAGGGCCTACATGATTAGGAATTAGAAATATTATATTGGTAATAAGGACAAGGAGTGAGGTCATAAATATTTTGTGTATTTTATTTGTAAAAAGTCTAAAAATGTGGAACCCATGTAAAATGATAAGGTTTATCTTATCTTAAAAGATAAGCTTACATGTACAGATAAGAGTTAAGGTATGGAATATGATTCGTCAGAGTGGATTTCTTATCCTATCTTAGAGATAAGATGGATAAGCCTGGAAGTTCTATAAATAGAGAGGCCACCCCCCTCATTTAGCATAGAAGGAAGTAGTGAGAAATATTGTAGGAAGTGTGCAAAGGAAGCCATCAGTTAAAGGTGTGTTGAAGAAGCCATTAAGAGGTGTAATTGTAAAGTTTCTCCCATAGTCTTGTCAATAACACTTGAAGTACCTCATGGGTGAGATTGTAACAATTTCATGTTAATATTATAATTTACTTTGATATTTCAGATTTGTCATCATTCTGTCTTATCATAGTCGATGGTATTCTTGTGTTATGTTGTTGTTTTGTTTCCAGATTACATCCACCAAACTAAAGGCTGTGCATTAGTAAATAATCATAGCACGAGGAGTTCCCGGTGAAGAATTATCATAGTGCTGGATTGGTGATGACATTTTGGTTCCGTTGCCGGGACCATTCCTCGTTGGTGGATTTTCTGGAGAGATATTCCCACTTAGTCAAAAATCAATTAGAGGGTAACCTTGTTTTTACTGTGCATAGTAGTTACCATGGTAAAGTCATTTTTACCATGAATAGTAGTTACCATGGTAAAGTCATTTTTGCTGTGAATAGTATTTATCACAGTAAAGTCACTTTTTACCGTGAATAGTATTTACCGCAGTAACTTCACTTTTTACTGTGAATAGTGTTTACCATAGTAAAGTCAGTTTTTACCGCAGTAAGTCAAGTTTTACCATAGTTACCGTGGTCATTTCTATTTTACTGTAGAAAGGTGTAAAGTCACTTTCTAGTACAGTGATTCCAATTATTTGTGCACATAAGTCTTGTTGATTGTACTTGTGGGTTGGTATTTCACGGTGGTTACTTTTGAAAATGGGAAAGATTCCTGTTTTTTCAGCTCAATCTAATGAAGATGCTTCTTCTTTCATTCAAGAGTTTAAACGATCTTGTATTTGTAATGGCCTTATAAGAAGGGAACAATGGACTGAATTTTTTCCTACCTTTTTGGATGGTTCAACACTTAGGTGGTTTGAAACACTAGGTGATAATGTGAAAAATTCATGGGATTTATTAACTGAAAGTTTTCTTGAAGAATTTGGTGAACAACATAGATATGCAGACCTCATGATCGAGATCACAAAGCTATCCCAAGGAGAGAAGGAGAAGATAAGCGATTATCATGCTCGTGTTCTAGAGCTAAGGAGGAAGCTCAATGCCCAGATCCGGAAGGAAGGATTAGCGGATGGGTTGATGAATGGCGTGGATAATCTCCTCTGTAAGCACTTCATTCTTGGGATGAAGCCAGAGATCAGACAACGAGTGAAGTATGACCGCCCAGCTACCATTGAACAAGCAAAGGAGATTGCAAGAAGGCAAGAAGAAAGCATGGAAGAGGAGCCCAAAGAAATTGTTGTTAAAGTAGAGCCTACACCAGCACCTTTGGTCCAGAATCCACAACCACTCCCGGTGAGCACAAATATTTCTCCTAGTACATCTACTGAGTATGAAGATCTGCTTAGGAAGATGGGCCAGTTAACTATTAATCTTCTTCAAGGAAAAGAATTTAGTTCTCAGGGAGGAGATAGAGGTCCAAAAAGAAATATTTCTGAAGTTGTTTGTTATGGTTGTTATAAAAAGGGTCATTATAAGTATAATTGTCCAGATAGAGCTTCTACATCTGGTACAAGAGATAATGATAAAGGAAAAGCACCTGTGAATTCTCTTGATGTAGTAGATAAGAGTAGAAATAATGAAGTAGATGTGTTTGTAACAAAAAGAAAGAAAGAAAAAGATAATCAAGATGGAAATGATCCTAAGAAGATGAAAGGAGAAACTAGTAAGAAACATAGGAGAAGAAAGTTGGGTGTGCAAGATTTTCTGATTTCACAGGGGCAAGGACCATACTCCATCTTGGAAGATCTGTCCAAAAGGCCTGCAAATATTACATATGGTCAACTCTTGGCTATGTCTTCTGAGAAGAGGAGGGAGCTGCGAAGTGGACTCAATGCTCGACGAAGGAAGGAGGTTGAGGTCCCTGTTTTGGAGGTAGAGGCGGATCCCTATGCTCTACAAGCTGAGGTATTATGTAATGGTATTTCAATTCATGATGTCTTAGTTGATGGAGGTGCTGCAGTTAATGTAATGACCGAGTCTGTAATCAATATGTTGGGTTTAAAAATTGATCGCCCTTCAACACTTATGTTAAGGTCATTAAATAAAGGAAAAACTAAACCAGAAGGTGTAGTTTCAAATGTGGCAATATCTGTTATGGGTGTTGTATGTGTGTTAGACTTTCAGGTGATGAAAAATGGTACTGTTGCGTACCTAATGCTGCTGGGAAGACCATGGCTAAGGAGAGTTCATGCAAGAAACTACTGGAATGAAGGTTGCATGACACTTGGACGTGGTAGAGAGAGGGTGAAGATAAACGTGATCCCTCGACATCATAAGGTAGAACCTATGGATTCAAGTGATGAAACTGATGATTGGACATCCTCTGATTACTCTAGTACCAGTGAAGTGGACACTGAAGATGAAGAAAGTGAGGTTGATGTTTCAGTCATGGATATCCTTCCAGTCACACCAACTCATGACCCCATAAAATTATCTGAAGAAGAAGTTGATGATCGTCTCCAACAAATAAAGATTGGTGATGCTGTGATGGAGAGTGAGAAGGAATCCTACCTCCAGCTCTTTCGAAGGTACATACACCTATTCACTTTTTATTACAAGGAACTCCGTCAAGTAAGTTGGGTAGAACATTGTATTGAGCTGGTAGATGGTGCTAAGCCCATAAAGCAAATGCCATATAGAATGAATCCTAATTTTTCCAAGACTGTAAAAGAAGAAATAGATAAGTTGCTTGATGCAGGATTCATATTTGCTGTGGAGAATTCAGAATGGGTTTCTCCCATTGTGATCTCAATAAAAAAGAATGGGAAGCTACGCATTTGTGTTGATTACAGGAAGCTCAATAAGGCAACAAAGAAGGATCATTACCCTCTTCCATTTTCAGATCAGATCTTGGACGAAGTAGCTGGCCAGGAGTGCTATAGTTTTGCTGATGGATATAGCGGCTACAACCAAGTTCGTATAGCAGAGAAAGATCAGCTGAAGACCACGTTCACCACTCCTTGGGGAACGTTTGCTTATAGAGTTATGCCTTTTGGGTTGTGTAATGCTCCAGCAACATTCCAGTGTTTGATGAATAGGGTGTTCGAACCCTACATTGGGACCTTCATCAGAGTATTTCTGGATGATTTTTGCATCTATGGGAGCAAGTTGGACCACCTGCACCAGATGGAGACAGCATTTCAAAGGTTAGATGAAGCACAAGCCTCACTAAACCCTACAAAGTGTGTCTTTGGATGTTCTAAAGGTGTTTTGTTAGGGCATGTTGTATCCAGAGATGGTATTGGTACTGATCCTGATAAAGTTTCAAAAATCAAAGATTTACCATTTCCTATGAATAGAAGTAAGTTGAGATCATTTTTAGGCCATGTGGGTTACTATAGAAGGTTCATCAAGAATTTCTCAAAGATTACACAGCCACTAACCCAGTTCTTGAAGAAGGATGTTACTTATGAACCAGGAAATAAGGCGCATGAAGCTTTTGGACAACTGAAGGAAGCCCTGGTGTCTTCACCTGTTTTGAAGAATCCAGATTGGAGCAAGCCATTCATTGTGTACACTGATGCCTCAGATACAGCACTAGGAAGTACTTTGAGCCAAAAGGATGAAAATGGGAATGAACATCCAATTTACTTTGGGAGCAGACAAATGAGCAGTGCTGAGGTAAACTATACTGTAACTCAAAAAGAGGCTCTGGCTATCATTTTTTCTGTAAAGAAGTTTAGAAATTACTTGCTAGGGAAGAAATTTCTAGTTGTAACAGATCATCAGGCTCTGAAATATATTGTCAATAAGCCTAACCCATCAGGGAGGATAGCAAGATGGATAATTTTGCTACAAGAATTTGAATTTGATATTATAGATAGGCTAGGAAAGAAGCATGTCAATGCAGATGCACTCTCTCGAGCCTATGATGGTTTAGGATCATCTTGTGATGATGATGATTTTCCCTAATGCAGCATTGTTCTCCCTTGACACAATCCCTAGTGAATACATAGATATTTGGAATTATCTGAATGAATTCAAGTTTCCTGATGGTGCCAATGCAAAGACTAAGAGAAAGATTACTCAAGCCAGTCGTCCATATTCTATTATGCATGGATTATTATTTCGAATAGGACCTGATGGACAGTACAAGAGGGTAGTTGGACGTGATCAAGGGAAGGAACTGCTAGAAGAATTCCACAATGGTACATGTGGAGGGCACTTCTCTGGACAACTTACAGCAAGAAGGATCTTGGATGCAGGTTATCACTGGCCCACTCTTTTTAAAGATTGTTATAATTATTGTAAGACATGTGATATTTTTCAAACACATGGTAACCGTAAGACTTCATCAGCTCCATTATGTCCTATTCTTCCACTTGGTCCCTTTGAAAAGTGGGGAATAGACATTATAGGTCCACTTCCAACTACATCACGCCAAAATAAGTATATTGTAGTTGCCACAGATTATTTAACCAAGTGGGTTGAAGCTAGGCCATTGAAAATAGCTTCCATGGATGAAGTGGCAAGGTTCATATATGAACGCATTGTCACCAGATTTGGTTGTCCATTAGAAATTGTAACAGATCAAGGAAGCCACTTCATTAATGAGGTAGTAGAAGCCCTAGTCAATAAGTTTTCTATTAAGCACAGGAAGGCAACAACATACAAGCCAAGTACAAATGGACAGGTGGAACGAACAAATTTTGTGTTGTGTCAAATTCTAGCAAAAGATGCAGCCTTGCAGGTACATAAATGGGATAAAAGGATTCATGCAGCATTGTGGGCATATAGGGCAACATCAAAGTCAGCAACAGGATACTCCCCATTTCAGTTGGCCTATGGCATTGATCCAGTTCTTCCTATTGAGTTTGATATTCCCACTGTGAGAGTTATGAAAAATGAAAGGATGGATGAAAGTGATTTAGTAAAAGAAAGGTTGGTACATCTTCATTTGCTAGAGGAAATGAGGGAAATAGCAAAGGATACAAGCCATAAGAAGAAAATGAAGCAGAAGGAATACTTTGATCAAAAGATCCGTTGGTCTCCATTTCATGTGAATGACTTGGTTCTAGTATATGATTCCAGATACAAAAAAAGAAGACAGAGAAAATTTCTTCCAAAATGGATGGGGCCCTACAAAATAGCAGCTGTGCATGAAAATGGTATGTACCGACTGGAGGAATTGGATGGCACTCCCATTACGAAATGGGTCAACCATGACAAGTTGAAGATTTTCCAAGCACCAGAATAGTCTACTCCGAGGACGTAGTAGAAGCTAGGAAGGGGGAAGATGTCGACACTAAAATTTTCCTCCATAATTTCTATTTCATTAATGTATGTATTAGGAATAGGATGTTGTTAAGTATAATTAGTAGTAGCGTCTGATAGAAGATAACGGCGCCGTCAGTACGGTGCCGCCAATAATGTGGAGTACGGTAACAGTCAAAGTACAATAGGAATGTTGTAAAAAGTAAATATTTGTCGTAAGTGGTCCGGTAATGTTAAAATGTCAAAGTTTGGGTAATTAGAGAAGTAGGGTCTACATGATTAGGAATTAGAATATTATATTGGTAATAAGGACAAGGAGTGAGGTCATAAATATTTTGTGTATTTTATTTGTAAAAAGTCTAAAAATGTGGAACCCATGTAAAATGATAAGGTTTATCTTATCTTAAGAGATAAGCTTACATGTACAGATAAGAGTTAAGGTATGGAATATGATTCGTCAGAGTGGATTTCTTATCCTATCTTAGAGATAGGATGGATAAGCCTGGAAGTTCTATAAATAGAGAGGCCACCCCCCTCATTTAGCATAGAAAGAAGTAGTGAGAAATATTGTAGGAAGTGTGCAAAGGAAGCCATCAGTTAAAGGTGTGTTGAAGAAGCCATCGAGAGGTGTAATTGTAAAGTTTCTCCCATAGTCTTGTTGAAGTACCTCATGGGTGAGATTGTAACAATTTCATGTTAATATTATAATTTACTTTGATATTTCAGATTTTTCATCATTTCGTCTTATCATAGTCGATGGTATTCTTGTGTTCGGTTGTTGTTTTGTTTCCAGATTACATCCACCAAACTAAAGGCTGTGCATTAGTAAATAATCATGGCACGAGGAGTTCCTGGTGAATAATTATCATAGTGCCGGATTGGTGATGACAAGCCCAGTTTAGGGTTTGGTGTTTGAAGAATATTTCATTTGACTCATAGGTGGAGAGCTCGGTAGATGACTCAATGGGCAAGTTGATGCATAGATTGAGTCAATTGGATGAGCTCAGACTAGGTAGAGAACTATTATGGAGGAGGAGCTCAACTCGGCCTTTGTAGTGATGAGCTCAGGGCAGAGTGGCTCGGTCTATATGAAGAACAAAGGAGCTTGGGTGAGTGGGAGCTCGGTCGGGTGGATCCAACATATAGTGGGTTAGGAGTTGTGTGGCATTGTGGAACTCAACGAGAAGGATGCAATTTGATGAAATCATGGAGAGAAATGTGCTCGGTGGGAGTTTGAATTTGGAGATGTACATTCAGTATCCTAACCATGTAACAAATGTGGGGAAGTTTAAGTGAAGAATCCACCAAGTTAAATGCGGTTGCATCAGTCAATAAAGGAGCCTCGTTTCATAACAGAGCTCGTTGGTTCGGGGTTGGGTGGAAAGGTTTTTTAGTAGGGCATACCATGGTAGGTGGGTTCATGGTGTTTGAAGAAGATCTTGATTTAGTGAATGGATAGGAGCTCATTTGTTTTGGTTCAGGATCACCAATTCAGAGGTGAGTGAGCTTGGTAGATAAGGAACTCAACATGCAGTTCAATGATGCGTGTGATGGAGCTTAATGTAAAGAATCTCGAAGTTTATGGTAGAGAGATCATTTGATGAACTCGTCGTTAGGATTTCAACTTGGAATTTGTGACAATGGAAGAGCTCGGGCCTAACTCGGCGAGTTGGGCCATTTTTGGCTTTTCCCATCAGAGCAGACCAGTGAACGGGAAGGTCCAATTGTTTTTTATAATTAAATTAATATTTTTATTTAAATATTTTAATCAATAATATTTATTATTATTATTTTAATTAATTAGGAAGACTATGTCAACAAGTAATCAATGATGCATGATAAAACTTCCTCAAATGGATCAACCAAATGTAATAAATGATACATTATGTGCCTTCCATTTAGGAGGGGAATTTATGTTCCTTCTCTCCTCTCTCTCAATTTTTTCTATAAGTGTAAATTCGAAGTTCATTCAAAGGGTTCCAACAAGTGGATTCTAACATGTCACACAAGTTAGAGGATTAGACACTTTCCAAGATTCCCCTTCTTTTCACAATCTGTGAATTTGTAAGCTCTCAAGCCTTTCTCCTTGAATTGTAATGGCAACTTATGCCCTTTTCACCTGATGTAATGTTGCACTGTGAAATTGCTTGAAGTAATGAGAATTATGCTTTGTGATCATATGAATGTCCTTCCATGGATTTTTTTCTTCTATTTGCCTCTCTCATGTTTTCAAGTGCATAGTGCAAGTTCTTTTTTCCATTGCAGGTTCATGGAGTTATGTGCTTATCAGGGGGTGAAATATGGCATGCAGTTGAGTTGTGGTGCTTTTTCAGCCTTCTCAAGTTTATCCCTTTTCACTAAGAGATTGGTATTTTGTTGTCTGATCGAGTTTAATAGAGGAATGTATGCCCTGGTTTGTGGTATTTTGTAACCTTTCTAGTTGCGATGAAGGTGATAAGTGATGCAAGCATCCCTCCCACATTAACCCTTCCAGGTGTTGAACATCCCTTTTCTTGGTGCATCACCACTTCTAGCATAGGTTTTATTTCCTTGCAATCTCTTTCCCTAATCCCATGAAATGTTAGCATAGGACTAGTTAGCCCTTTTTTCCTGCATTAGAAGTAGCGTTGTGTTTAGTTTAGGAAGAGGAAGCTAGACTTCTTTGGAGGTTCACCTTGAGCCCAAGTCCCACAGCTTGAAAGGTGATCCCATGTGCCCCAATCACACTGAATGTCATGATTCTTATCAGGCCATTCGGCGGGTGAAGTGATTTGGTGATAATAGTAACAAGGATTACACCGATTTACGAGGACAATTGTCCTTAGTATGCCCCTCTACTTCACAATCTATGCACAAAATTCCATCGCAGGTCTCATGTGCTATATTTGTTAATAGTTTCTCTAACTATTTTGTCATTGCTGCAATATAAGCTTCCAAACATGGGCTCACTCCAGTGTTTATGCTCCTAAATACCTATACACACAAAGTTACTTCAAGTGCCTCACGTGGATCTATATACATCTTATGTGAGAGCACCCTTATAAAAGGTGTAATCAAGCCTCCGACGATCCATTGTGCATATAGACTTGTATGGATATCATATGATAGTTTAGACAAGAGTGTTTTAAAATGGGCATCATATTTACAAACACTCTTAGTAGTGCCCTACTTGATATCCTTGATCGCACTTATACTTTTCTACTCAAACTTGGGGATATAAACTTCCTTAATGAAAGCATCCTATAATGTTGTATAATCCACACAAATATGATCAGGGTAAAATATTATGTACCAACTATGTGCACATCCATGTAATGTAGTTGCAAACTAACTTGTCTTACACTCAGAAGTCATAATTCCTTTCGTGCGCCACAGTACCTCACACATATGCACATGCTCAACAACATCTTCTATTCCCCTATACTCTGGGAGACAAATTGACATATTCATGTAATTATTCTAGGGCTGGTGAGGACCATGCCTACCAGATCTAGAACCTCGTATGTTATCTCCACCCCCAGATCCATGTGATCCCAAGCTACCTGTTCCTCTTGATCCTCCACCTGTAATAGGAATTGAACCAAAGGATGTAATACCCTATGTCCTAACAGTGGTGCTAAACTGAACTCCTACAGTGTGTAAATTTGTGTTACTCCTTGATGTGAGTCCAAAGTTCTGTGCACTTGTGTTCTATGTTGGTGATGTGCCTAAAAATTTTCCTCTAACCGGTCCTCCAAATAATAGGGAAGATGTCTACCCAGCCATAAATTTACTTGTTATTTTATTCACTCCTGAACTTTTTGATAAGTCAACTCTACCTATTGAAACTCTACTACCCAAACTAGCTTGTTGAACACTTGCTATACTAGAAACTAGAAAACCAAGCATAGGGGCTAGGTTTTTAGGTAGATTTAGATGTGCTCTCGTGGCCCAATTTTTCTTTGCAGGCATGATCTCATAAGATGCCGATGAGGGTTCCCTATCATGATTTCCCAAATGGAGGAGTTCTATATGCTCTAGCTCTATGTCCTCTGCATGAGCTCCAAATCCTTCATGAGCCATCTCTCTCCTCAATGCCATCTACTATGCAATCTCACGTTGCTTCTCTAAATCCCTCTCATGCACTTCATTGAACTTAAGTCACCTTTCTTCTCGTTTCCTCTCTACCGCTAGGTCCACCATCCTTCACCACACTTGTTTCAGCCCCCGTGTGTGGTGGGGTTTAGCTACCCATCAGCTTCTCTTCCAAATTCAAGGTTACCATCAAGATCTTGATTGGTAGTGGAATTCCTTACAGATATGCTCCCCTGTGATAATGTAAAAATTAAAACTCAGATACCTCCAGGAAAGAATAGGTGGAGATTGGGTACTCCAAAATATAGTTATTCAGAACACCACGAAACCAAGTATCCACACCACGTGTCCAAATCAAATCAGCATCGTAGAGGGCCTGAAATTCTTCTTACCTCTAGACAAGTGTGCAAAACCTCCAATTCCTTTTAGACACGTAAGAAACCAGCCACTTGTATAGTTCTATTGGGAAGATAACAAATAAACTCTCATGTAAGCAGTCATATAGATTATGCTCCACCCACGTGTGTGTGTCAAACTCAGATCCAGTGTTGAATCTTCGAGCATACTCTTCTTCCAGATCTATCATCCACTCTTCAACACTTTCTAAGGTCAACCGGTATGTCTTCAACACGCAATATACTAAAAATGGCTAAAAAAGAGGTCTTGGCAATGGAACCAATGATGCAACCTAGAATTTACTATGAATAAGCCATGTGCGATGGCACATCACTCAGCCTCAGCTGAGCGCTCACCCAAAGCACGCAAAGGCACCAGGTCCCTCTTTAAAAAAAAATTTACATAATGTTAGCTTGATGGTGTATATATGTATCCAGATTCATTACCAATAGTAAACAACACACAGTGCATAAACTAGATCTAGTTCTTAGAATATATATATAAAATGAACTAAACAATGACTATAACAAGATCTACCATGCAAGAACTGGATTTAGTCATGTTCAACACCATTATCTAGCCAATATGAACCAATTAAATATTGTAAAACACAAAAGATTCTTACATTACATAAGTATCTCCATGAGTTATGTGCGTGACAAAACCAGCAGCATAACTCTACAATTTGACACACACACACCCCAAAACCGTGCAAATCAATACATATATATGGGGGTGGGGACTTTCCCTTCACCACCCATGCACTTATCAAAATAGGTCACATGCTAATAATATCCATGCACCTTTACAATAGGATGCACAGCATGCAAGTGCTCTAATAATATACTTCCTATAGTTAACTCTGAGTAGAAATCCTATTATTAGCCTAAACTATGCATGGTGCTCAGTTGTCGCTTGTTCCCAAAATACCATTACATGGACCGCAAGTCTTCATGTCTTTGTTTTTGCAGCACGCTAACTCCAAAAATAGCCCTTATCCATAAAATAGCTAATTTCTGATCATGGGTGCTTCAACCTTATCATAGTTTCACGCGCTCTTCCAGTGCCCTACATTTGCACACCCAATACTTAGACCATTTTTTTCCTTTAAAAAACCTAGGTGTATTCCCACCCCTATTTTTTGTCAGAATATCTTCATAAGGATCTTTTTTTACCTCCCATCGAGGAGTGTTTATTGGGAACTTGTGAAACGAAGCCTTAGGTTTTGCATTTGGAATGGGTTGTTTCAAAACTTTTGGTTGTTCCTTTTGTATATGCAAAGCCAAACTTGCCAATTGGTGAGTGAGAGCTTGAACTTCTTCCTCTAAGATTACCTCTAGGGTTGGTATTTCTTTACAATTTTTATCATGAGGAGGTTGTTCATCATGATCATGTTCTCCATGGTCTTTGCAATGAATTTTAAGAGGAGGTAAATGATAGTCTTCATCATTTTCAAAAGGTACTTCCTCATTATTCGGTCATCCTGAAGTAGAGGCGTGACTTGGTTTTAATATTTCATTAGTAGTACGATGAGGTCGGTCTACTTCTTATTCTACTCAAACCATTGCAGAAATAAGAGAAGGTTCCATTGTGGAAGGTAACCTAGCTCCTAGTTCCATAACACGCATAAGAACCTCATGTTTGTTTTGAAAAATGTAATCATAAAAATTGGTGGGAGGACACTCTATATTCATACGAGGAGAATCTTCCTCTCTACCACTATGGTCAACCATGAGATTATCCTCTAAAAGAGGGTTATCACCTCCAAATATATTGGTTCCTAATCTTTGGGATCCCATCCTCGTAGTAGGCATACTCGAGATAGGAGATACAACACGAAAACATTTCAACTAAGGTTTACTAAAAAGGGACCTTAGTCAATTTTTTACAGTGTAACGACACTAAATTGTCAAAACAAGGTGACTATAGAATAGCCCCAAAATTGATAGGTCAAAGTGAACGTGTGAACTAAAGAATAATGAACAAGCTACCCTAGTGAGGTAATGTATGACACAAGTTTTCCTTAGAATAATACAATGATGTACAATGCTCAAAATTTAGTCATACCAAATAGTTTACTCTTTAAGATTCATCTAGATAGGTTTGCAACCAAATAGTGACAACACAATATCACCAGTTAGGTCAAGTTTGCAACAAACAAGGCCTAAATGATAAGAGAATGTTAATGTGATCTTCTAACAATATATACTAAAAGCTAGTTTCTAAACACTAACAAATTCTAAGATTTGTAAAATGGACAATAAATATGCAAGTAACGTAACAATGTTATTTGGACACGTAATTGTAATTTGTGAGAAAGCAATATTTTAGTATCAAAATGGCATTATAGTGATGCTAACAAAGTAACCTCAACACTCACAAAACTCAAGACAAAGCTAAGGTGTAAAAAACTACATCTAAGTATAACAATAAATTGTTTTGCGTGCGAACAACATAACTCTACAATATAGAGATTTAGGCCTAATTTCATAATGGAAACAAGATGTAAATATCTCAATTATATGGCTACAATGTGGGTAGTGTAACAACTCAAAAGAAGACAAGGATGAAATCACCTAACTATGATGATAATAAGTCTCAAATATGGGTTTTTGAGATAAGGGGGGCCTACTAGATCGTGATTATGTACCATGCACACTTTCAACACTTGTGCTCTGGCATTGCAACCTAGTCACGCAAGTAGAATACAAAAGTGGTGGACACATGATATCTAGCAGTATTATTATATGTTGTTTCCTTTTGTTCCAAAAATGGGCAACAAGAAGACAAGGGTGTAGACCAAGTGGTGTTGAAATAAACTTGGTGTTATTTTGGCAGAGTTTTCGCCTTGTCTTAGGACAAGTGAAAAACTAGGACAAAATGACACTAAGTAGATTTTGTGATGAAATATCACATGGTTTCAACTTTAAGATATTTTTTCCCTTGTTCAAAAAACAAGAGTTTGAATCTAACAAAGTTGTCACTTTGTGAGAGCTCTCAAGTATAAAAACTAAGACAAAAACAATGGCTGCAAGTCGACAAGCTTCTTAGGTGGTTCTCTCTCTATGTGTCACAAGTTTACTTCTGGGAGCTTGATTTACCAAGGTTTCCCAAGGAGTATCTCGGCTTTACTTTACCCACTTTAGTATAATGAGCACTGAAGTGCATTCAGTTATATTTTCACTAGGGTCACAATGGAAGTAACTTTGACTCTAATCTCACCAAGGCGTACTAATCAAGTTGGTAGTCTTGGAGCACTTTCCTGTTTCAGTTCACAAGGTTCCCTCTTGCATGAACTACTTTAGGGTTCCTAGGACCACCCCCATTGTTGTAGCTTAAGGTTTATGCTAAAGGGGTTATTGTCCTAGTTAAGTGGATGAGTCGTAGCTCTGAACTACAAAACTTGTAAATACAATGTGATGATTGTGGTGTATTTTTTATCTATTATGACTTAATGTTGGTTTCTGTCACACTCCTTTTGGCAACCTACAATCACACATGAAATAGTTAGAAAAAAAAAATTTCAAAGTAGAGTTATCCTTTCTTTGACTAGCATTAGGTCCTTTAAAAAAATGATTAGTAGTTCAAAAAGGTTCATAATATCATAGAAAAGAGGATTCAGTGTTGTTTTTGTTTCTCAAGATCGCACTAGGTGCAAGAGAAGAGCATACACAACAAATAATCTAACTAAATAAAAATGCAAAGCTTGTAAATCCACTAACTACCATAAAATTTTGCAAAGGTTTATTCCCAATTAATCCAAGTGTTTCTTGATGAAAAGACTAAAATTACTTTTGATTCCCAAGATCACATTAGGTGCATAGGAAGAGCATACACAAATTTTAGCCTTGATTATTTATCAAGTGAAAAAACTCTTAAACTAAAAGATGAAGCACATGCTCAAAAATGAAGGTTTATTCTCTTAAGCACTCAAAAATGAATGATGATTGTTCCTAACTACTCCCAAGAAGCAAAAAGGTGGTTTATGGGTGTTTTTGGCTTTCAAGATCACACTAGGTGTAAGAGAAGAGCATACACAACCCTATTCCAAACTCAAAATAAAGTATGAAAACATATCATCTATCAAACCCTAAGCCAATTTTGTTAGGAATATTGATCTAAAATCAATAAATTGACAAAAACAACTAAAAACCCCTTAATAAATGACCACAATCCTAAAAACACCAAATTTGAAATTTTTAAGTTTGAGAAAAATTTACCTAAATGCCCATATGGATGCATGAGCACTCCAGTCATGCACCAGTCTCACAATTGATGCACAAGCACTCACAGTCATGCACATGTGCACTCTTCTGTCACTTTTGCACATTCAGTATGGGCACTTCTAGTGAGGAACATGCACTTTTCTCCATGCACAAACCCATTTTTCACTCAAAACAATGAAAATGTAGTGTTGCAAGGGCACTTACAGTCATGCACAAGTGCTCACAATCATGCGCAGGCACTCCTCTGAATGCTCAATCGCCCCTCCAGATGCTACAGGCGCATGTCATTCTTTTTCCTATAGGTGGTCAAAAAATCTAGGTTTTTTAGTAGATTTCTTGAAAAAAGGTCCAATATTTGGGATTTTGGGTCAATTATGATAGGTCTTCACCTCCCTATATCCTGCAATGAACATGAAAACACAACTTCTACCACTAATCTAGTTGAAACAACTACCTAAATTCAAAAAAAAATTGATCTAAAACTTTGAAAATTACTCTAAAACTTTGAAATTAATCTACAAAGCTTGAAAAACTAATCTAAAAATCTTGAAAGTACTCTAGAAAGCTTGAAATTAAAATTTGAATTTAATCTAGGAAACTTGAAACTACTCTAAAAAACTTGAAATGTAAAACTTTGAAACTAAGTTAGAAAGCTTAAAAATTGAATGCAATGGGGTATGCTCCCACCGGGCGTGCCAAATGAAAGCACCCTAAACTTTACAAAGAAAATAACAAAGCTAATCAAGGAAGGCTAACACCATTTCCACTTAGTAGCTAAGGATTCTAAGTCTAGGAATGTAACATTAAGATAGAAGCTAAAATGAATGCTTAACTAGTATGAAAACAATGCAAAATCTAACTAAACATGCCTACTAATATGCTTTAATTACCTAACATGGGCCTAAATAGACCTAAGAGGGAAATCAAATGGTTATGGTTGTTACTCCAAACAATGGTGAATTGACCTCTCAAAATGACTTGTTGAAGTCACTTTAGATATTCATCTACTAACCTTGTTGACAGGCTTTAGGCAAGGATTGAACTTGGCTATATATCATATGTATTATATGAGATGCAAATCAAAGCATGGTGTAAAGTATAAAGGACTGAGGTGCACTCTTTTTATAGTTTTCCTTTCTGGAGAAACTTGTATTTTGGTGCATGTGGGACTAAAATCCCCAAATTATATTAGAATTACTAATCATGATTAGGCCTTGCTAATCACAATTAGTGAATTACCAAGTGATTAAGAGGTATGGAGCCTTAATTGACCACTTAGGGTCAACTAAGAGGCTAGGATAAGATTTTGAAGCTTGCTGAGATTTTGTGGAGGTGAATGGGGTGATTTTAAGTGGTTGGAAGAGGGTTTTGAGTCAATATTAGGGCATATTGACCAAATCAAGGGCAAAATAGGCTTAATTAGCTTATAATCATTAATTATCTGTTTTGAAGAGGATTTTGGCTTACGATTCCTCGTAAAGTGGCATCCTAAATGAAAAAGGGGTTACGCAATCAACAATGTGGTGTTAATTGGATAATTTGGTAAGGAACGTTAGTTAATTAGGAAAAACCAATAATTATAATGGATTTGGCAAGAATGAGAGTGATTTGTGTGCATTTGGCAATAAGATTACAAAAGTGGAATTTACATGTCTCCAACTTTGATGGCAAAAACATTTTCAAACTTGGTTTCTGACAACACTCTCCCCCTTTGACATCTATGAAAAAGGGTCAGACTCTCAACACCATGAACAATATGCACATAGGATTGATTTACATGATCTTACCTCAAGAAACTCCCCCTTGGTTGATGTTGCTCTTTTTCACACCTATTGCCTTGGATTGGAAACTAACTCTCCTTGTTCACAAGCTCCATCTGAGACTGTATTCCTTCTTATATGTTATAAATCTCTTTTCTATTCCAAGATAGTATTAACACTTTCATTTCACATGTCATTAACACTTGCAACTGTTTCAACACTTTGTGTTCCAAGATAGTATCAACACAAGAAGACTAGCTCTCTCACACATGAATACTTCATTATACTTTTTAGGATTTGATATTGCATGAAGATGCTCCCTCTAGGATTAACATCACTAACTTTGAAGCACTCTTCCTTTGAAGCCAATTTACCTATGTAACAACCTTTCCTTTTTCATATCACTCTGCTTAGCATGATTATGATATTTGTCTTTTATAGGTTCCTCTTACTATTGTAAATTGTCCTTTACAATTTCATCTCACCCTTATAATTGTTCTTTCTATATGGTTGATTAATTAGTTCTTGTATTACATGTCCCACTTGTATCCTTTGATTGTGAAAATAATTGTACCACTTAGCTACTCAAATGCAACTTTATCTCTCTTACTTGATCCTCTATCATTATGCTTGTAATCTTTACTGCACATCATATTAGACTCTTTCAAACATTACCAGACTTCATTTATCTAGGGATATAGATCAATTATATTTTAAAACTACCCTTTGAAAAAAAATTGGTATCGACTAATTAGATGTTTTGAATCTGAAACAAGTCTCAGATTTCAAACCTCTATCTTTACACTTTAGTAGTCATACACATGCACTTGAGAAGAAACATTGACATAGTTTATCGCATCTTTCAATGCACTACTTTTTCAATGCATTTACATAAACATTGATGGATATTTCTTTACTATTGATCCTTGCACATATTCACAAAATTAAACCCTTTTATCTATGTTACACAAGAAATACTCTTTTTGACTTACTATGCACATAACCAATTATTACCAATTGTTACACAAGAGATAGTCTTTGTATAATATCCACACCTTTCACATCACCAAATTATTTTGTCAACAACACCTTAGAGAAGTTTATCTATCCAATTTTCATTCAAGAGATATGACACCTTCTTTCATCAATAGGACCATTTTTTAACATTTCTCTCATACAATGGACACTTGACATGTTTTTCTTTAAATAACCTTTGACAGCAGATTTTGATGCTAGACATCATTTGGAAATTCTTGTCAAAATAAGTTTTTTTCTCCCTCGACAACCTTCACCAATAACAAGAATAAAGACACTCTTAACAGTTTTTCATTACTCAACAATCCATGACAGGTTTTTACAGAGAATAAAATCTTCTTTCAAGACACAATGTGTGAGGAAAGAATATAAACAACATGAGGAACACGAGCTCATACACTTATACTTCCTGATAACCACATGACTCATACTTGTACACATTTTCAACCAAGGATATGTTATCAATACTTATCAGACCTAGTACATGTTGTTACCAACCATGATGACACAATAATTGATTCAATCTTGACATGAACACTCACTATCACTCATTCACATTAAAACTTAGAAAAAAATTTATTCAGATTTCAACAAGACAATCAGCTTGTACATTTGACTCAAGGTTACTCTCTTGAAAAAATTTCTTGCTTGAATACAACATTGAAATTTTTAAAAAGACAAATGTAGACCCTGGAATTCATTGATGATCTTCTCTTTCTAGTATTTCTTAAGAAAACACTCAACAAATTCAACTTGTGTTATTACGTTCAACAGTGGAACAAGTATTTCTTGAAACTGACATACCTTGACAACTTGGTAGAGGCAACAATCAACAACATCCTTTATTTATTAGCATCTTTGACCTTATTTCTCAACTTCATCACAAAGAAATTTTAATTGGTAGACATAAAAAGAGCATAATTTTATTCCTTTAGATTGGGTATACCTTATAGAAGCCTAGAGAAGGCATACTTTCTAGTCAAGCTATATTAGAATAAAATATAGTCATCAAAAAAGCATGATGACTCAGTTTTATATCTTCTTGTCCTCATTCTCTTGTCAACCTCCTTGGATGCATTACTTGGAGTGACAATTATATCACATGAGCTCTCACTTTTTGATTGTATGCCTGAAAGACACACATGTTGCATATGTTCTAATACTGCTTGAGGAAGAAGTTCTTCATTGTTTGCACTCAACTTTTCTTCCTTCATATTACCCTTTTCATTTCTAGTTTTCCACATCATCTACCCATGTTACTTTCTTTTCCTTTACTTCTTTGACTCCTGACTTTTCTTCCTTGATCTTGTATACCCATTTCATTTCCTTCTTTCCAGGAGTTGTTTAAGGCTTGGCTAAATTTTTCTGATTTTTAGGACTAAACTTCATGTTAGAAGCCTTCTTATTTTGTCCTCTAAAGGTGTAATACCTGTTATTGTACTTAGGATGATGATTGTAATAACAATGCTTTGAATAATACCCAACCTTATGACATGTATAACAAATGACATAATCTTTCCTTCTATCTAAACATGAATTATCATTGTTAAACTGACTTGAAGGTTCCTCTAAAAAATACTTGGCAATATGCCCTCTTTCTTGACAATTGAAGCGTATCCTATTCTTCTCAAACTCGGTTCTGTAATCCCTCCATGGATGTTTTGTGTCTACCTTAAGCCATTTACATTGTGTAGCCTTGTGACCAAAACCATAACATGAAAAATAATAACCATAGAACTTACTTGGTGTTTTCCTTGCATTGGGATGTTTGATTATCTTCTTGGGCTCTTTAACTCCTCCATTTTTTTGGACAATCTTGATGTACATTCATTGTTTGTTTGCATGCTAGGACCAACCTTATCATCCACTTTGGTATTTGAACATCTTTGACAACATTCATGGCTGGATCCATCCTTCAATTTCCTTTGTCTTGTTTTTTTCATTTCCTTTATGAGAGTATTTAAAACTGCATTTAATTTCTCACATTCTACACTCTTGACTTTGATGTCTGCTTGACATGACTTGTGCTCTATTTCACTAGAATGCCTTTGTTTTCTTTGCAATTCATTGAGCTAGTTAGTAACGTGTTTCAAATCAATCTTCAGGGTCTTTACTTCCTCTTTAAGTTTCAAGTAGGCCTTCTCTTTTTCTTTCAAGGCTCTTGACACATTCTCAACATATGAAGCCACTTCATTTAATTCTTGGCCACAGTGACCTTCCATGTGCTTGATTTCATTTTTCATACATTATATCTGAGTTTAAACAATCTCATACTTTCTCTTTAGGATTGATTCTGTTGAAGTGTTCATGCTTATGTCTTCAGGATCACCTCTAAGTTGTTAGGCTTATGTAGACACCAAAATTGGGTCACACTCCCCTTGGTCCCTTTTTGAATAGCAAACTTAAACATATTCACCTAACCATGAACCTTTTACCCCACATTAATACTATTCTAACTATTCATAATTAAAGTAATACTAATCCCCACTTCATTAATTATTTAATTACCCTAATTAAACTAATTTCCACCTCACGTAGCCACCTTAGCCCACCACCTCACCTAGACACCTCATCATGGACTTATTCTTAGCATGTTTCCTAAATAACTAGGACTCAACCTCTTCTTACTTTAATTAACCAAGACTTAGTCTAACCCTAAAATCACATGCCTATTATTCCTCTAATAGCATGCTTGGTTATATAAGCACAAAAATATTATTTTGATCCATGAGAATAGATAGAGTTGGCCAAGAGATTGCCAAGATCTGCCATTTTTAGTAAACCTAGGATTTCCCACCTTAACTGACGTCAGTCACCCTAAACCATCGTCGGCTACCATATATTCATTTTGGTAACATTGTTTGAGAGGTTAACCACATTCTCGAGTCATGGAACAAAGTAGATATACATGTAAGCAAGAACTAGAACCCTTTCACACATCCAAACAGCCATATTTGGCACCAAGATGGATCCAAAGGTATTTTCATTCATGATAATGTTACGGGAAGCACTACCGCGGCACTGAACTCCATTCCACATATCAACCATCACCATCACCCAGCTACCAAATATGCAAACACTAGTAAGTGTGTCTCTAACCTGCATCGTTGCATACTTATTCTGATTACAAACTTTCTTCATCTTTGTTTATCAATATCTATTTGCATTTTTCATCCCACCCTTGTTACCTTCCTGTAAATTTAACCATTCCATCACCCACAATCATTAATCACATATACCTGATTCTTGAATACCTCTGAGTACCCTTAGTACCATTGCAAACCTATCCATTTTCCCTCACACCCATTGTCTTACCTCAAAAAGTTCTCAAAACCCAGTTTATTGAATTTCTACCATCCCGCCTTTACCATCATCGGTTCCCTATTAACTGCCATCGGTCATACCTCATTATTAGGCCCTTAGAATATTATCTAAGTACAAAAGGCACACAGGAAAAAAGCACACAAGGCAAGGTTTAGAAAAGGGTTTAAGGAATCCAGTGGTGTGCGCGACGCGTGCATACAGAACTAAGGGTTCGGGACTTAGACAAATTGGATGTTCAGAGTAGAACATGTGATAAACATGACCCAACTATGCATGGATAAGGTGTCAGCCTAGCGACAGGTTGGCCCAAGAAGGAGCATGCCTGTAGTAGAATCTTTGAAACACATCATGGGATAAAGTGGGAAGCTCAGGCCTAGAGGAGCATGCTCGCATGGAGGACCACATTAATAAACTTGACATCGGATCTGAGGGCACTGTAGGATGAGTTGACAGTCTAGAAAAGCTATACATATAAGTGCCTGCAGAGGAAAAAGAGAGACAAAGAGTGTGGGTGAAGCTCTGTAGAAATATTATGAGGAATTTGTTAATAGATAATTACATTCGGGAGAGGATGTATTAGGCATGGGGATTGTAATTTTATTTTTAGTAGCTTATTTACATAAGTCCAGTTACAATGCATGAATGTGGTATGCTTCTCTATGACACTCTGTAATGGTTCAATGGATGTAATGAGGTTACCTGTTATATATATACATGAATATCAATGATTCTGATGCATACTTCTCTCTCATGAGTTATCTTTCTTTTCATGCTAAGTATGGATGCTTGTATGCTTCTTTTTGAATTGATACACATTATAGATTCTGTTATGTACTCTACCTGAAATGGCTACAAGGATCTAGAGGTCGTTTTGAGCACTATGGTTC
Source organism: Taxus chinensis (assembly GCA_019776745.2). Classification (NCBI taxonomy): domain Eukaryota; kingdom Viridiplantae; phylum Streptophyta; class Pinopsida; order Cupressales; family Taxaceae; genus Taxus; species Taxus chinensis. The sequence continues at coordinate 815,746,608 of CM034149.1, forward strand.
TTGTATGTCCTGAACCCATTTGAAGGTCTTTTCAAACACAAATCATAGATGATGTTTCCCACTAAACTCACATAAAAGAGAGACTTGGTACCCACATGTGCCTCAGGTGAGAACCTAGCTTTCACTGGGTGATAGGCCAGTGTGCATGGGGTTTCTTTATTTTGTGTTAAGTGTAAAAATGACTACATCTTGGTTTTGTTGTCAGGACCTCTTTTCGAAGTTGTAGAGGGAAATAGCATGCATCATGATCTATGTAGTGAGTAATGACAGATCGGTTAACTTTAGAAAGTATTGAATCATGGTTTAAGAGCACGGAGGATGAATTCACTTAGAGATTCAACATTGTACCTGATTTTAATGCACATAGATAGGTAGAAGATAATCTCTACCACAATATGTATGAGACCTATTTCTGTTGCTTCCCAGTGGAGCTATATGAATGGCTCATAGCCTATGCATCTAGATCAAGTTAGCATTGTGGATCACATGTGTGGACCTAAGAAGAATACCAGAGGCTACAGGATGTAGATCTGGCATGGACCTATGTTGTGTATCATTAGTGGAAAGGAATATTGGCTAGCTACACTATGGAGTAAGCCATTTCCACATATTCCTATCTGGAGGTTACTGAGTTTGAGTTTCTACAGGAGCCCAGAGGATTGTTTCTATGTGTTGTCCCTCTAGTTTTAAAGATCTTGATGATTACCATGAGTTTAGAGGCATTGCCAATGCCCAGCTAAACCATTTTGAGTGTTGGGCGAGGAATATAGGGTGGAGAAAGATGGAAGATGTTGCGACGGAGAAGCATAGGGAGGAAAGACAACTCAAGTATGGTGAAGCGCGTGAGAGGGATATTTCTAGACAATACAAGGTTACAGGTGTGATGGATGTATGGCAGAAAATGTTGTGGGAAGGATTTGAGGTTCACGCAGAGGATGTGGAACCTGAGTAGTCTATGTAACCCCATCTTGGTAAGCACATGAGAGAGACCCCCAGATTTTGATGAGAGTTCATCTCACAGAGAAAGAAGAACCGTTGGCACACATCTGAGCCCCCTAGTGACCGGACCCTAGCACTTGGTTTTCCATATCAGAAGGGAAAATATTGTTGGTCCAGTTGGTTACATTGGAAGTGGTCGGTCTACACCCAAGAGGTATAATTTCTCGTTTGGGCCTTCTATGGCTACAAACACCAACCCAGTGTTAGGAATTTTTGGGAAAGGTATAGACACACAAGCTTTTAGTATCACGTGTGGGAGTGGTGTGTGGTATACTATTAGCAGTGGGGCATTATCACAGATCATAAGCACGTAGCTTAGTGGAATTGTGGGGACCCTTGGCACGACCACTTTAGGACCTGGTGGGTATGGTTGATCTGGTGGTTCAGGACTTGGTGGACCTGGTGGGTCTGATGGTTCAGGAGGAATAAGTCCTGGTGGGTCAAGTGGTTCAGGAGGAATAGGAGCTGGTGGGTCTAGTGGTTTGAGAGGAATAGGAGATGGTGATTTTAGTGGATCTGGTGGTTCAGGACCTGGTGGGCCTGGTGGATCTGGTGATTCATGACTGGGTGGACTTGGTGGATCAGGTGGTAGAGGAAACACATGTAGAAACCAAGGCTCTGGCTCAAGAGGATTCGAGCCCCAACCACCCCCACAAGTTTTTTTTGAAATCTCTCTACATTTTCTTGATTATAGAGGTATTGAGGATGTTGCAGAACATGTTTACAAGTGTGAACTGCTATGGCACGTGAAGGGTATCACAACCCCAAAACGGAAGGCTAGTTAGTTAACAACCACGTTGTAAGGGTATGCACATAGCTGGTATAGGAAGTATGACCCTCACCAAATAGTAGTGAACTATACTGCTTTAAAGAATGCATTCTTGGTACAATTCCACATTCCTGAGTTTGAGCAGAAGAGCATCAATGATTTGAAGGAGATTTAGCAAGGAATGGCAGAGAGTGTGCGGGAGTATGATGCACTCTTTAAAACTCTCTTGTCTAAATTATCATATGATATCCACCCTTCACAGCATGCTCAGTGGTTTTTTGGAGGGTTGATCACTTCTTTTAGAAGGGCCTTATCTCATAAAACTTTTACAGACCCACACGAGGCATTAGGAGCCGCTCTACATGCCGAGGCTATTGGTAGTGTTGATACTGGTGTTATCCTATTCCTGAAGGCTCAGATTGTTGATATGGCCAAGAAGATGGAAAATTTGTCTGTGAAATCATCCCATGAGACTCATAGTGGTTTGTGGTGCACATATTATGAAGTAGAGGGGCACGTAAAGGATAATTTCCCCCAGAGCATAGTACGTGCCATGGTAGTAGATTGTGAAATTTTTCATGGGGACCATGATGTGAGTAGGTGCCCCTTGCTGCAGCGTGCAATCTGGAAGAATGTATCTTCTTACTGCAAGATTTACACCTCTACAACCCATGATACTAACGACTGTAGACTCATTGATCAGATCAATGAGGCCATTGATCATGGGGTGTGCCAGACCAACGTTGCTAGTAGTTCTAAGGGTGATGATCACCATCATGAGGAGCGCACATATAGAGGTGCGCGCGGAAGATATTTTCAAGGAGGGTTTTGTGGTTGTGGTAACTACGGAGGAGGAAGGAATTAGTTCCCACATGGAATCTGTTTCAACTATGGATCTACATATCATTACAAGCGTGAATGCCCAGACCTGTTATAGTGCTTGTGGTGTAAAAAGAAGCATAATTATGAGGAGTTCTTGGAATTGTTTGAGCACATGAACCAGCAGCACCGGAAAGACAAGGTCACTACAATGGTTAGTATTAAGAAGGCAGACACCCAGTGGATGCCTCAGGTAACATGAGATGCATGTTTGGAGCCTGTCTTGGTAACAACAAGGGCAGAAGCCATGCGCACAAGAGAGATACTAAGGCAAAAGAACCTAGTCTCAAGGGAGGAAGTAGTTCAAGGAAAGTATCCAGACCCTGCGCATCAGAAGGAGGTATATCAAGACACTATGGATGTCATTCAGAGCTTACAAGGGGAAATCTAGTGTCTAAAGGAGCAATCCAGGAGGGAGGAACAAGGAAGGAGAGTTGAGTTGCCAAAGGATAACCTGGATGAGGTCAAGGACGTGTGTAAAATGCTAAGGCAAGAGAATATCATTCCCTTGCTAGGATCAAGGTTGAGAGAGAAGGTACCACGCACCGGAGGAGAGCATGAGAGGGAGGTCTTACACGTAAACCTTCCCCCTCATAGCCTTGACTATGACAAGCAGATCACATTGAATGCAGTTGTAGATGGATGGCTCCTCAGCAATATCCTCATTGACACTAGCGCAGAGGTTAATGTTCTAACTTTAGATGCATGGCATCAAATGGGAAGGCCCACGTTATAGCCATCTTCGAATGTGTTGTATATTGCAAAAAATACTAGGGTGATGCCCATCGATGTCTTAAAGGACGCAGTCATTACTATCCAGGGAGCTAAGTTTACTGGGGACTTCAAAGTCTTGGCACTCACCAAGGTAGACAATTTCCCAGCACTACTTGGGTGCCCGTGGTGTTACAAGAACAATGCATACCTTCGGTTCAACAAAGGGTACATAAAATTTTAAAACAAGGAGGAGTGGGTCATTATACCCCTGGATGATGGGAAGTCAACACCGTATATTGAACCTTTGGGGGAAGAATTTCTAGATAGGATATACGTGTGCTCAATCAGGGACCCAGAGATAATACATCCTACTAACGGAGTTATCCAGTTTGAGGATGCTCAGTAAGTGATACCACTAGTCTAGTATGTGATAATTGGGCACATGGAACTTATGAATTGATGGGATGGTAGTTGAGAGGGTCAGTGACCAAGGTAACAAATGTGTGCATAGTTCAGCATCTAGGAGGAAAAGAGCTTCCTAAGTATTCAAGAGGAGCCCTCCATGAGATCTTTCTACATGAGGTGGAAGCTCAGTGGAGGGATGAGAAGGAACGGAGAGGGATGCTAAGTTATGCCTTGCTCGACACAGTGGAACGGTGGTGGGCTACACATCAGGAGAGACTTTTGGAGTAGCGTGAGGTAAGAATTGCTCTCTCTGTCAGATTCTCTAGAAGCAACGTGCCCACCACCATCAAGGACTACCATGGGAAGGAGCCCACCTCTTTCCATATCCAGGAGTGTGAACGGGTTTTGAAAGAAGGCGTGGAAGCTTTGCCACCATCCCTCTAGGTGCACAAGTTATATTCTACACTGCAAGGTTGTGTGCGCATGGTACATTCATAAGGAGACGCGCCGCCAGACAGGGAATTGGTAAGAGCTCTCAGCTAACCTTATTCAAACCTTTAAGTATTAGAGTACTAAGCCATCAGTTGATAAATCCTTACAAGGTATTAAGCACCTTACCATGGGGGATAGTGCCTTAACGGAGGATAGGCTATTGGAATTACTAGGTGAACCAGGATTGGAGGTGTGCTTTGAAGAAGTAGAGGAAACATAAGAGTTACAACTTGAGTGTGCATGTTTGAAAAAGGAGAAAGGAAAGTTGGTGTATGTGATTGATGGAGAGGAATCAAAAAATTTGGATGTTAGCCATTCTATAGGGACACGCGAGGTAGTGGACAGTGCTGATACTCGCACACACACCTATCATGAATCCTTAAAGACAAAAAAATTTAACATTGGTTTAGGAGAAGAACCTAAGGAAGCTACTATTGGGGATTACTAGTTAGAGGAGGAAGTTTCTAAGATCATTGATCTATTGTGTGAATTTTAGGATTTATTCCCATGCGGGTACCATGAGCTCAAGGTGCTCACCATTCCTTGGGGGAGATGAAGATAAAGTTGAAGGACGGTGCATGCCCAGTCAGGAAGAGGCCCTACCAGATGAATCCCAATTTGCGCGTGAAGGTTAAGGAGGAGATAGACAAGATGATAGATTTTGGGATCATTAAGGCAGTGGAGGAATCAGAGTGGATTATTCTGATGGTCATCATGATCAAGAAGGATGGATGGATTAGGATATGCATGGATTACAGGGAGCTAAACGTAGTTTGTGTCATTGATCCCTTTCCGACCCCCTTCACTGAATAAATTTTGGAAGGAGTCACTAGGCACAAAATCTGTTCCTTTACGAATTAATTTTCAGGGTACCACCAAGTCTATATTGCAAAGGAGGACAAGGAGAAGACATCTTTCACCACTGAGTGGGGAAGTTTTGCATACACGTTCATGCCCTTTGGCTTGAAGAATGCACCTGCTGTTTTCTCACACATAGTGGTGCAAGCGTTCCAGGATTTCATCCATAAGTTTCTACAGGTCTATTTAGATGATTGGACAGTGTATGGTCTAGTTAAAGACCATTGTGACAATTTAAGGTTAATGTTTGAGAGATGTAGACAGTTGAGGATATCCCTCAACATTAAGAAGTGTGTGTTTGCTACACTCTTTGGGACTTTATTGGGGCATATCATATGTAAGGAGGGCTTGCTGGTAGATCCCGCTAAAGTTGCAGTTATTTTAGGGTTAGGGGAGCCTACTAGCCAAAGTGTAGTTTACGGATTCCTTAGGCATACAGGTTGGAAAAATACACTACTAACAAAGAAGTAAAATACCAATAATCATACCTCCTCCTTCGCGTTTCGTAGCAAACCTCAGAATGGACTAGAAAACTTAGATTGAGCCCTGATTATGTGATATGTAGGTGCTTTTCTTCAAGACGGAACAAGGCCTTCCTACAACAACAATCCTCTTACTTTGCACCAGATGGGAAAAAGGATTTTGAGGCTATTTGGGCATTAGGACGAGGGAAAATGATGTTCTTTGCTCAAAGGATGCAAGAACTTAGATATGGCATTCAATCTTATTCTCCGTGTGTTTAGAGGGGAGGGGTAAGGTTGTATTTATAGCCTGAGGGAGTGATTAGCTTAGATTAATTTAAGTAATCATGGTTTGAAAATGTGGGCAAGATTAAGTGAGTGGTTTGAAAATGTGGGAAAGATTAGGTGAGTGGTTTGAAAATGTAGGCAAAATTAAGTGAGTGGTTTGAAAATGTGGGCAAGATTAGATGAGTGGGGGCCACGAAGAATGGGTGACGATTTGAATTATATTTTTAATTCATAAGTGGAGGATTTTAGGTGAGTGGGGACTGTCATCAGCAATCCGGCACTATGATAATTCTTCACTGGGAACTCCTCGTGCTATGATTATTTACTAATGCACAGCCTTTAATTTGGTGGACGTAATCTGGAAACAAAACAACAACATAACACAAGAATACCATTGACTATGATAAGACAGAATGACGAAAAATCTGAAATATCAAAATAAATTATAATATTAACATGAAACTGTTACAATCTCACCCATGAGATTCTTCAACAAGACTATGGGAGAAACTTTACAATTACACCTCTCGATGGCTTCTTCAACACACCTTTAACTGATGGCTTCCTTCGCACACTTCCTACAATATTTCTCACTACTTCTTTCTATGCTAAATGAGGGGGGGTGGCCTCTCTATTTATAGAACTTCCAGGCTTATCCATCCTATCTCTAAGATAGGATAAGAAATCCACTCTGATGAATCATATTCTATACCTTAACTCTTATCTGTACATGTAAGCTTATCTGTTAAGATAAGATAAACCTTATCATTTTACATGGGTTCCACATTTTTAGAATTTTTACAAATAAAATACACAAAATATTTATGACCTCACTCCTTGTCCTTATTACCAATATAATATTTCTAATTCCTAATCATGTAGACCCTACTTCTCTAATTACCCAAACTTTGACATTTTAACATTACCGGACCACTTACGACAAATATTTACTTTTTACAACATTCCTATTGTACTTTGACTGTTACCGTACTCCACATTATTGGCGGCACCGTACTGACGGCGCCGTTATCTTCTATCGGACGCTACTACTAATTACACTTAACAACATCCTATTCCTAATACATATATTAATGAAATGGAAATTTGGAGGAAAATTTTAGTGTCGACATCTTCCCCCGTCCTAGCTTCTACTCCGTCCTCGGAGTAGACTATTCTGGTGCTTGGAAAATCTTCAACTTGTCGTGGTTGACCCATTTCGTAATGGGAGTGCCATCCAATTCCTCCAGTCGGTACGTACCATTTTCATGCACAGCTGCTATTTTGTAGGGCCCCATCCATTTTGGAAGAAATTTTCTCTGTCTTCTTTTTTTGTATCTGGAATCATATACTAGAACCAAGTCATTTACTTGAAATGGAGACCACCGGATCTTTTGATCAAAGTACTCCTTCTGCTTCATTTTCTTCTTATGGCTTGTATCCTTTGCTATTTCCCTCATTTCCTCTAGCAAATGAAGATGTACCAACCTTTCTTTTACTGAATCACTTTCATCCATCCTTTCATTTTTCATAACTCTCACAATGGGAATATCAAACTCAATAGGAAGAACTGGATCAATGCCATAGGCCAACTGAAATGGGGAGTATCCTGTTGCTGACTTTGATGTTGCCCTATATGCCCACAATGCTGCATGAATCCTTTTATCCCATTTATGTACCTGCAAGGCTGCATCTTTTGCTAGAATTTGACACAGCACAAAATTTGTTCGTTCCACCTGTCCATTTGTGCTTGGCTTGTATGTTGTTGCCTTCCTGTGCTTGATAGAAAACTTATTGACTAGGGCTTCTACCACCTCATTAATGAAGTGGCTTCCTTGATCTGTTACAATTTCTAATGGACAACCAAATCTGGTGACAATGCGTTCATATATGAACCTTGCCACTTCATCCATGGAAGCTGCTTTCAATGGCCTAGCTTCAACCCACTTGGTTAAATAATCTGTGGCAACTACAATATACTTATTTTGACGTGATGTAGTTGGAAGTGGACCTACAATGTCTATTCCCCATTTTTCAAAGGGACCAAGGGGAAGAATAGGACATAATGGAGCTGATGAAGTCTTACGGTTACCATGTGTTTGATAAATATCACATGTCTTACAATAATTATAACAGTCTTTAAAAAGAGTGGGCCAGTGATAACCTGCATCCAAGATCCTTCTTGCTGTAAGTTGTCCAGAGAAGTGCCCTCCACATGTACCATTGTGGAATTCTTCTAGAAGCTCTTTTCCTTGATCACGTCCAACTGCCCTCTTGTACTGTCCATCAGGTCCTATTCGAAATAATGCTCCATGCAGAATAGAGTATGGACGACTGACTTGAGTAATCTTTCTCTTAGTCTTTGCATTGGCACCATCCAGAAACTTGAATTCATTCAGATAATTCCAAATATCTATGTATTCACTAGGGATTGTGTCAAGGGAGAACAATGCTGCATCGGGAAAATCATCATCATCACAAGATGATCCTAAACCATCATAGGCTCGAGAGAGTGCATCTGCATTGACATGCTTCTTTCCTGGCCTATCTATAATATCAAATTCAAATTCTTGTAGCAAAATTATCCATCTTGCTATCCTCCCTGATGGGTTAGGCTTATTGACAATATATTTCAGAGCCTGATGATCCGTTACAACTATAAATTTCTGCCCTAGCAAGTAATTTCTAAACTTCTTTACAGCAAAAATGATAGCCAGAGCCTCTTTTTCAGTTACAGTATAGTTTACCTCAGCACTGCTCATTTGTCTGCTCCCAAAGTAAATTGGATGTTCATTCCCATTTTCATCCTTTTGGCTCAAAGTACTACCTAGTGCTGCATCTGAGGCATAAGTGTACACAATGAATGCCTTGCTCCAATCTGGATTCTTCAAAACAGGTGAAGACACCAGGGCTTCCTTCAGTTGCCCAAAAGCTTCATGCGCCTTGTTTCCTGGTTCATAAGCAACATCCTTCTTCAAGAACTGGGTTAGTGGCTATGCAATCTTTGAGAAATTCTTGATGAACCTTCTATAGTAACCCACATGGCCTAAAAATGATCTCAACTTACTTCTATTTATAGGAAATGGTAAATCTTTGATTTTTGAAACTTTATCAGGATCAGTACCAATACCATCTCTGGATACAACATGCCCTAACAAAACGCCTTTAGAACATCCAAAGACACAATTTGTAGGGTTTAGTGAGGCTTGTGCTTCATCTAACCTTTGAAATGTTGTCTCCATCTGATGCAGGTGGTCCAACTTGCTCCCATAGATGTAAAAATCATCCAGAAATACTCTAATGAAGGTCCCAATGTAGGGTTCGAACACCCTATTCATTAAACGTTGGAATGTTGCTGGAGCATTACACAACCCAAAAGGCATAACTCTATAAGCAAACGTTCCCCAAGGAGTGGTGAACGTGGTCTTTAGCTGATCTTTCTCTGCTATATGAACTTGGTTGTAGCCGCTATATCCATCAGCAAAACTATAGCACTCCTGGCCAGCTACTTCGTCCAAGATCTAATCTGAAAATGGAAGAGGGTAATGATCCTTCTTTGTTGCCTTATTGAGCTTCCTATAATCAACACAAATGCGTAGCTTCCCATTCTTTTTTATTGAGATCACAATGGGAGAAACCCATTCTGAATTCTCCACAGCAAATATGAATCCTGCATCAAGCAACTTATCTATTTCTTCTTTTACAGTCTTGGAAAAATTAGGATCCATTCTATATGGCATTTGTTTTATGGGCTTAGCACCATCTACCAGCTCAATACAATGTTCTACCCAACTTACTTGGCGGAGTTCCTTGTAATCAAAAGTGAATAGGTGTATGTACCTTCGAAAGAGCTGGAGGTAGGATTCCTTCTCACTCTCCATCACAGCATCACCAATCTTTATTTGTTGGAGACGATCATCAACTTCTTCTTCAGATAATTTTATGGGGTCATGAGTTGGTGTGACTGGCAGGATATCCATGACTGAAACATCCACCTCGCTTTCTTCATCTTCAGTGTCCACTTCACTGGTACTAGAGTAATCAGAGGATGTCCAATCATCAGTTTCATCACTTGAATCCACAGGTTCTACTTATGATGTCGAGGGATCACGTTTATCTTCACCCTCTCTCTACCACGTCCAAGTGTCATGAAACCTTCATTCCAGTAGTTTCATGCATGAACTCTCCTTAGCCATGGTCTTCCCAGCAGCATTGGGTACGCAATAGTACCATTTTTCATCACCTGAAAGTCTACCACACATACCACACCCATAACAGATATTGCCACATTTGAAATTACACCTTCTAGTTTAGTTTTTCCCTTATTTAATGACCTTAACATAAGTGTTGAAGGGCGATCAATTTTTAACCCCAACATATTCATTACAGACTCAGTCATTACATTAACTGCAGCACCTCCATCAACTAAGACATCATGAATTAAAATACCATTACATAATACCTCAGCTTGTGGAGCATAGGGATCTACCTCTGCCTCCAAAACAGGGACCTCAACCTCCTTCCTTCTTCGAGCATTGAGTCCACCTCGCAACTCCCGCCTCTTCTCAGAAGACATAGCCAAGAGTTGACCATATGTAATATTTGCAGGCCTTTTGGACAGATCTTCCAAGATGGAGTATGGTCCTTGCCCCTGTGAAATCAGAAAATCCTGCACACCCAACTTTCTTCTCCTATGTTTCTTACTAGTTTCTTCTTTCATCTTCTTAGGATCATTTCCATCTTGATTATCTTTTTCTTTCTTTCTTTTTGTTACAAACACATCTACTTCATTATTTCTACTCTTATCTACTACATCAAAAGAATTCACAGGTGATTTTCCTTTATCATTATCTCCCTTACTAGATGTAGAAGCTCTATCTGGACAATTATACTTATAATGACCCTTTTTATAACAACCATAACAAACAACTTCAGAAATATTTCTCTTTGGACCTCTATCTCCTCCCTGAGAACTAAATTCCTTTCCTTGAAGAAGATTAATAGTTAACTGGCCCATCTTCCTAAGCAGATCTTCATACTCAGTAGATGTACTAGGAGAAATATTTGTGCTCACCGGGAGTGGTTGTGGATTCTGGACCAAAGGTGCTGGTGTAGGCTCTACTTTAGCAACAATTTCTTTGGGCTCCTCTTCCATGCTTTCTTCTTGCCTTCTTACAATCCCCTTTGCTTGTTCAATGGTGGCTGGGCGGATATACTTCACTCGTTGTCTGATCTCTGGCTTCATCCCAAGAATGAAGTGCTTACAGAGGAGATTATCCACGCCATTCATCAACCCATCCGCTAGTCCTTCCTTCCGGATCTGGGCATCGAGCTTCCTCCTTAGCTCTAGAACATGAGCATGATAATCCCTTATCTTCTCCTTCTCTCCTTGGGATAGCTTTGTGATCTCGATCATGAGATCTGCATATTTCTATTGTTCACCAAATTCTTCAAGAAAACTTTCAGTTAATAAATCCCATGAATTTTTCACATTATCACCTAGTGTTTCAAACCACCTAAGTGTTGAACCATCCAAAAAGGTAGGAAAAAATTCAGTCCATTGTTCCCTTCTTATAAGGCCATTACAAATACAAGATCGTTTAAACTCTTGAATGAAAGAAGAAGCATCTTCATTAGATTGAGCTGAAAAAACAGGAATCTTTCCCATTTTCAAAAGTAACCACCGTGAAATACCAACCCACAAGTACAATTAACAAGACTTATGTGCACAAATAATTGGAATCACTATACTAGAAAGTGACTTTACACCTTTCTACAGTAAAATAGAAATGACCACGGTAAACTATGGTAAAACTTGACTTACTACGGTAAAAACTAACTTTACTGTGGTAAACACCATTCACAGTAAAAAGTGAAGTTACTGCGGTAAATACTATTCATGGTAAAAAGTGACCTTACTGCGGTAATTACTATTCCCAGCAAAAAGGACTTTACCAGGTTAACTACTATTCATGGCAAAAATTCCTTTAGCATGGTAACTACTATTCACGGTAAAAATGACTTTACCATGGTAACTACTATGCACAGTAAAAACAAGGTTACCCTCCAATTGATTTTTGACTTAGTGGGAATATCTCTCCAGAAAATCCACCAACGAGGAATGGTCCCGGCAACGGAACCAAAATGTCATCAGCAATTCGGCACTATGATAATTCTTCACCGGGAACTCCTCGTGCTATGATTATTTACTAATGCACAGCCTTTAGTTTGGTGGACGTAATCTGGAAACAAAACAACAACATAACACAAGAATACCATTGACTATGATAAGACGGAATGACGAAAAATCTAAAATATCAAAATAAATTATAATATTAACATGAAACTGTTACAATCTCACCCATGAGATTCTTCAACAAGACTATGGGAGAAACTTTACAATTACACCTCTCGATGGCTTCTTCAACACACCTTTAACTGATGGCTTCCTTCGCACACTTCCTACAATATTTCTCACTACTTCTTTCTATGCTAAATGAGGGGGGTGGCCTCTCTATTTATAGAACTTCCAGGCTTATCCATCCTATCTCTAAGATAGGATAAGAAATCCACTCTGACGAATCATATTCCATACCTTAACTCTTATCTGTACATGTAAGCTTATCTCTTAAGATAAGATAAACCTTATCATTTTACATGGGTTCCACATTTTTAGAATTTTTACAAATAAAATACACAAAATATTTATGACCTCACTCCTTGTCCTTATTACCAATATAATATTTCTAATTCCTAATCATGTAGACCCTACTTCTCTAATTACCCAAACTTTGACATTTTAACATTACCGGACCACTTACGACAAATATTTACTTTTTACAACATTCCTATTGTACTTTGACTGTTACCGTACTCCACATTATTGGCGGCACCGTACTGACGGCGCCGTTATCTTCTATCGGACGCTACTACTAATTACACTTAACAACATCCTATTCCTAATACATATATTAATGAAATGGAAATTTTGGAGGAAAATTTTAGTGTCGACAGGACCACGAAAGGTGGGTGAGGATTTGAATTTGAATTTTTAATTCAATAGTGGAAAAACATGGAGAATAATGACATGTGGTGAGGATTGGGTTATTTTTTGGATTTTAAAATGGATAATTAATCAAATTATATTTGATTAATTTGAAGTGTATTTTTGTGGGAAATGAGGAAGGGGAATTAATTGATTTAGGATAGATGTGAAATTGGGGTGTCTACATTTCCCCTCTTTGGAAGGGTACTATGAAAGTAGTGTCCTTTCAAAGAAAGTAGACGGTATGGGGGAAGAATTCAATCTACTTTTTAAAAGGTAGAGTGAATGTTTGTTGGGGAGAATAGAAAGTGGTGAGTGACAGATTTCATAGTATCCTCCAAGACAAAAATTTCATGAGAAGATGTGATTATGGATAGATGTGGTGATGCCCCCTCGAGAGGACTGACGAGAATGGAATTTACGACAGAACTCTTGAAAAGAAGGGAAATGGATTCAGCATAGAAGAGGACGATAATGGAGTGGAAGAGACTGGAATGACCGCACGACGCAAATGGAGAAAGGATTAAATCAGCCTTGAATGCTAGGTGTGAGGGTGTGTGGGAAAGAGAAAAGGGAATGGATAGGATTGGGGGTTGATTATGAGAAGAGTAAGGGAGATAGGGGGGGAAAGGAATGAAAGAGGTAGAAATAAGAGAGAGGGATGATAGGGGAAGAAGGAAATGATGAAGGAAAAACAAGGCAAAAATAGGAAAATATTAGAGTAGAGGGTGAAGGGATGAAATAGAGAGATGTGTAAAATGAAGGAAGCAACAGAGATAGTAAAGAGGGATGTGTGGAAGTGAAATAAATGATAGAGCTGAGAAAAGTAGGAAACAAGAAAGGATAAATAAGAAGGAGAAAACGAGGTGGGAGTAGGGGGTGAAATGGAGGAAAATGGAAAGAGGATGAAAGAAGAAGTAGAACGGAGAAAAAAAGAAACTATGAGGGGCGAGGAAAGTGTAAAATATGAGAGAAAGGAAGAGAAATAGATACAAAATGAACGAAAAGGTAGGGGTGGTAGAGAAAAGGAGAAGTGGTTAGAAGAAACATGAAAATTAGGGGAGAGGGAAGGAAGATAGAACGAATACAAAGAGAATATTGAAGGAATCGTGTCGTTGTGAGGAAGACCAAGGCAAAGAATATGGAACAAACCATATGCAAATGCATGTGGAGGGTGGTATGATAAAAAATATAGGACAACGCTGAAAAGCTAGGTTAGCGATGGGGAAGTAAGGAGGAAACGTGATGGAAAAAGGGGAAGAAAATGATACAGGGGAAAGGAAATAAGACGAGGGGTGGGAAAGAGAAGAGGATAAAAAAGAAAATGATGTAGAAGGAAGGGAATACATAAAGGAGGTAATAAGTGGAAAGGGAACAGTATAAGAAATGTTTAAAGAAGAAAGAGGGGAGGAATGACATCAATTGGAAAATATGTGGAGATGCATGAAATGAGGATACTAGGATGATGAGAAAATAGGAAAAGGATGTATAGTAAAGATATTGAAGAGGGCAAAGACGAGATGGAGAGATGGGTAAGAAGCGACAAGAAATGGTGGGAGTGAGGGAAAAGAATAGGAGAGAAAAGAGAATGGGGGATAGAAGAGGCAATGCCAATGAAAGGATGTTAGGGAAATCCCTTTTACAATGAGTGGTGGGGAAGGGTGAGAGAAAAAAGGAAGAAAAGGAGAAAGCTAATGAGGATTGAAAAGGGTAACGCCAATAAAGGGACATTAGGGAAAACCCTTTGACAATGAGTGGTGGGCTTAGAGGAGGGAAGGAATGAAGGGAAAATCTAGAAGGTCCAAGGGAGTGAATGAGGATTGATGATTTTTAGGGAATAATTCTTTCTACAATTATTATCTCAGGAAGAGAAGTAGATGATGAAAGAATGATATAGGAGTGTTAACAATAATGGTGAATGTGTGTGTGGGTAGAAATGTGGGGGGAATTTGAGAAGATGAAGTGGAAAGAGTGAAGAAGATGAGAGGGATGAGTTGGGACTAAGTGAAAGCGAGGCGAGGATGCGGGTGATGAGGATGAACGAGGTGAGGATGAAGAACCAAGACATGAAAATAATGGGAAGAAATAGTATAAAGGATGATGGATCAAGAAGGGGAAAATGGGGGAAAAGAATGTGATTGTAGGCGGAAGAGAGTAGATGTATGGTGTAAGAGGATATGTGGGGAAAGGATAATAGGAGGACGAAAAAGTGGGTAGTAGGAGATACCAGGTGGAAGAAGTGATCAACAAAGTGAATGAAGAATGAGGCGGGAGAGAAGTTCACGATGACAAGTTAAGTGTAGGGAGGACCCTGACATAAGATTGTCATGTGACGGTAGTGGTTAAGTAAGATTTCCATGTGAGAAAAATTAGAGATGACAAATGGTAAAGCGAGAAGTGGTGTTTGCGAGAATCGAAAAGGAGGTGAAAGGATGTGATAATGGGGAATGCCGAGAAAAAATGAAGGGTGAAGGGTGTGTAGTGATGGGGAAAGGCAAGGAGACAGATCATCCTTAAGAGGGACTCTTAAGTGAGATCGCCATGCCAGGTGAGTGGTTAAGTAAGATTACCAAGCAGAGGAGGGTGATAGTGGTGGTAAAAATATGTGATGATGGGGAATGAAGAGGAAATATGGATGGTGAGATTGTAGAGTGATGGGCGAGTGTAAGATGACATGTCATGCTTAAGAGAATCGCTTAAGTAAGATCGCCATACTGCTGGAGAGGTTTCATAGGATCACCCAACTGACAGGGATGATATGCAAAGAGAAAGACAAGATGATATTGGGGACAGGGGTGGAATGGTAGGTTGAAGATGATGATCACGATGAGAGGTGGGAGAAATAAGATGGGGGAAATATTATGGGATGGGGGAAGGCCATAGGGCAGATCAACCTTAAGTGGAAGTCTTAAGTAAGATTTCCATGCGACTGGAATGATTAAGTAAGATCGCCAAGCTGAGGAAGAAGAAGGATGATGTTAGAGTTGGTGGGAATAGGATATGACAAAATGGACTGAATGGGAACCCTCAAGTGAATTTTCCATACTACGAAAGTGTGTAAGTAGGATGACCAGGCATAAGATGGATTTGGGGAAGGATGAGAAAAGAGTGAGTGAGCTATGCCTGAGTGGTATATGATATGGGATGAGGTGATAATAAGTAAGAAAGGAAACAAAGGAGTGTAACATGAATGGATGAAGGAATATATGTAGTGGAGGGCAGAGAGTGTGAAGGAAATCCTTAATTGGGACGCCCGTGTGGTGAGAGTAATGATGCGGGAATGGGAAGTAGAAGAGGTGGAATGGGAATATGTGTTTGGTGGTGATTGTTGTTTGATGAGAGGGGAGGTGGTGAAGAAGATTCTACAGCGGGAAGATCTTAGGGAGAGAGTAAACCTCCACCAAGGATCCCATATAGAAGG
This sequence comes from Taxus chinensis, assembly GCA_019776745.2. NCBI lineage: Eukaryota > Viridiplantae > Streptophyta > Pinopsida > Cupressales > Taxaceae > Taxus > Taxus chinensis. The sequence goes on from CM034149.1 coordinate 815,762,936, forward strand.
GGTTATTAAGTAAGATTGTCAAGCGGGAAGTAGATGGGGGAAAGGAAATAATATAAATGGGTGAGAGGGGACAGGAATGGTGAGAAGGGTAATATGGGGATAAGTGGCGGAGGAGTAAAAATAAGGAGTGATGATGAATGGATCAAATACATGGTGAGCACGGTGGGGGAGAAGGAGCTGCTGGATAGTGAATGCTACTTGAGAAAGATCGTCAAGTAGGATTCACAAACTGCGACGGTGATCAAGTAGGATTCCCAAACTAGAGAATGCATTAGTATGTATGAATGGATGGGGTGCAAAGTAAGATGTTGATCATGCAGGAAGATACTCACGTGATGAAAAGCATCTTAATTTTAATATAGCACATAACAGGATGCATCGTGATATAAAAGATCATGATGACTAGACTATAATATGCGTGATAGCATAGACAGGGGTCATCAAAAAGATTTGATGCCCCAGTATGATATGCAAATGGAAGAGAGCATAGACAAAGGCCATCAAGAAAGTATGATGCCCCAGTACGACATGCAATCAGATAACATAAGACTATTACAGAGAACACCAGGATACATAAAATCAAGATGCCCCCTGTAATATATCAAGATACAAGAAAGCAATTAATAATTTATAACTAATAATGCAACACAAAAACCAATAAATATATCCATAACGTGTTCCACAGTGAGGATTGATCGGATGTGCCCCCAAGCAGGGGTACGAGGACATAGTAAAGCATTGGGTCATTGTCCTCAAACAAGGAAACAATGAGAGTCGGATTTGCCCCAAGCGAGGATTCACACGAGGAGAAGTGGTTTGAAGTTGGTGGTCATAAGGTGATTGGATCATTCATTGGGGATAACAGTTCAAAGATTAAATTATGTTGGTTATTTTAGAGTTGGTTTTTTTTTTTTAGCGATTTTGTGGATTTTTTTTTTTTGTTTATTATATATATACAGATTTTCTAATGTTTTTTGGATTTTTAACAATTTTCAAATGTTTTTGACTTTTTTTTGACGATTTTCAAATGTTTTTGGATTTTTGATAATTCTTGTTAATGGTTTTGGATTTTTGACGATTCTGTGTAATGTCTTTGGATTTTTTATGAATATTTCTAATGTTTTTGGATTTTTGACGAGTTCTAATTTTTTTGTTGGATTTTGGATGATTGTTTCTAATGTTTTTGGGTTTTTGACAATTTTCAAATGTTTTTTGGATTTTTAGATTTTTACACTGTTTTTAGATTTTTGACGATTTTCAAATGTTTTTAGATTTTTGGATTTTTACATTGTTTTTCTGATTTTTGACGATTTTTAAATGTTGGTAGATTTTTACACTGTGAGTGGCAATTTATGGACCAGAGAGCAAACTTATCTTTGAGAGGTGATAAACATGGATATTATCCGTATGTATTGTGTTCTATGTTGTAACTTATGCTCAGAATAACACAAATTCTCTTTTTATTGGTAGGATATGGTGGTGGTGATATGATGATTCCAGCTTCATTCTTGACTCCACACAACTAGTAAGATGTGTGGGCTCATCACCGAGAATCAAGAAGGATGTAAGAGGTAGATAATGAATATAGACACAAATGCTAACAACAATCCCTTTGGGAAATTGTGACTCCATTCTTCATAACGGTATTGAATCAGTTTCAAAAATGGCTTTCACTTTATGAGTCATGTGCTAGACTTAGACAGTTATGTGGCCTGCTGATTGGTAAGATATGAGGTTAAGAGATAGTTCTCTCTTCACTTAGGCATCTAAATTACGTGTTTGGGGACTCTCTAATTTGTAAGCACTGTAAGATTTTATATTTTTGAAATTACTCCCTATGCCTTGCCCCATGCTACTAGTGAGAAGTAAGGGCTCATCAACGAAGGCAAAATATAGGCGAGTGAATTCCCTTTTTGTCTTCTTTTTTTTTATTTTTTTTTAATATTTTGCAATGTTTTTATGCTTGTATGAGAATGACCCTCTACGCTTTGCCCCATGCCACTTGTAAGAGGCAAGGCTTTATCACCGAAGATAAGATGTAAACGAGTAAGGGCACCTTCCTCCATTCCCAGTCTCACACTACCAGTAAGAAGTGTGGGCTCAACACCAAAGACTATGAAGGAAGAAAGATGTGATAATGAATTATTCATAAGTTATTGAATTGATGGATTTTTTTACAATAGTGGTTTGTATTTGGGAATAAACGTCTGCCCCCAATCTCAGCCCCACATGACTAGTAGGACACGAGGGTTCAACACCGAAGACTGAGATGGATGACCAAATGAACTGAGTAACGAAGTTTAGAGCTTTGTTATGAAAGAGAGAATGTATTTGAAGGGAATATATTACCATCAGTAAGCTTCTAGGTATGACCATAGAGGAAAGCAACAGAAAATGGAAGAAGTATGACGCTCACAAACTTAATAGGATTTATACTAGCACTTGTCTCATGATGATAAATATGAAGATTTGATTTTGATAAAGAAAATATCTACCAATGGAAATGAATAAATTTAAATTATTAGGAAATAAGCAAGACAAAAGGAACAATGTACACGTTGTATCCTGGAATAGTGAACATCTCAAGGATAAAATTTCTTTAAATGAACTGCATTCATTGGTTCATCAAGATCTTGACCATCTGCAGTGGCTAATTTATAGGCTCTAGAGCAAAATTTAGCTGTGATTACATAGGGTCCTAACCAATTAGGCTCAAATTTTCCTTGTTTTTCTCATTCTTTAGTGGTATTCTTTTGATTTTCTTTTAAAACGAGGTCACCAATTTCGAATTCTCTGGGTCTTAGCTTTTTATGATAACTGCGTTGCAGTCGGTTTTGATAGACTTGAAGATGATTGAGAGCATTAAGTCATTTTTCATTGAGAAGCTCAAGCTCTTAAATCCGTGACTGTCGGAATTCATCCTCATTAATTACATCTTTAAGGGAGATCCTCAAGGATGGGAGTTCTATCTCAATAGATAAAATGGCTTTACAACCATAAACAAAGGAAAATGGGGTGGCTCCGATAGGCGTGCGGTAAGATGTACGGTAAGCCCAAAGAGTGGGGTAAATTTGAGTGTGCCAATTACGTCCATGGGTGTTAACAATATTTTCCATGATGGATTTTAAGGTCTTATTGATTGCTTCCGCTTGACCATTGCCCTAAGGGTAGTATGGAGTGGACCATTTAAGTTTGATATGAAAACATTTGGCTAGGTCTTTTACATCCTAGTTTTTAAATGATTTGCCATTATTTGCAACCAGAGCGGATGGAATACCAAATCGATAGATGAGATTATTGAAAATAAATTTTGATATTTGGCTACCGGTAACATAAGTGAGAGGCATAGCCTCTACCCATTTAGTGAAGTAATCGGTAGCGGCAATGATGAACTTATGTCCATCGGAAGATGTTGGTCTGATTTTACCAATGAGGTCAAGTCCCCATTGAGAGAAGGGCCACGGTGTGGTTATCGATTGTAATGCCTGGGAAGGTGCATGGATAATATTTCCATGCTTTTGACATGTTTGACAATGTTTGACAAAATGACATGCGTCACTTTCCATGGAGGGCCAATAATATCCAACTCGCAGGATTTTCTTGGCTAAGGCAATACCATTCGTGTGTGCTCCATAGATACCAGAATGGACTTCAGCTAAGACACTCAAGGATTCTTCCTGATTAAGACATCGGAGCAGGGTGCCATCATATCCTTATTTATAAAGAGTTTCTTCTAAAATGGTGTAACGAGAAGCACGTTGTGCTAAAGCACGTTTATGCATTGGTTTCATGTCTGTAGGAAACATTTTATCACGAATGAATGTATAAAGATCGTGGTACCAAGGGTTATTCGGACCCACAATCTCACATACCATAGTGTTTTTAGGATGATCATAGGCAGGCATTAAGAGATGTTCAACAAGAAAATGTGTCTGAGGTTGACTAGATGTAATTTCTAATGGGGATCTGATGGTTGCAATAGCATCGGTAGATTTATTACGAATTCTGGGAATTTGATCAAAGCTAATTAATCGAAAATAGGTTCGAAGACTCCACCATGCATTTATATGGGATAAGTTTTTCATCCTTGACCTGGTATTCATTCGTAACTTGCTTGATGATAGGTAAAGAATCACCAAATACAGTTGATTTTGTAAGATTCCAAGATATAGCCAGTTTTAATCCTGCATGAGAGCTTCATATTATGTGATATTGTTGGTACATGGGAATGCTAAGTGAAATGATTTGGGGATAACATGTCCGCTAGGTGTGATAAGCAAAATACCAGCCCCTAAGCCATGGAGATTACAAGATCCATCAAAAAATAGAGTCCAAGTTGCCACGATGTCTATGTGTAGAATATCTTCATCAGAAAAAGAAAACTGAATTGGTTCTGTGCCAGGAAGGGGTGCCTCAGTAATTTGGTCTACAAGGGCTTGTCCTTTAATTACTTTCTATGGAAAAAATTCGACATTGAATTCACTGAGTAATACGACCCAACTAGACATTCTTCCTGTGAGAATGGGTCTGGATAACAAATACTTGAGAGGATCAATTTTGGAAATCAACTTAGTTGTGTGATTGAGAAAGTAATGACGTAACTTATGGAATGCAAAGGCAACCGCTAAGCATACTTTTTTCGATTTGGGAATAACGTACTTCGTGCTCAATAAGTGTTTGACTGAGGTAATATACAGCCTGTTCTTTTCCTTGATCGTTATGTCGTGCTAGCAAAGCTCCTATGGCATGTTCAGTGGCAGATGTATAAAGCAACATAGGTTTATCGGCAACTGGTGACATAAGAACAGGTGGACTAGAGAGGTATTCTTTTAACTTAGCAAAAGAGTCTTGGCAATCGTGGTTCTAGTGAAAGTGTGCATCTTTCTTGAGTAACTGATTAAAGTGATGGCACTTGTCAGCCAACTGTGATATGAAACACCAAATAGATTATATCTTTCCAAAAAGACTGCGTAATTGTTTTAGGTTTTGAGGAGGAGGCATTTCCATAATGGCTTTGACTTTGGCAGGATCCACTTTTATGCCTCTTCGTGAGACAATAAACCCTAATAATTTACCAGAGGCTACTCCAAACACACATTTATTTGGGTTAAAATGAACCTTATACTCATGTAATCTATCAAAAATGCATCTCAACACACTTGGATGCCCTATTTATGTTTTAGATTTTGGTAATATATCATCAACATAATCTTCCATGATATCATGTAACATGTCATGGAAGATGACAGTCATTACTCGTTGATAGGTGGCACCAGCATTTTTCAAGCCGAAAGGCATGACCTTATAATAGAAGGTGCCCCATGGTGTAGTAAATGCCCTTTTATGTTGATCTCCTTCAGCAATATGTATTTGATTGTAACCAGAGAATCCATCCATTAAGGAGAGTATTTCATGGCCTACCGTAGAATCAACAATCATGTCTATATTTGGCAAGGGAAATTCATCTTTGGGACAAGCCTTGTTGATGTCACGGAAGTCTGTGCATATTCTGATGTCGGGAGTTTTCTTGGCGACGGGAACTATGTTAGATATCCATGCCAAATAATCAATAGGTTTGATAAAGTCAGCTTCCAAGAGTTTCTCGAGTTTGGCTTTGACAAGCAATGCAACTTGGGGATGCATTTTGCGTAGTTTCTGCTTTATAGGTTTTGCATCCGGATGTACCACAAGATGGTGTACTACAAGAGATGGGTCCAGGCCTAGCATGTCCTTATATGTCCATGCAAATATATCTTGGAATTCAATAAGGAATGTTGTGAATTCCATGCATCCTTGGTCAAACAGACTAATGCCAAGTTGTAAAAATTTTGGTTGTTTAGTGGTGCCAATGTTTATGTCTTTTGTTTCTTCTACAAGCATTTTAGATGTATCATTTTTGGAGAAAGATGCTAATGGTTGATGTAGGTCATCAGTGTCGGGTGTTTGTTGAAACTTTTTGTTGACATGTTTGGTGGATAGGGTGGCAGTGAGGTTTTGACTATGGGAAATCCTATGTTTGCGCTTTTGATCCAAATTTTCTGAGGGTGAAGGATCTGAATATTTTATCTCTTCACTAAAACAGGCTGATTCATTTAGATTGATTTCAAATCCTTTTCTATGGTTGGAAGTAGGGATTTGGTCATGAGTTCCAAGGAATTATTCGATGGCTTCATCATTTTGGAACATGTCCATGGCCGCATGATGTGGTTGGCCATGGTCTATGAGACTCGGATGTGTAGGCTCAAAATTGATGACATTAATAGAGAAATGTTAAAAGGAAAGATGTGTTTCAGTGATGTTCTCAAAAAGACTACATGGAGACCTAATGTTATTATCAGAACTGGTGTCATCATTGTCACTCGAAATTATTATGGGAGCGACATCAAACACCTTGAAACCTAGACCATGTTTACCGTGATGTTGTGTGTAATTTATAGGGTCTAAACGACCTTGTTCATTTGGACCAAGTCCTTTACCCTACCATCGCATGTTTTTCATTATTCGGTGAGCTTTGGTAAATTGAGGGGACTCATAACATGGAGCAAAGTTGACATTATATAACCAAGATCCTGAAGAACTTAGAATATTTTCGTTGTCAAGATGACCAAACTTTTTCCAAACTGACTGACCCATTTGGTAATTGGGATGGATTCTTAGATGTGGAGTATTAGGTTTTCCATAGCTATGTGGGGATTTGGTGATATAAAAAGAGTCTACCATCTTTTGAAATTGATATTCACCACATCCCGTGTCAATTATTTTAAATGTGTGAGATAGGGGACCAATAGGTACCTCATGTGGTGGGGAAGTTAGTTTGGTAGTCTTAAAAGATGAAGAGAATGGGTTATAAGACGAAGTGGGTGGATTGAAGGATGAAGGTTGGTTATTCACAGGAGGAGGTATCTTAATAGAGGAAGTGTGGTTGGATGAAGAAGATTGGCTAAGTGAAGAAGAAGATGGTGTGGTGGAAGTATAATTGTTGCTGGAAGAAGAAGCTTGATTAGTGGAAGAAGAAGATTGATTAGTGGGAGGAGGACTGGTGGAAGGTGGTTGACTAGCGGATGATAATGGATTGGAAAATGTGTTTTGGTTATGAGATGATGGTTTTGGATTATTGTTAGGGAGTGTATCAGGATCAATGCGTGTTTCATTAAGGAATATACGAGGTTGAGCATATTTATCTGTTGATGGACAATAGTGATCATGTCGATACCATCCTTCGAGGAGTCTACAATACTCAAAAGGTTGGGAATCTGCACATAATGTAAATTCCTTGTCCAAATGAGGAAACTTAATGCATTGGTGGAATGTTGATGGGACAGCTTTCATGGCATGAATCCATGGTCAGCCGACAAGAATGTTATATTCAACTTCTACATCTACCACATGACAAACCGTGTCTAAGGTGATGGGTCCAACTTGGAGAGGCAACATGATTGTGCCTTCAGAAATTCTTTCGTTATTATCATACCCACGAATGGTTATGATATTGTTTTGTAAATCATTTTCAGTGTAACCTAGACAACGTAAAAGTTTCATGGAACAAATATTTAATGCTTATCCATTGTCGATTAAGACGCGCTTGATTTTACGATGAGTTACATAACCCTCGACATATAAATAATGATTATTAGCGATGTTGCGATTAAGCAGGTCAGTGGGACCAAAAGATAAAATAGGATTGGGGACTGTAAGATGTGAAATTAAATCCTAGAATTGTTGTGAATTGATGTCCTCGGGGACACGAGCATTATTCAATGTTTGCATAAGGATGCGTTGTAGTGTGGGAGAAGAATTAAGTAGTTCCATGATTGAAATTTGTGCGAGAGTATTCTCTAATTGTTTGACAATATTAAATGACAGCGTAGGTTATGGAGAGGAATTGGCAGTGGAATTAGATGGTGGATTAGGAGGTGATGCCGGGGACGAAGTGGCAGATTTTTTTGTTGTAGGGACCCACATTTTTTTCTGTCTATTGGTGATCACACAGTCAGTTCTGATCTTTATAGTTGCCACTAAGTCTTGGTCATAATCTATGGTTGAGATGACTAAGTCAAACTCGACATTACTTGACAATTGACCCTTATCTTTTGAATTGTTATCATGATTAGGGAATAGATTTTTGAACATGTGAAGTTTTTCATTAGGTGTTTTTGTCTCATAAGTATTTTCAACTTCTATGTCTCCATGTTCAATCAGGTCTTGGACGTAATGGCGGAGTTGCATGCATCTATTTGTGGAGTTCCCTTTTATGCAATGGTAATCACAATATTCATTTTCTTTATACCAATTTGGTTTGGGTTTTCCTTCTTCGAAGGGTCTGACAATGGGATATGTAATCATATTAGCATTTTCCAAATGACGAAAGACACTAGATAGACTTTCTCCGAGAGAAGTGAACTCTCTTCGTCGATCCCTAAAAGGAACTTCCTTTCTAGGGATAATGATTGGTTGTTTAGATTTTAATGTGTTGGTGGGATGGTTTTAGAAATTTTGGACATGGTGGGAATTAGTAATGCCATCATTGACGATATTTCGATTCCAGTTAAAGAATTTAGATTTGTCCTAGTTCTGAGGAGTGTCTCGATAAGGTTTGTCTCTAAAGGGTGCTTTAAGTAAGCCCTTAGAAATGAGGGCTTTTTTTATTTGTGTCCCCTTTTCGATGACTTCTTAGAAACTATTCAAACAATACATTTGCATGTGGAATGATAATTCGGCATTGAGATTAGGGACAAAATGCTAACTAGTTATCTCTCGGGTACTGAGCAAGGAAATTGGCTTGCAATTCCACACCATCGTTGTAAAAAGGAGGCAAAATTTTCATTTGGCATTTACCTAGTGTTGCAGAGATCAAGCATGGTTAAATCTGAGTCTAGGTTATAGGAAAAATGTTTGACAAATTTCTCTAATAAGTCTGCAAATGTCGTGACTGACCCTTTGGGTAGATGGAAAAAACCAATCTAAAGCTTATCCTCCTAAACTTTGGGGGAATAATCGTAAAAGGTACCTGTCTTAATAAGTAACTTCCTAACATTGCATGTAAAATTCCTTGACATGTTCATGGGGGTAACCTTTGCTTTTATATTTATCAAACTTAGGGATTTCGAAGGATGGAGGAAATGGTAATCGTGATATCTCTGTATCAAATGGATAAGGACACAATTCTTCAAAGTTGAATTGTTTTGATTGTTTTTGCAGTCCCTGATTGGTGCCTTTCATAAGTTTCCATTCTTTTGTAAATGGAGAAGTGGTGGATGGTTTATCAAACATGTCATGAATATTGAAATCTAGATTGAGGGTCTTTTAATCTTTCAGCTCTAGTCGTCGCTTCCTCAAGTTTCTTTGTTAAGTCTTGAATTTTAGTGAATAACTCTTCAGCCGAAGAACCATTTGGATTGTTTGGTATTTCATTGTGATAACTTGATTCACCATTGTCGATGAGTTTGTTTAAATTTTCCATCCCGAATTTAGGGGGTAGTTTTTCCCCCATGGCTATGATGCGTAACAGATATTCTTTTTTTTTGTTCTATCACCTTATTGACTTGTTCTTGTTCTTCATTGGTGAGTTCTGGTTGTGTGACTTCTTTGTCATCATTTTCATGATTGTGACTACGAGTGAATACCATGATGAAATGTGTCTGATTAAGTTGAAAAGTGGGTAGGAATTTTGAACATGTGTGAGGAAATGAGAACTCGATTACTTTGGGTTTTTTACGAATAAGCTCGTGATGACTGATAAGGAGAGTAACTCAAAAAAATTATCTTAATATGATGATGATGTAACTCGAGACGAGTTATTAGAGGATTTGTTGCACGTTGTGTAGATTTGGCTTAAACAAGCTCTGGACTATTGACGGGGAGAGTAACCTGAATAGGTTAATTGCGATATGGTTATGATATAACTCAAAATGAGTTATGAAAGGATTTGTATTGGTTGTGATTTAGAAAAATGTGATGATGGATAGAATAATGAGTGAACTCAAACAAGTCACACAATATTAGTTTGATATAGCTGAAAACAAGCTATGAAGAATGTTTTGACAATTTACAATATGGGGAGTGAATGCTAGTCACCCAATATCAGTTGGATATAGCCGAAGACAAGCTATGACAGCCGTATTGTTAGATGAGGCAATGTTAATGAAATTGGTGTGATGGTTTGGTCTGTGTTGTTGGATTGTTTGGATGTTTTCGCTTGGTATTGAATTGGTCGAGAACTGATTTTTTTTATGGAACACAACTAGGGTATGAACTTTTACGATGAACACATTGATATCAGCCAAGTTTTATGATAAAACAATGCTAAACTATTTTGTTTTCAAACAGCAAGCAATCATGGGGATTCAATTGTTTTGGCTTATGAGGTAACTTCTTCAGGAATGATCATTGTTTCATGTAATCATATAAGTATGCTGTGAAATGGTGGATACAGGATCTTATTACTCCAAGAAGATGCGTCCTCTGATATACCCTAGTCCTGATATACCTAATTCTGTATAGGGATAGAATTGGTACAGGGAACCCTTAGAGCACTAGAGGAGACTCACCAATTCTTACTTGCCTGTTTCGGAGTGAATCACCACGTCCAGAACAGGTTTTGTGAAAAGGTGGAAGGTGATGGAGGGATAAATGTGTATGGTGTCCTTATAAATCCCTGAAGATTTACAGGGACGATGCCCAGGCTTCGTTATTACAGCTATTTAGGCATGACTCACATGCGCTGCACGACAGCATTACCTGTAAGTGAAGAGCAGGGGCGAGGTAAATACCAAACGCTGTGATGAGACTAGGTTTCAAAGTGTAATGCAGATGCAAATACTATTGGTGCGTGGTATTCAAGTCCATGTCACTAGTGTAGCTTTGGTGGTGATGAAATCCACCTCGTCTACGTGTAAAAACAAAATGATAAAGTGATTAAACGTAGGGTTCTTTCCAACTTGAAATAAATCACTAGCAGAAAATAATTGCGTACCTGAGCGTACTTTTTTTTTGTTTCAACAATTGTCTTTGAATGGTGGTATTTTTGCGGGATTTTGTTTTTTTGTTTTGTTTTTTTGTTTTTGACAATATTCTAGCAACACGGTTCTACAGAAAACAACTTAGTAGTTATCCTGCAAACGAAATGTTAGAAAAGTGATCATGGTTGTTTTTTATTTTCCAGATCGCTCGAAGGCACAGGAAAAGAGCATACACAACCAAAAACCAAACAACTATTAATAATATGACAAAGGAAAATAATGATTGAAATGACAGCTGGAAAACAATGCTAGAGGATCCTGCAATGTTAGAACAAGAAACTAAAAAAATTGTGACCGTTTCTGATTTTCCAGATCGCTCGAAGGCGCAAGAAAAGAGCATACACGGATAGAATTGGAATAGTTTTTTTTATTTTTTAAATGTTAATAATTATTTAAATTAATCATGATTGCAAAATAGCGATAATGATTATCTTCACATAAAATAAAAATGATGAAAGAAGAGTGAAAACGTTACCTAGAAGTTTTGTCGTGGAAAATTGAAATGTAAGGAAAAAAAATTAAAAATTAAAAAAAATAAAAAATAAAAATTATTTTCCAAAGCTCGAGTGGCCTCACATTTTTGATTTCCAAGATCACTTTTGAAGTGCGAGGAAAGAGCATACCTGTGAGGTTGTTACGTGAAATAAATAAAAGAAAATAAAAATAAAAAAATAAAAAATAGAACTATAATTTTGTTGTTTTTTGTTAAAAAGACAGGTGTTAGAAGAAATGAAACCAAAAAATTTTTATAAGTCTAAATCTAAAAATTATTTTTTCATTACATAGATCTTTTCAATACCTTTCCATTAAAAAAAATGAATTCATTCCGAGTTTGGGATCAAAATTTATGGCTTCCGAAAGATGGGCTACGGTAGCACTCTGAATGAAAATTTTGAACGTGAGAAAAACGTCCCGAGAGCTGTTTTTTTCATTTTCTGACTTCTGTACTTCACCTGAGAAGCTAAAATTTTGACAGCAAGGTTAAAAAAGAACAATAAACAAAAAGAAAGAGTTGGATTGCAAAATGATTGACTAAAATAAAATTAAAAAAATGATTAACTTCCTACAAAGCAGTTATGTTAGCAAAAGTAAATAAATAAATGCATTTTCCGGATTAGTTGTCCCATGACAATAAGATAATAAAATGACTAGTTCATGTGTTTCTACAGATTACGAGTAAATAGTAAAATCAAAACTAGGAACTAAACACCAAGCACTGAGGAGATCAAAGACAGGATGAGCTTCATAGTTTCATTGTTGCTATAACCTGTAAATACACCACAAGACACCACACAACAAAAATACTACCCAAAGCGTGAAGGTTAACCAAAGAAGACCATAACGAACAGAAAAGGAAATAATAATGAACAATAATAAACAAAGAATAGATAAAACCACTAATTGGGAAATTAATGGTAACAGATTGAAAGTAACCAGGCGTGCCAGAATGTAAGTTAGAAAAAATACACTACTAACAAAGAAGTAAAATACCAATAATCATACCTCCTCCTTCGCGTTCCGTAGCAAACCTCAGAATGGGCTAGAAAACTTGAATTGAGCCCTGATTGTGTAATATGTAGGTTCTTTTCTTCAAGATGGAACAAGGCCTTCCTGCAACAACGATCCTCTTACTTTGCATTAGATGGGAAAAAGGATTTTGAGGCTATTTGGGCATTAGGACGAGGCAAAATGATGTTCTTTGCTCAAAGGATGCAAGAACTTAGATATGGCATTCAAGCTTATTCTCTGTGTGTTTAGAGGGGAGGGGTAAGGTTGTATTTATAGCCTGAGGGAGTGATTAGCTTAGATTAATTTAAGTAGTCATGGTTTGAAAATGTGGGCAAGATTAAGTGAGTGGTTTGAAAATGTGGGCAAGATTAAGTGAGTGGTTTGAAAATGTGGGCAAGATTAGATGAGTGGGGGCCATGAAGAATGGGTGAGGATTTGAATTATATTTTTAATTCATAAGTGGAGGATTTTAGGTGAGTGGGGACCATGAAGGGTGGGTGAGGATTTGAATTTGAATTTTTAATTCAATAGTGGAAAAACATGGAGAATAATGACATGTGGTGAGGATTGGGTTATTTTTTGGATTTTAAAATGGATAATTAATCAAATTATATTTGATTAATTTGAAGTGTATTTTTGTGGGAAATGAGGAAGGGGAATTAATTGATTTAGGATAGATGTGAAATTGGGGTGTCTACAATTACAGTAAATTCATCAAGGGGTATGCCAAGATCTTCGTGTCTTTAGAGGAACTGCTTAGACATAAAAGTGCCTTCCATTGAGGAGAGGTGCAGCAGAGGGCATTTGATACATTAAAAGATAGGATTGTCACCACCACCTATATTATGTTTTCCCTCTTGGGACAAGCCCTTTCATGTCCATGTGGATGCCTCAAGGATTGCTATTGGAGTAGTGCTTGGACAGCCAAGTGAAGGGATTGTTGATCATCCTCTATGTTTTATGAGTAGGAAGCTGACACCAGCAGAGTAGAATTATACCACAATTGAGCATGAGGCATATTCAATGATCTACATGCTTTTCAAGTTTAGATAGTATCTACTGGCAACACCATTTGTTTTTTACACCGACCACATGGCATTAAATTATTTGGTGAACAAGCCTGTTCTACAAGGGCGCATATGTCGGTGGGTGTTGTTGTTTCAAGAGTTTGAATTCACCGTTGTAGTGAATCTTGGGAAAAGAAACTGTGGACCTGATCATCTGTCAAGAATTGATTCAGGGGAGGATGTGTATAGTATTAAGGAGATAATGCCAGATGCGCAACTGTTTAGGTTACAGTGTGTGCCCTCAGATTTGGAAGAGATTACAATATTTTTAAAGTAAGTTGTGGCGCCAGAAGGAATGAATACATTAGAGAAGAATTAGTTGGCCATACGCATCACGCCCTACATGTTAATCAGTGGAGACTTATACAAGTTAGGACGTGATGAAGTTTTGCGCAAGTGTGTATTAGAGCGTGAGTGCCTGGCCATCATGGAAGAAGCACATGGAGAGGTAGAATTTGTTGTGTACCAGCATTACTACCTGGGCAGATTCAAGTTAATAAATGACTCATGGAGCCCTTGGTGCAAGCTCCCCTTCACCTTCATGGCTCAGTACTTCCAAGCAGGAGTAAACAGGTTCAAGGAGTCCAAAAATTTTAAGTTGGACCTTGGTGGCTTGGACAAAAACCATAGGGAATTGTGTAAAGGGTTGGTCTATCCTGACAAGCATGTGTACATAGAGCGGTATGTGTCTCATGAAGTGTAGATTATAAGGCCCATGACTTTTCCCATTGTAGGAGGATCTGCGGCGCACATTTACATTCATATAAGGAAAAAGTCAAAGAAGGGAACATACCTAGAGAACGAGGTATCTATACCTCAGGATCCAACTGGGAGAAAAATTCTCGCACTCAAACGGGAGGAAAAAGAACCAGAAAATAAAATCCCAAGTGTGGTGGGGACACAAGAAATAGGTTCCCCCGAGACAAGTGCCAGAACCAGCACATACATGCGTAAGAAAAAGGCCATAATTAGAGAAAAGGTTCCTGAACCAAAGGAGCCATCAGATAAGGAGTCTTCAGAAGAAGAAATAGAGTCACCTACAGTGGAATCTTCGGTTAGGAAAAAGCATAGGGTAGAAGAGGGGACCACCTTGGAAGAAGTTGGGAGTATGGATAAGTACATGGGAGAGAAGGATGGTAGTGAGGAAGAAGTAAGTGGGGAGGAGGACCCCAAGAAAGATCAAGGGATACCTTTTTTCAATATACATGATTCAGAGGAGGAAGGTGGAGAAGAAGAACAAGGGTTTCTCTTTGTATGGCACAAGGATAGCCAGGTAGGAGGAACCACCCAGGGCATGGGAAAAGATGAAAAGGCTAGCGCATAAAAACAAGAGGTGTCAATCTCGGCACAAGAACAACGGCCAAGGTGGTAGCAGAAAAAGAGACAAGAGACATTGAGAACCTATTAGAGGACAAGGTGGAGCACAGTGTGGATCCATTTTTAAACAAGGAGAAGGAGATGACGAAAGAGGAATGCGGCAGCACTAGAGGCTCGGTTTTGACTGTAATTACTCCCAAGGGTACGTGCATGGGAGGAAGGCACGTAGAGGGAGGGAGTCCAGAGATGGGTTATATTGATGACCCTAAGAAGGTGTTTCACGCATGATTCCAAAGTACACTTCCAGCAGAGGAGTTGGTATGCATGTCATCTTTCAACAAGGAGGTTGCCTACCCACAGACACGAAAGATGATATCTTGGGAAATTGAGTCCCACCTTGATGAACTAGAGTTTGAGGTAAGCCAAGGGGAAATAGAAACATTGCCATGACCAGGAGAAGATAATCTAGTGGTGGATACCCAGTAACTCTCAAATGAACTGAGCAACATGCTTAACAAAGTCTCTGTTGAGATAGAAGCTAGACTCTTTAGGTAGAATGATAGGATTAGGGATCTGGAAGGGGAACTAAAGGAGAAGGAAAAAGAGCTAGCCACATTAACCAAGGAGCTGAGCTAGGAAAAGTTAATCAGCGCCCAGCGGCAGCAGGAATTGAAGGATGAAAAGGCCAAGGTGAGCGTTGTGTATAAGAAGGTAGAATCCATCAACGGGGCCATACTATTGAAACATCTGGACCTGGCATCACCTGCACAGAAGTATGGATATGCCTTGGGATGCCTGGAGGATTTGACAAGAGTGCTCACCATGGAAATAAATCCGCCATCCTTAGAATTTGCAAAGGAAGTGGCCACACACTTAGAGACGGAAGATAAGTTAAAAATTGTAGCGCTCGTCGCAGAGTACAGCAAAGTGTTTGCTGATGTAAGGGTCACTTCCTAGACTGCTGAGGCCACGTACGACAATTGTGTGGATAAAGATAAAGTGGCAAGCACCCTAGTTGCCACTCATGAGGCAGAACTCAAGGAGTCCTAGGAGAAAAAAAAGAGGAATAGGGCGGAAAGAGACAAAATCCTTGCCAAGGTTGAGAAGAAATCAGAGGCCATTGAAACCTTACGGGTTTCAATCAAAAACAAATCAAAGGAGTTATATACACGTATCACATGAAGAATAGATGCTTTGGAGGATATATGCAAAGAGTTGGAGAAAATCATGGATACTATGAGCGCGCAAGGGGATGGAATGAATTTTTAGAAGGTAAGCGCCCTGGTCGGCAACCTCTGTTAAAGAGTGCAGGACGCAGGATGAAGTTGATGCCTGGAATAAATTGGAGGCCGACTTGTAAAAGGATTTTCCCAATTTGTTACAATGATTCTTTCACTCTCCCATTCTTTCTTCTTTCCCATTCTTTCATCCTCTTATTCTTTTCCTAGGCATAAGCCTATTTGTATTCTTCATCTCACTAAGGGAAGTGTTTCCATGGACAAAGAACAGGTGTAGTGTGGGGTGATGTTGGGCCCCTAGAATATTAACTAAGTACAAAAGGCACGTATGACAAAAGCGCACAAGGCATGGTTTAGAAAAGGGTTTAAGGAAGCATGTGGCGTGCATGACACACATGTATAGAACCAAGGGTTCGGGACTTAGGAAAATTGGATGTTCAGATCAGAACACATAAAAATCATGACCCAACTACGCGTGGATAAGGTGCCAGCCTGGCGACAGGTTGGCCCAGGAAGGAGCATGCCTATGGTAGAATCTTCTAGAAACACATCATGGGATAAAGTGGGAAGCTCAGGCCTGGAGAAACATGCTCACATGGAGGACCACATTCAGACACTTGGCATCGGATCTAAGGGCACTGGAGGATGATTTGGCAGTCTAGAAAAGCTATAAATACAAGTGCCTGCAGAGGAAAAAGAGAGACGGAGAGTGTGGGCAGAGCTCTGCAGAAATACTGTGAGAACTCTATTAATAGATAACTACATTCGGGAGAGGATGTATTAGGCATGGGGATTGTAATTTTCTTTTTGGTAGCTTAGTTACATAAGTCCAGTTGCAATGCATGACTGTGGTCTACTTCTCTATGACACTCTGTAATGGTTCAATGGATGTAATGAGGTTACATGTTATATATATACACGAATATCAATGATTCGGATGCATACTTCTCTCTCATGAGTTCTCTTTCTTTTCATGCTAAGTATGGATGCTTGTATGTTTATTTTTGAATTGATACATGTTATAGATTTTATTAAGTACTCTACCTGAAATGGCTACAAGGATCTAGAGGCCATTCTAAGCCCTATGGTTCTTGTATGTCTTGAACCCATTTGAAGGTCTTTTCAAACAAAAATCATAGATGATGTTTCCCACTAAACTCACATAAAAGAGAGACTCAACACCCACGTGTGCCTCAAGTGAGCATTTAGCTTTCATTGGGTTATAGGCCGGTGCGCATGGGGTTCCTTTATTTTGTGTTAAGGGTAAAAATGACTACACTCACTAACATCAGTCTCTGTATTTGGTAATCATGTCAATAACAGAAACTTAAATACCTACATCTAAGAAACCCAAGCTACCTAGAATCTGACCCTGACTGGTTCCAGCACCTTGATTACCTACCCTGCTTCCAGATCTGATCATAACCTAGCCTGTTATGTTATATTTGATGATTGTATTTGGATGAGATACCTAAATCATATCAACTACATTAGGATTTTATTTATTTACGTTATTTCTTACATTAAATTGTATTAAACAGTGGGTTGACTGCCACTAAAGAAGTACCACACTTCCTAGATCTAGCACATGCTAGGTAGCCCACTAACATATATTGTTTAACTCTCTGTTGTGGTCTTGTTGTGTATTTCAGGTAGTTCCTCCTAGCCAAAAGGAAGCTCTCACAATCAGCATTGGATCAAGAAGTTAGAACGTGTGCACAACCTTTAAACTGACCACCACAATAGGTATTCCTCCTTGGCCCATCACCTTATCTATTCCGTCTAATCCACAAAGAAAATGGTGAAACATTTTGGCACGCCCGATGGGAGCCATCAGGGGTTCTTTTGCATTTTATTCATTCCTAGGTGAAAATTGTGTGTTTTTTTTCCTTTTTGAAAAGCTTCCACATTAATTTTCTTCTCTAGAATCTTCCCCCTCTTTCTATTGTCTAAAATCAATCATGTTTTTGGTGCTTTAAAAAAAATACTTCTTTCTTTCATTAGTATTGCATTAGTGAAAGAGCATACCTCTCCATGTTCATCACTTTCTACATCGAATATCACATTTTGATTTGGGTTTAAAACACTTGCATGGCATTATGATTTGTTGCATTATATCTCGCATTAAAATTGAGGGCAACCTATACACTAGAAATCATGACCAGTTGATGGTTAACACAACTAAATCATAGAAAGCACATTATTTCTTCTTATCTTTGTCAAAATACACAAATTGGAATATATACATCTTCTTAAACAACATCCCACCCAGAATAATCTTTCAACGATCACACAATCATAGAATTGACATTGGGCACCCAGTTGGTTATCTTTGTCCAGTCATCACCTCAGAGAAAGGCCTGCCCCCGCCAAAACATAACTTGAAACCTCACCTTTAGAATTTCCTTCTTCGTAGGAAGCCTTCCCAACCAAAAACTTTGTTCTAAATTCCTGAGTCAGTCCTTAAATATCATAATCTAAACACACTAAATTCACTTGTAGGATTACGTTTTTTTCTTAGCTTTGTTCTTGACTTGTGTTTTGAGGTGTGAGGTTGTATTCTCCATTTTTCTTTCCTTTCACACTCCATAGTCATAGTTATTGTATTCTGACTATTTCTTATTGTGTCAGGACTCATTTTCTACTATATCCAGAATTTTGGGTTAGTGTCTCATTCAACTTTAATTCACAAAAAGCAAATTTTCTTCATTCTACAGATTTCACAATAACCAACATTAGTTTACATCTGACCTTCATCGGTTTACCTGACCAGTGTTGGTTCCCTGTGTTTTTGGTCAGTCTACCTAAAGACCACTCATCTCATCTTCTTCTCTATTTAAAATCTTTGGATTTCACCATATCCTCTACATTCTGATATTATTGACTGAATATAGCTTCCCCAGTTAACCTTTTCCAGTTTTTGTCTCACTTTCTCAAACTGTTACTTTCCCATAGTAACTGGCATCAGTTATTGTGATTGTCATCAGTTGGCCTAGCTAGCTTTGGTCCATCTATTTTGATTTTTAATCAAATCACCTACCAATTCAACTCTCATAATCAATTATTTTCCATCCCTACTATTTTATGTGTCATTTACATAGTACAGTCTTACCAGGTCAACACTTATTCACATGGTGTTGACTTGCAGCCAAACTAACACCCTCGTATTTCACACCAGCTGTCAGCCAATCCTACCTAGTCCATCATTTTCATCCATCATGTCCCCTATGGATCTAACTTAGATTATCCCCATTATTACTAGTGATGAGGAGTTCGCAAGACTCTTTGATCAGAACCCCACGGACCTACAATACTATCTCACCCACTCATCCACCTGGGACTCCTCAGGACAGTTAATATACAACATGCTTGTATCTATCCCTCCTACTCTCGCCCCCACCTCTGCATCAACTAGCACCATCTCGGCGCTACCATTATCTACTTTACCACTTGTGATGTCTCAATTAGGTCCCATAGCCACTATAACTACAGTGTCTACGTCATTTGTCACACCTGTGACATTAATGGTTCCTCCGAAAATCACCTTAAGTATAGCCCCATCAACACCTGCTACCTCACATATACCTATTGCATTGCAACCACCTTCGATGTTGGCAACCTATACTCCTTTCCATAACCTCACCCTTTCTATCCCGTAATCCTTACCCCCCAATCACCACTAGAGTTGTTACGACTGCCCCACCCACTTACACATACTACCAATAACCCTCGACCTCATATATCACTTATTCTGGCTATGTGCCACCTACTTCTATTCCTCCTACACAATTCTCATACTCAGCACCACTATACACTAGCATACCACCCACCTCATACATACAGCATCAACCCCCTTTTTCTGCAGGGGGCACCCATTCATCACAACTTACCAACAACCTCATTAAAATGATGATGGAAAAGATGCAGACCTTAGAAGCATCTATCTTTGGCTCCCGTAATTCTTTAACTTATGATAAAATCTATAATGAACCTATACATCCATCTATTCCCATTCACCCCTACCCTGTGCATTGGGAAATTCCTAAATTCAATCACTTCAATAGTAAAGAATACCCACAACAACACTTATGGTCATTCAAACATGGGTGTTACCTAATCACCCATGATGACACATTTCTCCTATGAACCTTCCCAATGTCCTTGACAGAACCAGCATTGTATTGGTATAGTGGACTACCTTGACATTCCATTTATTCCTTTAATCAAGTAGCCCAATTTTTCTTAGACCATTTTTTAATCAATGTTATCAATAAATTCACCATGACCGATCTCTATTCCAATTGATAGTATGAAGATGAATCTATCACATATTTCATTACCCGCTGGCAAAGTATTATCAACCAATTAACATTCCAACTACCTCAGACTCAACTTATTGAGTTATTCACTAGAGCTTGTGCCAAGCACATCTCACCACAGGTATAAACCTTCCAAACCTTTGATGAAGCATTCACCATGGCATGAAATTTGGAAATTTGCGTCATTGAAGAAAAGAAAATCCAATTACAAAACAAGAATTCCCTGTTTAAATCAAATGATTCCTCTTCATCTTCAAAGCCTCAAAATAACTATTTAAAGCCCAAAGGATCTGCCAATGTGGTAGTCCTCAAGGAAGGACCATCTCATCCTTCTAATCAAGCCCAAGCTTCTTCCAATATTTCCCCTGTAGGCCTTTCAGCTCCGGCAGGAGCAACAGAAGTACACTTCAATTGGAGAGCCATATTCTTCAATCTTGGAAAAGCTTCTTAAATTTGAAGCCATTACACTTCCTCCCATAAAACCTCATACATGTTTCGATCCTGCTCATCATATGCCTACATGGTATAAAGAACACGACTACTATAATTACCATCAAGTCAAAGGCCATAGTGATGGTAACTGCATAACTTTTAAGAACATTGTCCAAGAGATGATAGATAATGGAGACCTTGTCGTGGAAAACCTGAATGTGCCAGCAAATCAAAATTTACACATATTTAAAAAATTATTCCCTAATCATAAACCGTCATCCAATAAAAATAGTGAACCTTCATCCAGTGATAGCAATGTCCATGAAGTCCACACGGTTTTTGATATCGTACCAACCGTTCCTCAAATCCCACCTATTTCATCTATTACGGAAATTTTGGCATGAGCTCCTTTACCCACAAAGGAGCATAGATATTCCACTCCTTCACCCCCAGAGGATTCCCATTCATCTCTCCCTTCTCCCACAAAGAAACCCACACTTTCTACCGATGTCATTTCACCATCTACCTCATAGCCTACTAAACAGTCAATGCTTTTAATTCTTCCATCCACAAGAGAATCATCATCACCTTCTCCTCCACCAAGGGAGAAGTCTACATCACCCCACCTATTATCTCTCCTACCCATGGGAGACTCTTCAAACATGCCACTACTTGTTGGGGGAAATTCCCCCTTAGCATCCCAAAACCCCATTGACATGATCTCATCTCTTTTACCTACAGAGTCTGAGGCTAGCCAATTCGTTGTCTCGCAGACATATTTTACAAGGATCACCACCAAACCAATTCCATCTTGTTCTTTAGTATTTTTTTTTCACAGCTAGATGATCGCTTGGATTACATCGATAATTTCATGCTATGGGGATGTCTTTGGCTCCCTTTTCAACCTAAATGCAAATATTGCTTGAAGATACTTCCACGATCTACCCAAGGGTATTTTCAGCAACCAGATAGACATTGGCCATGCCTATTAAAATAGATTCTTCTTCATCATCCCTACCTACATCTAAACCTCTACCCACAACTAAATTCATTCCCAAACCTAAAAACCTACCCATGCCTCTCTCCTCACTCGTAGCTAGACCCATCACTACCTTGGGTGTCATGCTGACATCAAGCCTTACTCACCCACCTATCAAATTGGACTTAACAGCATCATCTCAAACCCGCAACAACATTATTACTCCACCTAAAAATAAAATCCAATCTTCTAGACCATGTACACCAGTCTCACCTACCACACCTTTATCACCTTCCCCCTTTATATCCATCCTAGGGCCCCATCCATCAACCCTGATCAAACAACCTTCTACCCAAGGCCAGTCAAAATCCAAACAACCTACTACTATATCATGAGCCTTCATTACACCTCATTCACCCAAAAACCAAACACCCTCACCCTCACCCATCCACCTTTTACCACCTATACCTCCTCTAGCTATTATCCCCTCAACTTTACCTATATGACTTCAACCCATACCATCCACCCAACCTCAACCAACCACTTCTATTTCGACTTGGTTGTCCCCGTGGGTAACCCGTCCTCTTCTACCATCTATGTCTCATACTCCCATGTCACCTTTACCCAAGAAGGTGTAACCTAAAGATAAAAACCCATTACCCTCCAATAAGGTAGTCAAACTGACAAAAACTTTTATCGCTAGCTCTTCTACCCCACCTTTACCCAAGCAGATGTCAGCAAAACCTAAGACCACTCCACTCACCAAACTAGTGGACCAACCCATTCCCCCTCCTATAAAGCCTGTTCCCTCACGATCATCTACATATGTACCCAAACCCACACTCTCTTCCCATTTTGATCCATTAGTGGGATCATATGCCTATAGACACCAAAATCAGGTCACACTCCCCTTGGTCCCCTTTCGAACAACTAACTTAAACACTTTTACCTAACCATGACCCTTACATCACACATTAATATAAATTTAATCACTTTAATTAAATTAATACTCATCCTCACTTTATTCATTATTTAATTATCTTAATTAAACCAATTTCCACCTCACCTAGACACCTAACCCCACCACCTCACCTAGACACCTCATTATAAACCTATTTTTAGTATCTATCTACTCACCATAACTAACTAAGACTTAGTTCAACCCTAAAAATCAATGCCTATTATTCCTCTAACCACATTCCTACTCATTAAAAGATAACATCTATTTTGATCCATGATAAATGGACAGACCTAGCCCAAATGATTAGGAAGATCTGTCATTTTTAGTAAACCTATGGAATCCTTCCTTAACCGATGCTGGTCATCCCGAAACTGACGCCTGTCAACCAAAAACTGTCGTCGATTACCATTATTTTTTGGTAACCTTGTTTGAGAGGCTAAACAAACTCTCAAGTTTTGGGAGAAAAAGGAGATCTACATACAAGCAAGAACCAGAACTCTTTCACACGTCTAGACAGCCATAGCCAGCATCAAGATAGATCCAAAGGTATCGCTCTCATGGTAGCATTCCGGGAAGCACCGCCCCGGGTACCAAGCTTCATCCCGCCGATTAATCATCACCACCACCTAGCCATTAGATGTGCAACATCAGTAAGTGCATTTATCACCTATGTCATTCCATCCTTCTTCTATTTTAAAGATTTTTTCATCTTTGTTATCATATTCTATTAGCATCTCCAATCCCTCGCCATTCACTTTCCTACAAACTCAACCCTTCACCACCATAAGATTTGATCATCTATACATGATCTTTATATATCTCTGAGTGTTCCTAAGATCCAAACAGACCTCACCATTCCCCTTTTCATCTCTACCTAACCTTATACCAAATTCCACAATCAGATCTTATTGAGTTCCTATCATCTTGACTGTATCGATGTCAGTTACCCATTATTGTTGTCATTTCTCTCTAAACTGTCATCAGTTATATTTGACTGATATCGGTCTCTATGTTTTGGCCATCTTATCAATAACAAAACCTAAGAATCTTCACCCAAGTAACCTAAGTGACCCAGAACCTAACCCTAATCAGTACCAGAACCCTGACCAACTACCCCACCTCCATATCTAATCATAGCCTAGCCTGTTATGTTAGATTTTCTTATTATATTTAGATGAGATACCTAAATCATATCAATTACAGTAGGATTCTATTTACTTATGTTATTTCTTGCATTAATTTTTATTAAACAGTGGGTTCACTGCCACCAAGGAAGTATCACACTTTCTAGATCTAGCACATGCTAGGTAGCCCACTGACATATATTATTTAATCCTCTTTTTGTGGTCTTGTTGTGTATTTTAGGTAGTTCCTCCTAGCCAAAAGGAAAATCTCACAGCCAACATCAGATCAAGAAGTCAGAATGCATGCAACAACCTTCAACTAACCATTACAACAGGTATTCCTCCTTGGCCCAGACCCTTATATGTTTCGTCCAAAAACTTAAAGAAAATGGTTAAACAACGCCAACATTTTAACTAATCTCTTAGAAACTTTGGTCATCATATTATTGCCACTTCTGTAACATTCCCATTTTAAGACTTTAGAAACGAGGGGAAAAAACATTTACACAATGTTCTTTGTTCTAAATAAAACATAATTTAGAACACACATTCCATGCCAATTAGTCTCATAATAGATAACCATATGCAGCTATAAATGACTCGGTGAATTACCGATCTCTCATTACATGACTCATTCTCTAGCCAATCTCTCATGTTTTTCTTTAAGTATTGAATACTTTTATGTATACTACGTATACTTGGTTTTCTTACCCTAATCTGGGTACTGAGTGGCCTATTTAAAGAACCTATATGAATATTTGTTACCAATATTCATCTGAAATCACATTCCTTAAACTAGGTGTCATAGGACAATGCAACCAATAGCTTGTGATACTTTGGCCAAATATTTCCAACATATTGTTCATGTTACTATTCCTGGATGGTATATTCATCAAATCAGAATACGTCCTTCACCTCACTCTTATGTTATCTAGAATGGTATTCACTAACTTCTGTCAGTCCACTTGCCCAAGGTTTGACCCTAACCCAGGTTAGCAACATAATTTGTTATAGGGAGACGCTCACGATGACTTAGCGTATATGGGCATACTCAACTGACCTAATTCAATCGAATGTGCCTAGGTACCCTGAGTCATAGAAAGCTACTTTCTATTCCAATTGATATTGCTAGCTTGACCTAGAGAGAAACTAAGTTCAAGTCCAGATGTGTGTAGATCTAGATGAACTAATGTGGAAGGGTATTTCAACATGTCAATTGCAACACTGTATCCTCGAGAATACCTTAGTCTTCTCAAAGGTACAGTTCTACAGTTGGCATGTGCCAACATCCGACAGAACTACTTCATCACGATGTACACACCTCTAGGAGGTCATTAATACCTAATTAATTTTGGATTAAGATTCAAATTACAGTAACCTTTCCAAACCCTAAATCCAACACCCCCTTAAGTTCTTCATCCTTAATTGATTTAATTAATATTAAATAACTTCATTAACTCATGATTGCTTTTATGTTTGTTAACTTTGACTTGCCGAGCAATTATCAAAAATAGAACAACATACATCATAAGGTTAATTTAATGTAACACAACTATTCAAATAAGGTGTAGCAACCACAAAGGTTCAACTAGAGTAGACTTCATAGAAACTGAAGTCTAAATGATTAACGATCATAAACACCATTATTTTACTTTACATTCCTTTGAGAGAGGAAGGGTCTTCCTCTACATGGTTAAGTGTTAAGTTTTATCATACCCTTTAAATCTTTCACACTTTCTATAGTTTAATTGTATATTCTATATACATCTGATTATCATAATATATTTATTTAGATAAGAACGTCATCCTATGAAACTTAATAAGTTACATCCAAGTAAGAGAGAGAGAGATTTAACTATTTCCCTTCATCCAACTTATCAAATAACAACAGAGATAAGAATAAAAATAGATATGAAAAATATCAACAAGATAGTAATCCAATTTCCTTTATAATGTACAAGATAAATTACATAATAGTTTGAGGTAAACCTCCAAAATTTTCAATTCATCCTGATAGAAATACATAATTTACAGTACTATGCATTTCAGACATATTGCATGCTAAACAACATTAAGATCATAAAAGAATACAACTTTTCTTTTCAATACAACTAAGAATGAATCGGAGTTCTTCTATAAAAAGATCCAGACTTTAAATCAACCAAGAAATCATAAAATTTATTGTCTTCCTTTATCACTTATGAAGTCCATCTGCAAAAATTGCTAGCACTAGTCAGTTCATTGAACTAAGCATGATAAGCACTAAGCATTAAAACAAAGTGCCTTCAACCAATTGTTCCATTAAATCAACCCTTCTTTTACAAAACAATGGGTGAAGTCATACAAATAAATCATAAGAATAACATTCATAAAAGCAGCACACTAATAAATCTGAATTCACCTTATATGAAGAGATCATAATATGATCAGCTAAACCATTGTATTACATCAGATAAGTATTGTCCCAAAAAATTACTTATTTCTATCAAATATCAGATCTTGTCATTAAATTATTTCATAATTCTTCATCAATTTGAAATACATAATTAACTTCACTATATAAACAAAAAGAGTTACTTTCAGAGTCAAAGACCTTCTTGTCATCTTTACCAAGTTTCCATAAAACATGTGAAGACAAGTTCATTTCAGCATCGTTACATTTTTCTAAGATGAATCAACCAACAACTTAAATAAATAAGAGATTCACAATTCAGATGTGACATCCTAATTCTTGGTCAAATAAATATAGGTTCTTAGATTAGTCCTCTTATTAACAATAGAAAAGTATTTCCCAACAACAATGTTTCATTTCCATTAACTGAAACAATTATTATTTCCTTAAATATAATTTAAGTAGAGAAGTAAATAGTAACAACTACTAATAAATTACTTAATAAAATTAATACAAATGATTCAATTAAACCTATGAAAATTTTTATATAAAGAAAGGAGAACGAGCTGAAAAGTAAATGGTTTACAATTTCCTTTATCATTCGGTTAAACCGAATTCTCATATGCATCTTCAGAAAAGAAGAGTCAACATCCTACCCAAAAAAATAGTTATTAAATTACTTGCAACCTTAATGAATCTTTATATAATCATTGAATATTTCAAGTCATTGATCCGAAACCATTTGTTCCATCAAAATAGAGTGAGACTATAAAAATATCACCCCTTAATCATGACCAAACAGAGAAGGAAGAAATCATCTGTTGAGTGCACAAAGAAGATTCCATCTGAAAATAATTTTATAATGATGCATGACTCATCCATTGAAAAATAGTCAATCAAGAAATGGTTAAGTTTTCCTTTCTACAGGACAGGCTCGACTAAACACTACCATGAATCGACAAGACATTCGATTCCACACAAATAAACAGAGATCAATAAGGCTTAAAACTGGAATGGTTTGGTTAGTTCCATATACAAAAATAATAGTCCAAAAGTTGATTATACATTTAGTGATTCCCATGAACGTACCACAGTCAGCTCATAACATGTTACGTTAACAAAGTACAAAGAAGTTTCCAGTTCTTGAGAGTAAGTTTTCATCACCTCACCCAAGCCCAAATATGGCGATTTGAAGTTTTAGGTCAAAACAGGACCAAATCAGGTCGGTGAGCTGAGGACACGTGGCACGTCCTAATAAATGGCTGAATTCAGGCCTTCTATGAAGAGATCATAATATGATCCCAGCAAAAACTCCGCTGAGCCATAACTTGACATCAAATACATGGAGTTAGGAGGAAAAAATTACCTATTTCTAGAAAGCAAAGAAAGAGATCTATGTCAATAAATGTCATTTCTAGAAGGTTCTGAGTGCCTCAAAAAGAAAAATATTATGAATTGACTTCACTATAGAGAGACAAACATGAAAGTTACTTTCAGAGCCAAAAAATGAGCAGGGGGCACATTTTGGATAACAAGTTTCTAGAAAACATGTAAAGACAAATTCATTTCAGCATCGTTGCATTTTTCTAAGATGAGTCAACCAAAATAGCTTAAATAAATAAGAGATTCATGATTTAGATGTGACATCCTACTTCTCAGTCAAATAAATATAACCTAGGTTCTTAGATTAGGTCCTGTTATTAATGATAGAAAAGTACTTCCTAGCAACAATGTTTCATTTTAATTAACTGAAAAAATTATTATTTCATTAAATACAATTTAAGTAGAGAACTAATTAGTAACAACTATTAATAAAATTACTTAATAAAATTAATACAAATGATTCAATTAAACCTATGAAAATTTTTGTATAAAGAAAGGAGAATGAGCTGACGAAGTAAATAGTTTACAATTTCCTTTATCATTTGGTTAAACCGAATTCTCATATGCATCTTCAAAAAAGAAGAGTCTACATCCTACCCAAAATCAATAGTTATTAAATTACTTGCAACCTTAATGAATCTTTCTTTATCATTGAAGGTTTCAGTCATGAATTTGAAACCATTTGTTCCATCAAAATAAGGTAATACTATAAAAAGATTCACCCCTTAATCATGACCAAACAAAGAAGGAAGAAATCATCCATTGAGTGCAAAAATAAGAGTCCATCACAAAACAATTTCATAACAACGCATGACTCAATCCATTGAAAAATAATCAGTCAAGAAATGGTTAAGCTTTTCCTTTCTACAGGACAGGCTTAGACTGAACACTGCCATGAATCGACAAGACATTCAATTCCACACCAATAAACAAAGATCAATAAAGCTTATAAACTGGAAT
The DNA here is from genome assembly GCA_019776745.2 of Taxus chinensis. Lineage (NCBI taxonomy): Eukaryota > Viridiplantae > Streptophyta > Pinopsida > Cupressales > Taxaceae > Taxus > Taxus chinensis. Next base: position 815,791,635 of record CM034149.1, read on the forward strand.
GGTTTGGTTCGTTCCATATACAAAAAGTAACAGTCCAAAAGTTGATTATACATTCAATGATTCCCATTAGCGTGCCACAGTCTTCTCATAACATGTTACGTTAACAAACTACAAAGGAATTTTCCAACTCTAGCGAGTAAGTTTTCATCACCTCACCCAAGCCCAAAAATGATAGAAAATTCAAATTTAAGAAAGTTCAAACTAGACCTAAGAAGACAATCACCATAATGACTTGGAGAAGGCCGACTACCAGATTATTTCAAACATCAAAAAGAACTTCAACCAAAGATAACCATCTCATCTTCCAAATTTCAATAAACCAGTAATTATCTTACAGAGTTTTGGAGAAGAGAATTCTAGTAACAAAAAACCAAAGTATAAGACAACTTCCATTCTTATCTCCTCACGAGCTCAACTATAATAGTAATTCCAAATAACGAAACTTACCCAACCTCCCATCAAATTATGATTCGAAGCAGTGGAGGTTTAAACAGTATAAAATCATAACAATATATTTCTTCAAAGATCTTATACAATTTGAAGTACAGAAGACAAACAATTCCATAACCTCAAACACCCATTAACCATTTTTCTCATGAGTTCACTTTCTTACTGAAGGGCATAGTATACAAATACAATCCCAAAAAAGAAGTATCAAAACTTCACCAAAACAAGATACAGTTTAGAAGGGTAGTCTTCTACCTTTCAAAAACAATCCAAGACAATAAATTTAAATAACATGGGTTTACCCAGTTCAGTTGGAAACAAGATATCCATTCTACTTTTTCATGCCAGTTCATGTTCTTATAATGCATTAAATATATACCCATACAGACCACAAAAAGAGTATTACAACTTTTAAAAACTCAAGGATATATCAGAGAAAAATATCCATTTACATTCTACTTTCAAAAGAGACTTCCAATTTGAAGCTCAAAACAAAAATAACTTACTCAACTCTTTTTCAAGCAGGCAGTCCGGAATAAAATTTTTAATCAAAACACAAAAGCCTCAATAGTTCTAAATGCATTACATCATTTAACTCACTCAAAGAGAACACCCAAGAACAACATTATCATGCAATGGTTTTATAACCGAAAAGCACAGAGATTCTTTCAACAAGAAAGCAAATAACCAGAACAAAAATAGAAACCCATTTACCTCATGAGAGTAGGTGTTGTTTTAATGAAACATTTTGAGAAAATCAAGAGATCTTAATGGATAGAGCCTATCATGCATGATAGTGCTTCTACCAATTTGAAGAATACTTCCAGCCGAGCCTCCAACACTTCTTCTTTTCCAAGCAAGATCAACAACCAAAAACTTCTTTCTCCAATGCCTCATATACTTCCCTTGAATCAAAAATAGATCAAGGAACTCAAAAATAGCCATAAACTGAAAATAGAACTGCTGGTTTGAAGAACCAGATAGCTCCATGCAGAGCAAAAATCAGAAATCATGAATGACCAAACAACCTCCAACAAGTCCACCAGCATGGTTTCCAAGGCAGATTGCTCACCAAAAATGAGGCTCATTAATGCCATTAACTCTCAAATTCCTACCTATCTTTTTATGCCACTGCCATCCAAAATTGGTGAATCCTAATTCAACTTCTGCATGCATCACTAAACCTTAGTGATGTCTCCACATAGATTTCCACCAATTTTCATGCTTCGGCCTAAACTGGAAATACATTGTCCCTTTAATTCAAAAATCAAATCGCATTAATAGCTTAGGAACCATCGCCAAGCTTCCCACTTACCATATGACCCTTAGGTCCCCTTTCCACATTTCATTAGTTTAGGGTAGATTCCTTTAGCTTAGGATATGACCATAGGATAGTTTTAAAAATATTTACCTTAGGTTTAGAAACATTTCGATAGGTAAATTACCATTTTAGGTTAGGTCACAATTCATAACCATATAATATTAGATATCAGGTTAGAAATAATCCTAGCATCACCTTTGGTTATTCCCCCCACATCCCAATTTAGAATATACAACCTAGGTTAGGATGACATCCCAAACAAAATAGGCATAGATAAAAGATAGGTATATTTACCTTAGTTTAGAATCCCGATAGGATAGATCTCATAGGCCTAGGACTTAGTTTTTATTTTTCCTCCATAGTCCTAAAATAGGCCTCAAACCACTTGACGACATTAGTGTCCTAAAGAGATCAATCAAGAAGATCCAAGCACATAACATACAACAGAATGCAAGCACGATCTTACAAGAAAATAAAAGAATTTGTAAACCTACAAGAGTTCGGTCCATTATGTCCTCCAACCTCTGAATGCCAGTTTACCATTCAGATCAGGTAAGAAGATTTAAAACATACCTTGGATCAATGGAATTGGTCCAATGATTTGTTAATAAAAAAGAGATAAGTTTGCAAACTTCATTTCCATATTACAACTTATCTATCATAAGCAAAAATGGATTCTTTACAAGCAATGTCATTTCAGCCCAATGAATCCAAGAACCGAAATGACTCATCCATGGCAAGCATGATTTCCAAAAAATCAAAGGAACACTCCTTATCCAGAAAAATCACATGTCAATGCTTGCAATGCAAAAGAGGAAAGATAACAGTTTGTTAAATATGTTCCAACTTCAACCTTACGATCCTCTAAAACCCAAACCAAAATGGTTTGATGAAACCAAGAATTGTACCTATCATCGTGTGCTAGGAAATGATGTAGAAAATTGCAAGGCTCTAAAGACCGTTCTTCTCTAACTTTGTCCTCCTGAAAAAAATTTGACCATGATGACCTTCTTGATGAGGACCATGTTCCACTTTCACCTGTCACCACACATCTTCATATTTTACCCATTCAATGATTAGCATCTCCACCCCCACAACCATTTTATCCACCTCCAAAATTTGAGATCAACATGGTTCGTGTTAGAGATTTGGCCAAATCACCACCCAAATGTCAGTGCGCCCTACTCATTTCACAAGGCTCTTATCCACCATTAGGGTTTTGTCCCTCATGCCATTACACCTTTCATGGCACACCCTATCCATCCACCTCCCCTTAGATTAACATGGTTCATGTTGCCATCCACGCTTAGAAAGACAAAGACAAAGAAAAAGTAATTAACCCATCAACCAACTCCATGCTTGATATACCATTTGCACCCGCACCCAAAATCACCATTCAATGACCTACATACCCTATCTCTGATGGGGTCACCCATCGCGCAATGATAAAACAATTACATCAGTCCCCTCTAAATATGTCTTTGTATGATCTCATCCAAACTTCTGAATCTCATAGACAAGCCCTTAATGAGGTTTTACAATCCATTGAATTTTTACCCAATAACCTCACACCAGTGGCCTCTATTATTACCCCTCACCACGTGGCCTCGCTAACCAAATCACCTCCTTCTTCTACCCCCATTGCCCACTCCTCAAGTCACCGCTCTCAACTTCTCTGATGAGGAGATTGTACCCCTCCAATCAGATGACCTTAATCCCACCCTATTCATTTTTGTCTATATCAATAACATAAGCATATGACATGTCATTATCGATGGTGGTGCTAGCATTAATATCATCTCCTCCCATGCATACAATAAAATGTGTATCCCTTCTAATTGTATGCATAATAACCCTGTTATGTTACACTCCTTCAATGACATTGTTACCTCCACCCTTGGCACCATTATCCTTCATGTTCACGTAGGCCCTTGCACTGTCCCGAAACTATTCTACTTCTTAGAGGGAGAGTTCTAGTATAACCTATTGCTCGACAGACCTTAGATTCGCTTCATGGGTTTTCTCCCTTCAACTATACATCATTGTGTAAAAATTTGAACATGAAGGACATAACTATACCATCCTCGATGACTTGTTTCCATTCAAAACTTTTAACATCTTGTACCGTCCCAATGATGTACTTGTACCAGTCAAGGCATCTGCCACTACCCCCCCACTTCTCCTTCACTCACGGCCCCATCCACCGATGTTGTCGCCACCTCTCCCACATCTAACTCTTTTATTCCTACTATCACCTCAGCCTTTGCAACTAATCCCTCTACTTCCCAACCAACCGCTGCCCCTCCTGCCTAATTATCTAGTGAGTCATCTATCCCTGCCACCCACATATCAACTATTGATCCCTTAGAAGGTGTTTTTCAACACCTCACTCTAGGGGAGTACCGCCTATACAATATCAACATATTTCTCGCTCCACAAGAGTATGGGAACCTACGTCAGCACCCTAATTATGACAACCACTTAGGTGAGGTTTTTCCTTATGTTCCTCCCCACCTTCACACTAATCTAACAAATGGGGGACTTGATATTTCCATTTATTCACCTAAACCTCCATCCCAAACATGACCATTTTCATCTAACCTCCAATCCCTTACTAACTGCTGCTTTGGCCACACCTTCCTTCACTGTTGTGTATGGAAAGGTTTTGGCTTCGGTTTTTACAAACAAAGGTCGTCATACTATCATTTCATGTACCACCCGTAAACATAATGATCACGGTGGTATTGGCTTTTCCGCACCACCTTCCAAGAAGGCCTACGTCGACCTCATTAAGGAAGACAAACCTTCTCCATTCCAATCACCAACATCACCATCTTCACCCATGGAGTCTATAGATTTTGGATCTATTCCTCCTAAAAAAAATTCATAAACATAATTTCCCTGGGACCTCTGACCTATTAACATGATGGCAAGGTTCCTTCTTCTCTTCCCTTCCTGTATCCTGACATGATCGATGACGATACACCTTCTATTAACATCGTTAAATGTCAGGATGATGAGTCTATCCTTAACTATCTGGGTGTGGAAGATTCTTATATTCATCATTCATTACCCTCTGAGACATAAACCATGTTGAATGAATCGACTATCGAAATCAACATTAACACTCAAGATGACCCGCACATTCTAAAGATAGGTCATTCATTAGATGTTGCTGAATAGGAAGCTTTACTTCTTTCCTCTGGGATAATAGTAATGCTTTTGATTGGTCCTATGCTGATATGCCCAGTATTGACCCAAAAATTGTGGTCCACAATATTGTAACCATCCTGATATCAAACCCATAAAACAAAAGCTGCGGAAAATGCATCCTCACATTACTCTTCTTATCAAAGAAGAACTTCAATGCCTTCTCTCGATTTCCTTTATCATACCCATTGATTATCCCCAATGGATTTCTAACATCATCCCTATCACAAAAGTGACAAAGGGACTCCGTATTTACACATATTTATGTGACCTCAACCTTGCTTTTCCTAAAGATGACTTTCCTCTACCTGGTATTGACCAACTAGTTGATCTCACTGCCGGCCATGAGATGTTATCACTCATGGATGGTTTCTCAGGTAATAATCAAATACTACTTGCTCAAGAAGATCAACACAAAACTACCTTCATCACTCCTTGGGGGACCTTCTGCTATCAATTCATGTCTTTTGGCCTTAAAAATGTTGGTGCTACATATCAGTGAGCCATGAATTATATCTTCCATGACATCATGCATCACATATTGGAAGATTACATAGATGACCTGCTTGCCAAATCCAAACATCAGAATAAACACCTGACAGTCCTTAAGGTGATCTTTGACCACCTCATCAAGTATTGTGTTCACCTTCAACCTAAAAAGTGTGTCTTTGTGATACTTTCAGGAAAACTCCTTGGTTTCATCATTTCTCTGCAAGGCATAAAAGTCGATCCTGCTCAACTGAAGGCTATTCTCGAAATGCCTCCACCTACTAATCTCTGTCAACTTCAAATCTTGCAAGGTAAGTTGTAATCTATTTATCATTTTATCTCACAGCTTTCTGACCATTGTCAACCATTTCATCATCTCCTCAAGAAGGACGTCTCATTCAAATAGTATGATGAATGCCACAAAGCCTTTGACACCTTAAAACAATACCTTCTTCAACCATCAGTGCTCATTCCTCCTAAGGATGACCAACACTTTTACCTATATATTTACGCACTGACCATTCTTTAGGTGTCATATTCACTCATCACGATGAGCAACATAGAGAACAAGCGTTTTATTACATAATTTGTACCCTTTTGGACTATGAAACTAGGTACACACATGCTAAAAAACTTTGCTTAGCCTTAGTTTTTTTCACAACTAAACTACGTCATTACCTACTCAACCACAAAATCTTTTTCATCACTAACACTGACCCTCTACATTTTATGTACACCAAACCCTACCAATGTCAATGTGCTACACGTTGGCTCATGCTTCTTGCTGACCTTGACCTCAAATTCATCCATCAAAAGTCTATCAAAGGCCAAGCCATCGCTGACCAACTAGAAGATGTACATCTTTCCAGAAATCAACCCTCTAACTTTGATTTCCCTGACGAATCCATTGTTACCCTCTCCTTAGATGATACCACTTACCAAATGACCCTCTTCTTTTATGGTTCCAAATGTCAGCATGGGGGTGGTGCAGGTGTTATCCTCATTCCTCTTAGTGGTGAACCCATGCCTTTATCTTTCAAACTAGATTTTTATTATACAAACAATATCACTGAATACGATGCACTCATATTGGGTCTCCACAATGTGTATGCCTTAGATGTTAAGTCAATCAATATATTTGGTGATTCCCAGCTGGTTGTAAATTAATTCAATGGTATATACCAATTTCATAATGAAATACTACAAAAGTACAAGCATCATATAGACATACTTTTGACTACCTTTGACCGTTCTGAACTTCAAACCAATCCACGTTCCACTAATAAATTTATAGATACCATGGCTTGTCTCACTTCTCAGATACTCACTTTGCCTTCTGACTCCAAAATATTTGTCATAATACAAAGGTTGCAATCACCCTCTTATTTGCCTCATGAGGTCCACTCCATCAGAACCATTGCACCTGACCCATGTGACCTTTGGTATAATCAATATGCCGACTACCTTTCCCTTTCCATTCTACCTCCTGATCTCACTTGTAATGGATAATGTGACTTTCTTAAAAGTGTCTCTCATTATGTCATCATGGGTGGTCTCCTTTTTAAGTGCGACTTTGATGGCATTCTCTTACGATGCCTTACAAGTTCTGAAATTCCCTACACCATCAAGGAATTTCACGACGGGATTTTTGGAGGCCACTTTAGTGGTTTAATTGTCGTTAAACACATTCTTTTCCTTCGCTATTACTGGACAAACCTAAACCGTGACTGTTGTGACTATGTAAAACATTGTGTGAAATGCCAACAACATGTTAATCTTCATCACACACCTAGTCATGCCTTACAAGTCGCACGAGACATTTGTCCTTTCTCTCAATGGGGTTTGGATATCGTTGGAGAGATCAATCCTCATTCTTCACAATGCCATCAATGGATTATAACCGCTATTGAATACTACACTAAATGGGTAGGAGATATTTCCCTCATTTCTAAAAAAGCTAAGAAAATATGTGAATTCATCAACCATCACATCATTTGTTGCTTTGGTGTCCCTCACCATCTCGTCACTGATAATGGAAAACAATTTAAAAACAAATCCCTAAGAAAGTTATGAGATGTTTTTGGCATTCAAATCAGTTTCTCATCACCTTACTACCCACAAACCAATGGCTAATCAGAATCAACCAATAAAACCTTGAACAAAATTCTTATGAAAGTAGTTGATGATACTAGGAAGGGTTGGCATGCACACATTTCTTTTGCCTTACGGGCTTATCACACTATTATTCACACTTTGATTGTTGCCACACCTTTTTCTCTGGTCTACGGTACTGAGGTTGTCTGGCCTTTCGAGGTCCATATTCCATCTCTCTGTATCTCACTCCAAGACATGCTCGACGACGACGACTTTCGCCATGACCATTTAGCAAAACTTGATTTTTTAGATGAGCATCGTCTCAATGCTCTTGACCATCTCCAAATTTACCAAAAACATATAAAACATGTCTATGATAAACGAGTCCACAAATGAACCTTCCAGGTTGGTGACCTCATCCTGAAGGAAAATCAACATGTAACCAAAGAAGAGAAAAGTAAACGGGGTAAATTTTCTCCTAATTAGCTTGGACCCTATATCATTACTCGTACCTATGGATCAGGTGCTTATCATTTGTCTTCACTCGAAGGTAAACCCGAACCTGAACCCCGCAATGCCTTGCATCTTCGACCATTTTATTATTGAAATCAATTCCCATATCACCTTTTGTCTATTGATTGCTTGTCCCTTGAGCATCGTTCACCTTCCAAGTTACCCATTTTGAGCATCAACGACTAAACAAATGTGATTACCCGTCACCTGTCAGCCTTATCTTCAATATGAGTATCACAGCTCTACTCATAGCATGATTCTCATGGATACTTTTCATCTTTTTCAAAGGTGGAATCCCATGGTCGTTCATCACTTGAAACAATCTCTTTCATAGTTAGCCTCTGTGTACTATGGTTTTGTCTTCTAAACAAGAACCTAATCTTCCTCTATTGTATTTTCCATGACTTAAACGTCCAAAAGTAAAATGGAATTCAACTCTTTGAGTCAAACTTTTAGCCAAAATATGACTCCCTCTAAAAGGACATCTCGTATCTCGTTGTTATAAATAGACTTCTCCCTCGAAGGAAAGCTATATAAATTCATTGCAAAAATATAATAAAATGTTCAGAAGCTTCCCGCATCGATCAGCTTCACGAAGACCTCAAGGAGATAATATACTCATCCTGTATAGACTTCCCGCATCGATCAATCTATCAAAAACCAAAACAAACAAAGAAAATGATAAAAAAAAAAAATTGTCATGGACTTTCCTATTTTTCATCATGGGTTTCTTGTCAGGTAAACATGTCATCGTACACTAAGTTACACTAAACCACCCACTTTCACCTCATTACCTTTTCACCCTAATTTTCTCTTTGCTCAAGGGAATTTCCGTAACTACAACATTTCTTGATCATGTGACTTTCTTCACCCTTAGAATAGTCCATTATACAACTCCTTTAGGGTCTTACGTTCATAAGCCCATCTTAGGTCTGGTAGACTCCTTAGGGTTCTTATTAATTACGTGGCTCTTTTACCACCTTTTACCATTTACCTTCCTCATTACTTATTGATTATCCTATACAGCACCAAACCATCGACACCTACATTTAAATGACTCAACCATGCCTATCACCTAAGACTCAACCATGTTTATCACCTCAGAATCAGCCATGCCTATTACCTAAGACTCAACCACACCTATCACCTAATACTCAACCATGCCTATCACCTAAGACTCAACCATGCCTATGACCTATACTCAATCATACCTAAAACCTACCAACCCATTCCTCTACCTCATCACATTCTTCCCTAGCTTATGGGAGAACTACATCGGCCTGAGGCCCCTTTTGTCGGGGCTATGTAGGCAGCACTCCAAGGGCATAGGGCCCTTGGAGGTTAGCTCAGCCACTCTTTACCCTAACCAATTTCCCCTTCACTTTCCTATTCACATTCTACCTTAGTTTCCATTTTATATCAACAATTGGAAATTGAACCAAACAAGCACCAATTAATAAACATGTTTACCACATCATAAAATCATTTATTCATCATTTTTACACTTCCACCATAGAAAAAATATTTGGAAATTTAAACCATAACATGTATATACATCACCATTTGTCTCCCATGTTACCAATAACTTGGAAATTAAATCAAAAACTAAAAACACGCCTAAGTGACCTGAATCCATCATGCCTAAACTGACTTGACTCCATCATGCCTAAATCAACCTAAATCCATCATGCCTAAATCAACCTAAACCCATCATGCCTAAATAAACCTAACTCCATCATGCCTAAATCAACCTAACCCCATCATGCCTAAACTGACACGAATCCATCATTCCTAAATCAACCTAACTCCATCATGCCTAAATCAACTTGACCTCATCACACCTAAACCAACCTGACTCCATCATGCCTAAACCAACTTGACTCCATCATGCCTAAATCGACCTAACCCCACCTACCTAAATGACCAGACTCCATCATGTCTAACTGACCTGACTCCATCATGCCTAAACCGACCTAACTCCATCATGCCTAATCCACCTGGTTTTCACTCATATGCATATAACACTAGAAATTACACACGTAACTACAACCTCATACCATCAATATAACCATCATCTATATATATCACTCACCCCAAATCTGTGTATCCGTATATATCTATACACAAATGCCAAATCAATACATGTGCCTCTCATGTACATCCTCGCTATCATCTGCACATAGGCCAGTATAAATTAAAAATATACAAAAAAATCTATATCCTGAACATATAAGGTGACTAATCCTCACCCCACTTTATGTCCATGCCAGTCTCATCTGTCTCCTCCTCCTCAGCCACAGTACGGCACCCTGCCACCATCTCTCTACCCTGTACGAGTCTAGCCCTCGCCTCTGCCTAGCCTGTAGCTAGGTCTGGCCTCCGTGAGTTATTCACCTCTCCCTGACCATGTCTATGGGTTTGTTAGCCCCCTATACTCTCTACACTGTGTGCGAGATCTATTCCTCTCACTTGAGGCATATTGTATTATGTGCTCCGCATAGGAAGGGATGTATATCCTGGCAGTAGTCAAATGATCTTGGTAGTACCTAGCCTCATTTAGGGCACCCCTAAACTTGGCCATCGGTACTATCTATGGTGGCGCCATCTGTCTTAGACCCTGTACCTGTACCATAGGACCCTGTCCCACTGCTACCTGTACCATGGGACCTTGTGTCGGTCCCTGTGTTTGTGCCTATGTTAGTGTCTGTGATGGTGCATGTGTTACGACCTAGGCCTATATGGCCATGATCTAGGCTTGTGCAATGGCCAATTAGCCCTGTAACCCTACTATATATGCCTGTAGAGTGGCTACCTCTCTCCCGTCTCCATCCCCACCCTATGTGGGTGCCTATCCCTGGGTAATTTGGGCCTGTAAAGCCACCACCTATGTCTGTAATGTGGCCACCTTTGCCTCAAACCCTATTAACTACCCATGTAAACCTATCATCTGGTCCTATAAGGTGGCAACCTACCCCTGCAAAGTATCCCTCTGAACTATAAGGGTTGCCAAGTCTGGCTACCATGGCCTTGGTGGTGTTTCTTGTAGCTGCGCTGACCACCACTGCCTGTATCTATTTGTAACCCTGACATCATCAATTTTTGGTCCACTACCTTCTCCTCTTGCCCTATCGACACTGTTGATTGTGGTATCAGCATAGGCCTCTCCACATCATCTCTCGTGTACTGAGAAAATTATGGAGGCACATCTTGGGGCAGCCCAAACTATCATCAGACCCTATCTATGGGTATCATATCATGCTCTCTGGCACAGTGCCCCTCTATCCATCTTAATAGCTATAGCTCGTCCAACTTTGTTGCTATTTACCTATATGATGGGAATCCAACATACGACCTCCAAATAATGTCCACTCTGGATAACTCCTCTAATATATGTCGATGGTATGCTACATCGTATGTAGCCAGGGCAGCCTTGCACTCTCCAACAACAGGCACCCAACGCCTGTAGCCAACTTGAACAAAGCCCACCTCAAATGCATCCGATTGGGGCATACCAACTTGATGCACACATACAATGTGCTCGTATGCCCAGTAATGGAGAAGAAAGGTATAGCACAAACTGAACCTCCGCAACCGCCCGTAGGCCCATAACTCCCTGTATAGCTATACCAAGTATGTTGGTGCCCAAGAAAACCAGGTCCTATCCTCCATCATGTCATGGAGAACCCCCATCAGTGCCCATGGGAATCTCCCACCCTTCACATCTGGTAGTGCAAAACAACACATTTCCTCCATAATCAAGACCACTAACCTCATCTCCTCAGGATGAGCTACGTACATGTCTCCATAGCACAGGCTCATGCTATGGAACCTCATCTTTATCATCCCCTCTCCAAACACTTTCAACATCAACTCCTCTGATGCCTCTAAAGAAATGGATTAAACTTGTGTGCCTATTATCGGTAACTACAATATCATGTATGCATCCTCTAAGGTGACTGTGATCTCACTCGTTGGTAGATGAAATGTGTTTGTCATTGAATCCCATCTATCGATGAATGCGACCATCAAGGTCGGCTCCTGAACTATGTACATGTATTTTCTGACACCAATAAGGCCAACGTCTGTAACATGATGCCACTCCTCTATCATCATGCTCCCTTGTACCGCTAGTAACAGAGGTGGTACGCTATCTCTCATCTACAACTAGTCCTTAGCCTACACCCAATAAATCATACCATTGTTAAACCTTCACCATACCCAACACATCTCTTACCTGATAAACCTATTCCCAAACCCTTATTGCTTATTATACCCCAACCCTATAGATTACCCCTTTTTACACCCATCCATTCATACCATTTGTACCTATTAACCCACTCATTCTTAATAAACTTGCCTTTCCACCTAATTACCTATCTTTTTTCTCCCGCCCTACCTTGTTTCTTGATCTATTTTTCCCAAAATCTGACTGGCATCGGTCACTTCTGACCGGCATTAGTCTATCATGACCGGTATCAGTCACCTGTTACTTGACTGATGTCAGCCAATGTCAACCAACGTCGGTCACTGTCACGGTGACTAAATCCAAAAACTCCCTTATTTCTCCCTAAATTTTCAAATCTAACCTAGAACTCTATCCTACCTTACCCAAACCTAACCTAAACACCTCCCCACCCCTCTTTCCCCTACTTGGGACCTCCCCCTCCCTCATTACAACATGTTAACCACAAATTAAAAATTATCCCCCCATCCGACATGATTTTACCCTACACCAATTTTACCAACCTATTTTAACAACAAAAGAAAAATCGGCAGCAAATCCTACCTCATCACGGTGTCGTCGGCATGGTGGTACATTTTTCCACTGCACCAATGGTCCACCCAAACCCTCTACTACCTCTGCCATGCCAAAATCCACTCCTCACCTCCAACCAACCACTCAAATCACTCGGCCTGATCTCATGGACCCATCAACTGAATGTCAATCACCCACTATGAGGCTCACGACCTCAGCTCTCCATCTCTTTTTGTTGCTTTCTAACTTTCCGCCTCTCTATTGTTGTTTTCTACAATTGGCAAATGATAAATGATTCCATAAAAAGTGGAATTTTCCTTTTTTAAACCCAACCCAATTTGACCAATGCTAGTCATATTTGTGCCCTAGAGAACTGATGTCAGTCACCCTATAACTAGCATTGGTCAACCCTTACAACTATTTGGCCTTGTTAAGCATCCTTTTTCCTACAAGCATTAGTACACACACACCTTTTATCATTTTGGATACCTATTGAACCATACCTACAAGCCCAAACTACCCCTACATTTCCTTCATTGCGTCTTGGGATTTATTATTTTACCTATACCTCGGCCTTACCCATGACATGACCTATTTTCCTGAACCTGACCTACTTGGTGTGACCATTGACCTTATGTACTCACTATACCTTGTGATGCTATTACTTATGGTGTTTTAGCCTAAAAACCCAACCTTGCCTATTGTCGTGTCATTTATCCTGAACAAACCTTTGGTGTATTGGAACATACCTAAATGTTCCTTCACCTTACCTACATTGTGATTTTTGGACCATATCCTATACCTTAGATACTTGAATCACTTCACCCTTGTTTGGATAAACCTATCGACCTTGGACGATGTAGATTTTTGCAAGCTCTTTAACCTGGTACAGTATTTCAGTATATACGTGTGTGTGTGTTTGATTACCATTACCCATTACCCAATTTTTACCCTATCCTATTACCTACTACCTGAGTTTACATTCCCCTTTCCCATAGTACTCATACCCTTCCACACCTGTCTTCACCAACTACACATTTATCAAACCATTCACTGATTCTGTATCACACCTCATCAGTGTCTGGTTTGAGGGGGATCACCTTCACCCACACATGGGGTAATCACTTCCTATTTTTGTCAGCATCACTTACCAATACAAACTACACAACAAAAAGGGGGAAAATGTAGACACCAAAATTAGGTCACACTCCCTTTGGTCCCTTTTCGAATAGCCAACTTAAACATATTCACCTAGCCATGACCCTTTTACCCCACATTAATACTAGTCTAACTATTCATAATTAAAGTAATACTCATCCTCACTTCATTCATTATTTAATTACCCTAATTAAACTAATTTCCACCTCACCTAGACACCTCATCATGGACCTATTCTTACATGTTTCCTAACTAACTAGGACTCAACCTCTTCTTACTTTAATTAACCAAGACTTGGTCTAACCCTAAAATCACATGCTTATTCTTCCTCTAACAACATGTCTGGTTATCTAAGCGTAAAAATCTCGTTTTGATCCACGATAATAGATAGAGCTAGCCAAGAGATTGCAAAGATCTGTCATTTTTAGTAAACCTAGGATTTCTCACCTTAACCGACATCGGTCAACCCTAAATTGGTGCTAGTTACCCTAAACCATCATCGGTTACCATATATTAATTTAGGTAAACTTGTTTGAGAGGTTGGCCACATTATCAAGTCTTAGAACGAAGGATATTTGCATGCAAGTAAGAACCAGAACCCTTTCGCACATCCAGATAGTCATAGCTGGCACCAAGATGAGTCCGAAGGTATTTGCATTCACTGTAGTATTCTAGGAAGCACTACTATGGCACTAAGCTCCATTTCACAGATTAACCATCACCATCACCTAGCCACTAAATTTCCAAACACCAATAAGTGTATCTCTAACCTGCATCATTTCATACTTATTTAGATTACAAACTTTCTTCATCTCTGTTTATCAGCATCTATTTACATTTTTCATCCCACCTTTGTTACCTTCCTGTAAATCCAACCATTCCATCACCCACAATAATTTAATCACATATACCTGATTCTTGAATACCTCTAAGTACCTGTTACCCGGTTTCCTCCACCACCCTCTGAAACTAGAAAACAAGAAAATTCATGTTGGATTAATCAAATTAGTCTGGATAATCTCAAACCAATACAAAAAGACTCAAGCTTCCAGTAATAGGGGTAAGAAACTTAGCCAAATCATGATGAAAAGTGAAGCCCATAGTTATTCAACTCAAGAAAAGTAGAAGAGCCATGGAAGGTGCCACGTGTCAACTCAGCACACTTTCAAAAGGTGCAAGAAAAGTGGAGACTCTAGAGGTGCACTTGGCTTCCACGTGGAGCTCAGCACAAATAGACTCCGAACCCAAAGCAGGTCACAAAAGATTAGCAGTTGGCCAATTCAATATAGGATTAATCATGAAGCCCACCAGGAATTTTAAATGCTCGGATCTTTTACAAGATTGTGAGAGCCCACGTGGAACGCGTGGCCTCAAAATTCAAACAAGCATAACTTTTGACCCAAAACTCTGATTTTCACAAAGTTGGACTTTTTAGAAAGATTGCGACATCCTTTAGGCCATAAAATGTGGAGTTTGTATTTTTAGTAAGGATAGGTGGGTGAAAATAGAATAAACATCTCCAACCCCAATAAACTAAACACGACACATAGCAATCAAGAAATGTAGAAACTGATGAAGCTTTGATGGTGATTTTTAAGGAAAACAAGCCCAGTTCACAGAGACAGTTAGAAAGTGGCTGGGGAATGCATTTAATGAGCATGGTCATCATTCTTTCATTACTGTAGGTTAGGGGACAAAAGGAGTCTTTTACAAGTAAGGTGTCATTGATTTTACTCATTTATTGCATCTTACAAGTAGTTGAAAAAGCAATTTCAGGATTTCACCCTTATCTCTTTGTGATTATATATATTGAGCTAGGTCTCATTCTACAAAAAAAGAAAAAATATAGAGGGGAGTCAGTCGGTTTTCTTCTCTCTCTCAGTCCCTCTTCTGTAAAAGGTAGAGGCCTAGAGCTCTAGCCTTCTTCCTATGTTTTATAATAGTAATCTTGCCTCTTTTCTATTGTAATAGTGTGCACAATTTTTGGAGTAATATTATATGCCCTGTGGTGCATTTTGTCCACCCTTCACATATATTTATTGTCTCTGATCACCTTTATTTTCACATAGAAACTGTACATCTCTATAATGTTATTACTATCTTTGAAGTTGTGCTTAAGTAGTTTAAGGTAGTGTTCTGTGTGATCGTCTCTGGCTTGTGGTGTAATTTCATCCACCCATTTCAGTCGTTCACCATTTCCCTTCTTTAGATAGATACGTTCTCGATTGATTTCTTAAGAGGCTTGTTCGGCACATCACCCCCGTTAATGTTTTATGTTTAGTTTCACTTTTCTGATGCTCATCTTGCATTGTAGAGAAGAGTCAAGTTCTTTAAAATTTGGAGGTCACCCTAGGGTGCACGTCCCACTAACCTAAGGTTTCCTACAACTCTGACAGTCTAATCTACCAAGGATGATCATCAACAGTTTTCCTGGCACACCTGGTGGGACTCGAAGCATCCTATCACTTTATTTCATCAAGTTGGTGTGTTATTTATGATATTCAGCCTTTAGAGGCACATACAAAGCACATCTAGTGACTTCGTCTAGTCTAAATGACCCACTCTCTAATTATATACCTTTCTTTCATCCATATCCATTCATCTTTCTTTCCACATCTCTCATTTCCTTTCATTCTATGAAGTTGTGCAACCATGACTTCATTCCCACATCAGAATCAACACTTTCAGCAGTACAATCAGCCCCTAATGAGCTTCACAACTCGTCCAAATCAGCATTATAACTAGATTCAGAACCACTATGCTTACCCATATGAGCAATGCCAAAACTATTTTGGCTATGAAACCTATCAAGAACATGGGTACGCATATGATAACAACAGTCAAATGGAGGATGTTGGTTTACTATAGAGGCTCCAAATAATTGAGGCTGGTATGGTTCAAACTCGGGCTACAACACAAATGAAGGCATATAGGATTGGTTGCAGGGAACCTTATCCATGGGAAGGCCCTCTTCTAAGACACTATAGCCCATAGGAAAATCTTGATTTCATGGATGAAATGTTACCCCGACTTACGCAATGGATCGAGTGTATTGAAACATATGAGCAAAATACAAGACAACCTTGTCAATGGGTAAGTCAATCACCAGCTCTTTGTTCTTCTTTCTCTCCTTCCTAAGCCTTACCATTTTAGTGTCATCATCATTCAAGCCCACTAGATGTTGCTCCAAGTGTTGAGTTCACTTCCCTATTTCCTAGTCTTCCATCCAATATTGATTCTTCTGCCATTTCCTCTTCACAACAGTCACTCCCTCCATACAAATAGGATCTTCCACTTCCTTCTCCACCACAAATGGTTAGAAAACTTGTGGTAACCCAACCCAACCCTCCTCTTGTTGTCTCAAGTTATCTGGGGAAGAAATCAATACTAAAATTAGTCAAGGAAAACCAGAAGAAGAGTCTAGTCAAGAATAAATAGTTGAAGATTCGAAAAGATGGGCTCATAGTTTCGGGATTGATAAGATCCCCTTGCTAGTTAAGCCTAAGAAAGAGGTATCCCAAAGCCCACAAGAAGAGGAGCATGTGAAAACAAAGGAGGAAAAGCTCCCTAAAATGCAGGAGGTTTCCATAGAATGCAGTGACTCTCATTGTCCTGCATGCTTAGAGCTTGCTTCACTATTGGAAGGTTGCATTGAGCCACCACAATCATCATCATCAGTTACAACCACCCATGGAGAACTTCATGCTTGGAGGAGAACACATCAGATTCTGGACCCTTGAATGAAGAAGAAATCATAGGAAGCTTCTTGCTTTCTTTTAATGATAAATTTTTAGATTCTTCTTATATCACATCTTTGTAGGAATCTGATTTTGTGGAGGAGTTTGATCTCTTAAAATTTATGTTTGAGGAGGAAGAAGAAGATGATGACAACAAGATCAAATTAGTCATCATGGAAAGGGAAGTTTTAGAAGAAGCTGAATTGTTTGTAGAGGAGAAGCAGCATTTAGATCATCCTGCAAGCAAGCACTTTCTTCCAGAAAGTCTAGAAAAATATCCCCATTCACAAGGATGAGATTCAAAGGATTGGGAAAATCAAAAGGATCATCCCATTGGTTCCTAGGGCCCCATGCCCAATCAAATATCTAGTAGCATGAGAGCTAATGGAGAAGCCAATGCTAGTCATGCTCACTTCAGAGTATGAGGATGATCTTCAATACACCAAGGATCAGCCGCAACACCTCCAACCAAAAGATGAACATCTTGAGGAGGTATTCTTTTTGTTTATTCATACCTTGGATAGAAGGGTGGAAGGTAAATTTTCACTCTTGCTACAGGCCATAACCATTGTTAAATTGATTACATGGCCACACTTCTTAAAAAAGGGAAGCTATTTCTCCCTATCTGTAGTAGGCTATGTTTAGATTTTCTTTGTTTTGATTAGTGTAGGAGTAAGAGTAGATTTGATTTCACCGGAAGAAGTGCTTTTACACACTCTACATGTCTTACTTAAGGCATGTATGATTTATCTTTTTATATAGTTTTGTTCGTATTACTCCTGAGGTATAATGCGCCAGGCCCTTCAGTATTTACAACAAGGCAACCCACAGTTGCATGTAATAGTTGTAAAATTCAAATCAAACAAATGCAGAGTGACTAAAAGTAGCTACAGAAGGAAGCGATGACACTTTAAAAAACTCTAGAATTCAGGTTCAGATCAGCTCATGATGATGATGCAGACTCCATGTATAATAAATGGACATAGGTAGATGGTTCATTCCATTTAATAGGCTAATGGTCCCCCCGTGGGTCACCAGAATTATTACCTAGTTTCCTCCACCACCCTCCTGAAATTAGATAACAAGAAGATTCTTGCTGGATTAATCAAATTTGTCCAAAGAATCTTGAGCCAATACAAAAAGACTCAAGCTTCCAGCAGTGGGGGGAAGAAACTTAGGCCAAATCATGATGAAAAGTGAAGCCTAGAGTGAGTCAACTCAGGAAAAGTAGAAGAGCCGCAGAAGGTTCCACTTGTCAACTAGGCACACTTTCAAAAGGTGCAAGAAAAGTGGAGACTCTAGAGGTGCGCTTGGCTTCCACGTGGAGCTCAGCACGGATAGACTCTGAACCCAAAGCAAGTCACAAAATATTGGCAGTATGTCAATTCAATATAGGATTAATCATGAAGCCCACCAAGAATTTTAAATGCTCGGATCTTTTAAAAGATTGTGAGAGCCCGCATGGAACGTGTGGCCCCGAAATTCACTAACAAGCATAAGTTTTGACCCAGAACTCTGATTTTCACAAAGTTGGAATTTTCGGAAAGCTTTCAACATCCTCTACACCAAAAAATGAAGATTCTGTATTTTTAGTAAGGATAGGTGAGTGAAAACAAAAGAAAAATCTACAACCCCAATAAACCGAACATGACGCACATCAATCAAGAAATGTAGAAACTGATGAAGCTTTGATGGTGATTTTTAAGGAAAATGAGCCTAGTTCAAAAAGACAGTTGGAAAGTGGCTGGGGAATGCATTTAATGAGCATGGCCATCATTCTTTCATTACTGTAGGTCAGGGGACAGAAGGAGGAGTCTTTTACAAGAAGGGTTTCATTTATTGCATCTTACAAGTGGTTGAAAAAGAAATTTCGGGATTTCACCCTTATCTCTTTGTGATTATATATATTGGACCTGGGTCTCATTCTAAAAAAGGAAAAAAAAGGAGAGGGGAGTCATTTAGTTTTCTTCTCTGTCTCAGTCCCTCTTCTGTAAAAGATAGAGGCCTGGAGTGTTTCACTCGGAATGTTTCGTTCCTTTTAGAAACAGATAAGGGTTGGGGCTAGGAGGAATACCTGTAGAATGTCAAGATGATGTGTGCGTACCATAGAGAAAGATCAGGCTGACTACGAAGAACTCCTTTTTGTCTTGGAAGGACTACCTGCAAATAAGAACACAAGACCACAAGATTTTAATTAAACAATAAATGAGGAAACTGCCTTGGGCCCAGGAAATATAAAACTTCCTTTCGAAGGTGGTCAGTTCCCTTGCTAATATGAATTAACACAAAAGACTATAAGATATCAATTAAATTGCTTTGTTGAACTGGGTAGGGGAAACGCTGGTTATTGGTTATAGTCAGTATAACCGATGGCAGTTACTGATAACCGATGGCGGTTACTGATGACCGATATCGGTAGAGTCTAGGATCTGAAGGTTAGTTGTTTTGGTGGGGTGTTTGTGTTTCTTGGTAGCTATGGTGTTTGTAAGGATGGTTTATGGATGATATTAGGAAATGAGATGATGAGAGGTAAAAGAATGACAGTTAGATGCAATGGTACGTTGGGTAGTGGATTCAGAAACAGATTTAGGAGGACTGTGATTCAAAGAGCATAAGAAATGTTATAGAGGACATGCAAGATGTGACTTACTGGTTTTAAACAAAGATGCAAGTTGATCTCTTTTGCTGCAAACTCTCCTGGTTTCTTCACTCGTCTCTGCTCGGTCAAGTGAAGATCTGGACTCTGTTTTTTGCTCCCAATGACCTCTGTTGATTCAAAAATCATTCGACCTTGATTTTGGTTCGGGGAGCCCATTTACAGGGAGCCGATGGCGGTTACGTAACCGACGGCGTTCGAGTAGGAACCGGCATCGGTAAGGAAAAAGTAGGCTATTTTTAGTAAAATAGCCCACCTTCCCTGCTTTTCTCCCGAGAGATCAGTTGCGGGCTTGGTCAAGTGGATAGAAGGTCGGTTTTGGGTGCGAGTAAGGAGGCATTAGTTATGGATGTGAGTCTAGACCAAGTCATAGGTCTTAATTAGGTTAGTTTAGGGTTAGGGCTAGGTCATGATGAGGTGGCAAAATGAGGTGGCAGGTAAGGTGATGTGGATTTATCAATTACAAGGTAATTAATAAATAATTGTGTAAGGTTTAGGTGATGAGGTTAAGTTGCGAGATGAGATGCGGGTCACAAGGGGTCGTAAGACACAAATTTGGTGTCTACATTAGCCCCTTATTGTCGTGTAGCTTGTTTTGTAAAGTTGCACGGACAATAATATGAAGTGGTTTCCCCTGTTAAGGGTATAGGTAATCCCTCTCAAATCTATCACAGATTGAGTGAACAGGAAATCAGGGATAGGATTGATAAAGGGTAAATGGGGTAGAGGGGATGGTAAGATGGTGGGGAGGTCCAAGGAAGCAGACGCATGGTAAAATGCAATAGTACGACTAGGGTACATGATTTGACGAGCAAACCAGCAGTGCATAGGCAAAGGTCGATAGTTTATCCAAACAAGGGTGATATAATCCCGGTATCCAAGGCATAGGAAGTAGCTCCAAGGTATATAACAGGTAAGGTACAGGAACGTTTAGGCATGTCCGGCAGTACCAAATGGTTGGTTTGGTTGAGATAAACGTCACGGTCTAGATCTGGGCAAAGTTGGTCGACAGATCAAGTCAAGGACCCTAATCATGCTAAAACATGAACAGGTGAGCTCGATTGAACAAAAAACTACAGGATAAGTGGATAAAAGTGTATGGTTGGTTAGGGTGAGGCCTTGGGTCGGGCCAAATGGGTAGGGCGAGGCCTTGGGTCGGGCCGGTTTGTTAGGGCGAGGCCTTGGGTCGAGCTAAATGGGTAGGGCGAGGCCTTGGGTCGGGCCGGTAGGGTAGGGCGAGGCCTTGGGTCGAGCCAAATGGGTAGGTCGAGGCCTTGGGTCGGGCCGGTAGGGTAGGGCGAGGCCTTGGGTCGGGCCGGTTTGTTAGGGCGAGGCCTTGGGTCGAGCCAAATGGGTAGGGCGAGGCCTTGGGTCGGGCCGGTTTGTTAGGGCGAGGCCTTGGGTCGGGCCGGTTTGTTAGGACGAGGCCTTGGGTCGGGCCGATTTGTTAGGGCGAGGCCTTGGGTCGGGCCGGTAGGATAGGGCGAGGCCTTGGGTCGGGCCGGTTTGTTAGGGCGAGGCCTTGGGTCGGGCCGGGTTGGTAAACAAATGGTGTTCAGCAAAGGTGGATATAGGCGATATTTGGTTAAAAAGGGGCAAATGGTAAATAAGGGCAAAAAATTTGGGGGAAAGTTGGAAGAAAAAAACCGATGTCAATTCTACGTGACCGATATCGGTTAAGGGACCGATACCGGTTCATTAGGGCAACATGAAACCGATATCGGTTAAGGGCGCAAAACCTATAAAAAGAAAAATACGGCTTGTCATTGTCACATTGTTTTTTCATATATGAGGATCGACGCAGACGCAGTATTCTCACCTCCCCAGCCAACACCTCCAGAAGGTCCTGAAGAAGTAGCAGCAGATCGCAGGGTAATGGATGCAGGAACGACAGAGGCCTATAGATTATGGTGGGTAGCAGAGCTGCAAGGTGTACGTGATCGTCCTGACATAGCGGTGATTACAGCAGAGAGAGATCGTTTGCAGCGTTTGGTTCAGCAGTTCCAAATGTAGGTGAATGAGACAAGGGGATTGTTAGTGGTTGCGGAGTCACGGGCGGAGAGACTAGAGGTAGGAGTCCTCCATGCGAGAGGGCGTATTCATATGTTACAGGAGAGGTTGGCAGATCAGTGGGCGGTACCAATAGCCGTGGTACCTTTGAGGACAGAGAGGCCTGGCGAGAGGGGTCGACGATCACGATCCTCACATAGTTCGGGATGAGGCGTAAGGGTCTAAATAAATGTTAGCAAGGTATAAGAATTAATAAGGATGCCGACCTGCGTGTCGATGATAGAGAAGATGTATTTGTTTAACATCTAAATAAAACTGAATATGTATGTTGATTTGAGTTACGATAATAATAAGAATGTTTTCATTTTGACTTTCGGTGTTTTGAAAAAGGATAAAGAGGAATGTGATAGAAATACACAAAAATATTAATATTTACCACACATGATAGGTTATGGTAGGGGATGGTCGAGCTAACCTTGGGAGACCCCATGTCTCTGAAGTGTTGCCTACATAGCCCATTGCACAAAGCAAGGAGGGGCCTCAGACCGATGTAGTTCTCCCTTAGGATCAGGGAGAGGCAAATTCAGGCAATTTGGTACGGTTTAGGCAATTGGTTGGTTGGTAAGAATATTGATATTAACATTGGTAAGGTAAGGTTGTTGGTGTCGGAAATGAATTGGTGATGTTGTAAAAGGTATAAGGGAAGCAAAAGTTAGCCTACCCAAGTAGAAGGGAACCATGTCCTGATTAAGATCAACACACAATCCTAGATGCGAGGCAAAGCAGAAAGAGTGATCCGTAGGTGAAAAGAGCTAAACAAACCACACAACATAGAACGAGCTTGAAGCCCTAGGTACTGTGCATAGATGAGAAGTCCATAGGTGAAAAGAGTTGTATGATCACAATATATCGGGTGTACGTTACGTCCCTTGAGTTGAAACAAATGGTGAGGTGAGGTGGATGATATAGCTGAGGTACAGAGAATTTATTACAAAGTGAGTGTTCTGACGAAAGAGAACCTACCCTAAATAGACAAGTCCATGACTCAAAAGTTCTTTTGAATGAGGCCTTTATTTTACTGAATATAGACTGATCGATGCGGGAAGTCTACAAGGGATATTGATTGTGCTATTCTTGAGGTCTTCACGAAGCTGATCAATGCGAGAAGCTTCTGATAAAGGCTGACTGTGTATAGCTGTCCTTCGAGGGAGCAATCTATTTATAGTAGCAGATATGATTTTAATGCATAGCTGTCCTTCGGGGGAGCAGTCTATATATAATAGCAGCAATAGTTCGGCATATAGCTGTCCTTCGAGGGAGCAGTCTATATTTAATTTAGATGACTAGATATTCTTTTGGCGTGAACCATCTAGTCATGGACTAGACTAAAAAAGGGGAAGGCATCATTGAGGGGAGGTGAGAAGTGAGCTTGATTTTATTTTGAGATGTAGAAAACAAAGTGTATGTAGTGGTAAATGAGCTCAAGGGACGAGCGGCAGGTAGATAAGAAGTGATATAACACTAAATTCAACAGTAGAATGGTCAAAGATGCAAGGCATTAAGGGGTTCAGGCTCAGGTTTACCATTAAGCGAAGCTAAACGATAAGTGCCTGATCCATAGGTGTGAGTGATTATATAAGGCCCAATCCAATTGGGAGCAAATTTTCCACGTTTGCTCTTTTCTAGTTTGGTGACATGTTGATTCTCTTTGAGGACAAGATCACCAACCTTAAAGGTATGCTCATGGAGTCGCTTATCATAAGCACGCTTGATGCGTTTTTGATAGATTTGAAGGTGATCAAGAGCTGTAAGACGACGTTCGTCAAGAAGCTCCAATTGGGCTAACCGCTCTTGGCGGAAATCATTGTTAGTGAGAATATCCTAAAGGGATATTTTGAGGGAGGGTATTTTTATTTCGAGAGGTAAGACAGCCTCGGTACCATATACCAAAGAAAAAGGTGTGGCATTAGTAGAGGTGCGGATGCTAGTACGATAAGCCCAAAGGGAAAAGGGGATGTGACGTAATCTTCAAGGATAGTGTGCATAATGTCATGAAAAATGTAGGTCATAGCCCGCTGATAGGTCGCACCAGCATTCTTAAGGCCAAATGGCATTACACGGTAACAGAAGGTTCCCCAAGGAGTTATGAAGGCAGTTTTGTGTTGATCAGCAGGGGAAACCAAAATTTGGTTGTATCCTGAAAAGCCATCCATGAGAGAAAGCATTTCATGTCCCGCAGTGAGATCAACAAGTTGATCAATACTTGGGAGAGGGAAGTCATCCTTAGGGCAAGCGAGGTTAAGATCCTAGAAATCCGTGCATATCCGAAGTCCCCCCATCGCTTTAGTGACAGGTACGATGTTAGAAATCCATTGAGGATAGTCAATAGGCAAGATGAAGGAAACAGAAAGAAGTCGTTGAAGCTCTTCTTTGACCAAGAGGGCAATGCGTGGATGCATTTTTCTCAGTTTTTGTTTGACTGGTTTGGAATCGGGGTTTAGAGTGATGTTATGGATGGCAATGGTAGGATCAATTCCTGGCATGTCAGCGTAGGACCAAGTGAAAGCTTGGTTGCGAGCACGGAGGAAAGTAGTAAAGGCGACTTGTTCTGATGCGTTAAGGGATTGTCCGATCTTCACAATGTGAGGATCCTCCTCCGTGTGGATGTTGATTTCTATAGTAGATTCGTTCAGCATGGTTTGGGTTTCAGATGGTAAGGCTCGTTGAATATAAGAATCATCCGCGCCAAGGTAAGTGAGGATGGAGTCGTCATCCTGACACTCAACAACATTAATCAAAGGTGAATCCTCTTCGATCATGTCTGGATACAGAAGGGGAAGAGAAGATGGGTCCTCACTATCACGTTGATAAGTGAGAGGACCTATGAAGATAGCATTTATGAAAAAAAAAAGTTAGGAGGGATAGATTTAGGGTCTATAGATTCTGTGGGTGATGATGGCAAAGTGGGTGATGATGGTTTGGTAGGGGTGACGTCGTCTTCTTCTAGAATACAGCTGACATGAGGTGTCTCCTGTGTAGGTGTTTCAGGAAAACTGAGACCACTGCGATCATTGTGTTTGCGGGTAGTCACAGGAATGAGTGTATGTCGGCCTTGTTCATAAAGACCAAAACCAAAGCCTTTCCAAGCACAGCGAGTCAAGAAGGTGAGGGCGAAGCGATGATTTGTCAAGTACTAAAAATCAGATTGGAAGGGAACCACACCAAGAGGAGGTTCAGGGGTAATGGAGGATGCGTCAACACCCCCATATGTTAGGTTGGTGCGGCAATGGGGTGGTCCGTAAGAGATTACCTCCCCCACGCGACGGTCGTAGGTGGGATGTGCATGTAATTGTCCGTACTCCTGCGGGATAGGGAAAGAACTAACGTTATATAGGCGGTACTCCCCCAGCGTAAGGCGTTGAAAAACATCTACTAAGGGGTCGGAGGTTGGGATGTTAGCTGCGGGAAGGGAAGTGGTTTTTGCGACGGTGGTTTCATCAGTTGAAGGCGTAGGCGCGGTTGAGGTGGATGGTTGAGGTACATTTGAAGAGGATGGTTGGGTTGAATGTATGGGTGTCTTGATTGGTATAAGCACATCGTTAGGGCGGTATAACATATTGCAGGTTTTAAAGGGGGGAGGATCAGCTTTTACGGTGTAGGACTTCCCCTCGTACTCAAATTTTATGCATCTATGTAATGTTGAGGGAACGCATCCCATGGCCCGGATCCAAGGACGACCCAGCAATATATTATATTGGAACTCTCCCTCAAGGACATAGAAGATTTCGGGTAAAGTACGTGGTCCTACCCGAATGTTGAGGATCACGGTGCCTAAGGTAGAGGTAATAGCGTCATTGAATGACCGTAACATGATGGGGTTGACACACATGTAGCTAGAAGGGATATTCATTTGTTGGAAGGCTTTTGAAGAGATGATGTTTAGGCTAGCGCCTCCGTTAATCATAACACGACATACCCGAATGTCCCAGATGTAAGCGGAGATGAAAAGGGTAGGGTCAGGGTCTTCTGTACCAAAGTCAACAATTTCATCTTCAGAGAAACTAACTGCAGCAGCTTGTGGTACAGAGACAGAAGTGGTTGGGGCAGCGGGTTGTTTGGTGAGAGAGGCAACGTGATTGGGTGTTAGAATGGAGGCAACGGGCAGGGTTTCATTGGGTAAGACCTCGATCCCTTGAAGAATTTCAACGAGAGCTTGTCGATGAGATTCAGAAGTCTGAATGAGATCATATAGTGTCATTTTGACGGGTGATTGGTGAAGTTGTTTGATCATGGCTCGATGGGAAACTCCATTAGAGATGGGGTAAGCGGGTCCACGAATAACCACTTTGGGTGGTGGTGCAATCGGGATGCTGGACGGAGAAGGAGAGGACGCAGGTGTGCTTACTTTCGCTTTCTCATTGTTTTTCTGTGCTCGAGTAGCAACACTAATCATATTAATCTCGTAGACCGGAGATGAAGAAGATGATTGGGATAAATCATGGTCTTCAAGAGGTGGGGTTGTAATAATGACAGATCTTGGTGAGGCGGGGACAGATGGTATAGGAGAGGGAATGGAAACTAAAGGTCTCCCCCTTCGTAAGTTGTCTTTCTTAACCTTTCTATCTGGGAGAGGTGACTAACGAAGGATGGTTTTTAAAGCTTTGCATCCCTCCACATCATGTCCTGGTGTGCGGTGATAAGCGCAAATCTTAGACTCATCATAACCTATAGGTCGAGGTTTAGACGGGTCATAAGGTCTAAGTGGGGGTAGGGAAATGGTCGCATTCTCTACTAACATAGCAAGGATTTTGGCGTAAGATCCTTTGAGTGGGTCAAAATCAGAAGAGGATGAGGGTATTGATTGCGTGGCTTTTGGTAATGTTTGGGCGTGGTTAGTTCGTATGGGTGGTGGTTTAACTGAGGGGTGTTGATACGTGTTTTTCACTAAACATGGTTTCTTTGGCGCAGAAGCTATATTGGATGATGAGGCCACAGATGGTGTGGTATCAGAAAACAACCACGGGGAAATAGGAGTGACCGAAAACAAATCTTTTGATGATGGAATTTGTTTAGGGTTGATAAGTGGACAGGATACGCGGAGTGATAATGTTGATATACCCTTTGATCCCTGCATGGGTGTAGAAGGCGTAGATCGTTTTGAAGAAAACGCAGGAGGTATGATATATTGGTGCAAGGTGGAAGGATGAGGTCCCAATATGGAAGGTAGGTATGACGATGATGGTTTTGATTGTGATAGAGGCACGGGTTGAGTGTATCTCCTAAGTGGCGGGGCGGCTTTATTCTTGGACAAATCTAGTCGCTTAGGCGGGTGTGTTAGACTGGGTATGGGTAAGGTCCCAAGTGTAGGGGAAGATTTGGTTAGGTTGATAGAGGTGGATGGGATACTGAGTATAGATACGGGGGGTGAGAATGAGGACATAGGCATTTTAAGTTTCTGTAAACACTTCGGGTATATGGTAGATGTGTCAGGATCAGTCATCTGCATTTGAGTAGAATAAGGGGTACTCAAACGTTCCCATAGGATTTGTCTATCCTCTGGAGAATGACAGTCTTCAGGTTTGAATTGTAAATTTGGTACGGAAGAAAGGTGGGTTGTGATTCCAGTCCACTGTGGGTGTGATACAGTGAGTAGATGAGGCACTGTATCAATAGATGTTAAGAGGTCAACCGGTCGTTGAAAAGATTTAGGCGATGAAGAACTAATAGGTAAGAGGGCGTGTTCGAGAGGATCCGTCATGGTTAAGGAATTTGGTGATGTCGGTGCAAGAGATTTCTCGTCTAAGGATGTCAAAAGGAGTGGCGTACCTTCCTCTTGTGCAACAAGAGTGGTAGAAGGGGAAGTCTGGGAAATAGATAGATTAGATAACATCTGTTCGCAGTCTTGTAGGGATGTGGTATAAGCAGACTCATCGATGGGAAGAGGAGTCTGGGCAGTTAACTCCTTTATGGGTAAAGGAATGATTTCGCTTTGGCTTGATAGTGGTAAAGGAGGTTCGGGCTCCTGTGTTAGTGAAGAGGCTTGATTCAAAATTTTCTCGATAGAGGCTTTTGGCTGGGTATCGAAGACTGCATGGATCTCATGAACACTCTCTTCGGCTAAGATATCCTGGTTTGTGTTACTGTTGGAAGAGTGATTCGGGAATGGTTTGTTGAAGATTTTCAAATTTCGGTTGGCAGGGGCATTAGGATTATCGAGGGTTATATCCCCTGCGTCAACCATTTCCTGCACTATGTTTTTCAACATCTTGCAGTTTTCATGACTATGTCCTTTTACGCGGTGAAAGTTACAAAAGTCATTTTCTTTGTACCAGGAAGGTATTGCGCGGGTGGAGTCAAACCCAGAGTGAGGTTTAACAGGGGGCAAGGTGATAGCTCCTAGCTTTGAGCAATTTCTCCAATATCACACCATAGGTTTCTCCCAAGGGGGTGTAGTTGATGGGCTCGGCTTTGTATTTATAAGTGGTTTTTGGTGGAGTATTGGACGGTGGTTGGGATTTGACCATCACCGCGTGGACAGCTCCTTTTGATTTAGAAGAGGTGGACGCGTGAGGAGTGGTGGTATTTGGTTTATTGGTAGAATCAGGAGTTCTGAAAGTGGAGTTCTTGTTGTGCAACCGCAATTTCTCTTCCTCTAAGGCTCGAATTTCTAGTTTTTGAGCCATAGTAAAGGCCTCGTCGAATGTATGGAAAGTTTGAATTTGGAGGGTAGGGGAGATGTGCTTAGCGCAGGCCCGTGTAAAGAGTTCGATAAGTTCGGTTTGAGGCAAGGCATACGTAAGTTGGTTGATAAGGCCCCGCCATCGTCCAACGAAATCTGCGATAGATTCGTCCTCAAATTGTCGGATGGCATAAAGGTCGGTGATAGATACTTTCTTAGCAATGTTAATGGAGAAATGATCCAAGAAAGATTGGGCTAGTTAGTTAAAAGAGAAGATCGAGTGCTGGGTTAAAGCACTGTACCACTCCAGGGCGGGTCCTGATAAGGACATAGGGAAAGGTGCGGAGTAACAAGGCGTCATTATGGGCAATCAAATAACAAGCATGTCTAAATGATCGCAAGTGTTGTTGAGGATCCTCTTTACTATTAAAACGAGTAAATTTCGGCAACTCCCATTGAGGACGATATGAATGAAGGGGGACAGAAGGGTGAATGGGCTCCCGACAAACTTGTTTGTATGTCAAGGCGCTACAACTTCCCGAAACCGAAGCCTCTAAATTTTACATTTTGTCCATCATTTGTTTGATGAAATCAGTGGTTGGATGAGATGATGGTGTGGTTGTGGCAAACGAAGGCAAATTGGACCAAGGGCCTCCACTAGACAATGGTGGGGTTAAGTGTTGATAAGGTATGGAGGATGAATATGTTGAGGCGACAGAATAGGGATGTCCCATATAAGGTGTTGAGGTTACTGGATACGTGTATGGGAATGAAAAGGTAGGCGGAGCTTGAGAAGGAAAGCTCGTGTGGATAGGTGGCAGAGAGCAAGTCATGAATGGAGTAGTCTGCAAGAGAGATGAGGTAGGGGCAGTCGGTGGTAATGATATGTGGGGTCCAAGATTAGCCAAAGAAAAGCCAATCTGAGTCGTATGAACCTCTGAAGCTGTCGGATTGGGAGACGGGGCTAGAGATGCAGGAAGCAAGGCGGTATTATCAGGCGGAGTGGGAGCTAAATGAGCAGCTATACTAATAGGCATACCAACAAGGAGCTGACCATCAGGCGTACGGTCAGGGGTATGAGACAAATAGTATTGTACAGCGCTAGAATTAGCATCCAGAAACTTGGCAAAGTCCTTGTCTCCTACAGGAATTTGGGGGATCTCACTGGTGTCTGTAGGATTCCCCACAGAATGTGAAGGGGGTGATTCAGGTAAAGAAACAGAGCAAGCATGTGAAACCATGGCGGCGGCTTGCTTTCGAGTGATAACAACCATGGACAGGTGTTCACAGTAGGGTTTCAATCTATCCGGAACAGAAACAACCTTAGAATGGTGAAATTGGCAGGTTGCTGGTTTGTCAGGGAATTGGAAAAGATAGTAACCGATATCGGTCTAGTAACCGATGTCGGTTATACTATAGCCGACGTCGGTCCAGGTAACCGATGTCGGTGTAAGAAGTTTGGGATAACAAGATATAAAAAGGCTGCTAATTTGATTTTTAACAACGTTTAGTATACGTGTCCAATTATTGATCACAGAAGACAGAGTATGAGAAAGAAAACAGAACTAAAAACAAGCAAGATGCACACACAAATCCAGAGATTAACCCTAGGGTTAATTTTAATTATCGTGGGCTTATGCCTTTAGATGTAGAATGATGTCAGAATCCTAAACAAGAGACTTAGGGGAAATGTCAAGTTGTTTTGGCTTATAAGGTTACCTCAATCGGGCGGAGGAATACCGCGGAAAAAGGGGGGATGTTTGAGCTGTTGTGTTAATTGTGAAGTGATTCGGTATGTGTTGTGCAGTGAATGTAAGATTAATTTCTTGTCAATACCGTGGATATCACCCCCACGTGTACGACCTGTTACTTAATCTACGTTCACTAGAATTGAAAAACAACAAGCAGGAATGCAATGCACGTGTTTTAAACCCAAATCGAAAATTATGTTCGATGAAGCAAGAGAGATGACTTTTACTAATGCGAAACTAGGAAAGTAAGACAAATTCTTTTACGAAATATATATGCAAAAGAAGCAGCAACAGCAAGTATGCTTCCTAAAATGAAAATAAGCAAGAGAAACAGAAACCCAAGATGGGTCCCACCGGGCGTGCCAAAATGTTTCACTAGGAATGTTTCGTTCCTTTTAGAAACAGATAAGGGTTGGGGCTAGGAGGAATACCTGTAGAATGTCGAGATGATGTGCGCGTATCGTAGAGAAAGATCAGCTGACTGCGAAGAACTCCTTTTTGTCTTGGAAGGACTACCTGCAAATAAGAACACAAGACCACAAGATTTTGATTAAACAATAAATGAGGAAACTGCCTTGGGCCCAGGAAATATAAAACTTCCTTTCGAAGGTGGTCAGTTTCCCTGCTAATATGAATTAACACAAAAGACTGTAAAATATCAATTAAATTGCTTGGTTGAACTGGGTAGGGGAAAGGCTGGTTTTCCTGGTTTTGATCAAGTAGGAACCGATGGCGGTTACCTGATAACCGATGGCGGTTACTGATAACCGATACCGGTGGGTTCTAGGATCTGAAGGTTGGTTTTTGGTGGGGTGTTTGTGTTTCTTGGTAGCTATGGTGTTTGTAAGGCTGGTTTATGGATAGTATTAGGAAATGAGATGATGAGAGGTAAAGAATGACAGTTAGAGGCAATGGTACGTTGGGTAGTGGATTCAGAAACGGATTTAGGAGGACTGTAATTCAAAAGCATAAGAAATGTTATAAGAGGACATGCAAGATGTGACTTACTGGTTTTTGATGAAGGTGCAAGTTGATCTCCTTTGCTGCAAACTCTTCTGGTTTCTTCACTCGTCTCTGCTCGGTCAAGTGAAGTTCTGGACTCTGTTTTCGCTCCCAATGACTCTCTGTTGATCCAGAAATCCTTCGACTGATCTCCAAAATGAAATTCCGATCCGTTGTTTTGGTTTGGGGAGCCCATTTACAGGGAGCCGATGGCGGTTACGTAACCGACGGTGGTCGAGTAGGAACCGGCATCGGTAAGGAAAAAGTAGGCTATTTTTAGTAAAATAGCCCACCTTCCCTGCTTTTCTCCCGAGAGATCAGTTGCGGGCTTGGTCAAGTGGATAGAAGGTCGGTTTTGGGTGCGAGTAAGGAGGCATTAGTTATGGATGTGAGTCTAGACCAAGTCATAGGTCTTAATTAGGTTAGTTTAGGGTTAGGGCTAGGTCATGATGAGGTGGTAAAATGAGGTGGCAGGTAAGGTGATGTGGATTTATCAATTACAAGGTAATTAATAAATAATTGTGTAAGGTTTAGGTGATGAGGTTAAGTTGTGAGATGAGATGCGGGTCACAAGGGGTCGTAAGACACGAATTTGGTGTCTACATGGAGCTCTAGCCTTCTTCCTGTGTTTTATAATAGCAATCTTGCCTCTTTTCTATTGTAATACTTTGCAGAATTTTTGGAGCAATATTATATGCCCTGTGGTGCATTTTGTCCCTCCCTTCGCATATCTTTATTGTCTCTGATCACCTATATTTTCACATAGAATGTATGCATCTTTATAATGTTATTAGTATCTTTAAAGTTGTGCTTGAGTAGTTTGAGGTAGTGTTCTGTGTGATCTTCTCTAGCCTGTGGTGTAATTTCATCCACCCTTTTTAGTCATTTTTCATTTCCCTTCTTTAAACAGATGCGTTCTCGATTGATTTCTTAAGAGGCTCGTTCAGCTCATCAGCCCCCCGTTAACGTTTTATCTTTTGTTTCACTTTTCTAACCCTCCTCTTGCACTACAGAGAAGAGTCAGCTTCTTTAAAAATCTAGAGGTCACCTTAGGGAACACGTCCCACTAACCTAAGGTTTCCTACAACTCTAATGGTGCAATCTACCAAGGATGATCATCAACAGTTTACCACCTGGCATGCCCAGTGGGACTCGAAGCATCCTATCACTTTATTTCATCAAGTTGGTGTGTTCTTGGTGAGATTCAGCCTTTGGAGGCACATGCAAAGCACATCTAGTGACTTTGTCTGGTCCGAACAACCCACTCTTTAATTTTAGACCTTTCTTTCATCCATCTCCATTCATCTTTCTTTCCACATCTCCCATTTTATTTTGTTCTATGAAGTTGTGTAACCGATACTTCATTCCCATAGCGGAATCAATGCTTTTCAACAGTACAATCAGCCCCTAATGAGCTTTGTAACTCTTCCAAATCAGCATTATAACCAGATTCAGAACCACTATGCTTACCCATATGAGCAATGCCAAAACTAGTTTGGCTACGAAACCTATCAAGAACATGGGTACGCATATAATAACAACAATTAAATGGAGGATGCTGGTCTATTAGAGATGCTCCAAATAATGGATGCTGGTATGGTTCAAACTCGGGCTACGACACAAATGAAGGCATCCGGGATTGGTTGCAAGGCACCTTGTCCATGGGAAGGCCCTTTTCCAAGACACTATAGCCCATAGGAAAATCTTGGTTTCTTGGATGAAATGTTGCCCCGACTTACACAATGGATTGAGGGTATTGAAACATATGAGCAAAGTATGAGACAACCTTGTCAATGGGTAAGTCAATCACCAGCTCTTTATTCTTCTTTCTCTCCTTCCCAAGCCTTACCATTTCAGTGTCGTCATCATTCAAGCCCATTAGATGTTGCTCCAAGTGTTGAATTCCCTTCCCCATTTCCTAGTCTTCCATCCAATATCGATTCTTCTAACCCTTTCCCCTTCACAACAGTCACTCCCTCCATGCAAACAGGATCTTCCACTTCCTTCTCAAAAAAAATGGTTATAAAACTTGTGGTAACCCAACCCAACCCTCCTCTTGTTGTCTCAAGTATATCTGGGGAAGAAAGCAATACTAAAATCAGTCAAGGAAAACTAGAAAAAGAGTCCAGTCAAGAAGAAAATAGCTGAAGATTGTTTTCATTAAATATGGGCTCATAGTTTCAGGATTGATAAGATCCCCTTACTGGTTAAGCCTAAGAAAGAGGCAGCCCCAAGCCCGCAAGAAGAGGAGCATGTGAAAACAAAGGAGGAAAATCTCCCTAAAATGCAGGAGGTTTCAGTGGAATGCAATGACTCTCATTGTCCTGCATGTTTAGAGCATGCTTCATTGTTGGAAGGTTGCATTGAATAACCACAATCATCATCATCAGTTGCAATCCAACCATGGAGAACTTCATTTTGTGGAGGAGAACACGTCATATTCTAGACCCTTGAATGAAGAAGAAATCATAGGAAGCTTCTTGCTTTCTTTTAATGATAAATTTTTAGATTCTTCTTCTATCACATCTTTGCAGGAATCTAATTTTGTAGAGGAGTTCAATCTCTTAAACTTTATGCTTGAGGAGGAAGAAGAAGATTTTGATAACAAGATAAAATTAGTCATCATGGAAAGGGAAGTTTTGGAAGAATTTGAATTGTTTGTAGAGGACAAGTACCATTCAGATCAGCCTGTAAGCAAGCACCTTCTTCCAGAAAGTCTGTAAAATATCCCCATTCACGAGGATGAGATTTAAAGGAATGGTAAAATCAAAAGGATCATCCCATTGGTTCCTAGGGCCCCATGCCCAATCAAATATCTAGTAGCATGGGAGCCAATGGAGAAGCCAACGCCGGTCATGTTCACTTCAGAGCATGAGGATGATCTTCAATACACCAAGGGTCAGCCGCATTACACCTCTAACCAAAAGATGAACATCTTGAGGAGGTATTCTTTTTGTTTATTGATACCTTGGATAGAAGGGTGGAAGGTAATTTTTCACTCTTGTTACAGGCCATAACCGTTGTTAAATTGATTACATGGCCACACTTCTTAAAGAAGGGAAGCTATTTATCCCTTCCTGTAGCAGGATTTGTTTAGAATTTCTTTGTTTTGGTTAGTGCAGGAGTAGGAGTAGATTTTCTTTTAGCAGAAGAAGTGCTTTTGCATACTTTGCATGTCTTACTTAAGGCATTATGATTTATCTTTGTATATAGATTTATTCATATTGCTCCAGCAGTACAATGCGGCAAGCCCTTCAGTATTTACGGTAGGGTGACCCAAATTTGCTTGTAACAGTTGCAAAATTCAAATGCAGAGTGATTAAAAGCAGCTACAGAAGGAAGCGATGACACTTCAAAACACTCTAGAATCGAGGTTCAGATCAGCTCATGATGATGATGTAGACTCCATTCCCAATAAATGGACACGTGCAGCTAGTTTTTTCCATTTAGCAAGCTAATGGTCCCCCGTGGGTCACCAGAACTGCTACCTAGTTTCCTCCACTGCCCTCTGAAACTAGATAACAAGCAGATTCTTGTTGGATTATCAAATTAGTCCAAAGAATCTCAAACCGATACAAAAAGACTTAAGCTTCCAGTAGTGGGGGGAATAAACTTAGCCAAATCATGATGAAAAGTGAAGCCTGGAGTGAGTCAACTCAAGAAAAGTAGAAGAGCCACAGAAGGTGCCACATATCAGCTCGGCACACTTTCAAAAGGTGCAAGAAAAGTGGAGACTCTAGAGGTGCGTTTGGTTTCCATGTGGAGCTCATCACGGATAGACTCCGAACCCAAAGCAAGTCACAAAAGATTGGCGGTAGGCCAATTCAATATAGGATTAATCATGAAGCCCACCAGGAATTTTAAATGCTCGGATCTTTTAAAATATTGTGAGAGCCCGCGTGGAACGCGCAGCCCTGAAATTCAAACAAGATATAACTTTTGACCTAGAACTCCGATTTTCACAAAGTTAGACTTTTCAGAAATCTCTTAACATCCTCTATGTCAAAAAAATATAGATTTCGTATTTTTAGTAAGGATAGGTGAGTGGAAAATAAAAGAAACATCTCCAACCCCAATAAACCCAACACGACGCAGAGTAATCAAGAAATGTAGAAACTGATGAAGCTTTAATGGTGATTTTTTAGGAAAATGAGACCAGTTCAAAGAGAAAGTTGGAAAGTGGCTGGGGAATGCATTTAATGAGCATGGCCATCATTCTTTCATTACTATAAGTCAGGGGACAAAAGGAGTATTCTTTTACAAGCAAGTTGTCATTGAGTGCACTCATTTATCAATCTTACAAGTGGTTGAAAAAGCAATTTCGGGATTTCACCCTTATCTCTTTGTGATTATATATATTGACCTGGTTCTCATTGTAATAAAAAAGAAAAAATGGTAGATGGGAGTCAATCATTTTTCTTCACTATCTCAGTCCCTCTTCTGTAAAAGGCTCTAGCCTTCTTCCTAGGTTTTATAATAGCAATCTTTCCTCTTTTCTATTGTAATAATGTGCACAATTTTTGGAGTAATATTATATGCCTTGTGGTGCATTTTGTCCACCCTTCGCATATCTTTGTTATCTCTGATCACCTTTATTTTCACATAGAAAATGTACATCTCTATAATTTTATTACTATATTTGAAGTTGTGCTTAAGTAGTTTGAGGTAGTTATCTATGTAATCTTCTCTGGCATGTGGTGCAATTTCATCCACCCTTTTCAGTCGTTCTTCGTTTCCCTAATTTAGACATGTGTGTTCTCAATTGATTTCTTAAGAGGCTTGTTCGGCGCATAGCCCCCCCGTTAACCGTTTTATGATTTTTTTAAATTTTTTGACCCTCGTCTCGCACTGTAGAGAAGATCCAGCTTCTTTAAAATTTGGAGGTCACCTTAGGGCACATGTCCCAGTAACCTATGCTTTCCTATGACTCTAACGGTCTAATCCACCAAGGATGATCGTCAACAGTACCCTCAGTATGATTAAAAACCTAGTACTTTTCCCTCACACCCACTATCTTACCTGGAAAAATATCTCAAAACCTAGTTTATTAAATTTCTACCATCCCGCCTTAACCTTCGTCAGGTCCCCTATTAACCATCGTTGATCATACCTCACTGACATCGTTCTCTGTATTTGGTAATCCTGTCAATAACAAAAACTTAAATACCTACATCTAAGAAACCAAAGCTACCCAGAATCTAACCCTAATCGGTTCCAGCACCTTGATTACCTACCCTACTTCTAGATCTGATCATAACCTAGCCTATTATGTTAGATTTGCTCGTTATATTTGGATGAGATACCTAAATCATATCAACTATAGTAGGATTTTATTTATTTACGTTATTTATTACGTTAAATTCTATTAAACAATTGGTTGACTACCACTAATTACCACACTTCCTGGATCTAGCACATGTTAGGCAGCCCATTGACATATATTGTTTAACTCTCTTTTATGGTCTTGTGTATTTCAGGTAGTTCCTCCTAGCCAAAAAGAAGCTCTCATAGTCATCATTGGATCAAGAAGTTAGAATGCATGCACAACCTTTAAACCAACCATCACAATAGTTATTCCTCCTTGGCCCATCACCTTATTTGTTTCATCTAATCCACAAAAAATGGTGAAACAACTTAATACTATAGGACCACGCTCGGATACCAATTTCTAGGAATTTTAAAAACTAAGAGGTGGTGAATCAGTGTTGATAAAATGTTAACAATCAATTTCCACTTCTTATATTTATTACACTAAATTATATTGATTTTCATAATCATGCATCATTAATCATGAGAAATATGAAGAGAAATAAACACACATATACAAGTTGAGATCATAGATAATGTGGGAAACCCTTTTGGGACAAAAAAACCCATGGAAACCAATTCACTAACTTAGACAATTTTCTTGTATAGTTATAATGATTTGCTAATTGAGCTACAACTCAATATAAAGCTACAACTCTAATAATTTAACCAAGCCACCACTCAGTCTTAGACAAGTTATAACTTGTCTAGAAGCCACAACTCCCAAAATGGTACAGCAACAACTGACCTTTAGTAAGCTATAACTTACAAGGAGGCTTCAACCCCCTAGAATTTAATCAGCCACAACTGATCTTTAGTAAGCCACCACTTACAAGGAGGCTGTAACCCACTGATATGATATAAGAAACAACTTAGACAAATAATACAATTGATTTGATCAATTATAAGTGTTGTATTTCACAACTGATCATGATCATTTTTCTCTCTCACTTTGCTTCTCCTCTCTAACTTTTCTCATTCTTCTAGCTCCAACCTGTAATGATGCGTCGTTCATCCAATTACATTAGTTTTTCAATACACTCTTCAATAGTTTGCTCATCAGCTAATCAACTTGCATGCACAATACTCAGGGATGGTAACATGAATTCAACAAGTAGTAGTGCTTCGCACCAAACATAAATTGAAAGGGTGCAGCCTTATTCAACTATTTATAAGTGGTCTTATAAGCCTAAATTATAGCTGACACTTTATCATCCCAATATTTTTTTCCAACATCAAAAAATTTTGTAAGATTCTATCCTAAAATCTTGTTGAAAGTGTCTACAGTATCATTGGCTTGAGGGTGATAAGGAGTGGTTTTATGATGTGCCACCATAAACTTTGTTAATAGGATTCTGATTTTCTCATTCAAGAAATGAGTTCCTTTATCACTTATCAAGAATAATGGGAAGCCATACCTTCTAATAATATTTTCCCATAAAAAAAATTGTTGTGGTTATTGTACAATCCTTTGTAGGTGTTGCCTCTACCCACCGTCTCAAATAGTATGTGCAAGTAATAATGTAGCGCACATCAGTCCTACACTTGGGTGGTGAAATAGGACCTACAAAGTTGATAGCCCACTTTTATAAAGGCTTCATGCTTGTTATAGGTTGTAATGGCATCTCATCTTTGTTTCTAGGCTTCCCAAGGTGTTGGAAATGATCTGTGCCTTGACATATTCCTTAGTGTCCTTGTAAAAAAATTTCCCACTAAAGGCCGACAATTAGAATCTTGTGTATTGTAGCATCACCAACATAATACCCTCCTACTATTCCACCATGAGACTCTTCCATAATGGCATCATGCTCATGTTCAAGTACACATCGGTGCAAAATTTCATCATGACCCAACTTGTATAAGTCTCCACCAATCAACTGAAAGGCACTGTGCGTATAGCAAGTTGTTTTTTCTCCAACATTTTCATACCTTCATGCACTTATCTAGTGCACAAAAATACTGCAATATCTTCCAAATCTACGGGCGGGTGGTTTGACCTAAACAATTGTGCATCCAACATAGTATCTTCAATGTTATGTGCATCCTCGCCAAAATTAATCCTTGACAAATGATCAGGCCCTAAATTGCTCTTTCCTGGTTTCTCACAACAACCATAAAATCAAACTCTTGAAACATAAGTATCCATCTACAGATGTACCCTTACAAAACAAACTTTTTGACCAAGTACTTCAATGTCATATGATGTATATAAAAGATAAATGGGGTCACCAGAAAATATTGTCAAAATTTGTGCGGCGCGTAGATCATAGACAAAGCCCTTGCGCTCAGTAATTGTGTAATTTTTATCCGATGGTGTCAACTTCCTGATTGCAAAGAAAATAGGATGATCCACAATTCCTTCCCCTATTTGCACCAATCACCATGCCAGAGGCATCAACATGAACATGGAAGGGTTTATCTCATGAATAGAAGCGTAAAATAGGTGCAGTGGTGAGCTTCTCCCTTTAATGTTTCAAACACATGTTGTTACTCCCTCTCCCCAATAAAATTTCTCTTTGGCCTTTAACAATTATTCCAATGACGTGGCAATCTTTGCATATTTTTTATAAATTTCTTGCATTATCTTGTGTGCCCTAGAAATCCATGCACCTCACTTTGATTGGTAGGCTCTTCCAAACCCAAGATCATGGCTATCTTGGCTGGGTCTACCAACAATCCTTCCTTATAGATAACTTTCCCCAAGAAAAGTGCCAAAAAGGTGTAGAAAAAAATGCACTTTTTAATGTTGAGAGAGATGTTCAACTGTTTGCACCTCTCAAACATAAGTCTCAAATTATCACAATTATCTTTTACTAAAACATATATTGTTCAATCATCTAAATATGCCTATAATAATTTATGAATAAAATCTTGAAAGGCTTGCACAACAATGCACGCGAACACTACTAGTGTATTATTCAACCCAAACGGCATAACTGTATATGCAAAATTTCCCCAATTAGTGGTGAAATTTGTCTTCTCCTGATCCTCTTTCATGATGGGCACCTGGTGATAACCCGAAAATCCATCTGTAAAGGAATATATCTCACGTCCAAAAACTCTTTCAAGGATTTATTTTATAAAAGGGGTGGGAAAAGGATCTATGACACATGAAGCATTAAGTTCTTTGTAGTCTACACAAATCCTTATCTTCCCATCCTTCTTGATGTTTATAACCATGGGGCTAACCCACTCAGATTCTTTAATAAGTTTAATAATGTTAGACTTGA
Source organism: Taxus chinensis (assembly GCA_019776745.2). NCBI lineage: Eukaryota > Viridiplantae > Streptophyta > Pinopsida > Cupressales > Taxaceae > Taxus > Taxus chinensis. The sequence continues at coordinate 815,831,995 of CM034149.1, forward strand.
GCATTTTATCAATCTCCTCTTTCACCTTCACATGCATATTAGAATTCATACTGTAAGGCCTCTTCCTAACTGGGGCGCATGCCTTCTTTCAGCTTGATCTTCATCTCACCTAAAGAAGGGTGTATGCCATTTAACTCATGATAGCCTTGTGGGAATAAGTCTTGGAAGTCACACAAGAGTTCAATAATCTTTGTTAATTATTGCTCTGACCAGTAATCACCAATAATTAGCTCCTTGGGCTCATCCTCAGCACCAATGTTAACCCTCTTTGTCTTTATAGGGGCATGGTATGTGTGTTCTTTCTCATCTGCAATGTCCATTACCTTGTGTGCACTTTCAGTGTGGCTAACATCTAAGTTCTCAATTTCCTCATAATCAATCATGTATACCAATTTTCCCTTTTCTTTATCCTTCCAAGCGTGACCCATCTGCACTTCTTCCACCTCCTCAAGATCAAGGTATGCCTCAAGATCAAGTTCTTCAAACTACTCTAGCATGAGCTCTCTATCCTTCGTGTTATCCCCCAAAGTTATGCACTTCATGATCTGTAATGCTTTATAGACTGGATGCTTAGTAGAAAAATAATCAAAATTTTGGATCATACATGCAGTCATCGCATGCCAATTTTATGTTTCTCTTATCAGTTCTACGTAGACATACCATGTGTGTGTGCATCCACGCAGTGTGGAATACAAATTATGTACCCAAAGTGATGGCGGTAAGGCCTCCTTTCCTTGCACCTACAGTCTCTCAAAATTATGGACGTGAAAAGAGGTAGGATACTCCCCATGAAATTTGTATATTTGTGTGGGTACATTTCTTTGAGTAAACCTGTAGAAAAGGTGATTCTCACTTCTCATCATTCCAAAAGTCCATATCTATGTGTTGCCCACTAATGCATTGTCATCCTGCACAAGGTATACACCAACATATTTATTATATCCCCATTTGTTTCACCATTTTCTGTACGTTATTAAGATGAAACAAATAAGGGTTATGGGCTGACGAGGAATATCTATTTATGCTAGTTGGTTGATAGTTGTTGCATTCATTCTGACTTCTCAATCTAATGCTGACTGTGAGAGCTTCCTTTTGGATCTGTCCTAGTGCTAGCTATGGATGTCTGTAGGTGCGAAAAGGCTCTGGTTCTTCTCGCATGTAGTTCTCTTCTCATCCCCTTGATCTCAGAAAGTGCCAACCCAAAAACAAGGTTACTAAGGTGAATAAATGGTAACAGACGGTGGTTCCAGGTTGAGCAGCGTCGGTTTAGGGATGACCAGCGTCGGTTAAGGTGGGATTCCCTACGTTTACTAAAAATGGTAGATCTCACATCTTTTGGATCAAGTTCGTTCCTTTATCCGCGGATTCCAATGGACATTACCTTTTATGAGTAGAAAGGTGGTTAGAGGAATAATAGGCCTTGATTTTTAGGTTTGGACCAAGTCTTATTCATTTATGGAAACATGCTATGAATAGGTTTATGGTGAGGTGTCTAGGTGAGGTGTCTATTCATTTAAATAAAGTAATTAAATTAATAATGGGGTGAATATGGGTAAGTGGTGTGACAAAAATGAAGGTTAGGTTTTTTTTCCCGACATGAATTTAGGGTGAGAAGGTGAATTTGGGTGCCCTAAATAGGGGCATGAGTGATCCCCCCCTCAAATCAGGCACCGCTGATGAAGAATAGAGAGTCGGTGGGTGGTTTGAGAAAATAGGGTTAGGTGTGAAGAAGGTGAGGATCAAGGGTATGGTGATTATAAAAGGTGGGGTGGGTGATTAGGTAGAGCATTGAGACGTATGCACATGTTGTGAAATGTCATGAAATATAAGGGTTTCTCAACGTAACAAATTTACATTAGGTAGGGTCATAAAGGTCATCCAAACAAGGGTTGTTGAGGTCTGGTATCTAGGGTAAAGGATACGGTCCATGCACTCAATGAAGTAAGATGTAGGAACACGTAGGTGTGGTTCTAGTACATCCAAAAGGTTAAGGTTTGTTTGGACAAGGGTCACGGCCATAGACAAGGTAAGGCTATTATGCTAAGCAAAACAGGTACCATCATTGTAAGATGTAACGAGTGAGAACATGGGAATATCCACATAACCAATGGGTAGGTAGGTAGGTGTGGGTAGGGTAGGTAGAGGCAAAAATGGGTAATGGGTAGTGTTAATCAAATGTACGCACACCGGAGATCATAACATGATATCAGGTTGAAGAGCTTTTAAACTCTACATCGTCCAAGATCAGTCGGTTTATCCAAACAAGGGGTTATTAGGGCCTGGTATCTAGGGTAAAGGATACAATCCAGAAACACAATGGGGTAAGATGCAGGAACTTATAGGTGTGGTTCTGGTACATCCAAGAGTTCAAAAGGTTAAGTTTTATTTGGATAAGGGCCACGGCCAAAGGCAAGGTATGGTTGGTAGGCTAACAATGGTAACAACATCGCAAGGTAAAGTGAGTGTGCAAGATCGATAGTCACATCACGGGAGGTCAGGTGTGGGTAAAAAGAAGGTGTGGCATAGGTAAGGCCACGGGAGGGGCATAAATATGCCCCAAATGATGGTGAGTTTGGGTGATAAATGATGAGTTTAGGAGGATGAGGTGGAGGATCAGCGTCAAATTTGGGGTAGGTGAAAAAAGGTTGCAGGAAAGTAGATAAGGTGCAATGGGTTGCCATGGGGTCAACACGGGTAACCAACACTGGTCATGTTTAACTGATGTCAGTCTAGGGGAACCGACCACAATATGTTAGGGTACATAACTGATGTCAGTCTAGGTAAAACTGACGTCGGTCAAGTCGTGGAGAGGTTAAAAAAAGGAAATTTCCGCTTTTTACGGAATCATTTGTAATTTTCCAAATAGGAGAAAATGACATAGGAGAGAGGAAAATGTGGAAAGAAACCAAGTGATATGGAGAGATGAGTTAGCGAGCCTCATAGCGAGTGATCGACAGGTGATAGACGGGTCCATGAGATCTGTTTGATCAAATCGGTTGGTTGGAGGTAAGGCGGTTAGTTGGTGATGGCAGAGGTAGGAGAGGGATCGGGGGGACCACTGGTGTAGCGGACCGACATGCCACCGCAGAGATGGTAGCATGAAGAGGTATGATTCAATCACATTCCTTGTGTTGTGAAGTAGATTGGTGTCTGGAGGTCAGGTGGGGGAAAATGGGTTTTTTTGGGGGGGGGGAAGTGAATTTTGAATTTGGGAAGAAAATTTGGGTGTAATAGGAGTGGGGAAGGGTATATTTAGGTAAATAGGTTATGGGGAGGGGTTGAGAGGGGTTTTAGGTAGGAATGGGTGGGTAGTTAGGGAGAAATAGAGAAGTTTTGAGGGAAATAGGGGTTTGGTGTCATGGATTTTGACCGTGAAAGTGACTGACGTCGGTCAAGGTTTGGCCAATGTCGGTTGGTGTGAGCCAACAACGGTCACAGATGAGGTGACCGATGTCAGCTGTGGTAGACCATGGGTGTTCGAGACCAAACTGATGTTGATCATAATTTGAAGGAAAATGGGCTTACAATGAGTGGGATGGGTGGGTGAGGGAGGGTAGGAGATAGAAAGGTAGGGTTTCCTGAAAATAGCTTGGTTAAGGGGGATGAATATGTATGGTTAAGGTTTAATAATGTGATGGTTTGTTGGATGTAAGCGAGAGATTAGTTGCAGATGTAAGATAGGGTATTGCCCCTACTCATGGAGGTCTAAGGGAGTGCGACAGTCGATGATTGGTTCCATGTTGCAGAGGTCGGCCTAATTGGGGTCAGGTGCTACCGGCACGTAGTCCAAGAGCCAAGTTTGATGGTCGCCCTCATCAACAGATGGGACTCGTTGACCAATACATTCCATCTGCCAATGGGTGAGATCACAGTCACCCTAGAAGATGTGTTCAGGATCCTGCGGTTACCAATAGTGGGGACACAGGTGTATTCAATCTCCTCAGAGGCATCTGAGGAGTTGATGTTGACCATGTTTGGCAAGGGGCTGGCAGAGTTGAGGTTCCATAGCACCAGTATGAGCTACGGAGATATGTACCGAGCCCATCTAGAGGAGATGAGGCTAGTGGTGTTGTTGATGGAGGCAGTCTATTATTTTGCACTGTCAAGTGTAGAGGGTGGGATATTTCCATGATCATTGATGGGGTTTTGCTGATATGGTGGAGGATAGTTTTTGTTTTGCATGGGCACCCGCATTCCTGGTGCAATTGTACAGAGAGCTATGGGCTTATGGGCGGCTACGGAGGTTCAGCTTGTGTTGCACTTTCTTACTACACTACTAGGCATATGAGTACATTGTGTGTGTGCATCCAGTTAGTATGCCCCAAGCTGATGCATTTGAGCTAGTTTTGGTATGGGTGGGTTACAGGTAATGGGTACCTGCTATTGGAGAGTGCTAAGTGGCCAAGGTGACTCACGATGTAGCCTATTACTGACATTTACTAGAGGGGTTGTCCAATGTGGACATTATTTGAAGGCCATATGTGAGTTTTCCATCATATATGCAGATGGCTGATGAGCTAGATGGACTACAGCTATTCTGATGGATATAGGGGCGTCGTGCTAGAGAGCACGAGATGATACCTGTAGATAGGGTTAGACGGTAGTTTGGGCTACCTCAGGATATACCCCTCCCAAAGTATAGGAGGGATGACGTGGAGAGGCCTCTACCTCTACCACAACTGACAGTGACGACATGGCAGGAGGAGCAGGTGATAGACAAGTAGATTGATGATATCGAGGTTATTGATGGATACAGACAGTGGTGGGATGCACATTTACGAGTAGTACCACCAAGGCCGAGGCAGCCAGATTTAGCCACCATCACTATTCATAGGAACGCCCTACAAGGGTAGGTGGCTACCCTAATTACATAGTTGGGGATAGTGTAGGGACAGTTGACAGGATCAGAGGCACAAGTGGCCACTTTGCAGGCACAGGTGGCCACCCTACAGGCCCAGGTAGCACAGGGACAGGTACCCGCATAGGGTAGAGATAGAGATGGGATACATGTAGCTACCCTATAAGTGCATGTTACATGTTTGTAAGGCTATTTGGCCAATGCACAGGCACAGGTTATGGCCCTCTAGGCCCATGTACAAACACAGGGGCAGAGGTTGATGGCACCACTGCATGATCAATGGCAGGGTCCCACTTTACAAGCAGGGGTGGGTCAGGGTCCCACGGGCCATGTACAGGGTCAGAGGCCAATGGCACAGCCAAAAATAGTACCTATAGCTAGGTTGAGGGATGCCCTAGGTGAGGTGAGGTATTTTCAGGATCTATTGATGGTCGTAGGGATATATTTCCTATCCTTTAGAGAGTATAGAGCAAATTAGGCCTCAAGAGAGAGGACCAGGTTGTGCACCCATAATGTGGAGAGAATAGAGGGCCATCAAGCCCCGAGACAGGGTCAGAGAAAGGCCACCAGTTCACAGAGGCCAACCCTAGGTGAGGTACTAGCAGAGATCAAGCCAAGAACCATAGTGGGTAGTGAGATGTTAGTAGGATGCCACATGGTAGCGAAGGAGGAGGATGAGACATGTGAGATAGATATGGAGGATATCTAGCAGGGTGATGCCTGATAGCCGTATATACCTCTTGTTTTGTGTATTTGTTTATTTTTTATATATATTAGCCTGCATGGTGAAGAGAGTGAGGATGTATACGATAGTTTTGAGAGTTTGGATCATATACCGATTTGTGTGCCGAAGATGGTGAGGTGGTATAAGAGAGTTTTGTATTTTTTATCATATACTGGCCTGTGTGCCAAAGATGGTGAGGCTGTATATGAGAGGTTTTGAGGGATGCACATTATTTGGTATCGATGTATATTGTATGGATACATAGATTTGTATGATGAGATGGATGATTTGTTGATGATGTACTTGTGTTGGCAGAATTTGATTGTTATGAATAGATGGATGGAAAATAGGTGTGTTTAGGAATGGTGGAGTCATGTCATAGGCATGATGGATTCAGGTTATGTTTAGGCATGGTCGAGTTAGGTTATAGGCATGGTCGAGTTAGGTGGTAGTCATGGTGGAGTCAGGTTATGTGTAGGCATGGTTGAGTCAAGTTATAGGCATGATGGAGTCAAGTTGGTTTAGGTATGATTGAGTCAGGTTGATTTAGGCATGATTGAGTCAATTTGGATTAGGTATGATAGATTCAGGTTGGTTTAGGCACGATTGAGTCAAGTTGGTTTAGGTATGATTAAGTCAGGTTAGTTTAGGCATGAGGCAATGTCTAAGTTATAGATAACATGGGGGACAAATGGTGATGTATATACAGATTATGGCTTGAATTCCCAAATTTTTGCTATATGTGGAAATATGAAATGATAAATTGGTGATTAGATGATGTGGTAAAAATGTGTATTAATTGATGTTTGTTTGGTTCAATTTTCAGTTATTGATATAAAATGGAAACTAACTAGGGTAGAATGTGAATAGGAAAGTGAAAGGGGGAATTGGTTAGGGTAAAGAGTGGCCGAGCTAATTTCCAAGGTCCCCATGCCCTCGAATTTTCACCTACATAGTCCCAGCAAAAAGGGACTTCATGTCGATATAGTTCTCCCATAAGCTAGGGAAGATTATGATGAAGTAGAGGAATGGGTTAGTAGGTGTTAGGCCTAGTTGAATGTAGGTCATAGGCATGATTGAGTTTAGGTCATAGGTATGGTTAAGTTGTTTTTAAATATAGGTGTCGATGATCTGGTCCTGTATAGGATAATCAATAAATAATGAGGAAGGCGAATGGTAAGAGGTGGTAAAAGAGCCACTTAATTGATAAGAACCTAAATGAGTCTACTATACCCAAGATGGGCTTATGAATGTAAGACCCTAAAGGTGTTGCATAATGGACTATTATAAAGGTGAAGAAAGTCACATAATCACAAAATGTTGCGGTTGCGGCAAGTTCCCTTGAGTAGAGAGGAAATTAGGATGAAAAGGCAATGAGGTGAAAATGGGTGGTTTAGCATAACGTAGTGTAAAAAAACATGCTTTGCCTAACAAGAAACCAAGGATCAAAAATAGGCAAGTCCATGACAAAAATTTCATCTTTTTCTTCTTCTTTTTTGTATGTTTAATAGAATGATCAATGCAGGAAGTCTATATGGGATGAGTATTTTATCTCCTTGAGGTCTTCATAAAGTTGATCGATGTAGGAAGCTTCTGGATATTTTTATTATATTTTTGAAACGACTTGATATAGTTTTCCTTCAAGGGAGTAGTCTATTTATAGCAGTGGAAATAGAGTGAAGAGATGTCCCTTTTGAGGGAGTCATATTTTGTTGGAAGTTTGACTCAAGGAGTTACATCCCCTTTTGTTTTGGACGTTTAAGTCATAGACAAGACTATAGAGGAAAGGTAGGCTCTTGTTCGAATGAAAAAACCATAGTACACAGGAGTTAACTATGAAAGGGGTGGTTGTGAGTGATGAACGACCATGGGATTCCATCCTGGAGAAGACAAAAAGTATCCATGAGAACCATGTTATGAGTAGAGTCGTGGTACTCATATTTAAGATAAGGCTGAGAGGCGACAGGTAATCACATGATTCTTGTTTAGTCATGGATCCTCAAAATGGGTAATATGGAAGGTGGAAAGCACTCAAGGGATGAACGATCAACTGACATAAATTAATATGGAAGTTGATGTCAACAATAAAATAGTCAAAGATGCAAGGCATTGAGGGGCTTAGGTTTGGGTTTACCTTCGAGTGAAGACAAATGATAAGCACCTGATCCATAGGCATGGGTAACGATATAGGATCCAATCCAATTAGGAGCAAATTTTCCCCGTTTACTTTTCTCCTCTTTGGTTACGTGTTGATTTTCCTTCAGGACAAGGTTTCTGACCTGAAAAGTTTGTTCGTGAACACATTTTTCATAGGCACATTTGATACGTTTTTGGTAGATTTTGAGATGGTCAAGAGCATTGAGACGACATTCATCTAATAACTCAAGTTGCACCAAACGATCTTGGTGAAAGTCATCATCGTTGAGCATGTCTTGTAGTGAGATGCGGAGAGATGGAATCTAGACTTCAAGAGGTGTTGGGCCCCTAAGATATTGGCTAAGTAAAAAAAGGTGCATAAGTGCGTAAGGCCTAGTTGAAGAAATGTGCATAAGGATAAGGCACGTAGGGCAGGGTTTAGGGAAGGCTTAAGGAAACCCGTGACGTGTGCGCAGATAGAACCAAGGGTTCAAGACTTAGCCATTTTGGGTGCTTTGGTAGAACACGTGAAAATTATGACCTGACTGCACATACAGAGTGGATAAGGTGCCAGCCTAGCGACAAGGTGGCCCAAGAAGGAGCATGCCTGCAGTAGAAGCTTCTAGAAACTCATCATGGTAAAAAGTGGAAAGCTCAGGCCTGAAGGAGCATGCTCGCATGAAGGACCACATTCAGACACTTGGCATCATATCTGAGGCCACTGGAGGATGAGATGGCAATCTAGAAAGCCTATATATATAAGCACCTACAGAAGGAAAAGGATATAATTAGATAGAGGGCGGAGCTTTATAGAAATACTACAAGAACTCGGCTAGTTTGGGTAATAATTTTTAGGGAAGGATGTATCAGGGGTATGGGATTTATAAATTTCTTTTTAGAGCCTAGCCATATGAGTCGAAATATAATGCATGACTACGGTCTGCTTCTCTGTATATTTTTTAATGGCTCTATAAATGTAATGAGGTTACTAGTTTACAATGAATATGAACATTGATGATTCTAATGCATACATTTTTCTCATAATTATTTTGCATTTATGTTTATGATTAAGTATAAGTGTTTGTACAACTTCTTTCTGTTCTGGTATAAGTTATAGAATATGTTAAGAATTTTATGTCTGGAATGACTGTAAGGATCTAGAAGCCATTCTGAGCTCTATGATGCTTGTATGTTTTACTCCTTTAAAAACTCTTAAACATGGATCATAGATGATTTTTCCCACTAAACTCACATAAAAGAGAGACTCGGCTCCCACACGTGCCTCGGGTGAGCGCCCAGCACCCGCTGGGTGATAGGCCGGTGTGCATGGGGTTCCTTTCTTCTATAATGGGGGTAAAAATGACTACATCTTGGTTCCATTACGGGGACCTCTTTTCGAAGTTGTAGCATGAAATGGCATACATCATGATCTAGGTAATGAGTAATGACAAAATGTTTAACTCTGGAAAGTGTTGCATCAAGGTTCAAAGAGCACGGAGGATGAATTTGCTCATAGATTCAGCACTAGACCTAAGTTTGATGCACGTAGATGGGTAGAAGATAACCTCTAGCATGATTTATATGAAATATTTTTCTGCTGCTTCCCAGTAGAACTGTATGAATGGCTCTCAGTGTATGTGTCTAGATCAAGCTGGTATTCTAGATCATGCGCGTGGACCTCAAGAAGAGTACCAGAGGCTATAGGATGCAGATCTGATGTGCACTCATGTTGTGGATCATTAGTGGGGAGGTGTGTTGGCTAGATACACTCTGGAGTATGATATTTCCACATATTCTTGCCTGAAAGTTGTTGAGTTTGAATTTCTGCGAGAGCCCAGAGGATCATTTCTATGTGTTATCCCTCTAGAAATGAAGATCCTAGTTGTTACTTTGGGTTTAGAGGCATTTTTCAATGGCTGGCTAAACCATTATGAGAATTGGACGAGGGAGCTAGGGTGGAGGAAGATGGCAGATATTATGACAAAGAAGGAAAGAGAGGAGAGATGGCTCAAGTATAGTGAAAGTGCATGAAAGGGAGATTGCTAGACAATGCAAGGCTACAAGTGTGATGGATCTATGGATACATACGTTGTAGGAAGGACTTGAGGTTCATGTGAAGGACGTGGAACCTGAGCAGCCTGTGTTACCCCCATCTTGGCAAGAGCGTAAGAGAGACCCATTCGGCTTCTTATGAGAGTTCGTCACGTAGAGAAAGAAGAGTCATTGCCACATATCTGAACCCACCCAGTGACCAAACCCTGGCACTTGGTTTTCCAGAACAAGGAAGGAGTATCATTGACCCAGTTGGAATCAATGCAAGTGACAGATATGTTTCTAGGAGGTACAATTTTTTAGTTCCAACTTTTATGGCTACACATATACCAGTATTTAGAGGAGTCTTTGGACAAGGAGAAAGTATACAAGCCTTCAGTCTCATGTATGGGAGTGGTGTGGGGTACAATAGTGGTAGTGGGGCATTATCATAGACCGTCAACGCACAGTTCATTGGAACCTAATGGTTCTAGTGGATCTAGTGGCTCAGAAGGCACATGACATGGTGGACCTAGTGGGTCTAGTGGTAGAGGAAACCAAGGCTCTGGCTCAGGAGGACAAGGGCCCCCAGCCACCCCCTTAGGTCTTCTTTGAGATGTCATTACACTTTCCAGATTATAGAGGTATTGAAGATGCTGTAGAACATGTTCATAAAGTGTGAGCTGCTATGGCGTACAAAGGGGATCACAACCTCAAAGTGGAAGGCTAGTCAATTTGCAACAACATTGTGGGGGCACGTGCATAGCTGGTATAATAAATATGACCCTCATCAAATGGTGGTGGATTACACTGCTTTAAAGAATGCCTTCTTGGCAAAATTCCACATCCCTGAGTTTGAACAAAAGAGCATCAGTTCCCTGGAGGAGATTCAAAATGGAATGGCAGAGAGTGTGCGGGAGTATGATGTGTACTTTAAAACTCTCTTGTCTAAATTATCATATGATATTCACCCTTCACAGCATGCTCAGTGGTTTTTTGGGGGATTGATCAACCCTTTTAGAAGGGCCTTATCTCATAAAATGTTCACAAACTTGCACGAAGTGTTGGAAGCTACTATGTGCACCGAGGCTTTTAGTAGTGTTGATACTAGAGTTAGCCCATTCTTGGAGGCTCAAATTTTTGATATGGCTAAGCAGCTAGAGAAATTTTCCGTGAACTCAGCCCATGAGACTTGCAGTGGTTTATGGTGCACCGATTGTGAAGTAGAGGGGCATGTCAAGGGTAGTTTTCCCTAGATGGTAGTATGTGTTGTGACAGTAGACTAAATTTTTTCATGGGGATCATGATGCAAGTAGATGCCTGCACGTACCCAAAATTATAGGGTATTGCACCACCAGAACAACGTAACACGTGCCCCAATGATGATACAGGTCTCCTCGTAAGGTGTTCAGGATCTGAAAAAGCTCTCCAAGTATGCGTTAACATCCTACATGTCCCACTTAGCCCCTGCGTGCTTTGTTGTTCTCTTTTCCCCTCTTTTTCTTTACGTTTTGTTCTTCAGTTACGAAACTGCCACCATGCCTGGGTGGCGGTCTCGTGACCGCTGCCCAGGTAGGAAAGCGGTCCTATAATCGCTGCCCTACTCAGGGCAGCGGTCCTTCACGTGTTTTCCAGAATGTTCTTTTTAACGTGACTCATGTAAATTTCAATGTTTACCAGCTTTTTTCACCACCTTTTGCTTGTATTTATGATTATGGTTCCCTGGAATAGTGTTTTGGCATTGTTTATGGTTTAAGAGATCAATTTGGTTTTTACCTTTGGGTAAATGGAAATTCTATAAATAGATGGCTTGTGCTCAAGCAAATGGCCCCTCAAATTTGCCTCTGAATTTCTCATTTCAATAGTTTAGCCTTTCAATTTTGCTTAGGATTCATAGTTTCATTTGTTGTATGCATGGTTAGTATTGTTTAGCTGTCAGAAAGCCACATATCCTCCTTGTGCAAATGCTGTTATTATTTCATCCAATCAATTGGAGTACGATAGTTTTCTTTTCAAAAGGAAGCCATTAAAAGTTGCAGGTTTTGTTCCTCAAACAGGATAGTTTCAGGTTCTGGACATTTTATGTTGCATGACTTGCAATAAATCCTGCTAGGAATTTCATAAGCCAAGCTCTGTACTCTTGCGCTATCCCTCTCCTACTCGCATTGTATTCAGTCTATATCCTAAGCTGCCATTGCTTCAATATCTACTTCTATTGATGCTAGCATTACACGCTTTTTTGGGTCCACGTGAGCACGAAGGAATAAAGAGATCACACTGAGGGGACAAGGTCACACACCATCGGATTCGCCACTGTTCTGCAGAATCCAAGTTCTAGCTTTCAAAGTTCTAGTTAAAAGCATATCAAATAGAGTAGCCAATCATTTCATTTCAGTTAATTTTACTTTCGATATTACCAGGGAAGCTGTGGGGATTGATAGTTTCTTATAAACTATGATTCACTCCTCACTTCTGAGGTAGGATCGAGATTCTTTCAAATAGATTAGATCAGTTATCAGGTTATTTAGAATAGATCTACAAATTGCACAAACAAGTAGCTATACTTGGTTACTTTATTTGTTTTAATTGCGTTATTAGTTTAGTTGTCAATTTTAGATATATTAGATAATTGCTCTTTAAAATTTGTTCAGTAGTTTATCAATAAGTATCAAACTTAGAAATATACGTAGATATATCTAGCTTTATTCTTTCATTAGTTAGCTGTATATTGTTTTCTTTTGTATGACAATCACGGGACCTAGAGAGCCCAGAGAATACATATTCGAGCCAATTGTGCGTCAACCCAATCTTATTACGGTAATAACTGATATAGATCAGAACCTTAGAATCTAAGTCTTTCGAACAACAGCAGACTTACAACATATCAACTCACAATTAAACAGGTTAAATATAGAAGACGACCAAGTGCACACATTTTGGTAAAATCAGCCAAAGTACAGATTACCCTAGGTAAATACCCACATGACTGTAGAAGGGCTTGAAAGAGAGAAAACATTTGGTTGTGACCCTTTGGTCCCACAGCCAGACGTAGGAGACACTCTCACAGACATAGATATTAACTTAAGAATTCAGGTTGCAGGAATGCCTGTGAGATACTCTGAGAAGATTACACAACTGTTAATTCTGAACATAGAGGCCGAAAAGGCATATGACTATTGGATACTAGGGATTAGGGAATGATCTCACACATGACCATAGCAGATCCACAACAACCACAAATCTACAATTATGATCCACAAATCTCACAACCCAACGAGTCCACAGGTCAATCAGACATATATGTTGGCTTATGCACATTAGTATTCAGATCTACTCCACTTCCACCTATCATCATCACATAATTATCCTTGTTAGACATAGCAGCTAACAGAGCTAAAGATTTCTGGACTACACCAGAGAATCAACCATAGAATCTGCTATATATCCATCATCCATCATATGACCCTGTTTGGAGACATACACGAAACCATCCCAGGTCATTTTCCACGAATCCCACAACCTATAGATCAGATCACACCAGAGCTCGATATTGATTGGAGCCTTCGAGTATTCATCCTTGCCGACCGATCTATCACGCCAGTTCAGGTTAGGAGGGCCTTCTTTGCCTTAGATTCATAGATTACATTGGTGCACGTCGAAGACATAAGATTTATTGACTAGTTTGCTTATACCCCACATATATTCCATCCCCACCGGCTGTCTCGGCATGACCTCGGGAGGTCGGGTACAAGGAAGAGTCACTTGTAGATTCCCATGCTCGCTTGTCACTTTTCCATCGTACAAAATTGGTGAACCCGACGTGAAGCACACAGTGCTTTCGCTATTACCGCTTTCTTCCACCTTCCCTCCTTCCCATTATTCTGTGGGTATTCATATACCTCTCTAATATGTTGGGATTCGATGCATATGGCAAACCTCTCCTAGGTCTTGAGGCATACTACGCTTAACTGAATAGACAGTCATCACCCTCGCTCTCAGTATGGGGTGACAATTATTCATCCAACCAGTTGTCAACACAAACTCCGCCTCCAAGGACTAGATATAGCTCATCTTTCCAAATAGAGGATTTGGATCATCTCACTCAAACACAACAAACAGAGCCTTCAGGCTCGAACAATATGACGTTCACAGGAGAATCTGGTTCGTCTGCTCAGGTGCTGCTTAGACCATAAATTAGTAGACAATCAGATCTATACCTGGTTTTAGATGATGAGCGTTCAGTGTGTTATGCCAGGAATGAACAATGCTCTCAGAGTATGTACCCACCTATAGGAAGTTTACAAACACATCCCGAGGTCTCATTTCAAGAAAATACCTCCATGCCACTACACATAGGAAATGCCCTCAGGGAAACTTGGAAGGGAAATGATCAGTTCATAGCAAGATATCACATGCCTATACAACATCAGAATATACAACAAACGCCACTAAGGCAAAATACCATGACTTCACTGAATGAAGTCATTTCGACTTCAATAGAAAAGGTTAGAGGATTAGAACTTGCTCAAGCAAATCAAAATTCTTAATTCATGCAGGCAGGAAGTTCCAATCCTCCACACCATCCTAGCAAAGTAGACCTCCTCACAGGAATAGGCACGTTGGGCATGCCTCCTCAATATTCACAACAAACGCCAACTAGAACCACCATTTCTAATACCATTCCAGTACCTCCCGGTCTAGTACAAAATAATTCATTCCTAGAAATTCCCCCTTCATACTTAAACATGTACTCCAAATCACCACAGGGAGATATGTTCTCCTCTCCCGGCATGTTTGCTCAACCACAGGGGATTCCTTATGCCCCTACCAATGCATATGCTATGCCATATCAACAACCCATTCCACCGTTGCCCCCTCAGCAGGCACCATCAATGGTCGAAACCTACGTGATAGGGACTTATTCAAAATATTTGAAAGAGCCCTTAGACTTCACCATATGAAGCGTCATGCTTCCAAGACCTCTTCCTGATTTACCCAAATACAAAGGGGAGGGAGACCCGAATGCACATATCAAATCCTACGCCACAACCATTCGAGAACTACTCCCTTGGGATGGGGTTGTTGCTAAAATATTCCCCAAAACCTTGGAGGGCATCACCCTCGATTGGTATTATAGAATACCTGAGGCTTCCATCCATTCATTTAAACAACTCGTTTTAGAATTCATTAAGGCATTTGACATGAACAAACTATTGAGAACAGGAATCAGGGAATTCTTGCACATTAAGCAAGAACATAATGAATTTGTCACTCATTTTATCGAAAGATGGCGTATAGTCCTTTATTCTTCGGCCAGTGCTCCAAACATGGACCAAATGGAACTATGTGATTTATTCCTTCATTCTCTCAGCAGAGAAGTGAAGGAAGAAGTCCAGAAATTCCCACTAAGGACTTACGATGAAGTACTTGAGAGCGCTCTCCGAATACATCAAGCGGCAATAGATAGCGGTCGCAAGACGTATGGAGCAAACAGGAGGTTAATCACCTCCAACCAGAAAACTACGACTTACCCTACTACCAAAAATGTCAGTCAAGGACCTAAAGTCCTTAATAAAAATCGCGGAGTGACAATAGATGGAGTAACTGATCAGGCTAAAAAGGTAAATGTTGTGAATACTCCACCACTAATGAACAGCCAACGAAACAACAACTTTACCCCAACAATCAATGCAGTGGATTTTAATCATCCACAACAACAACGATGACGACGACAAAACCTTAGAAAGGGTCCAAGCCAAAACTCAACTGGATATCAAAACCAAAACCAAAACCAAAAACAACAAATGCAAAACTTTAATCCTAATAGGCAACGGTTTGATCAGAGTTTTGGGCCACAATATTCACCAAGCCAGCAACCTAGGAATTAAAATCCTAACTCATATTGTGGTTTCCACAAAATTCGAGGCCATGACACTAGAATGTGCCGTGACTACAATAAATTCATGCAACGTTTACCAGAGGAACAAAAATAACTTTTCATAGATATGTTCTTGGCAGATCCTGCATCACCAGCACCAAATACTTTTACAGGGGCAGTTTCCCCTCAAAATGCACCCACCAAAATCTTTAATGATCCGCTCCCAAACCACAATAACAACAGGTTAAATCCAAATGGGACAAATAAGGGCATAATGACAGGAAACAATGATCATGAAGCCTTGACTTCACTAAATCCATTAGTTGCACCACAATTAGGAAGTCAGCCGCAACCCAAGATAGTCAGTTTAGTGGAGTTAGACGCCGAACTACCCGTGGAAGCTGTAACAAGGACATGAGAGTATTCCTCTCAGCCAAGTCCAAGTTACCTGCCAGAGACAGATAACATCCAACAAATATTAGTAAAACCTGTGGGTGCCTACAACTTAATTAGTGATCTAACAAAAACCTTCTCGCACATTTCCTTTTTAGACTTACTGAAGAACTCTCCTGCCCACAGGGCTACTCTTTTAGAGGCATTAGGTTTAGGTCATTTAATTAACATCACTCCACCTCCCGAAACACAAGTAAACCATATAGACTTTGATATCCACCCTCCGGGGCAGCCGGATAGGGATATCGAGTTTATATTTGAAATAAACAAAATGCCAACAGATGTTGATATCACACACAGAGGTGATCTAGGCTTACATTTGCAAGTATGGGTTTATAACAATTATGTGAAGCGCGCGATGGTTGATGATGGGGCAGCGGTTAACATAGTCCCCTTCTCTTTCCTTCAAAAGCTAGGGTATGGAGAAATGAATTGTTCCACGACTCGAAATACATTAAGAGGCTATGATAGCCTTAAAGCCACGTTGATTGGAACTATAATACTACCGGTCACCTTAGGACCCAAAACAATCCTAACTGAGTTTTATATTATAGATCGGGAAACCAACTATAATATGATCCTTGGCCGACTGTGGATACACCGTATTAAGGCAATCCCTTCTACATTATTTCAAGAAGTAAGATTCTTGCATTTAGGAAAGGTGTTCATAGCCAAAGGTGATCCAAAGTCATTCGATATACACCTAGCTGACTTAAAGAAAAGACCAGGTGTTCACTCAGAGTTTGAACTCCCAACAAACCAACTTAATAAACCCACCGATGCAAAACCGGAAGAAAATTTGGTACCTACAACAGAACTTGAGACTATGAGCCTAATCAAGACTATCCCAGCCCCCAAGGATGAGGCTAACATTGTAGAAATGGTATCGTTAGGAACTATTGCAAAAATTATTGAGCTATTAGAACAGGATCTACCGATGTTCCTATCATTTGATTCTATAGGCATGGGATATACCCTAGGTGTTGGTTCTCTTCCAGCAGAGGATCTCTGCATGGTAGAAGTAACCGAATCAGAATATGTTAACACAACAAATATCTCAATGTTCATATTCCCAGCTAAATATTGGACTCTCCATTTTGATGGAGCTAGATGTCATTATGGAGCTAGGGCAGGTGCAATCTTTACTTCTCCCGAGGGAAAAATCCTACCATTTACCTTTAAACTAAATTTTGAATGTACGAACAATGGCGCTAAGTATGAAGCCCTCCTCCTTGGCCTCGTCTTAGCTAAAAGGATTGGTGTTAATAACATCAGGGTGTTAGGAGACTCACAATTGGTAGTAAACCAAGTCTCTGAGGTGTATGAAACCAGAGCTAAGCACTTACAGCTCTATAAAACAGCTATATTGGATTTGAGCAAAGAGTTTGACTTCATATCAATTGAAGCAATCCCATGAGAACAAAATCTTCTCACCAATTCTATAGCAACCTCAGCATCATGCTTCACTCCAAACAGCGAGTTGGAAGATACTCGTTTCATGGTATCGCTTCGTACTGAACCATTGGTGAAAAAAATGTCAAACCCTCTTTTAACGAACATAGATGAAAACAAATCTACTATCCTAGACCACATTGATAGTGATATAGCCACTCTGGATTACTTAAATGCCTATGCAGCGCTACATCTCACCCATCATGTGATAGATTTGTCCTTAATCCCACATTCATCTTCCTACTTTGGAAATCCCATGATAGAGCTTCCCCCACAAAAGGAACTCAGCATATACACAGTAGAAAATGGAGACAATCTGGAATTACTTCCAGCCCTGCCTGAGTTTGAAGAAGGTAATGCTTCTTTAATCAAAGAAACAATTGATATTAACATCAGAATGGAGGATGAACCAAAGATCTTGAAACTAGGATCCTCGTTAACTCCAACAGAAGTAGAAATACACACTCGAATCCTCAAGGAACATCATAAAGCCTTCACATTTAATTATAAAGAAATGACAAGAGTTACACCGCACATCATGGTACATAACCTCGTCACCAAGTCAGATGCAAAGCTAATTAAACAAAAAATCGAGACCAATGAAACCTAAGGTAGCTCTCATGGTAAAGGAAGAAGTAATAAAACTCCTCCAAGTAGGATTCATCAAACCAGTCGATTACTCTCAGTGGGTATCTAATATCATTCCCGTTCTCAAAAAAAATGGGAAGATATGCATCTGCATAGACTTCCGAGACATTAATAAGGCATGCCCCAAGGACAACTTCCCGTTACCATCCATTGATGTCATCATTGATGCAACAGTTGGATTTGAGCTTTTGTCCCTCATGGATGGGTTCTCAGGATACAATCAAATCAGAATATATGAACAAGACCAAGCCAAAACCACGTTTATAACTCCTTGGGGAACCTATTGCTATGTTGTTATGCCATTTGATCTCAAGAATGTTGGTGCTACATACCAATGGGAAATGACATACATATTTCATGATCTTATTCATAAAATTGTGGAGTCCTATGTAGACGACTTGTTGGCCAAGGCCAGGAAGCGTTGTGATCACCTGGAAGTACTCTGCATCATCCTTTCACGTCTAATAGAATACAGAGTGTTTCGTACAGAATGTTTCAGTTCCTAGAATAGAGTAGCTTCTATCCTTTCATTCTCTTGAGAAACAGATAAGGGTTAGGGCTAGGAGGAATACCTATTGAATGTTGGGAGGGTGCGTGTGTACCGTAGAGAGAGATCAGATCGATTGCGAAGAACTCCTTTTTGTCTAGGAAGGACTACCTGTAAGTAAGAATACAAGACCACCAGATTCTAGTTAGACAATAAATGAGGGAACTGCCTTAGGCCCAGGAAATATTGGACTTCCTTTCGAAGGTGGTCAGTTCCTCTGCTAATACGAATTAACACAAATTCTAACAAAGAAGTTATTACAAAATTACAATTTAATTACCTCGTTAAAACAATGGAGGAAATGCTGGTTTTGGTTTTGAATCATAGTGACTGATGCCGGTCACTGTCACCGGTACCAGTTGCTGATAACCGATATCGGTAGGGGCAGTGATTTAGGGGCTTTTAGTGAAGGTTGGCTATAAGGTGGCTATAAGGTGGCTATGGTGTTTATAAGGCTGGTAAATGATTGGGGATAGGTAATGGGGTGATGGAGAAGACTCAGAGAGTATGGGGGGCTGTTCTTGGGGCAATATAAGGGTAGAGGGATGACAGTTAGATGTAGGGTGTTACCGGGTAGTGGATCTAGGAGTAAAATTATAATTACTGTGATTCAGAAGTCCAAGAAATGTTATTAAAAGAACGTACCAGACACTACTTACTAGTTCCTGATGAAGATACAGATCCAAGGACTGTGATGACAAAGGCAGGGCTCAGGTAGGATGATCTGACAATCAAAGATGAGTTATCTTCTCTCCCAATGCTTGGATGAGTGTCACTGGGCTCTGGTTACTCAGTTGCAGTCTTGGGCTTGATATCCTTCTCTGCAAACTCTTCTCTTTCCTTCACTTGTCTCTGCTCTGCCAAGTGAATTCCCGATCTTTCCAATGAATTCCAGATCCTTTGTTTTTGGTTGGGGGAGGTCATTTACAGGGAACCGATGGCGGTTACGTAACCGACGGCGGTCGAGTAGGAACTGATGTCGGTTAAGTCAAAGTGGGCTATTTTTAGTAAAATAGCCAACTTTCCCTCCTTTTCTCCCGAGGGATTAGTTGTGGGCTTGTTCAAGTCATTATTAGGTTGGTTTTGGTGTGAGTGAGGAGTAATTAGTCATGGGTCTAGATGTAGACCAAGTTATAGGTTTTAATTAGGTTAGTTTAGGGTTAGGGCTAGGTCATGATGAGGTGGCAAGTTTGGAGATGTGGATTTATTAATTATAAGGTAATTAATAAATAATTGTGCAAGGTTTAGGTGGTGAGGTTAGGTTGTGACATGAGATGCGGGGCACATGGTGTCGTAAGACACAAATTTGGTGTCTACACGGAGTCACACTAAATCCAGAAAAATGTGTTTTTGGTATGACAGGAGGGAAGCTCCTAGGTTACATTATATCGTCACGAGGGATCGATGTAGACCTAGCCAAAATCCAGGTTGTTCTCAAAATGATCCCACCTTCGGATGAATTTGGAATCAGGTCATTTCTTGGAAAAATCGGTGCAATCCGAAGATTCATCCCCGATTTAAGCTTTACCATTCATCTAATCAACAATCTACTCAAGAAATATTATATTACCGATTGGACTAAAGACTACAACGAAGCTTTCAAAGCTATTAAGCATTTCCTTTTGTCACCACCCACGTTAATGCCACCTAAGCTAGACCACCCTTTAATCTTATACTCACGAGCTACCAATGTTTCGCTAGCCTGCATGCTAGCCCAAGAAGATGATGACAAACGAGAATGTGCAATCTATTTCATTAGCCGAACATTGCTTGACTATAAAACATGTTATACGTAAGCAGAACAAGAATTCCTTGCCATAGTCTTCGCAACCAAATGCTTAAGACATTATATGCTAAATCAAGAAACAAAAGTCATTGTAAAAAACAAACCATTTACAAACTTTCCTCACGCAAGGATCCTTGTCTAAAAAGGTTGGATGCTTCATAACCTTAATGGGTGAATTCGAATTAACTTTTGTTAACCAGAAATTTGTTAAGGGACAAGTCATTGTAGATTGGTTAGCTGATAACCCATTAGACAGAGGTGATCTAGTAGATCTGGACTTTCCCGATGAATGCATATACTATGTCGAAACTAGACCTCCCATCTCTGAATGTCCTTGGTATACTGATATTATTAATTATATCATGGACCATACTTATCCAGAAGATGCTACACCATAATAAAGAAAGCGGTTACGCATTATCATAGCTAAATACGTTATTATAAAACAAGTGCTCTATCGTAAGGCTTTCGATGGAATGCTCCTAAGGTGTGTTAACACAAAAGAATCCAAAAAAATTCTATACGAATCTCACAGTGGCATGTGTGGAGGCCACTTCAGTGGCCACGCCACCACTCACAAAATACACTGGATGGGTTATTACTGGCCCACTCTAGAACACGACGCAGTAGAGTTTGTACACAGGTGTCATAAATGCCAAGAATTCTCCCACAAGATTCACATGTTAGCACAAGCTCTACAACCAATCGCTACTTCATGGCCCTTTTCTATGTGGGGCCTAGATTTGATAGGGAAATTCTCTCCCTCATCTACAGATGGCCATAACTTCATAATCACGGCCACCGAGTACTTTACCGAATGGGTAGAGGCTATGCCTCTTACCACTATACCAAGTTTTGTGATCGCAAAGTTCATTTTGAACCAGATCATTTACAGGTACGGTGTCCCGCAAATCATTATCTCAGATAATGGTACTTCCTTTAAGAATGACGAGGTTCACGAACTATACAGTAAATTTAAAATAAGTCATCATACGGCCTCCTTGTATTACCCTCAAGACAACGGGCAGGCTGAAGCAACAAACAAAACATTAAAGGCCATTCTTCTCAAAAAGGTGAAAGAAAACAAAAGAGATTGGCATTTAAAGTTATACCCGGCCTTATGGGCCCACCGAACCTCAATAAGAACACCAACAGGAGCAACTCCTTTCTCACTGGTATTCGGAGCGGAAGCAGTTCTCCCTCTTGAGGTTGAAATACCCAGTCTCCGTATTTCATTACAAGGGATTTTGGATGAAGAAGCTTATAGAGAAGCACTATCTCCCAACTAGAAAGCCTAGATGAGGCCAGGTTAGATGCTGAACAGTGGCATAGATTTTATGCTAACCGTATGTGCCGACAGTATAACAAAAGGGTCTATGAACGAGATATATATGAAGGAGATCTAGTTCTAAGACTAGATAGCCATATCAATAAAAAGACCGGCGAAGGAAGGAAATTCTAGCCTAAATGGTTGGGCCCATATCAAGTCACGAAGGACTATGGAAATGGTGCATATCTCTTATGTACACTGGAAGGCGAGGAATTTGGTGAAACTGTCAATTCCCTGCACCTTAAACGATTCTATGCATAAGTAACCAGCACTATTTGTATAAATATATCTACATTGCATCTTCATGTAGTTAGGTTCATTTTGTCCACTTGTTTTGTACAATTTTTTGATCAAGGAACTCATTCTCAAAGCAATTCATTACAACTTCTGATGTTATTGGCATGAACACTCTAATCATACTTGTTCACTTCCATAGCATCATCAACCTTATCATAATCATTTCATCAGATAAAGCTAGATATAAAAAAAGCCTCAACAGTAACCATACCAAGATATGCATGCTTGTTCTCATCTTTGGTTTCTTCTTCGAATCGGTGCCTTACCTATGGTCTATTCTAGAAGCTTCATCATGTCACATCTATCCCCTACGTATATCTCTTTAGAAATAAGAACACACTGACATTTTTCTCAAATAAGCAAGTCAAACATAGATCAAATAGAAAATTTTATTTTTACACATTTCCTTGCCCTACCAACCTTTGGTGATGATATTGTGTCTCTTACTAGTGATGTAGGGTTGGGAAAGGATGGGAATGCCCTTACTCGCCTATACCTTGTCCATGGTGATAATCCCACGCTTCTTACTAGTAGCATGGGGCAAGGTGTAGGGGGTCCTCTTGACAAATAAACGTTGAAGGTCATAAGCAAACAATTCCAATGAACTTTTGAAATTTTGAGTCAAAAACAAATGAATCAGATGTCCAAAATTCAAAGAGAGTTCAAAACCCTGAAACCCAGATTTTGTCTACCATGTGGCCATATACGGATCTAACTCTAGATAAACCACAAAAGTTGCATCCCAAACTATGGAGTCACTCGAGTAGAGTAAGCTTGTAGCATCCTAATTTGGTTCCACCAAAGCTTTTTCTATCTCTCATCACTACCATTTCAACACATTTCATAACTTGTGCCCTTTCTAGCTCTTGGTGATGAGCCCTCACATCTTACTATTTACGTGGAGTTAGGAGTGGGGCAAGTTTATCTGCTCATCGTACCAGTTTATCATCACATTTTGTCAAGACAAATATGAAGTACCGAAAAATTGCTTATAAAAAAATTGAGTTTAAAATCACATTGTGTCTACATTATGATATATCAGCATCATGAAATACAAAAAGAAAGTAAACATTTGTATCATTTGTTCTCCATTGCATACAAACATAAACATATAAACATAACATTATAGTTTACATACGGAAAGCAAAGTCATAAATGCCAAAAGTCTGATCCAAAAAGAATATATATATATAAACGATCAAGTTTCCTGTACAATGCCATCATGCGCTAAGCATGGTCAAAACGCTCAAAGAGCCCAGGAAATACAAAATACATCATACAAACATTCTAAGAGAGCCAAGTGGCTTCTCAACCCCTATGAGATCCCTCTGAGGGTGCACATCCATGTCCAGGACTCCGACTACGTCGGTGCTCTAAGTGCACGGAGGGCTCGCGATCCCGAGGAGCAACTGCGGTCTTGCCATGAGAGTGACTCCTCGTCAGGTGCTCTACTGTCTTGTACCCTGTCAGCTCAGTACGGAGGGTAGACACCATCCTGGCCACATGCCAGACAGGGGCAAAGATGTCAGTATGCCTACCGGCTGCTGAAGGCTCCCCTATATCCACGAATAGCTCTGCACAGGTCTTCTCCATAGGGGTCATCAGGGTATCAGTACATACCCGGTGAATCAGATCTTGCCACTCATCAGCAGTCTCTGCAAGCAAAGGATAAAAGCCAATTAGAAATAATCAAGAGATAAAAACAAAAACAAACAAGAGTAGAAACAATAACTAAGACAAATCCTAGCTAAAGACAAATATTAAGAGAGGGATGGTAACTCACTCGGATCTCCAGGCCTCTAAGAGGGATCCCTAGGGTCAGCACCTGCCACAGATGTCGCTGCTGACTGAGGTACTCCTCCTGTGGCTAGAGCAACATAGTGTCCCACTATGAACTCATCCTCTCCACCAAGGCCCTAAGAGAGTGGCTCCTCTAAAACCAGAGTCACCCTCTCCGCACTCTACTCCGCCCTCTCCCCCTGTAAGATATCCTAAGTGTCATGCCACTCAGGATCATTGTCCTCCTCTCCGCCTGACTCGCTGACCTTAGCCTCGGTCTCCTCCTCCATCTCCCTCCCTATAAACTCCTCAGACTCAGAGTCTATGTCAATGGGGTCGTCACTGCTGTGGGCGGGACCAGTGGCAATCTAAAGTAAGTGTTCCTAAGGGGCACCGGTTCTCCCTCGAGCTCGTACTACCTGCCTAGCTGTAATGGGGACACTAAGAGTAATAACTATCCAACCACAGCCTCTAGTACCTCCCCTGGCCTCTCGAACTGATCTGTATACTGGAACCACCGGGGAAGCATACCCATGTAATGCAGGACAAATTGCTTAGGCACTCGACCAAAAGGATGTATCTCCACCCTCCCCACCCTGTCAACAAGTTGCCCTGTGGTGGAACAAGAAATCAAAGTAAGAGCCTCCTCACCCCATAAACCTGCCATGGCCTGATAAGGTGTAGCCTCCATGTCATCAGTGGTCAAAGAGGCGATCGGCTGGTGAGGTGCTCTGAGCACTGACATTTCTATCCATCTGGCTACCCTCACAGCTCTGGGATCTACTACCTCTACACCTCTACCATAGGGGATGAAACGCTCATAAACCTAGCTCATAACCAGGTTCAGATGGCTTAATGACTACCCCTGTAAACGAACCACCCTGTACAACTCATGGTAGGTAGTCCTAAGTATGTCGGCTCCCCAGGCGTAAATCCGGCCATGTCCCTCAATCTGTGCAATGATGGGGGACCAGTAATATAATAAAGTGTCTCCTCCCTTGTCCCTGATCAATCTCGAGGCAAGGATCCCCATGATGGCTTGGTGAATCAAGGGGATAGGCAGGCTAGGAATAGATCGGACCCTCGCCCCCTTCTTCGAACCAGTGGAGATAACTGCATCTCCCATATATGAGGCCCACTATACTGTCTGAGTCTGTGACTCTGCTGTCTCAAGAGTGAGTCATCTCCCAATGATCGAGACCCCCCGTATACAGTAAACATCCTCTAAAGTAATGGTCCACTCACCTCGGACCCCTGGTAATTGGAAAGTGTTCTGATCTGCATCCCAATATGAAAATAAGTCACATAGTATGTGACTAGATGGTGTAACATGTGGAACCCGTGATATGTGCAGTATACCAGCCCTCTGAAGAGTGTCCTGCTCATCCTGAGAAAGGGCATCTAATAGTGCTGGGAGTCAATCACACACTCTCTCTTAGCTCCATCGAATATACTCCTCCCTCGCCTACATACACCCAAAAACACACAAAACAGAGTAAGTCAGTATCCAAATGACATTAAAAAAATCATGAAAGCAGGTAAAGATGCTAAAAATGCAAAAACAAATTCAAATAAGTGTTATTTAGGCATTCTGTGAAGGACCGCCACCCTGAGCAGGGCGGTGGTTCTGTAATCGCTGCCTTAAAGGCGGCGGTCTTGTAACCGCCACCCTGATCAAGGTGGCGATCATGTCCCGAATTTTTGTACGGGTCACATGCCCTAAATTATGCCTAAAAACACAAATAAATCCCGTTTTGACTCAAACAGAGCCTACCAAGTAGGTGCCCCCTAAATAAACCTATTAAAACTGACATTTTCGAAAATAACCCCCCCATGACAAAGATTCCAACATTTTAATCTTTTGGGGATAAAAACGGTAAATCGAGAAAAACTAACTTGTGATCTCGCGGGTTGGTGTTCCACTCATGGAGGCATGATCACGATCTCATCCCAAACATTTTAACTATACTCTCGTGAGAAATTTTCACTGTGGGTCCCAGAGCTCAAAATCAACCAAATCAACATGCGTAAATGAATAGGAAAATGGGCCCACTTTTGCATATATAGCACCCTGACTTGTTTTAAATTCCCTTTTCACAGGTTTGGAGCGCCGACAGAGGTAAGTTCATATCCCTGCACAAATGGTACGTCCTCATTTCATAATGTTTTAGTATTTATTATTCGATCTCTTTTATCTATCTGCACTTGAGTCCTCTTTTCATTTTGCAGGTGGCGAGAATTCCGAATGGCGTCATTTCGACACACGGACGTGTCAGGTATAACTTCTAACTTCCCATTTTGGAACCTCCATACTCAAATCCACCATTTTACGCCTCTTCATGGCTAAAATGATTCTCCGAGGGGGTAATATGTACGTACCCAAAATTGTAGGGTACTGCACTGCTGGAACAACATAACACGTGCCCCAATGATGATACAGGTCTCCTCGTAAGGTGTTCAGGATCTGGAAAAGCTCTCTAAGTATGCGTTAACATCCTGCATGTCCCGCTTAGCCCCTGTGTGCTTTGTTGTTCTCTTTTCCCCTCTTTTTCTTTGCGTTTTTTTCTTCAGTTATGAAACCGCCGCCTGCCTGGGCGGCGATCTCGTGACCACCGCCCAAGCAGGGCGGTGGTCCTATAACCGCTACCCTGCTCAGGGCAGCGGTCCTTCACACATTTTCCAGAATATTCTTTTTAACATGAATCACATAAATTTCAATGTTTACCAGCTTTTTTCACCGCCTTTGCTTGTATTTATGATTCTGGTTCCCTAGAATAGTGTTTTGGCATTATTTATGGTTTAAGTGATCAATTTGGTTTTTACCTTTGGGTAAATGGAAATGCTATAAATAGCTGGCTTGTGCTCAAGCAAATGTCCCCTCAAATTTACCTTTGAATTTCTCATTTCAATAGTTTAGCCTTTCAATTTTGCTTAGGATTCATACTTTCATTTGTATGCATGGTTAGTATTATTTAGCTGTCAGAAAGCCACATATCCGCCTTGTGCAAATGCTGTTATTATTTCATCCAATCAATTAGAGTAGGATAGTTTGCTTTTCAAAAGGAAGACATTAAAAGTTACAGGTTTTGTTCCTCAAACAGGATAGTTTCAGGTTCTGGACATTTTATGTTGCATGACTCACAATAAATTCCGCTAGGAATTACATAAGCCAAGCTCTGTACTCTTGCGCTATCCCTCTCCTACTCGCATTGTATTCAGTCTATATCCTAAGCTATCATTGCTCCAATATCTACTTTTGTTGATGCTAGCATTACACGCTTTTCTGGGTCCACGTGAGCACAAAGGAATGAGGAGATCACACTGAGGGGACAAGGTCACACACCATCGGATTCACCACTATTCTACAGAATCTAGGTTCTAGCTTTCAAAGTTCTAGTTAAAAGTATATCAAATAGAGTAGCCAATCATTTCATTTCAGTTAATTTTACTTTTGATATTGCTAAGGAAGCTATGGGGACTGATAGTTTCTGAGAAACTATGATTCGCTCCTCACTTCTGAGGTAGGATCGAGAGTCTTTCAAATAGATTAGATCAGTTATCAGGTTACTTAGAATAGATCTACAAATTACACAGACAAGAAACTATACTCGGTTGTTTTGTTTGTTTTAATTGCGTTATTAGTTTAGTTGTCAATTTTAGATATATTAGATAATTGCTCTTTAAAATCTGTTCAGTAGTTTATCAATAAGTATCAGACTTAGAAATATACGTAGATATATCTAGATTTATTCTGTCATTAGTTAGCTTTATATCGTTTTCTTTTGTATGAGAATCACGGGACCTAGAGAGCCCAAAGAATACATATTCAAGCCAATCGTGCCTCAACCCAATCTTATTATGGAAATAACTGATATAGATCATAACCTTAGAATCCAAGTCTTCCGAACAACAGCAAACTTACAACAGATCAGCTCACAATTAAGCAGGTTGAATATAGAAGACGACCAAGCACACACATTTTGGTCAAATCAACCAAACTACAGATTACCCTAGGTAAATACCCACATGACTGTAGAAGGGCTTGAAAGAGAGTAAACGTTTGGTTGTGACCCTTTGGTCCCACAGCCAGACGCAGGAGACACTCTCACAAACATAGATACTAGCTTAAGAATTCAGGTTGTAGGAATGCCTGTGAGATACTCTGAGAAGATTACACAACTATTAATTCTGAACATAGAGGCCGAAAAGGCATACAACTATTAGATACTAGGGATTAGGGACTGATCCTGCACATGACCATAGCAGATCCACAACAACCACTAATCTATGGTTGTGATCCACAAATCTCACAACTCAACAAGTCCACAGGTCAATCAGACATAGATGTTGGCTTATGCACATTAGTATTCCGATCTACTCCACTTCTGCCTATCATCATTGCACAATTATCCTTATTAGACATAGCAGCTAACAGAGCTAAAGATTTCTGGACTAGACTAGAGAATCGACCATAAAATCCGCTATATATCCATCATCCATCATATGACCCTGTCTGGAGACATACATGAAACCATCCCAGGTCATTTTCCATGTATCCCACAACCTATAGATCGGATCACGCGTGAGCTTGATATTGATTGAAGCCTTCAAGTAGTCATCCTTGTTGACCGATCTATCACTCCAGTTCAGGTTAGGAGGGCCTTCTTTGCCTTAGATTCACAGATTACATTGGTGCGCGTCGAATACATAAGATTGCTTGACTAGTTTGCCTATACCCCGCGTATATTCCATCCCCACCGACTGACTTGGCATGACCTCGGGAGGTCGGGTACGAGGAAGAGTCACTTGTAGATTCCCATGCTCGCTTGTCACTTTTCCATCATACAATGCCCTTTGTTACAGTGCACAATCCGAAAGAATGTGTCTTGCTACTGTAAGATTTGCACTTCTGCAACCCATAATACTAAGGACTGTAGGCTCATTGATCAGATCCATGAGGCAATTGATCATGGGGTGTGTCAAACTAGCATTGCCAGTAGTTCTAAAGGATATGATTGCCACTATGAGGAGCGTGTAGATGGTGGCATGCACGGAAGGGGATTTCGCGGAGGATTCTGTGGTCGTGGTAACTGTGGAGAAGGAGTGAGTTCCCGTGTGGAACCTATTTTAATTGTGGGTCTACATAACATTATAAATGAGAGTGCCCAGACCTATTACAGTGCTCATGGTGTAAAAAGAAGCACAATTATGAGGAATGCCTAGAGTTATTTGAGCACATGAATCAACAGCAATGGAAAGACAAGGGCGTTGCAATGGTAAGCATCAAGAAGACAAACACAGAATGGATGTCGTAGGTAAGACTTGATGTAGGCTTAGAACCTATTTTAGTAACAACAAGAGTAGAGGCCACACACACAAAGGAAATACCAAGGCAGAGGACCCTGGTTTCAAGAGAGGAGGTAGTTCATGGGAAGTACCCAGACCCCGTGCATGAAAAGGAAGTATATCAAGATACCATGGATGTCATTCGGAGTTTACAAGGATAAATCCAGTGCCTAAAGGAGCAGTCCAGGAGGGAGGAGCAAAGAAGGAAGGTCGAGGCACCAAAGGATGACCTGGATGAGGTCAAGGAAGTATGTAAAATGCTAAGGCAAGATAATGTTATTCCCTTGCTAGGAGCATGGTTGAGGGAGAAGGTAACATGCGCCAGAGAAGAGCACGAGAGATAGATCCTACATGCAAACCTTCCCCTTCATATCCTTGACTATGACAAAGAGATCACATTGGATGCAGTTGTAGATGGATGGCTCCTTAGTAATATCCTCATTAACATAGGTGTGGAGGTCAATGTTCTCACATTGGATGCTTGGCATTAGATGGGAAGGCCTGCATTATAGCCATCTTTGAATGTGTTGTATATGGCAAACAAAATGAAGGCAATTCCCATTGGTGTCTTAAAGGATGCAGCTATCATTATCCAGGGAGTTAAGTTTACTGGGGACTTCGAAATCTTGGCACTCACCGAGGCAGACAATTTCCCAGCACTACTTGGGTGCCCATGGTGTTACAAGAACAATGTTAACCTTCAGTTCAACAAAGGGTACATCAGCTTTGAAAATAAGGAGGAGTGGGTCATTATACCCCTGCTGATGGGAAGTCAACACCCTATACTGAACGTTTGGGGGAAGAAGTCCTGGATAGGATATATGTGCACTCAATAAGGGATCTAGAGATAATCCATCCTACCGACGGAGTTATCTAGTTTGAGGATGTTCAGTCAATAAGTGACACCACCAGCCTAGCATGTGATAATTGGGTGCATGGGACTTATGAATTGATCAGACAGCAATTGAGAGGATTGGTAACAAAAGTAACAAAGGTGCGTATAGTCTGGCGCCTAGGAGAAAAAAAACTACCTAAGTATTCAGGAGGGGCCTTCCCTGAGATCTTTTTACAGGAGATAGAAGCTCAGTGGAAGGAGGAGAAGGAATGGAGGGAGATGTTAAGTTATGTCCTACTCAAAATAGTGGCACGGTGGTGGGCTACACATCAGGAGAGCCTTTTGGAATGGCGCGAGGTGAGAATTTCTCTATCTGTCAAGTTCTCTAGAAGCAATGTGCCCACCGCCATCAAGGACTACCATGGTAAGGAACCCACCTCTTTCCACATCCAAGCTTGTGAGAAGGTCTAGAGAGAAGGCACGGAAGCTTTGCCACCATTCCTTTGGGTGCACAAGTTGTATTCTACACTACAGGGTTGCACGCACGCATGGTATATACATTCTGAGACAAGCTAAAAAACAAGAAATTGGCAAGAGCTAGCAGATGACCTCATTTAAAAATTTGAGTACCGAAGTACCAAGCCATCAGTTGATAAGGCATTGTAGGTTGTTAATTGCCTTACCATGGGGGATAGTCCCATGGTAGAAGATAGGCTTTTGGAACTACTAAGTGGACCAGGTTTGGAGGCATGCTTTGAAGAAGAAGTAGAAGAAGCATAAGAGATCCAGCTTGAGCACGTGTGCTTGGAAAAGGAGAAAGGGAAATTAGTATATGTTATTGATGGGGAGGAAGTAGAGAGCTTGGATGTCAAGCATTCTGTAGGGACACGTGAGGTAGTGGACATTATTGATGCTCGCACACATGCCGAGCCTTTAAAGACAAAGAAGGTTAAACTCGACTCAGAAGAAGAACCTAAGGAAGTTATCATTGGAGATTACTGGTCGGAGAAGGAAGTCTCTAAGATCATTGATCTTTTATACGAATTTGAGGATTTATTCCCGCGGGTACCATGAGCTCAAAGGCATCCACCATTCCTTAGGGGAGATGAGGATAAAGGTGAAGGATGGTGTGCACCCAGTCAGGAAGAGAGCCTACCAGATGAATCCCAATTTGCAGGTAAAGGTAAAGGAAGAGATAGATAAAATGATAGCTTCTGGAATCATTGAAGTTGTGGAAGAATCAGAATGGATAAGTCTGATGGTGATAAGTATCAAGAAGGATGGGTGGATCAGGATATGCATGGATTAGAGGGATTTAAACGCAGTTTATGTCATCGATCCTTTTCCAATCCCCTTCACTGAAGAAATTTTAGAGGGAGTCATTGGGTGCAAAATCTATTCCTTTATAGATGGATTTTTGGGGTACCACCAAGTCTGGATTGTAAAGGAAGACTAGGAGAAGAAAAAAATTTCCACTGAATGGGGAATTTTTTCATACATGGTCATGTCCTTTGGGTTGAAGAATGCTCCTACTATTTTCTCGCGCATAGTGGTTCAAGAGTTCCAAGACTTCATCCACAAATTTCTTTAGGTTTATCTGGATGATTGGACAGTGTATGGGCTAGTGAAAGACCAATGTGATAATTTGAGGCTGATGTTTAAGAGGTGTCGGCAATTAAGGATATCCCTCAACATTAAAAAGTGTGTCTTTGCTACACCCTTTGGAGAATTATTGGGGCATATCATATGTAAGGAGGGCTTGTTAGTAGATCCTACCAAAGTTACAGTTATTATGGGATTAGGGGAGCCTACTAGCCAGAGCGTAGTACGCGGTTTTCTTGGGCATACGGGTTATTATAGGAAATTCATCAAGGGGTATGCCAAGATAGCCACGCCTCCAGAAGAATTTCTCAGACATAAAAGTTCCTTCCATTGGGGAGAGGCACAGCAGAAGGCATTTGACACATTAAAGGATAGTCTTGTCACCGCGCCTATATTATGTTTTCCTTCTTTCTAAAAGCCCTTCCACGTTCATGTAGATACCTCAGGAACTGCCATTAGAGTAGTGCTTGGACAGCCAGGTGAAGGAATTGTTGATCATCCTCTATGTTTTGTAATCAGGAAGTTGACACCAGCAGAGAAGAATTACACCACGACTGAGCGCGAAGCATTATCAATGATCTACATGCTTTTCAAGTTCAGACAGTATCTTTTGGCAACACCCTTTGTGTTTTACACTGACCACATGGCGTTAAAGTACTTAGTGAACAAGCCCATTCTACAAGGGAGCATATGTTGGTGGGTGCTATTATTTCAAGAGTTTGAGTTTATGGTAGTTGTGAAGCATGGAATGTAACACCCTGAACTGTTGTTACTTCCTCCTGAGCATACAAGTGTTGATATGTGATTTCTTTGTAAAAAGGATGTGATCCTTGATTGAGAAATCATGCTTGATATGTACTGAATCTTCTTTGCAGATTGCAGATTTTTGACTGAGTCGGAATATGATTGGACTCTTTTATTTCTTTCATTTTGTATCTGAGTTTAATCTGATCTCGGAATGAATCATAGAGTTATCCATCTATAAGACCTAGCCTTGGATCAGTGGAATTGATCCAAGTATTGCTTTAAGTTTGTTCGTGATGAATTAAAATTACAGACCTTGAACAGGTTGCAAGGTCTAGAAGCATTGAATAAGCTAGTCCGGAGTATAACTCGGGTTGATCATGTAAAATGGATTGGTTCCCGATATCGAAGTATATCTGGAAGGTCTCGATCGTGGACCAGGTAATAATTCGGTTACATACAATTTTGTAAGCCTAAAAGCAGAACATGAGCTAACCCTGTTCAAGAATGCATGTTGCAGGTCTTTTTCTGAGTGTACGGAATGTAGACCTAACTGGAATTATTAATGTTAGTAACCTAAAACTAAACTTAACCTAGGGGTTAGTGTTAATCTAACCTAGACCTAGGCTAAGAGCTAATGTCCTAAGTTAGTATCTATGTTCTATGAAGTTAGACTAGGTGTTATCCTAAATTCTAACCTAAGTTACTGACCTAAACTATTGGGCAAGGATTATGGGGACCTATGGAGGGGTGCGAACCATGGGTGGCTTTTTTTATGTTATTTAATGCAAAGGATAAGTATGAAGGACAGGTATTGGCAGAGGTTTTAGAAACGGCTAACTGAGCCGACATGGCAGGTCGCCAAAACTGAAAATGGTGTTGAAAGTCTATTTGTCTATCGCCAACTTTGGCGGTCGGTGGCAGTGGAGTTTGAGCGGGAAATTTGGAGTAAATGCAGTTAATGAGCTCGGTAGTCGAGCTCGGAATTCGTGAGAAGGCATGGAAATTGGAAAGTTGTTGTTTTGTTTGGCTTATCGCGAATTTCGGTTTTCCTTCTGCCTGTTCACTGGTTCTTCGCACCAGTCTTCTTTGTGTTGCATGGCGAGTATGAGCGTATCTAGCTCTTTTCTCTGGCAAGGAAGATATATATGTCATGGAGAGAGCAAAATTTTGTTGGTCGCTCTAACATGGAAAAGGAAAAGGAAGTCCAAGCTCTTTCAGTGGTCTGCTTCGGAATTTTGAGCAAAAATCCAGGCATGTTAGGCCCTAACCTTTAAAAATCTTGTTGTCTTTCAAGTGATTTCATTAGAACAACTCTGTTCGAATGATTTATGGTAATAGAGGATTTTCTTTGGATGTCTTGTGTGATTTTGGCACTGTATCTTCATGCTGGTTTGATTTTTCATTTATCCCTTGATGGGTGTTTATTAAATTCAAACTGTGGCTTTATTTCTTTGTGTTTTGCATTCTGGCTTAAATATGCGAAATTTATGAAGGGAATGTATGCTCGCCCTGCTCGGCGAGAGCCCATAAATTATTCTTGTGATGGGTACAGGCCACTGTTATGCTTGTCGATTTTGTAGTCGATGCATGTTGTGAATACTTGTTGGAAGGGAAACTGTTGGACATTTGTTTGATTATTCAGTTTTAAGAGAACCTTGTAAGCTCTGTTGTGGTTATTGATGGGGTGGTTATTGATACTTGTTGGGTTTCGTTGTGTCTTTTAAAGTTGTTGGGAAGAGGTAACTATTGTGTTCAGTAGTCATTACGACCCTATGGAAGTTGTTTTCCTTTTTATTGTGGTAATGGGATTCAACCCGTTGACAGTATACAATATGGATATATGTATTTTATTTGAACGACTCTGTAGAGTCCTTCGAATGATTCGTATAAATTGGGCCACTGTGGAAGCTATATATATATATATATATATATATATATATATATATATATATATTTGAATGTTGGAAATTGCTTTGTCTGAGTCTTGTTGGAGTAACAGGTAAGGCGAATTCTGTTATTTGGTAATGAATACTTTCGTTTTACAAGGAATGTGTGGTTCAGACTCAGTTGGGCATTTAAATATGTATTCCACTCTATGTAAGCTTGGAGCAAATATAGTTATACGGGCTATGTTGGGTTTCTAGTTACAAAATTGTTTTATAGCTTTTGTTTAAACCTGATTTTAAAGGCTTACCAATGTTGGCACGGATGGAGTCATTATCTTCTATGTATTTTGTTTACTGTTGTTGGGACTTAGTTGAATTCTTGATAATTAAACAGTGTAACTGCTTCAGATTATAACTGTTGGGTTTACTTTGTTTTTGACTTGTTGGGTTCTGTGAGTATGGGAAGATATCTTGTATGTCGGCTTCTGGATAAGCTAAACTGTGAATACTATTTATGGACTTAGTTTTAATTCCTCGAATGGTAATCTATGTCACTGTTTTCCGTATAAGCCTGGGTATGAACATGAAATGTTCTTGGCTTTGTTGGTTTTCTTTATTAAGCTTGATAACATGAATTATGGCCTTTTAAGTAGGTCGTGAATACCATACCTTCAACTCTGATTGCGTTCAGGGGTGATTACGATATTCTATGTTATGTTTTTCTTCTGATAGATTCCAGTTTGATGTGGCTGTGCATGCTGCTTGGATTTCGTTAAAAAAAATCCCTTCGCATAGTCGTAGGGAGATGTCATTGCTTAAATGATCATGAGTCTTTGGTTGACTGCGATAACAATGGAGTTCTTTTGATTTCGACCTTATGTCTAAAAGCCTTTCAGTGCTAATCTTCTTATCTGTCACTTTTGCGTAAGGTCATACGGAGTCCGCTTGGTAGATAGACACCGTGTTTGGCAAGAGGGTTACTGTACTGTAGTTGCTTTACTTTAAGTTTTAATAGAACAGAGTGCTGTTGATGGACTCGACTGATTTATTTGCATGCGTATTAAGTGAATGCCTTGCTTTTGGAAAGATGGTATAGACATGAGCTAGTTCAGAGGGAAACATGTACAATTTGTTTATTTCTTTTCTGTTGTAAATTATAAGTTGATATAATTGTTTAACTAACATCTGTAATTGATTTTACATAATGACAGTAACTGGATTGATATGATATTCCTCTTTTTAAGTTAAATATAATGACTGTCTGATGTTTGTTCAACTTGGATTTACAATGAATAATTGCTTAGGACACTTTTGTTCTTCTTGATCCCTAATATTTTGATGAAATATTTGAGAAGTATATAGGACTACTCCGTAATGAAAATTATTGTTACACGTTATAGACATGATATATTCTTAACGTATAGTCTGAGTCATGTTTATTTGATTGGTGATTTTATATCATTTAAACAGGGTGTTTAATGAAAACAATTGATGGATTGCAATTGTTTTAAAAGTTAGTGCTTATCATGCTCAGTTCATCGAACTGACTCATGTTGACTATTTTTGCAGATGGTTGCCGTAAGTGGTAAAAGCATGTAGATCTGATAGGATAATCAGATTGATTAAATTTGATTTATAAGTGAAATACATCTTGATTTTCTAAATGTACCATATAAGGAAAGATGTTCCTTTTTCAGTTGAGTAATGTATCAAGTATGCGGAATGCATACAATGTATTTGATTAGTTCTGAAGGAATGGAAGTTGATATTGTTACTTATGTGTCTATATTCTTATCTTGATAGTTTGACCTTCTTCGGTTCAAATGATCTAAAGAGCATTGTTATTATTATATAATTTGGAGACTTTTGTGATTATCAATGTAAGCTTTGCAAGAATATAAGACTGAATTCTTATGATTGTTTAGCAGTTCTGGTATGTTCTATCATAAGCTAAATTGAAATTTAGGTAACTGTCTTTTTGGAAGATAGGGTTAAAATATACCTAAACAGAACGCTAAACAAACAGAATTAAATTATTAATCCCTAGTCCTGATTATGACAGGACAACATTTAATTGGATTCTGAATCATTTATATTTGATGCTAATAAGTATGATATAAATTCAGTTATGAGAACTGATATAAATCTAATGGGGTTCAGATGGCTATCTCATGTGAAATTTATGAGATATCGACCAATTCCGTTGTTTTAGGATCATATATATTCTAAGAGCTCCATGATGAGACCTTGGTCTTAATAACTCATCTGTGTAGTGGGTTTTATTGAGAAAGATCATACTTGGATGAGGAATCCCGGGTTTGGGAAAGGCTAACCTTAAGGGAACGTCTTTATTGTAATTTAAACTCAACGTGCATAACGCATTGTATTAAGTAGATCTTTTCGAGGCGGATTTAAAGGTTGACGGCACAAGTCAACTGCAGGGTTGTACCTCCGAGGAGATTAGGATCTTCTCGAAGTTACAACAATGCAGGTGACTTATGACGACACCCTTTGCATTGATCACTAAGATTTACACTTTGATCTCGTACAAGTTACTTTTGGACTGATTAGGTATGTGGTCACATTATATGGCTGCCTAGGAGGCTCGGGGTATCTTGACACACTGGTTTAATTAGGATTGACCCAGTATGTCATCTTATCCCTAGTCTTCGGGAGCATCCATATAACGTGGTTACCTTACTAATCCGTTCCCGAGTGATTAACTGGGATAAAAGGGACTGACAGAAGTCAGTATAAGACATTCTACATAACATGGGAATGGGGTGAAGGACATATTCCAGATTGACGAGTATGCCGTTAAGGAATACGAGACATAAGCAGTATGTTTCAAATCTTTGGCCAAAGTATCGCAAGCTGCTGATTGCGTTTTCCTAATTCACCTAGTCTAAGGGATGAGATGCTGATGAATAATGGTAACAATTATTCAGTTAGGTTCCTTGGACAGAGCATTCCGAATCCCAGAATAGGGAAGAGAACTGCAAGAGTGAAGTGTTAAATAATAACGCCAACTCTTATTACTCATGAATAGATCGGTAGATTACCGAGTCATGGAATGAATAGATCGGAGGTACTCCGAGTCATTACAGCTGCATATGGTTATCTGTTATATGAATGGTTATTTGATTTGTGAGTTCTAAATTATGTATTTAGAACCAGGACGCAATTACCAAAAAAAAAATTTGACTTGTTCTATTGTATAAAATGAGGATGTTACATGGAAAAAGTAATTGTGGACCTGATCATCTATTAAGGATTGATTTAGGGGAGGACGCACAGAGTTTTGAAGAGGCTATGTCAAATGCACAATTGTTTAGGTTGTGGCACGTGCCCTCAAATTTGGAGGAGATTTTGGTATTCCTAAAAGAAGGTGTGGCACTGTCATCAGCAATCCGGCACTATGATAATTCTTCACCGGGAACTCCTCGTGCTATGATTATTTACTAATGCACAGCCTTTAGTTTGGTGGACGTAATCTGGAAACAAAACAACAACATAACACAAGAATACCATTGACTATGATAAGACAGAATGACGAAAAATCTGAAATATCAAAATAAATTATAATATTAACATGAAACTGTTACAATCTCACCCATGAGATTCTTCAACAAGACTATGGGAGAAACTTTACAATTACACCTCTCGATGGCTTCTTCAACACACCTTTAACTGATGGCTTCCTTCGCACACTTCCTACAATATTTCTCACTACTTCTTTCTATGCTAAATGAGGGGGGTGGCCTCTCTATTTATAGAACTTCCAGGCTTATCCATCCTATCTCTAAGATAGGATAAGAAATCCACTCTGACGAATCATATTCCATACCTTAACTCTTATCTGTACATGTAAGCTTATCTGTTAAGATAAGATAAACCTTATCATTTTACATGGGTTCCACATTTTTAGAATTTTTACAAATAAAATACACAAAATATTTATGACCTCACTCCTTGTCCTTATTACCAATATAATATTTCTAATTCCTAATCATGTAGACCCTACTTCTCTAATTACCCACACTTTGACATTTTAACATTACCGGACCACTTACGACAAATATTTACTTTTTACAACATTCCTATTGTACTTTGACTGTTACCGTACTCCACATTATTGGCGGCACCGTACTGACGGCGCCGTTATCTTCTATCGGACGCTACTACTAATTACACTTAACAACATCCTATTCCTAATACATATATTAATGAAATGGAAATTTTGGAGGAAAATTTTAGTGTCGACAGCACCGGAAGGAATGAAGGAATTAGAGAGAAAGTAACTAGTCATACATGTCACGTCCTACATGTTGATCAGTGGGGACTTATACAAGTTAGGGCATGATGAAGTTTTGTGCATGTGTTTACTAGAGCATGAGCGCCTTGCCATCATATAGGAAGCACACGAAGGAAGTGCAGGTGGAAATTATGCAGGTGATGCCACCGCGTGTAAGATTCTAATGCCAAGATTATGTTTGGAAACTCTATATAAGGATTACAAAGACTATTGTAAAGTGTGTGACCATTGTCAGCGCATTGGCAAGCCAGGAAAGAGAGATGAAATGCCTTTGCGCCCTATCCATAGCACTGAACCCTTTGAGAAATGGGCAATAGAATTTGTAGGCCCTATTGCACCAACAGCACGTAGGACCGGATCATGATATGTAATCACTTGCATGGATTATTTAACAAGGTGGGCAGAGGCAGCCCCAACTAAAGACTGCACAGCAGCCACAATAGCAAGATTTTTTTGGGAGAACATTATCACAAGGTATGGATATCCTTTAAGTTTAACCAGCGATAGGGGTACACATTTCTTAAATGAGACTGTGAGGATCCTATTAGCAGAGTTCATGGTAGCTCATCACAAGACTACCCCTTATCACCCACAAGCAAATGGAACCGCTCCTCCAAAATTTCCATTTCATTAATATATGTATTAGGAATAGGATGTTGTTAAGTGTAATTAGTAGTAGCGTCCGATAGAAGATAACGGCGCCGTCAGTACGGTGCCGCCAATAATGTGGAGTACGGTAACAGTCAAAGTACAATAGGAATGTTGTAAAAAGTAAATATTTGTCGTAAGTGGTCCGGTAATGTTAAAATGTCAAAGTTTGGGTAATTAGAGAAGTAGGGTCTACATGATTAGGAATTAGAAATATTATATTGGTAATAAGGACAAGGAGTGAGGTCATAAATATTTTGTGTATTTTATTTGTAAAAATTCTAAAAATGTGGAACCCATGTAAAATGATAAGGTTTATCTTATCTTAACAGATAAGCTTACATGTACAGATAAGAGTTAAGGTATGGAATATGATTCGTCAGAGTGGATTTCTTATCCTATCTTAGAGATAGGATGGATAAGCCTGGAAGTTCTATAAATAGAGAGGCCACCCCCCTCATTTAGCATAGAAAGAAGTAGTGAGAAATATTGTAGGAAGTGTGCGAAGGAAGCCATCAGTTAAAGGTGTGTTGAAGAAGCCATCGAGAGGTGTAATTGTAAAGTTTCTCCCATAGTCTTGTTGAAGAATCTCATGGGTGAGATTGTAACAGTTTCATGTTAATATTATAATTTATTTTGATATTTCAGATTTTTCGTCATTCTGTCTTATCATAGTCAATGGTATTCTTGTGTTATGTTGTTGTTTTGTTTCCAGATTACGTCCACCAAACTAAAGGCTGTGCATTAGTAAATAATCATAGCACGAGGAGTTCCCGGTGAAGAATTATCATAGTGCCGGATTGCTGATGACATTTTGGTTCCGTTGCCGGGACCATTCCTCGTTGGTGGATTTTCTGGAGAGATATTCCCACTAAGTCAAAAATCAATTGGAGGGTAACCTTGTTTTTACTGTGCATAGTAGTTACCATGGTAAAGTCATTTTTACCGTGAATAGTAGTTACCATGTTAAAGGCATTTTTGCCATGAATAGTAGTTACCCTGGTAAAGTCCTTTTTGCTGGGAATAGTAATTACCGCAGTAAGGTCACTTTTTACCATGAATAGTATTTACCGCAGTAACTTCACTTTTTACTGTGAATAGTGTTTACCACAGTAAAGTCAGTTTTTACCGTAGTAAGTCAAGTTTTACCATAGTTTACCGTGGTCATTTCTATTTTACTGTAGAAAGGTGTAAAGTCACTTTCTAGTATAGTGATTCCAATTATTTGTGCACATAAGTCTTGTTAATTGTACTTGTGGGTTGGTATTTCACGGTGGTTACTTTTGAAAATGGGAAAGATTCCTGTTTTTTCAGCTCAATCTAATGAAGATGCTTCTTCTTTCATTCAAGAGTTTAAACGATCTTGTATTTGTAATGGCCTTATAAGAAGGGAACAATGGACTGAATTTTTTCCTACCTTTTTGGATGGTTCAGCACTTAGGTGGTTTGAAACACTAGGTGATAATGTGAAAAATTCATGGGATTTATTAACTGAAAGTTTTCTTGAAGAATTTGGTGAACAACAGAAATATGCAGATCTCATGATCGAGATCACAAAGCTATCCCAAGGAGAGAAGGAGAAGATAAGGGATTATCATGCTCGTGTTCTAGAGCTAAGGAGGAAGCTCGATGCCCAGATCCGGAAGGAAGGACTAGCGGATGGGTTGATGAATGGCGTGGATAATCTCCTCTGTAAGCACTTCATTCTTGGGATGAAGCCAGAGATCAGACAACGAGTGAAGTATGACCGCCCAGCCACCATTGAACAAGCAAAGGAGATTGCAAGAAGGCAAGAAGAAAGCATGGAAGAGGAGCCCAAAGAAATTGTTGCTAAAGTAGAGCCTACACCAGCACCTTTGGTCCTGAATCCACAACCACTCCCGGTGAGCACAAATATTTCTCCTAATACATCTACTGAGTATGAAGATCTGCTCAAAAAGATGGGTCAGTTAACTATTAATCTTCTTCAAGGAAAGGAATTTAGTTCTCAGGGAGGAGATAGAGGTCCAAAGAGAAATATTTCTGAAGTTGTTTGTTATGGTTGTTATAAAAAGGGTCATTATAAGTATAATTGTCCAGATAGAGCTTCTACATCTAGTAAGGGAGATAATGATAAAGGAAAAGCACCTGTGAATTCTTTTGATGTAGTAGATAAGAGCAGAAATAATGAAGTAGATGTGTTTGTAACAAAAAGAAAGAAAGAAAAAGATAATCAAGATGGAAATGATCCTAAGAAGATGAAAGAAGAAACTAGTAAGAAACATAGGAGAAGAAAGTTGGGTGTGCAGGATTTTCTGATTTCACAGGGGCAAGGACCATACTCCATCTTGGAAGATCTGTCCAAAAGGCCTGCAAATATTACATATGGTCAACTCTTGGCTATGTCTTCTGAGAAGAGGCGGGAGTTGCGAGGTGGACTCAATGCTCGAAGAAGGAAGGAGGTTGAGGTCCCTGTTTTGGAGGCAGAGGCAGATCCCTATGCTCCACAAGCTGAGGTATTATGTAATGGTATTTCAATTCATGATGTCTTAGTTGATGGAGGTGCTGCAGTTAATGTAATGACTGAGTCTGTAATGAATATGTTGGGGTTAAAAATTGATCGCCCTTCAACACTTATGTTAAGGTCATTAAATAAGGGAAAAACTAAACCAGAAGGTGTAATTTCAAATGTGGCAATATCTGTTATGGGTGTGGTATGTGTGGTAGACTTTCAGGTGATGAAAAATGGTACTGTTGCGTACCCAATGCTGCTGGGAAGACCATGGCTAAGGAGAGTTCATGCAAGAAACTACTGGAATGAAGGTTTCATGACACTTGGACGTGGTAGAGAGAGGGTGAAGATAAACGTGATCCCTCGACATCATAAAGTAGAACCTGTGGATTCAAGTGATGAAACTGATGATTGGACATCCTCTGATTACTCTAGTACCAGTGAAGTGGACACTGAAGATGAAGAAAGCGAGGTGGATGTTTCAGTCATGGATATCCTGCCAGTCACACCAACTCATGACCCCATAAAATTATCTGAAGAAGAAGTTGATGATCGTCTCCAACAAATAAAGATTGGTGATGCTGTGATGGAGAGTGAGAAGGAATCCTACCTCCAGCTCTTTCGAAGGTACATACACCTATTCACTTTTGATTACAAGGAACTCCGCCAAGTAAGTTGGGTAGAACATTGTATTGAGCTGGTAGATGGTGCTAAGCCCATAAAGCAAATGCCATATAGAATGAATCCTAATTTTTCCAAGACTGTAAAAGAAGAAATAGATAAGTTGCTTGATGCAGGATTCATATTTGCTGTGGAGAATTCAGAATGGGTTTCTCCCATTGTGATCTCAATAAAAAAGAATGGGAAGCTACGCATTTGTGTTGATTATAGGAAGCTCAATAAGGCAACAAAGAAGGATCATTACCCTCTTCCATTTTCAGATCAGATCTTGGACGAAGTAGCTGGCCAGGAGTGCTATAGTTTTGCTGATGGATATAGCGGCTACAACCAAGTTCGTATAGCAGAGAAAGATCAGCTGAAGACCACGTTCACCACTCCTTGGGGAACGTTTGCTTATAGAGTTATGCCTTTTGGGTTGTGTAATGCTCCAGCAACATTCCAGCGTTTAATGAATAGGGTGTTCGAACCCTACATTGGGACCTTCATCAGAGTATTTCTGGATGATTTTTGCATCTATGGGAGCAAGTTGGACCACCTGCACCAGATGGAGACAGCATTTCAAAGGTTAGATGAAGCACAAGCCTCACTAAACCCTACAAAGTGTGTCTTTGGATGTTCTAAAGGCGTTTTGTTAGGGCATGTTGTATCCAGAGATGGTATTGGTACTGATCCTGATAAAGTTTCAAAAATCAAAGATTTACCATTTCCTATAAATAGAAGTAAGTTGAGATCATTTTTAGGCCATGTGGGTTACTATAGAAGGTTCATCAAGAATTTCTCAAAGATTGCACAGCCACTAACCCAGTTCTTGAAGAAGGATGTTGCTTATGAACCAGGAAACAAGGCGCATGAAGCTTTTGGACAACTGAAGGAAGCCCTGGTGTCTTCACCTGTTTTGAAGAATCCAGATTGGAGCAAGCCATTCATTGTGTACACTGATGCCTCAGATGCAGCACTAGGTAGTACTTTGAGCCAAAAGGATGAAAATGGGAATGAACATCCAATTTACTTTGGGAGCAGACAAATGAGCAGTGCTGAGGTAAACTATACTGTAACTGAAAAAGAGGCTCTGGCTATCATTTTTGCTGTAAAGAAGTTTAGAAATTACTTGCTAGGGCAGAAATTTATAGTTGTAACGGATCATCAGGCTCTGAAATATATTGTCAATAAGCCTAACCCATCAGGGAGGATAGCAAGATGGATAATTTTGCTACAAGAATTTGAATTTGATATTATAGATAGGCCAGGAAAGAAGCATGTCAATGCAGATGCACTCTCTCGAGCCTATGATGGTTTAGGATCATCTTGTGATGATGATGATTTTCCCGATGCAGCATTGTTCTCCCTTGACACAATCCCTAGTGAATACATAGATATTTGGAATTATCTGAATGAATTCAAGTTTCCGGATGGTGCCAATGCAAAGACTAAGAGAAAGATTACTCAAGCCAGTCGTCCATACTCTATTCTGCATGGAGCATTATTTCGAATAGGACCTGATGGACAGTACAAGAGGGCAGTTGGACGTGATCAAGGAAAAGAGCTTCTAGAAGAATTCCACAATGGTACATGTGGAGGGCACTTCTCTGGACAACTTACAGCAAGAAGGATCTTGGATGCAGGTTATCACTGGCCCACTCTTTTTAAAGACTGTTATAATTATTGTAAGACATGTGATATTTGTCAAA
This sequence comes from Taxus chinensis, assembly GCA_019776745.2. Classification (NCBI taxonomy): domain Eukaryota; kingdom Viridiplantae; phylum Streptophyta; class Pinopsida; order Cupressales; family Taxaceae; genus Taxus; species Taxus chinensis. Next base: position 815,876,153 of record CM034149.1, read on the forward strand.
CACATGGTAACCGTAAGACTTCATCAGCTCCATTATGTCCTATTCTTCCCCTTGGTCCCTTTGAAAAATGGGGAATAGACATTGTAGGTCCACTTCCAACTACATCACGTCAAAATAAGTATATTGTAGTTGCCACAGATTATTTAACCAAGTGGGTTGAAGCTAGGCCATTGAAAGCAGCTTCCATGGATGAAGTGGCAAGGTTCATATATGAACGCATTGTCACCAGATTTGGTTGTCCATTAGAAATTGTAACAGATCAAGGAAGCCACTTCATTAATGAGGTGGTAGAAGCCCTAGTCAATAAGTTTTCTATCAAGCACAGGAAGGCAACAACATACAAGCCAAGCACAAATGGACAGGTGGAACGAACAAATTTTGTGCTGTGTCAAATTCTAGCAAAAGATGCAGCCTTGCAGGTACATAAATGGGATAAAAGGATTCATGCAGCATTGTGGGCATATAGGGCAACATCAAAGTCAGCAACAGGATACTCCCCATTTCAGTTGGCCTATGGCATTGATCCAGTTCTTCCTATTGAGTTTGATATTCCCACTGTGAGAGTTATGAAAAATGAAAGGATGGATGAAAGTGATTCAGTAAAAGAAAGGTTGGTACATCTTCATTTGCTAGAGGAAATGAGGGAAATAGCAAAGGATACAAGCCATAAGAAGAAAATGAAGCAGAAGGAGTACTTTGATCAAAAGATCCGGTGGTCTCCATTTCAAGTAAATGACTTGGTTCTAGTATATGATTCCAGATACAAAAAAAGAAGACAGAGAAAATTTCTTCCAAAATGGATGGGGCCCTACAAAATAGCAGCTGTGCATGAAAATGGTACGTACCGACTGGAGGAATTGGATGGCACTCCCATTACGAAATGGGTCAACCACGACAAGTTGAAGATTTTCCAAGCACCAGAATAGTCTACTCCGAGGACGGAGTAGAAGCTAGGAAGGGGGAAGATGTCGACACTAAAATTTTCCTCCAAAATTTCCATTTCATTAATATATGTATTAGGAATAGGATGTTGTTAAGTGTAATTAGTAGTAGCGTCCGATAGAAGATAACGGCGCCGTCAGTACGGTGCCGCCAATAATGTGGAGTACGGTAACAGTCAAAGTACAATAGGAATGTTGTAAAAAGTAAATATTTGTCGTAAGTGGTCCGGTAATGTTAAAATGTCAAAGTTTGGGTAATTAGAGAAGTAGGGTCTACATGATTAGGAATTAGAAATATTATATTGGTAATAAGGACAAGGAGTGAGGTCATAAATATTTTGTGTATTTTATTTGTAAAAATTCTAAAAATGTGGAACCCATGTAAAATGATAAGGTTTATCTTATCTTAACAGATAAGCTTACATGTACAGATAAGAGTTAAGGTATGGAATATGATTCGTCAGAGTGGATTTCTTATCCTATCTTAGAGATAGGATGGATAAGCCTGGAAGTTCTATAAATAGAGAGGCCACCCCCCTCATTTAGCATAGAAAGAAGTAGTGAGAAATATTGTAGGAAGTGTGCGAAGGAAGCCATCAGTTAAAGGTGTGTTGAAGAAGCCATCGAGAGGTGTAATTGTAAAGTTTCTCCCATAGTCTTGTTGAAGAATCTCATGGGTGAGATTGTAACAGTTTCATGTTAATATTATAATTTATTTTGATATTTCAGATTTTTCGTCATTCTGTCTTATCATAGTCAATGGTATTCTTGTGTTATGTTGTTGTTTTGTTTCCAGATTACGTCCACCAAACTAAAGGCTGTGCATTAGTAAATAATCATAGCACGAGGAGTTCCCGGTGAAGAATTATCATAGTGCCGGATTGCTGATGACAGTAGGAGAGCGTGGGTAAAGTGTCAAGGAAGTTATGTTGAAAAGCCCGATTGAATGGCCCTGTTGAAATAGGTGCATGGAAAGAAAAGATGGAAAAGGATTGTCGGTGTCAAGATAAGGCTACTTTCAGATCCCACGTACAAAGGAGAAAAAGCAAATAAGGAACATGAGGTAGGTGAGAGCAAAACTTAGGACAGAAGAAGTGCCTTCGGTGCCAGTGACGCACGCTCAAGAGTCTCCTGTCTAGATGGATTGGTTGTGTGCCAGAAGGTTAGAAGATTATCCGCGCAAGGGTCAGGTGCGTGAGTTAAAGTGCTAAAGTCATACTTTGTTTGAAAAAGACGCATTAAATGTGAAAAGTACAGTGGAAGGTGAAGTATCATTTAATGCTTAAAAGGGGAAAAACTATAAATAGAGGGTCGAGGAACTTCATTATTCACTTTGCGTACAAGGAGAAAGAAGTGCTTTTTGCATTTTTGCAAACTAGGGCTTCCAAAAACTTATCCGTGTGAAGAAAAAATTAAAGAGATTGAGCATGGGTGACTAGTTTGGATCTGCAAACCATAAAAAAGGGATTTCATAGGCATAAAAGAGTTGTGAGAAGGCATTGTCTTATGAAGGGATTATCCCAGCTAGGGTTTGAAGAACTAGGGCATGGGTTTAAGGAATTTTCTTCACAAATTCGAGATCTAAGGTGTGAAAGAGTGGAAGAACATAGTTACATGAAGTGATTAAAGTAAGAAGCAAACCTAGACAATGGCACCCCAAGAAACCAGTTAGTACACTCAAGAAGGGAACAAGGGAAAGGGAAAGGGCAAACAACAAGAAACCGATGCACATACAAATGAAGAGTGGTATGCAGAAATGCAGTACCCAGATGGAGTAGTGCTAAGGAAGGAGTGGGAGTCCCATCTAAGGAACATGTCTGTAAATGACTATAATCATCGAACAAGCACAATCGAGAAGGAAATGGCATTGGAGTTAGTGCACCCAACAAATAGAAGGACACCAGAGGACTTGCCCATCTATAACGATGATGTGAAGGTCAAGTTGGAAAAGGCCATGGTTATTACAACTCTTTAAGTTTCCCTACTTTGGGAATCCTGAGCACCTCTATCAATGGCTGATTTCATGCATGCATGAGGGACTACTTCCATTTCATGGGGTGTAAGATGTGCATTACCCCTCAACTCATCTCACATTTCACAAGCCTCATTTGTGAAGGAGACGGTTTGAGAAGATGACCTAGGTGATAAAGAGGCAATTAAGGAGACTATTGCCACCTACGCATAAAAAAAGGGGTCAAGGTATTATGATTATCACAGACATCAAGGACCCAGTAATGAAAATGGTCGTGGCATCTGGTGACTAAGTTAAATGTTCAGGAGAGAGATGGACCCAAGTCAATAAGCCATGGTTGCATGTTTACAGGAATATCTCATAGGGCGCCATCTACAACTTGTCTGTGTTCATCGTGGATGAGATTGTCAGTTGCGCGAAGGAGGGTGACAGGATCATGTTCGGTAATGTCCTACTGACAATAGTGTTTTCAGAGATTTGGAGTACCTGATGCATCAGACAAGTTTTGTGTGGGAGTACCTCATTGAGGACCCTTCACCCACAAAAAGATTCAAAAAATACGCATGTGACTCCATGACAACTGTGCACAAGGTGCACCTGGAGAAATGGTATACGCGCTTAAGGAAAATGTTTGGGGCAGAATGGAGGATTCTCACAAACTACTGCCAGCAGCCACCAAAGGAGAAGCTGAACTTGTTGTGTACCAGCATTTCTACCTGAACAGGTTCAAACTGATGGATGAAACATGGAGCCCATGGTGTAAGCTCCCCTTCACATTCATAGTTCAATACTTCCAAGCAAGAGTAAATAGGTTTAAAGAGTCCAAGAATCTAAAACTGAACCTTGGTAATCTGGACCGAGAGCACAGGGAAATGCGCAAAGGGTTGGTCTACCCCGACAAGTGCGCATACGTGGAGAGCTATGTGTCACATGAAGTACAGATGACAAGGCCCATGACTCTGCCCATTGCAGGAGGATCTGTGGTGCGCGTGTACCTTTGCATAAGACCCAAATTAAAGAAGGGCACATATTTTTAAAATGAGGTGTCTATACCTAAGGATCCAACTGGCAGGAAGAGACCCGTGCCCAAGCAAGTGGAAAAGGAGCTAGAGAAGAAAATACCAAGTGTTATGGAAACCTAGGTAATAGGCTCTCCTGGGACAAGTGTTAGAACAAGCATGTATTCATGCAAGAAGAGGGCCTTAGTCAAGGAAAAGACTCCAGAGCTAGAAAATCCATTAAACAAGGAGTCCTCGGGAGAATAAGAAACAGAGTCACCGACATCGGAATCCCTAGTTATGAAGAAGCAGAGGCTAGAAGAGGAGACCGCCTCAGAAGAAACTAGAAGTTTAGACAAGTGCATAGGTGAAGGAGAAGATAGTAGAGAAGATGATAGTGGGGAAGACGATCCTGAAAAATATCAAGGGCCACTTGTTTTCAACGTACATAATTCAGATGAAGAAGGCAGAGAAGAGGAGCATGGGTTCCTCTTCGTGTGGTGTAAGGATATCTAGGAAAGGAGAGACACCCAAGACATGAGAAGTGAGGAGGATGCAACGTAGATGCAGAAGGCTCCAGGACTTACGCTACAATAGATAACCAAGGTGCTAGGGAGAGAAGAAACGAAGGCCATCGGGACCTTAGAGAAGGAGAAGTTAGAACGCAACGCTAAGTTGGTCCAGTTGGACGAAGATGAGGAGAATGTGGAAAAGGACCATGGCAGCACTAGAGGCCCCATTTTAACTGTAAGTATTCCTAAGGGCACGCGCATGGGTGGAAGGCACACAGGGGAGGAGAGGCTACGGATGGGTTATATTGATGACCCCAACAAAGTGTTTTGCAAGTGGTTCTAAATCACGATTCTGGCAGAAGAGCTTGTGGCCATGTCATCTTTGACAAGGAGGTTTCATACCCGCAAACAAGGAAGATACTCCCATGGGAAATTGTTTCAGTCCCATCTTGATGATCTAGAATTTGAGGTAAGCCACGGGGCAATAATAACATTGTCAGGACCAAAAGAAGATAACCATGTGGTGAACGCTCAGCAACTCTCGGATGAACAGTTGTGTAATGCACTGAACAAGGTCTTCGTTGAAATCAAGGCTAGAATCTTCAAGTGAAACAATAGAAACAAAGATCTGGATGAAGACTTGAAGAAGAAAGAGGAAGAACTAGCTAAAAGGGCCAAGAAGCTTAGTCAAGAGAAACTAATTAGCGCCCAATTACAGTGTGGGCTAAAAGATGAGAAGGCCAAGGTGGGCACAGTATACAAGTTGGTGGAGGCTATTAATAATGCTATAGCATTGAAGAATCCAGACCTAGCACCCCCTGTGCAAAAGTATGGATCTGCTTTGGGATGCCTAGAGGATTTAACAAGAGTCCTCACAATGGAGAGGCAGTCGTTGGCCTTGGAATTTGTAGAATAAGTGGCCGCGCACTTGGAGAAGGACTTGGATAAATTGAAGGTCGTGGCATTCGTAGCAAAGTAAAATAAGGTTCTTGCTGATATAAAAGTCACTTCCCAGACTGTTGACGGCCGCATATGATAATTGTGTGGACAGAGACAAAGTGCAAGGCATCTTGGTCACCACTCATGAAGCAGAACTCAAGGAGTTCCAGGAAAAGAATAAAGGGAATAGGGTGGAAAGGGATAGAATCCTTGCCAAGGTCGAAAGAAAATTTGAAGCCATTGAAGCCTTAAGGGGTTCAATTAAAAACCAGTTGAAGGAAATGTACCCTACAGATTACGCAAAGAATGGATGCGCTGGATGATGTAGGCAAAGAGTTAGAGAAAATTGCTGACACCATAAGCACACAAGGAAATGGGCTAAACTTTGATGAGGTGAGCACCCTGGTCAGTGACCTCTGTCAGAAAGCGTAGAACGAATTTGGTGCCTGGAACAAGTTGGAGGCCAACCTGTAGAAGGATTTTCCTAGCCTATTACAGTGATTCTATCACTTCCCCCATTCTTTCTTCTTTCCATATTATTTCATCCCCTTATTCTTTTCCCATGGTGTAAGTCTATTGTATTATTTCCTTTCACTGGAGAAGTGTTCCTGCAGACAGAGAACAGGCGTAGGGCGGGGTAATGTTGGGCCCTTAAGATATTGGCTAAGTACAAAAGGTGCGTAAGCATGCAAGGCCTAGTTGAAGAAACATGTGCAAGGATAAGGCATGCAGGGCAGGGTTTAGGGAAGGCTTAAGAAAAAACGTGACGCGCGTGCAGACAGAATCAAGGGTTCGGGACTTAGCCATTTTCGAAATTTTAGTAGAACACGAGAAAAGTATGACCCAACTACGTATGCGGAGTGGATAAGGTGTCAACCTGGCGACAGGGTGGCCCAGGAAGGAGCATGCCTACAGTAGAAGCTTCTAGAAGCTCATCATGGGTAAAAAGTGGAAAGCTCAGGCCTAAAGGAGCATGCTCGCATGAAGGACCGCATTTAGACACTTGGCATCAGATCTGAGGTTGTTGGAGGATGAGTTTGTAGTCTAGAAAGCCTATATATACAAGCACCTATAGAAGGAAAAGGATATAATTAGATAGAGGGTGGAGCTCTATAGATATACTATATGAACTTGACTAGTTTGGGTAATGGTGTTTAGGGAAAGATGTATCAGAGGTATGGGATTTATAAATTTCTTTTGAGAGCCTAGCCATATGAGTCCAAATATAATGCATAACTGCGGTCTACTTCTCTGTATATTTTTTAATGGCTCCATGAATGTAATGAGGTTACCAGTTTACAATGAATATGAACATTGATGATTCTAATGCATACATCTTTCTAAGAATTATGTTGCATTTATGTTTATGATTAAGTATGAGTGCTTGTATAACTTCTTTTTTTCTAGTATAAGTTATAGAATCTATTAAGCATTTTCTGTCTGGAATGACTGCAAGGATATAGAAGTCGTTATGAGCTCTATGATGCTTGTATGTTTTACTCCTTTCAAAACTCTTAAACATGGATCATAGATGATGTTTCCCACTAAACTCACATAAAAGAGAGACTCAGCTCCTGCACGTGCCTCGGGTGAGTGCCTAGCGCCCGCTGGGTGATAGGCCAGTGTGCATGGGGTTCCTTTCTTTTGTAATGGGGGTAAAAATGACTTTAAGAGGTAAGACAAACCTTAGTACCATAGACCAGAGAAAAGGGTGTGGTAGCATTCGAAGTGTGAATACTAGTGCGATAAGCCCATAAGGTGAAAGGAATGTGTGTATGTCAATCCTTCCCAGTATCGTTGACTACCTTCATAAGAATTTTGTTTAAGGTTTTATTGGTCAATTTGGCTTGACCATTGGTTTATAGGTAATAAGGTGATGAGAAACTGATTCGGATGCCAAAAGTGTCGCATAGTTTGTGTAGGGTTTTGTTTTTGAATTGCTTCCCATTATCAGCGATGAGGTGATGAGGAACACCAAAGTGACAAATGATGTGATGGTTGATGAATTCACATATTTTCTTGGCTTTTTTACAAATGAGGGGAATGGCCTCTACCCATTTAGTGTAATATTCAGTAGTGGTTATGATCCATTAGTGGCGTTGTGAAGAATGGGGGTTAATCTCACTGACAATGTCTAAACCCTATTGAGAGAAAGGCCAAAGGTCTTGTGTGACTTGTAAGGCATGACTAGGTGTGTGATGGAGATTAGCATGTTGTTGGAATTTCACGCAACGTTTGACATAATCACAACAGTCACGGTTTAGGATTGGTCAATAATAGTCCAGGAAAAGAATGTGTTTTGCGATAGTTAAACCACTAAAGTGACTGCCCACAAATTCCATCATGGACTTCCTTAATGGTGTAGGGAATTTCAGAACTCGTAAGGCATCGTAAGAGAATGTCGTTGAAACTGAGCTTATAAAGAAGACCACCCATGATGACATAATGGGAGACACTTTTAAGAAAGGCACGTTGTCCACTATGAGTGAGATCGGCGGGTAGAATGGAAAGGGAAATATAATCTACATATTGCTTATACCAAAGGTCACATGGGTTAGGTGCAACGGTTCCGACAGAGTAGACCTTATGAGGTAAATAAGAGAGTGACTATAGCCTTTGTATTCTGACAAAGATTTTAGAGTCAGCAAGCGAACCAGGTATCTAAGAAGCCAAGTAGGCCATGGTATCCCCAAATTTATTGGTAGAACATGGGGTGGTTTGAAGTGCGTAACGGTCAAAGGTGGTCAAAATTATGTCTACATGATGCATATACTTTTGAAGTATCTCATTACGACACTGGTATATACCATTGACTTGGTTTATGACCAGCTGAGAACCACCAAAGATATTTATTGACTTCACATCTAAGGCATAAGTGGCCTGGAGACCCAATACGAGTGCTTCGTATTCAGCAATATTTTTTGTACAATCAAAATTGAGTTTAAAAGATAAAGGCATAGGTTCACCATCAAGAGGAATGAGGATTACACCAGCCCCACCCCCACCCTGACACTTGGAGCCATCGAAGAAGAGTGTTATTGGGTAAGCGGGTTCATCTAGGGAGAGGGCAACTATAGACTCGTCCAGGAAAGTGAAGTTAGATGGTTGATTCCCGAAAATAGGTGCATTGGCCAATTGGTCAGCGATAGCCAAGCCCTTGATGGACTTTTGATGAATGAATTCGAGGTCGAGGTCAACAAGAAGCATAAGCCACCAGGAAACACATTGATGTTGATAGGGTTTGGCATACATATAGTGTAGTGGGTCGGTATTAGTAATGACGAAGGTTTTGTGGTTGAGTAGGTAATGGCAGATTTTGGTGGTGCCGAAAACTAAGGCTAAGTAAAGTTTTTCAGCGTGGGTATATCTAGTTTTGTAGTCCAGAAGGGTACGGCTGATGTAATAAACCACTTGCTCTTTGTGTTGCTCATTGCGATGAGCGAGCATGGCACCTAAAGAATGGTCAGTGGTGAAAATATATAGGTAAAAGGGTTGGTCATCCTTAGGAGGAATGAGCACTGGTGGTTTGAAGGAGGTATTATTTTAAGGCTTCGAAGACTTTATGACATTCATCATCCCATTTGAATGAAACATCTTTCTTGAGAAGATGAAATGGTTGACAGCGGTCGGAAAGCTGCAAGATAAAATGACGAATGGATTGTAACTTACCTTGTAGGATTCAAAGTTGGACAGAGATTAGTGGGCAGAGGCATTTCCAAAATAGCCTTGACTTTAGCAGGATCAAATTTTATGCCACACAAAGAAACAATGAAATCCAGGAGTTTTCCAGAAAGTACCACAAATAGACACTTCTTTGGTTGAAGACGCACACAATACTTAATGAGACGATCAAAGATGACCTTAAGGATGGGTAGGGTGGTTTGGTTCGATGTTTAGATTTGGCTAGAAGATCATCTACGTAATCTTCCATTATGTGATGCATGATGTCATGGAACATGTGAGTCATGGCTCGCTGATATGTGGCACTAGCATTTTTAAGGCCAAAAAGCATGACATCGATAGTAGAAAGTCCCCCAAGGGGTGATGAAGGTAGTCTTGTGTTGATCTTCTGGAGCTAGTAATATTTGATTGTAGCCCGAGAAACCATCCATGAGTGATAGCATTTCATGGCTAGTGGTGAGATCAACTAGTTGGTCGATTCCTGGTAGGGGAAATCGTCTTTGGGACAAGCTAGGTTGAGGTCATGGAAGTCTGTGTAAATGTGGAGTCCCTCTATCACCTTTGTGATAGGAACGATGTTAGAAATCCATTAGGGATAGTCAATGGGTAAAATAAAGGAAACTGATAGAAGGCGTTGAAGCTCTTCTTTGACCAAAAGAGCAATACGAGGATGCATTTTCTACAATTTTTGTTTGATGGGTTTGGCATTAGGAATGGTTACGATATTATGGACCACGATTTTTAGGTCAATACCAGGCATATCGGCATAGGACCAGGCAAACGCTTTGCTATAGTCCCGAAGGAAAGAGGTGAAGGCTTCCTGTTCAGTAACGTCTAAGGATTGGTCGATCTTTACAATGTGTGGGTCGTCCTGAGTGTTAATGTTAATTTCGATGGTCGATTCGTTCAACACGGTTTGCATCTCAGAAGGTAACAAGCGGTGAATATAAGAATCTTCTATACCCAGGTAAGTGATAATGGATTCATCGTCATGACATTGAACGACATTAATAGAAGGTGTATCATCATCGATCTTGTCAGGAGACAGGAGTGGGAGAGAAGAGGGAGCCTCACCATCACGTTGATAGGTCAGAGGTCCTAGGGAAATGGTGTTTACGAAAAAAAAAAGTTAGGAGGAATAGATTCGGGATCTATGTGTAGACACTAAAATTAGGTCACACTCCTCTTTCATCCCTCGACATATAAACACCCCTTATGACATTTACCTAGCCATGAGCCTCTTCACCCCAATAATAATTAATTTAATTAATTTAATTAAATTAATGCATTATCCTCACTATATTTATTATTTAAATATCTTATTTAAATAATATCTACACATATAGTTCACTTAGACACCTCACCAAGCTAACTCAACCTAAGACCTATTCTTAGCAAGTTCCCATAACTAACTAAGACTTACCCAAACCCTAAAAATCAATGCCTACATTCCCTCTAACCACATTCCCACATGCTCACAAAAAGTTTCAAGTCTAATCCATGAGATAATGACACGGGATCCAAGAAAATTAGGAGGATCTCCCTAAGTTTAGTAAACCTAGGAAATCCCGCCTTGACCAACGTCGGTTACCCATAACCATCACCGGTTAAGCTGGACTGCATCGGTTACCCCTCTTAACCCCTAAACTACCTTATTCCCAAGGTTGGCAAACATTGGGAGAAAGTTAACGAGCAAGAACAAATCTCAGAGATAACGCATCTTCAGAGAGCAAATTCCAATGAAAACTCACATCCAAGGAAGAAGGTTAAGCATCTTCTCCTACACAGTCATCCTAGCCACGATCTGATTTATCCAAGCAAAGAGGAATGTGTATGCAGCCCATGTAGAAGATTTTCTTCAGTTGGTGATCACTTACAGCCTTCAAACCCATCATCAACACCTCCATCCTTCATACACAGACCTTCAGGAACAAAATCCAAGTAAGTATAACGTCATACTTCTTCGGTTTGTTTCATTTCATCATTATTCTATCACCCATTGTTTATCTTGCTCCCTATTGACCTTCTCCAACATTTCCACCTCCATAGACTCATTAAAACCTCACAAAATCCTATTCCAGTCACCCAATACCTCATCCTAACCAACCAAAATCCTTTGTGTGACCACAAAGGATATTAAAACCCTTTTCTGTGACATTTCTAGATCTCACAGTAACTGGCGTCGGTTATACCTAACCGTTATCAGTCACCCCTGACCGACGCCGGTCTCTGTGTTTGCCCACACAGCCTTAAACAGAGACCTACCCACCTAATTTTACCTCACCCTCACTCACTTGTGACCTACCCGAGACCTTTATCAGACCTACAGAGCCTAGAACCAACCATTTGACCTATGGATTCTATTCTAGCTTAGCCTGTTAGATTAGATCTAGTTTCTTATTGTGCTTTTAAGTGAGATACCTAAATCATTTTAAAATAACAATAGGATTTACTTTGTTTACAACATTAATTTGTTTAAAACAATGGACTGACAGCCATCTAGGAAGTATCATACTTCCCGAATCTAGCTCACGTTAGGCAATTCACTGCCCATATTGTTTAAATTCCTGCTGGTGGTCTTGTTTTCATTACAGGTAGGTTCCTCCTAGCCAAAAAGAATCTCTCACGATCAGTTGTGGATTCGGAAGTCATACGTGCGCAACAACCCATCAACCAACATTTGAACAGGTATTCCTCCTATGCTTGTTACCCTATTTGTTTCATCAACACTTCAAAGAAACAATCTAAGAAAAAGGTGAAACATTTTGGCACACCCAGTGGGACCCATTCGGGGTTCCTTGCATTTCATTCATTCCTAGGAAAAAAATTTGTGTTTATTTCCCTTCTAAAAAGCGTACACACTAATTTTCTTCCCTGGCAATCCACATCTCTTTTCTATTTACTCTTGTTGGCGAGAAAATTTGTCAGGTGGACAAACTTGTGGATTTCTTGCCAACGCTCTGGGAATCTAAGTCCCTCTACTTAACTGGTGCAGCTGTCGTATGTGCATGTGCATGAAAAGGTGGATTTATGTGGTGGCCTTTTCAACCGGGGATCCAATAGGGGCACTCCACTAACCCTGCGGCAAATGCTTGCATATACCTGTAAGAGATGACTTTGTTTGAAAGTGGGAAAGGGAGTGAGAATGGAGGTAGGAGAACTAATGCTGCAGGTAGAAAATCATATTCCTGCACATACACACACACACTAGTTAGAAACTTCATCACATGCATTTATGAGAAGAAACAACCCTATAAATGAAAACAAGACCAAATAGAATTTGATGAGAACAAAGTGTCATGAAATCCCTTGGTCAAAGAAAGCTAGAAACTCCTTCTTCTTGTATTGATGCTTGAACAAAAGTTGTACATAGTGTAGGAATGGAAGAAATTTGAGAGGGGAAGAGAGTAGAAGAAAATGGCTATCTCCTTTGTTTTCTCTCAAGGTAGAATGTACTCTTGAGTCTACAAGATCAATCGCCAACCCTTTGAAATGGGAATGGCTTTACAATTTATAGAATAGAATATGACACTTCATCTTCCTCATGACTTTTTGAATACCTTAATATGACTTAAGCTTGTTCATATTCCACTTCAAATATTTAAGTCCCTTTTATAATAACAAGGCGACTTAATTTACATTATGTTTCTAAAGTCTCTTAAGTCATATTAAAAGTGCAAACCCCAACGTGAAATTAGAATATTGGAAAGTGAGAGAAAGTTGGGGGGAAGATGAGAGAGAAAGAGGGGGATAAGAAGAAGAGGAGATGTCATTCCTGATGAAGTCCGTTGATCCTCATTGATGGAAAGCTCCAAATGCAGTGAAACTCTGAATCTTTAAACTCCTTGCACACTGTGAAATTCCTCCAAATTATCTCACAAATGTTTGCTAAGTTGAATGAACTAAGGTGGATCTTGAATGCCCTGTGAAAAATGACTAGGATACTCCCGAAAAATGATGTCCCCCTGAATGATTATCCTTGTACATCCCATTGTGCCAAAATTTCTCTTTGAGTGTAACTTACTATTTTTAGTAAGTGTGAAAAAGGCAACTCTCTCGATCCTTTGCTGAGTGTTGTGACCTTGATTCCCCTTTCTCCCTGCATTCCTCGCTCCTTTGGATCAAATTTCTATTTTTAGCAGGTGCTTGAGGGCCCACTTACTATTTTTAGTAAGTGCCGAAAATGTCCACTGGTGGATTCTCAGTTGTAGTGCACCTCTAATATCTTCATCTCTTTCGCAGGTTCTTCTGTTAATGACTTTCCCGAAATAGCAATTCCTATGTAGTAGACCTACTATTTTTAGAAAGTTGGCCTCTAGGAGTCAGATTGACCTGGAATGAAGTTTTTTGATATGGGTTTTTTCCCAATATCATCCCATTGAAATTTTGGGCCCGCCCGCTTAATAATCTAGGAGATTTTAAAGTTTTAATTTTTAGACCTGGCAGTGCTTCTGGGTACGCCAACCATTAATGGACCTCAAAATTGCAGGTCTGGTTTTATCCTCTGTTTGTGAATAAAATTGTATTTTTTATTTGAGTTTTTTCTTCTGGTGCTTCACGTGCAATCTTACTTCGATCTGGCAACCGGTTTGACGGGAAATCCCACTTCTTTCTTCGTTAAGCTGGAAAGGAGATTTATTTGTTGTGGATGCTTTGTCACACATGAGGGGAGTTTGAAGGTGTCTTCTTGATGGTCTTGGATAGAGGAATGAATAGAAATAAATGGTTAATTGATTCGTGCACTGGTTTGTAAGCTTTGTTTAGATTTCCATTTTTTAACTATGGGGATTTTGTTGTTCTCTTCTTTGTTGTTCTTCGTTTCTCCTTAGCTTGATGAGGATTCCTTTTGAGACATGTGCATCACCATGGAAAAGTTATTTCAGTTCCTTTTTTAATCTGGTCTGAGCATTTGCAACGGCGGAGTGATGATAGAATGTTGCAGAGGAAGAATGGAGGAAAGGAGTGCAAATAAAACTGTTAGAAGTTAGAAGCGGGAAAAGCAGCACTTGGAGATTTTTCAAAAAGATGTGCATAGGTAGGGCTTGGACGCATTTTTCCATGCTTGATCTCCCTAACCTTAGGGATATGAGGGACATCAATTTCCACAATGATCAAGACGGTGACACGTGGCACTAGATCCAACGGCAGGGAATGAAGGAGGAAAAAGCTGATTTGAAGCACTAGGAGCTGAAAGGAGGTCACGTGGGTGTCCAAAAGACTCCTCCTAGGGGCTGGGTGAATTTTTCAAGGTCTGATGTCCCCCACCTCAAGTGCATAAGGTACATCAAATTCCATGGTGGTCCTAGAGCTGACACGTGGCGACCGATCCGATGGCAAGGAATGCATGCTCCAAATAAGCACTTGAGGGTTAAACTGCCAGGTCTAGAGGTCATATGAGGATACCAAGGGTCACATGAGGGCTGGGTACATTTTCCAAGGGGTGATTTACCTGACCTCAGGGACGTGGGGTACATGAAATCCCGTTAGGCTCCTGGTGCTGACACGTGTCCTCTCGAAAAAATGACTAAGTCCTGAACTACCATTGAGAGGGTAACCTGGAATGCAGATAACTTGAGCTTTCGGTGGAATTTCTTGGTGAAACTTTATATGATCCTGATTGGAAATATAATTTTGAATCCAATTATGTGGGTCTCATGTCTTTATTCGATCATATGATCCCTTAAAAATCAGATTTTTGATCTAGGACTCCACTTGTACCTGAGAAAAACTGTCTTCCAATCATATACACTAAGGTGTTGTGAAAACTATTATTTCACCATCATGTAGCTCTTAGAATCCTCTTTCTGAAGATGTTTTGTTTTACTTCCAACTCCATCTGGAGCTCCCGGAATCTTCATTTGAAGCTCAACAGTTGTTTTAGGCATGTGTACTGCCTAGGCTTGTGAACCCTATTTTCACTCAGATTGCTCCAAGTCTTTCAGAACTTCCCAAAGCCTTCCAAAATCATTTCCATGAAATTATAAGGTCTTTCATTCACCTCCACATTGAATTTGGCCCTTCTACTCTACTCTAGGGGGTAAATCCAATCCCGGGAAGGCCAACGAAAGCCCTTCCCTATACTGCCAAAAGATAACATTTTCAATGAACTCCTAAAATCACCTAGGGGGAATGAATGGAATTTCCTAAATAACCTAGGAAAATATCATGACATTGGTTGGGAATTCATTTGGACTGATTGAATAGATCTAGGGTTTCTTAGGAATGATAAAACATGAAAAATTTGGCATAGGGGTATAGTTGTCGTGCTCGGAAATTGTTAATTTCCATCTTGCACATTCTCACGACAAAAACTCTGAAGGAAACTTTTCTTTTGGTGTATTTAAAAAGAATCATTTCTTCATGTTTTCTACATTGTAGTGAAAGAGCATCCCTCTTCCTCTTCATCTTATTGTGTCATCCAATTTCACATTTTTGGGTTTAAAAAACAATTGCATTCCATTCTGATTTATTACATTAGCTCACATTAATTGAGGGCAACCTATATGCTGGAGGTCATGACCAGCTGATGGTTGAAAAATGAATCATAGAAAAGCACTTCTATCCTTTTCTCTTTCTTTGAGTCTTACCAAACCACACAAAAATTTAAAATACATACATTCTTAAACAACATCTCACCTGGAAGAAGTTGTAGGTGATCACACGATCACGGCACAGTGGGCACCCAGCTCGTTGCTCTGTCGAGTCATACTTCAGAGTGAAGCCCACCCCCACCATAACATACCTGAAACCTCACCCTTTAGATCTCCTTCTTTGTAGGAAGCCATCCTCACCAAAAACTCTATTTCACAATTCATGTGTCAGTCCCTAAATAGCATAAGCTAAAACAAACATAATAGAAAGGGCACTCCTAGGATCACATTTTCTTAGTGTTTCTGCTTGGCTTGTGTTTTGAGGTGAAAGATCACGTTCATCACCTTTTTTTTTGTTCATCCTTACACGCTCCTCATCATAGCTGGTGTATTTCGGCTTCACCTAAGTGTGCCTGGGCCATATCATCATCATTTCCAGAATCCTGGGTCTAATTCTACATCAGATTTTAATTCACAACCACTTTCTTTCATCACTATTTCAATTTCACAGTAACCGTCATCGGTTACCTCTGACTGCCATCGGTTATACCCAACCGACGTCAATTCCAGGTCCTTTTGCTAACCTACTCAAAAGGACATTTTCACTTCACTTTCTTCCACTTTCCACAGTCTTTGTCACTGTCATTTTTCCATTGACGTTTTACACATCATCAGATTTGGCATACTTGTCATATTTTACCTTCTGCCTCACTGTTTACTCACTATCCATTTTCTACAGTGACCGGCAGCGGTTACCCCTGACCGACATCAGTTTTCCCTAACCAGCATCAGTTAGCCTGTTTCACATTCCACCCACCATTTGTTACTTCATCCATTTTTTTATCACCAGATTCACTTGTTCCTGTTGTTCTCTGTATCATTTATAGAGAAGTAGCCCTACCTGATCAATACTAGTTCACATGGTGCTGACCTGAAGATAAGCAAACGCCCTCGTGTTCCATGCCAATTGCCAACCACTCCCACCTAGTCCTTCACCACCTTCTATTTTATCACCAACCATGGATCCCATCTAGCCTACTACTATCGCTACCGGAGATGAGGAGTTCACACAACTCCTTGACCAGAACCCATGTCCCCTTGCAGTTTTACCTCTCCCACTCGTCCACTCGAGATGCCTTGGGTCAGTTGATATACGACATGCCCGTATCTATCCCCCCGACTCTCACACCCACTTCCGCATCAAGCCCCATCTTGGATGTGCTACCTGCATCCACCTTACCCCCAGTTGTTTCACAGTTAGGTTCTATACCCACTATGACTGCCACATCTGTTACCTCTGTGGCACCCATTACATCCACCATACCCTTGACAACTACCCCAAACACAACCTCATCCACCCCTAATGTCTCACACATACCTGTAGCTACATTCCCACCTCTAGTGTGGTGACCCCTACCCCATTTCAAAACGTGGTTCTTTCCATTCCACAATCATTAGCCCCTATTGCCACTAGGGTTACCACGACCCTTCCACCCCCATATACATACTACCAACAACCTCCTGTTTCATCCATTATTCATTCCAGGTACGTACCCCCTATTTCATTACCTTCTTCTCCACCACCTTACATGGCAGCCCCATACACTGGAAGTGCCACCCCCATTATATGCCCAAAACCAACCTCCTCACGCTATAGGAGGCATCCAATCATCACAACCCACCAATGACCTAATTAAATTGATGTTGGACAAGATGCAGACATTGGAGGCATCAGTTTCTTGGCTCCCACAACACTCTCACCTATGACGAGATTTGCAATGAGCCTATTCACCCATCCATTCCTATCCGTTCATACCCTGTGCATTGGGAAATGCCTAAATTCAACTGCTTCAATAGTAAGGAAGACCCACAACAACATTTGTGGCTCATTCAAACATGGGTGTTATCTGATCACTCATGATGATGCCTTGCTTTTGAGAACTTTTCCCATGTCCCTCACTAGACCTGTATTAGATTGGTATAGTGGGTTACCTAAACACTCTATATTCTCATTCAATCAGGTAGCCCAAGCCTTCTTGGATCATTTCTCTATCAATATCGTCAAGAAGGTTACCATGACCGATCTATATTCCACACGTCAGTACGAGGATGAATCTATCGCAGATTTTGTCACTCGTTGGTGCAGCCTGATCAATCAACTTACCTTCCAACTACCACAAAATGAACTCATCGAGCTCTTCACACGAGCTTGCGCTAGACATATCTCCCCGACCTTGCAGGTCCAAACCTTCTGAACATTCGATGAGGCATTCACTATGGCACGAAAGTTAGAGATTCGGGCCATCGAAGAGAAGAAAATCCAATTATGAAATAAGAATTCGACATTCAAGTCGAATGAAACCTCTTCTTCTTCCAAACCACCAAACCAATTATTCAAAGGCTAAGGGCACCGCTAACGCAGTGGTACTCAAGGTTGGCCCTAGCTCATCCATCAAATCAGGCTACACCCTCATCTAATCTATCACCTGTCCAGGCTTTTCGATTCAGATAAGAGCAACGAAAATATACCCCAATTGGGGAACCTTACTCTTCTGTCTTAGAAAATCTTATCAAAGCTAGAGCCATCACCCTTCCACCTATAAAACCACACACTAGTTTTGACCCTGCTCGCCCCATGCCCGCATGGTATAAAGAACATGATTTCTGTAACTATCATCAAGTGAAGGGTCATAGTGATGGCAACTGCATCACTTTCAAGAATATTGTCCAAGAAATGCTCGAGAAAGGTGAGTTAACTATGGATAATCCCAATGCCACCCCCAACCAAAATCTACAAATCTTCAAAAAACCATTTCCCAACCATGCCCCTTCATCCAATCAAACCGGTGAGACATCCACTCATGATACCCATACCCGTGAGGTTCACACTATCTTTAACGAGGTACCTATCACCTCTCAATTACCTCACATCCCTTCCATAGAGGAAATCCTAGCCTGAAATCCTCCTTCCACATTGGAACCAACCTCCACTGTTCCTTCACCAATACAGAGGAACACCTTTCATCTCCTTCATCACCTATGGAGGAGTCTTCTGCTAACATTGAGACCATCTCACCCCTAGCTTCTACCACTTAGAGAACCTTTACCTACAGAGGAGCACCGATTACCTCCTCCACCCATAGAGGAGCTCCCATTACCTCCTCCACCCATAGAGGAGCACCCATTACCTCCTCCACCCACAGAGGAGCACCTATCCATTCCTCCACTTATAGAGGAGCTCCCATCATCTCCTCCACCCATCATAGACCCAGTGGAGATACCTTTGCCTCTTGGTGAGCATTCTCCATCAGCTACCCAACATCCAACAGACCTACTTTCAGCTCTCTTACCCATGGAAGCTGAAGCTAGCCAATTCCCCATCTCTAAGATGCATTTTATGGGAATTCCCATTAGGTCCTCACCAACTCCACCCACAGACGTGTCATTCTCACGTTTGGCCGATCACTTAGATTATGTGGATAGGGCTTTATTATGGGGGGGGGGGGGTGCCTCTTACTCCCTATCTCTCAACACAGATGCAGAGATCCCTCGACTGACACCTCCACTATCTACCCAAACACATTTCCACCCATCAAACCAAATACAACCACATGTTGTCACAACCCCTTCCATGATACCTGTTAGCACTCGCACCACACCCTTACCCATAACCCAACCTACACCTAAACCCAAACCCATACCCATAACATTTACCTCCACTAAACCTATTACCACTTTAGGGGTCACCCCGACCACCAGCCTTACTCATCCACCTATTAAACTAGATTTAGCTACATCCTCCAACATTAAAACCACACCTACTCTGACACCCAAACCAAAGAAACAAACTCATCGACCTCATACCCCGACCACACCAATCACACCCGCACTTGTCCCATCTGTCTTAAGACCTCAGCTGCCCAACATGGTCAAGCACCCTTCACCCATCCATAAACCAATAACACAACAACCCATTCCTTCCTCACAAACCTCTAACCTACCCAGGCACACAACACGACTTATACCCTCACACCTGTAGTCTCTTTACCACCAATACCTCCAATACCTTCAGCTATTGCTTCACTACCCACTACACTTCAGTCATTGTCCCTCACACCCCAAGCACGACCCACGTCATCTACCTTCATAGCACCCCCATTATCCCTGTGGGTAACTCACCCTCTTCCTCCATCTACTTTTCCTTCTAGACCTCATACACCCACATCACCTTTACCCAAGAAGGTGTAACCCAAAAACAAAACCCCACTACCCCACAACAAGGTAGTCAAAACAACCCCACACCCTCCTACCCATCCATCTACTGTACCCCTACCCAAACGAACCCGACCGATACCTCAAACCACACCAGCACCTAAACCCATAGCTCAACCCGTTCCTACTCTTCCAAAAACAATTCCTTGACAATCAACCACACCTACACCCAAACCCACGTTCACTTCCCATTGTGATCCACTAGCAAGGTCCTATGCCAAAATTTTAACCAACCTCCTCGAGACTTTTGTTATCACATTACCGCCACTCCGACCTTACGACCCCCTCAAACCCAAGCCAAAAGGGTTTGATGATACTAAAATTTGTGCATACCATCGTGTGCCAGGGCATGATGTGGAGAACTGCAAGGCCTTGAAAACCATCCTTATCCAATTATGTCCACCATAAACCAACTTTGATGACGATGAACGACCTTCTCAACGAGGATCCTACTTCACCAACACCCATTCCTACACTGCCCACTCAACAACCACAACCTCCACCCTCACAGCTCCTAGAGCCACACCCAAAATTTGAAATTAACATGGTTCACATTAGAGAACTTGCCACGCCACCACCCAAATGTCATTGTGCCCAGCTGACCTCATAGGGCTTTTCTCCTCCAATAGGTTTTTGCCCTTCATGTCATTATACCACTTACCCTACACCTTCTCCATTTGACAACTTCCCTCAAATCAACATGGTACACGTCACTACACGTGCGCAGAAGGGTAAAGAAAAGGCAATTGACCCACCAACCAATCCTATACCCAACATACCATCTACACCCATACCTAAAACAACTATCCACGGCCCCACATACCCCATTTCTAATGGCGTCACACAACTACACCATGCTCAAACAACTACACCAATCTCCCCTCAAAATGTCCTTATACGACCTCATCCAAACCTCGGAATCCCATCGTCAAGCCCTCATGGAGGTTCTTCAATCTATTGAGTTTTTACCCAAAGACCCTACACCCATAGCCTCCATTATCACACCCCATCATGTAGCCTCTCTCACCAAATTACCACCTTCATCCTCACCTCACCTTGTTCACCAAGTGGCCTCCCTTAGCTTCTCAGAGGAAGAGATCGCACCATACCAAAACGATGACCTGGACCCAGCCCTCTTCATCTTTGTCCACATTGATGACATATGGGTACGCCGTGTGATGATTGATGGAGGCACTAGCATTAACATCATTTCATCCCATGCATTTTCTCAAATGTGCATACCTGACAATTACATGCATAAACATCTAGTCATGTTACATTCATTCAACGACGCTATCACCTCCACACTAGGCACTGTCATCCTTCGAGTTTGTGTGGGCCCCTACACTATTCCAGAATTGTTTTATGTTTTGCAGGGGGAATTCCAATATAACTTGTTACTTGGTAGACCCTGGATCCATGTCATGGGTTGCGTTCCTTCCACTTTGCATCATTGTGTAAAGTTTGAACACGAAGGACACACCTATACCATTCCAGCTGACCCATCACCTTTCAAAACATGCAACATGCTTTACCAACCCAATGATGTGCTCATACCTATCAAGCCATCTACTTCCACAACCACTACCGCTTCACCTACACCTCCACCTACCAGTACAGCCGCTACTTTCACCGCACATACCTCCTCTATTCCTACCGCTGCTATAACCTCCACGAGCTGACCCATTAGCTTCCCAATCCGTTAACTCCACCTCCGCATTGACCTTCGACACATCATCCATACCAGTTACCAACATACCAACCACTAATCCCTTGGAAGGTGTTTTTCAATGCCTCACTCTAGGGGAGTACCACCTATATAGTGTCAACACATTCCTTACTCCGCACAGAGTATGGAAGCCTTCACCAACACCCTCGCTATGATCACCATATAGGAGAATGCCTCCTTTATGGTCCTCCTCATCTTCATACTAGTCTCACCTATGGGGGACTTGATACTACCACTTACACACCTAAACCACCATCACAACCCCGCCCATTTTCCGCTGACTTCCAATCACTTACCAATCGTCGTTTCACCCACACCTTCCTGCACCACTGTGTGTGGAAGGGTTTTGGTTTTGGCTTTTACAAGCAAGGACACCATACCATTATTCCATGTACCACCTGCAAACATAATGACCGTAGTGGTATCGGCTTCCCCGAACCTCCTACCAAATAGGCCCGCATTGAACTCATTGCAGACCCTAGCACCTTCTCCACCTTCATCACCACCCTCACCGATAGAGTCGATGGATCCTAAATCTATCCCTCCTAACTTTTTTTTTCATAAACACCATTTCCTTGGGGCCTTTGACTTATCAACACAAAGGTGAGGCCCCTTCCACTCTCCCATTCCTGTATCCTGAGATGATCAACGATGACACACCTACCATTAACATCGTTCAATGTCAGGATGATGAATCCATACTCACCTACCTTGGTGCAGAAGACTCATATATTCATCAGTCGTTACCTTCTAAGACACAAACCATGTTGAATGAATCGACTATCAAGATCAACATTCATACTCAGGACTACCCACACATCCTAAAGATCAGACAATCTTTAGATGTTGCTAAACAGGAAGCCATCACTTCTTTTCTCTGAGATCATAACCACGCTTTTGCTTGGTCTTACGCAAACATGCTCAGTATTGGCCCCACCATAGTGGTCCACAATATTGTAATCATTCTCGATGCCAAACCTATCAAACAAAAGCTGAGGAAAATTCACCCTCGCATTGCTCTTCTTGTCAAAGAAGAACTTCAGCGCCTTCTTTTCGTTTCCTTCATCTTACCCATTGATTATCCTCATTGGATTTCTAACATTGTCCCTATTACTAAAGCAACAGGGGGACTCTGCATTTACATGAACTTTCGTGACCTTAACCTCACCTACCCAAAATATGACTTTCCCTGGCCTAGTATTGATCAACTGGTTGACCTCACCGCTGGTCACGAGATGCTCTCACTCATGGATGGTTTCTCGGGTTATAACAAAATTTTGCTTGCCCCGGAAGATCAGCATAAGACTGCATTCATTACCCCTTGGGGAACTGTTATCCAAAAGTCACCCCCCAGGGTAATTTTGGTAACATGCATTAAATTCTCAAGCCCCAGGCAAATTGATTGATTCAGGGCAAAAATCATGTTTCTAGGGTCCCCTCAGATTTTTTCTAATTCCCCTGGCCGAAGAAGAAAAGAGCAAGTTCTGAGAAAATGTGAAAAGTTGCAGAAAACAAGCTTGGGCCAGGAAAAATCATGAAAAATGGCTAAGTCCTAATCCTCGCAACAGTCGAGACGTGAGGGACATCTGGGCGCGAATCGGCCGAAAGGCCGCCAGGCAGTCTGCAGAGCAAAAGGAACATCTGGGCCATCAGAATGTGCGGGATGCGGAAAGCCGGTTCGGCCGAAGGAGAAGAAAATCGACTAACTACTCTGGGACATTGGGGACAAGAAGGCGCGAAGGACGTGAACCACCCGAATCGGCCGAAATGGAGAACTTTCGCACTAAGCAGTTCGGGACATTTGGGCCATGAGGACGTGAACCGGCCGAATCAGGTGAATCGGAAGAATTTGTCCCAAACGGTCCGGGACAAGTGGGACAAAGGGATGCGGAAGACGTGGATAGCTGAAAAAGTCGAGAACCAATCAGATCATGACACGTGTCACCAGCAAAAAAGGGACAGGGAAGCCCATTTCAGGCGGATCGGAAGTTTTTGTCCAAGACAGCACTGGGACATCCGGGACAAATGGACACGGTGGACACGAAAGAGCTGGAAGACCCGCGGACCAATCAAATCATGACACGTGTCACAAGGAGAAAAGTCCAAAAGTTAAAGGGTGAGTTTTGAAGGGTCAGCCCGAGCCAATCAGAAGAGGACACGCGTCCTATGGAGCAAGGAATGCGGAGCTCGGGGAGGAGTTAGAGAATTTGGAAAGAAGTTCACCCAAAAGCTAAAAGTAAAGGTCTACCCCGTGCCCCTGACGACCAATCAATGCATGCCACGTGTCATCCAGGTGGCAGAGCGCGGGAAGAAATTTAAAAAACCATTTCGCCTGTTTTGTGCCCTAAATCTTCAGATCGTCATATCTTTCGATCCAGAGCTCAGATTTGCATGTTCTTTATATCAACGGAAAGCTGTTAAAATTCTCTACATGATTCTGGGATCAGTCTTGTATTTTGGTTCAGTTTGGAGAGATAAAATTGAGGAAACGTCTCTGACGCGTGGTAATGCCAGAAGTGACGCTTCAACAACCAGTTTTAATGCAGCAGACAGTTCACCGCTTCTGTTAGACAGCCTGTCGTTTTGCCAGGATACGCCACTTCTGCCATAATGAGATGATTTAAAATATGACCTAGAAGTGGTTGGGGTAGATTCTGAATTTCCTCTCTCTTCCCTCTCTCATTCTTCCTATAAATTGTAAGGGGGGATTATTATAACAGGTTGTTCATCTTTTCAGCTCTGACCTCCCTTCTTTTCTTCTCCAGGGTTGAAAATGGAGTTTGAACCTCCTCCCCTACTCTTTAATGGTGTTTTTTGCATTTTACCATTAAAATGATGTTCTGTGCAAACTTCTGAAGCAACAAAAAACGTGTTTCGTGATGCATCTGTCCATCCTTGCTCGTTCTTTGCTTGCCTTTATTCTTACCTCTCTTCATTGAAAGTATTTGTGCATGTTTTAATACTCATTATAGGTTTGGAGTTGTGTTCATGGAGTTTTGGGACATTTTCTGTGTGAAACCTATCCTTGGGCCTATGATGCATCTGTCCATCCTTCCCATTGCTCACCTCTCCTTGTTCCATGGCAGTTTTGATAGATGTTCAACATTCTCCTTCTCTGGTGTATCACCGTTTTAGTGTAGGCTTTTGTTGTTTTTCCCTTTTCTCTCTCTCTGTCTCCTTGGCATGGTTAGATTAGGTTAGATTAACTTTCCTGCACGGGAATAGCTTGTGGCAGGTAGTTTAGGAGCAGGAACCAGCCTTCTCTGGAGATTCCTTCCTCATTCTCGCAAGTCCCACACTTGGAGGAAGGTTTCAATGTTGTGCAATCACACTGGATGCCTAGTGATCAACCTAGAAGCCTGATCTGCATCCAGGGGTGCGGTGATTTTGCATCAACAGGAACCTTTTGCTATCGAGTCATGCCTTTTGGCCTTAAAAATGCTAGTGCTACATATCAGCATGCTATGACTTACATCTTCCAGGATATCATGCATCACATATTGGAAGATTACATGGATGATCTCTTGGCCAAATCTAAACGTCGCTTTGAGCACCTCGCTGTCCTCAAAACCATCTTCAACCGCCTCATTAAATATTGTGTCCACCTTCAACCTAAAAAGTGTCTTTGCGGTTCTCTCAGGAAAACTCCTAGGATTTATTGTTTCCCTCCGTGGTATAGAAGTTGACCCTACTAAAGTCAAGGCCATTCTAGAAATACCTCCACTCACTAACCTTAAACAACTCCATAGCCTGCAAGGTAAATTGCAGTCCATTTGCCATTTCAATTCACAATTATCTGATCAGTGTCAACCATTTCATCATCTGCTTAGGAAGTATGTCTCCTTTAAATGGGATGATTACTGTCACAAAGCTTTTGAGGCCCTAAAACAATACCTTCTCCAACCACCTGTACTCATTCCACCTAAAGACAATTAACCTTTTTACCTATACATATCAGCTACCGATCATTCCTTGGGAGCCATGCTCGCTCATCGCGATGAACAACACAGGGAGCAGGTAGTTTATTACATAATTCGTACTCTTTTGGACTATGAAACTGGATACAACCATCCAGAAAATCTTTGCTTAACCTTAGTTTTCATTACCACCAAACTCTGCCATTACCTACTCAACCACAAAACATATGTTGTGACCAACACCAATCCTTTACACTTCATGTATGCCAAACCTTATCAAAATCAGTGTGCTGCGCGATGGCTTATTCTTTTAGCTAATCTTGACCTCAAATTCATTCACCAAAAGTCCATTAAAGACCAGGCTATCGCCAACCAACTGGCTGATGCACCTATTACCGGGGACCAACCCTCTAATTTTGACTTTCCCGATGAATCCATTACTACCCTTTCCCTAAACAAACCCCCTTACCAAATGACATTGTTCTTCGACGGTTCCAAGTGTCAGCGTGGGGGTGGAGCTGGTGTTATCCTCATTCCTCTGGATGGAGAACACATGCCTTTGTCTTTTAAACTAGACTTTGAATGCACCAACAATATTGTCGAGTATGAAGCACTCATACTAGGTCTCCAGGCCGCATAAGCCCTAGATGTCAAATCAATCCACATCTTTGGTGATTCACAATTGGTCATAAACCAAGTCAATGGTATGTACCAATGTCGTAACGAGATACTTCAAAAGTATAAACATCATGTAGAAATAATTTTGACCACCTTTGATCATTACACCCTTCAAACCATCCCACGTTCAACCAACAAATTTACAGATACCATGGCCTGCTTAACTTCCCAAATACTCGCTTCCTCGACCGATTCCAAAATATTTGTCACTGTACAACACCTCCATTTGCCTTCTTATTTACCTCATGATGTTTACTCAATCGGAAATGCCACCCCTGACCCGAGTGACATTTGGTATAAACAATACTTTGACTACCTTTCCCTCTCCATCTTACCTCCTTGATCTCACCCGTAACAGACAACGCGCCTTCCTTAAAAACGTTTCCCGTTTCATTATCCTGGGGGGACTCCTCTATAAGCGTGGCTTTGATGGTATTCTCTTACAATGCCTCACAAGTTCTGAAATTCCTTATACCATTAAGGAGGTTCATGATGGCATATGTGGAGGTCACTTTAGTGGCCTTGTTGTTACTAAGCGTATTCTTTACCTCAGCTATTACTGGCTAACCCTTAACCATGATTGTTGGGACTATGTCAAACACTGTTTGAAATTTCAACAACATTCCAACCTTCATCATATACCCAGTCATGCCTTACAGGTCACTCATGACCTTTGGCCCTTCTCTTAATGGGGTTTGGATCTTGTCAGAGAAATCAATCCTCATTCTTCCCAACGCCATCAATGGATCATAACTGCTATCGAATACTACACAAAATGGGTGGAAGCCATACCACTCATCTCCACGAAAGCCAAGAAAATATGTGAGTTCATTAACCATCACATCATTTTCCGCTTTGGTGTCCCTCATCGCCTCATCACTGACAATGGAAAACAATTCAAAAACAAAACACTGCAAAAAATTTTACGACGCCTTTGGCATTCATCTTAGTTTCTCATCACCTTATTACCGACAAACCAACAGCCAAGCCGATCCACCAAAACCCTCAACAAAATTCTCATGAAAGTGGTTGACGATACTAGGAGGGATTGGCATACGCACATTCCTTTTGCCCTATGGGCATACTGCACAAGTATTTGCACTTCCACTGCTACCACACCCTTTTCGCTGATCTACGATACAGAGCTTGCTCTGCCTCTCGAAGTCCAGATCCCCTTGATTCACATTTCTCTCCAGGACATGCTTACTGATGATGACTTTCGTCAGGACTGCTTAGCACAACTAGAGTTATTAGACGAACATCGTCTTAACGCTCTGGATAACCTTCAAGTTTACCAACAAAGTATCAAACGTGCTTATGACAAATGTGTTCATGAACGAACCTTCCAAGTCGGTGACCTTGTCTTGAAAGAAAATCAACACGTAACCAAAAGCAGAAAAAAGTAAATGGCAAAAATTTGCTCCTAATTGGCTTGGACCATACATCATAACTCGTACTTATGGATCGGGTGCCTATCGTTTGTCCTCACTTGAGGGTAAACCCAAACCTGAGCCCCTTAACACATTACATCTTCGACCATTCTATTGTTGAGTCATTGTCCTCCCTCACCCTTTGTCTCTTTACAAGCTCGTCCCTTGAGCGCTATCCACTCCATACACCTCCCTAACGATTAAACGAGAATCATGTGAGTACCCGTCACTTGTTATCTTCTCTTGAATAAGTGTACCATGGCACTGCACATCGCATGATTCTCATGGATACTTTTCATCTATATTTAGATGAGATCCCATGGTCATTGTAGACACTAAAATTAGGTCACATTCCCCCTTCGTCCCCTGACATATAAGCCCCCCTTTTATTACATCTACCTAGCTATGACCCCCTTCACCCTACTAATATTAATTTAATTAATTTAATTAAATTAATGCTTTATCCTCACTATATTTATTATTTAACTATCTTATTTAAATAATATCTACACAAACAGTTCACTTAGACACCTCACCAAGCCAACTCAACCTAAGACCTATTCTTAGCAAGTTACCATAACTAACTAAGACTTACCCAAACCCTAAAAATCAATGCCTACACTCCCTCTAACCACATTCCCGCATGCTCACAAGAAGCTCCCAGTCTAATCCATGTGGATAATGACACAAGATCTAAGGAAATCAAGAGGATCTCCCTAAGTTTGGTAAACCTAGGAAATCCTGCCTTGACCGAAGTCGGTTAACCCTAACCGTCGCCGGTTAAGCCAGACCGCCGTCGGTTACCCCTTTTAACCCCAAAACAACCTTATTCTCAAGGTTGGAAGTTGGAACTTGGAAGCAAGTTGGAAAACAATGGGAGAAAGTTGATGAGAAAGAACAAAATCTCAAAGAGATAACGCATCTTCAGAGAGCCAATTCCAGCAAGAACTGACATCCAAGGAAGGAGATTGAGCATCTTCTCCTGCACAGCCATCCCAACCATGATTTGATCTATCCAAGCAAAGAGGAGTGTGCATGCAGCCCATGCAGAAGCTTTTCTTTAGTTGGTGATCACTTGCAGCCTTCAAACCCATCATCAGCACCTCCATCCTTCACACACAGACTTTCAGGAATGAAATCCAAGTAAGTACAACATCATACTTTCCTAGTTATTTCATTTCATCATTATTTTATCACCCATTGTTTATCTTGCTCCTATTGACCATCTCCAACATTTTCACCTCCATAGACCCATTAAAACCTCACAAAACCTATTCCAGTCACCCAATACCTCGTCCCGACCAACCAAATCCTTTGTGCAATCACAAAGGAGACCAAAACCCCATTCTGTGACATTTCTAGATCTCACAGTAACCGGCGCCGGTTATACCTAACCGCGGTCGGTCACCCCTGACCGACGTTGGTCTCTGTGTTTTCCCACACAACCTTAAATAGAGACCTACCCACCTAATTTTACCTCACCCTCACTCACTTGTGACCTACCCGAGACCTTTATCAGACCTGCAGAACCCAGAACCAACCATTTGACCCGTGGATTCTATTCTAGCTTAGCCTGTTAGATTAGATCTGTTTTCTTATTGTGTTTTTAAGTGAGATACCTAAATCATTTCAAAATAACAATAGGATTTACCTTGTTTTCAGCATTAATTTGTTTAAAACAGTGGACTGACAGCCATCTAGGAAGTATCATACTTCCCGGATCTAGCTCACGCTAGGCAGTTCACTACCCATATTGTTTAATTCTTTCTGGTGGTCTTGCTTTCATTACAGGTAGTTCCTCCTAGCCAAAAGGAAGCTCTCACGGTCAGTTGTGGATTTGGAAGTCATACGCACGCAACAACCCATCAACTGACATTTGAACAGGTATTCCTCCTACGCCCGTTACCCTATCTGTTTCATCAACAATTCAAAGAAACAATCTAAGAAAAAAAGGTGAAACATTTTGGCACGCCCGGTGGGACCCATCCGGGTTCCTTGCATTTCATTCATTCCTAGGAAAAAATTGTGTGTTTGTTTCCCTTCTAAAAGTGTACACACTAATTTTCTTCCCTGGTAATCCACTCCTTTCTATTTGCTCTAAAGGAAACTTTTCTTTTGGTGTATTTAAAAAGAATCATTTCTTCATGTTTTCTGCATTTTAGTGAAAGAGCATCCCTCTTCCTATTCATCTTATTGTGTCATCCAATTTCACATTTTCGATTTGGGTTTTAAAATCATTGCATTTCATTCTAATTTTCTGCATTAGCTCACATTAAATGAGGGCAACCTATACGCTGGAAGTCATTACCAGCTGATGGTTGACAAACGAATCATAGAAAAGCACTTCTATCCTTTTCTCTTTCTCTGAGTCTTACCAAACCACAAAAAAAATTCAAAATACATACATTCTTAAACAACATCTTACCTGGAAGAAGTTGTAGGTGATCACACGATCACGGCACAGTGGGCACCCAGCTCGCTGCTCTGTTGAGTCATACTTTAGAGCGAAGCCCGCCCCCACCATAACATTCCTGAAACCTCACCCTTTAGAACTCTTTCTTCATAGGAAGCCTTCCTCACCAAAAAATTCTATTGTTCTGTTCATAACAGTCAGTCCACACAAATAGCATAAGCTGAACAAATGTAATAGAATAGGCACTCTAGGAACGTTCTTTCTTAGTGTTCTACTTGATTTACGTTTTGAGGTGAGAGCTTTCGATCATTATTTTTGTCTTTCCTCGCACACTCCCAATCATAGTCGGTGTATTCTGACTTCGTCTGAGTGTGTCTGGACCACATCTACATCATTCTCAGACTTCTGGGTTTGATTCCACGTCAAATTCTAATTCACAACCACTTTTTCTCATCACGGTTTCAATCTCACAGTAACCGTCATCGGTTACCTCTGACCGTCATTGGTTAAACTCAACCGATGTCGGTTCCAGGTCCTTTTGCTAACCTACTCAAAAGGACATTTTCACTTCACTTTCTTCCACTTTCCAAAGTCTCTGTCACTGTCATTTTTCCCATTAACATTTTACACATCCCCAGATTTGGCATACTTGTCAGATTTTGCCTTCTGCCTCGCTATTTACTCACTATCCATTTTCTACAGTGACCGGCAGCAGTTACCCCTGACCGACGTCAATTTTCCCTAACCGGCATTGGTTAGCCTATTTCACATTCCACCCACCATTTGTTACTTCATCCATTTTTTCACCAAATTCACTTGTTTGCTTTTCTCTGTACCATTTACAGAGAAGCAGCCCCACCTGATCAGTACTAGTTCACATGGTACTGACCCGAAGACAAGCGAACGCCCTCGTGTTCCACGCCAGTTGCCAACCTGCTCCCACCTAGTCCTTCACCACCCTCTATTTTATCACCAGCCATGGATCCTATCCAGCCTACTAATATCGCTACCAGAGATGAGGAGTTCGCACAACTCCTTGACAGAACCCTGCTGCCTTGCAGTTTTACCTCTCCCATTCGTCCACTTGAGATGCCTCGGGTCAGTTGATATATAGCATGCCCGTATCTATCCCCCCAACTCTCGCACCCACTTCTGCATCAGCTCCATCTGGTTCAGTGTTGCCCACTTCCACTTTACCCCCAGTCATTTTGCAGTTAGGTCCTATACCCACTATGACTACCACCTCTGTTACCTCTATAGCACCCATTACATCCACCATACCCTTGGCAACTACCCCAAACATGACCTCATCCACCCCTAATGTCTCATACATACCTGTAGCTACATTACCACCTCCAGTGTCGGTGACTCCTACCCCATTTCAGAATGTAGTTCTTTCCATTCCACAATCATTAGCCCCTATTACCACTAGGGTTACCACAACCCTTCCACCCCCATATACATACTACCAACAACCGTCTATTTCATCTATTATTCATTCTGGGTACGTACCCCCTATTTCATTACCTTCTTCTCCACCACCTTACATGGAAGCCCCATACACTGGAATGCCACACCCATTATATACCCAAAACCAACCTCCTCATGTTATAGGAGGCATCCAATCATCACAACCCACCAATGACCTAATTAAATTGATGATGGATAAGATGCAAACACTGGAGGCATCGGTTTCTGGCTCCCGCAACACTCTTACTTATGATGAGATTTGCAACGAGCCTATTCACCCATCCATTCCTATCCGTTCATACCCTGTGCATTGGGAAATGCCTAAATTCAACTGCTTCAATAGTAAGGAAGACCCACAACAACATTTCTGCTCATTTAAACACGGGTGTTATTTGATTGCTCATGATGATGCCTTACTTTTGAGAACTTTTCCCATGTCCCTCACTGGACCTGCATTAGACTGGTATAGTGGGTTACCCAAACACTCCATATTTTCATTCAATCAGGTAGCCCAAGCTTTTTTGGATCATTTTTCTATCAATATCACCAAGAAAGTTACCATGACCGATCTATATTCCACACGTCAATACGAGGATGAATCTATCACAGATTTTGTCACTCGCTGGCACAGCCTGATCAATCAACTTACCTTTCAACTGCCACAAACTAAACTCATCGAGCTCTTTACCTGAGCTTGTGCCAGACATATCTCCCGACCTTGCAGGTCCAAACTTTTCAAACATTCGATGAGGCATTCACTATGGCACGAAAGTTAGAGATTCAGGCCATCGAAGAGAAGAAAATCCAATTACGAAATAAGAATTCGGCATTCAAGTCAACTGAAACCTCTTCTTCTTCCAAACGGCTAACCAATTATTCAAAGGCTAAAGGTACTGCTAACGTAGTGGTACTCAAGGCTAGCCCAGCTCATCCATCTAATCAGGCTACACCCTCATCTAATCTATCACCCGTCCAAGCTTTTCGATTCAGACAAGAGCAGAGAAAATATACCCCAATTGGGGAACCTTACTCTTCTATCTTAGAAAAGCTTATCAAAGCTGGCGCCATCACCCTTCCACCCATAAAACCACACACTGGTTTTGACCCTCTTCACCCCATGCCCACATGGTATAAGGAACAAGATTTTTGTAACTATCACTGAGTGAAAGGTCATAGTGATGGCAACTGTATCACTTTTAAGAATATTGTCCAAGAAATGCTCGAGAAAGGTGAGTTGACTGTGGATAATCCCAACGCCACCCCTAACCAAAATCTACAAATCTTTAAAAAACCATTTCCCAATCATGCCCCTTCATCCAATCAAATAGGTGAGACATCCACTCATGATACCCATACTCGTGAGGTTCATGCAATCTTTAATGAGGTACCTGTCGCATCTCAATTACCTCACATCCCTTCCATAGAGGAAATCCTAGCCCGAAATCCTCCTTCCACATTGGAACCAACCATCACTGTTCCTTCACCAATAGAAGAACACCCTTCATCTCCTACATCACCTATGGAGGAGTCTTCTGCTAACATTCAGACCATCTCACCCCTAGCTTCTCCACTTAGAGAGCCTTTACCTACTATACCTCCTCAACCCACAGAGGAGCACCCATTACCTCCTCCACCCATAGAGGAGCACCTAATATCTTCTCATCCCGCAGAGGAGCACCCATTACCTCCACCCACAGAGGAGCACCTATCTGTTCCTCCACTCATAGAGGAACTCCCATCATCTCTTCCACCCATCATAGACCCGGTGGAGATACCTTTGCCTCTTGGCGAGCATTCTCCATCAGCTACCCAACATCCAACAGACCTACTTTCAGCTCTCTTACCCACGGAAGCTGAAGTCGGCTGATTCCCCATCTCTAAGATGCATTTTACAGGAATTCCCATTAGGTCCTCACCAACTCCACCCACAAACGTGTCATTCTCACGTTTGGCCGATCACTTGGATTATGTGGATAGGAATTTATTATGGGGGCACCTCTTACTCCCTGTCTCAACACAAATGCAGAGATCCCTTGATGACACCTCCACTATCTACCCAAGCACATTTACACCCATCAAACCACATAATACCACTACTATCGCAACCCCTTCCACGATATATATTAACACTCACACCACACCCTTACCCATAACCCGACCTATGCCTAAATCCAAACCCATACCCACAATATTTACCTCCACTAAACCTATTACCACTTTAGGGGTCACCCCGACCACCAACCTTACTCATCCACCTATTAAACTGGATTTAGCTACATCCTCCAATGTTAATACCACACCTACTCCGACACCCAAACTAAAGAAACAAACTCATCAACCTCATACCCCTACCACACCAATCACACCCGCACTTGTCCCGTCTGCCTTAAGACCTCAGCTGCCCAACATGGTCAAGCACCCTTCACCCATCCATAAACCAATAACACAACCACCCATTCCTCGCCTCACAAATCTCTAACCTACCCAGGCACACAACATGACTCATACCACACCTGCAGTCTCTTTACCACCAATACCTCTGATACCTTCAGTCATTGCTTCACTACCTACTACACTTCAGTCATTGTCCCTCACACCCCAAGCATGACCTACATCATCTACCTTCATAGCACCCCCGTTATCCCCATGGGTAACTCACCCTCTTCCTCCATCTGCTTTTCCTTCTAGACCCCGTATACCCACATCACCTTTACCCAAGAAGGTGTAACCCAAAAACAAAACCCCACTACCCCACAACAAGGTAGTCAAAACAAAACCACACCCTCCTACCCATCCATCTACTATACCCCTACCCAAATGAACCTCGACAGATACCTCAAACCACACCGGCGCCTAAATCCATAGCTCGACCCCTTCCTATAATTCCAAAAACAATTCCCTGACAACCAACCACACCTACACCCAAACCCACATTCACTTCCCATTGTGATCCACTAGCAGGGTCTTATGCCAAAATTTTAACCAACCTCCTCGAGACTTCTGTTATCACATTACCACCACTCCGACCTTACGACCCCCTCAAACCCAAGCCAAAGGGGTTTGATGATACTAAAATTTGTGCATACCATCATGTGTCAGGGCATGATGTGGAGAACTGCAAGGCCTTGAAAACCTGTCCTTATCCAATTGTGTCCACCCGAAACCAACTTTGATGATGATGACCTTCTTGACGAGGACCCTGCTTCACCTACACCCATTCCCACACTACCCACTCAACAACCACAACCTCCACCCTCACAGCTCCTAGAACCACACACAAAATTTGAAATTAACATGGTTCACATCAAAGAACTTGCCATGCCACCACCCAAATGTCGTTGTGCCCAACTGACCTCACAGGGATTTTCTCCTCCAGTAGGTTTTTTCCCTTCATGTCGTTATACCACTTACCCTACACCTTCTCCATTTGAAAATTCCCTCAAATCAACATGGTACACGTCACTACACATGTGCAGAAGGGTAAAGAAAAGGCAGCTGACCCACCAACCAATCCTATACCCAACATACCATCTGCACCCATACCTAAGATAACTATCCGCAGCCCCACATACCCCATTTCTAATGGCGTCACACATCGCACCATGCTCAAACAATTACACCAATCTCCACTCAAAATGTCCTTATATGACCTCATCCAAACCTCAGAATCCCATCGTCAAGCCCTCATGGAGGTTCTTCAATCTATTGAGGTTTTACCCAATGACCCTACACCCGTAGCCTCCATTATCACACCCCATCATGTAGCCTCCCTCACCAAATTACCACCTTCATCCTCACCTCACCTTGTTCACCAAGTGGCCTCCCTTAGCTTCTCAGAGACAGAGATCACGCCATACCAAAATGATGACCCGGACCCAGCCCTCTTCATCTCTGTACACATTGATGACATACGGGTACGTTGTGTGATGATTGATGGAGGTGCTAGCATTAACATCATTTCATCCCATGCATTTCTCAAATGCGCATACCTGACAATTGCATGCACAAACATCCGGTCATGTTGTGTTCATTCAACGACGCTATCACCTCCACACTAGGCACTGTCATCCTTCACGTTCACGTGGGCCCCCACACTGTTCCAGAATTGTTTTATGTTTTGGAGGGGGAATTCCAATATAACTTGTTGCTTGGTAGACCCTGGATCCGTGTCATGGGTTGTGTTCCTTCCACTTTGCATCGTTGTGTAAAGTTTGAACATGAAGGACACACTTATACCATTCCAGCTGACCCATCACCTTTCAAAACATGCAACATGCTTTACCGACCCAACGATGTACTCATACAGTCAAGCCATCTACTTCCGCAACCAATACTACTTCACCTACACCTACACCCACACCTACCAGTACAACCGTTGCTTTCACCGCACATACCTCCTCCATGCCTACCACTGCTATAACCTCCATGGCTAACCCATTAGCTTCCCAATCCGTTAACACCACCTCCGCATCGACCTCTGACACATCATCCATACCAGCTACCCACATACCAACCACTGATCCCTTGGAAGGTGTTTTTCAACGCCTCACTCTGGGGGAGTACCACCTATATAGTGTCAACACCTTCCTTACTCCACACGAGTATGGAAGCCTTCACCAACACCCTCGCTATGATCACCGTATAGGAGAATGCCTCCTTTATGGTCCTCCTCATCTTCGTACTAGTCTCACCTATGGGGGACTTGATACTACCACCTACACACCTGAACCACCATCACAACCCTGCCCATTTTCCACTGACTTCCAATCACTTACCAATCGCCATTTCACCCACACCTTCCTGCACCACTGTGCGTGGAAGGGTTTTGGTTTTGGATTTTACGAACAAGGTTGCCATACCATTATTCCATGTACCACCCACAAACATAATGACCTGTAGTGGTATCGGCTTCCCCGAACCTTCTACCAAACAGCCCACATTGAACTCATTGCAGACCCTAGCCCTTCTCCACCTTCATCACCACCCTCACCGATAGAGTTGATGGATCCTGAATCTATCCCTCCTAACTTTTTTTTTCATAAACACCATTTCCTTGGGGCCTTTGACTTATCAACACGAAGGTGAGGCCCCTTCCACTCTCCCATTCTTGTATCCTGAGATGATCGACGATGACACACCTACCATTAACATCGTTCAATGTCAGGATGATGAATCCATACTCACCTACCTTGGTGCAGAAGACTCATATATTCATCGGTCGTTACCCTCTGAGACACAAACCATGTTGAATGAATCGACTATTGAGATCAACATTCATACTCAGGATGACCCGCACATCCTAAAGATCAGACAATCTTTAGATGCTGCTGAACAGGAAGCCATCACTTCCTTTCTCTGAGATCATAACCATGCTTTCGCTTGGTCTTACGCAGACATGCCCGGTATTGACCCCACCATAGTGGTCCACAATATCGTAACCATTCCCGATGCCAAACCTATCAAACAAAAGTTGAGGAAAATGCACCCTCGCATTGCTCTTCTCGTCAAAGAAGAACTTCAGCATCTTCTTTCTGTTTCCTTCATCTTACCCATTGATTATCCTCATTGGATTTCTAACATTGTCCTGTTACTAAAGCAATAGGGGGACTCCGCATTTGCATGGACTTCCGAGACCTCAACCTCGCCTGCCCGAAAGATGACTTTCCCTTGCTGGTATTGATCAACTGGTTGACCTTACCGTGGGTCACGAGATGCTCTCACTCATGGATGGTTTCTCGGGTTATAACCAAATTTTTCTTTCCCCAGAAGATCAACACAAGACTGCATTCATTACCCCTTGGGGAACCTTTTGCTATCGAGTCATGCCTTTTGGCCTTAAAAACACTGGTGCTACATATCAGCGTGCTATGACTTACATCTTCCATGATATCATGCATCGCATATTGGAAGATTACGTGGATGATCTCTTGGCTAAATCTAAATTCTGCGCCGAGCACCTCACTATCCTTGAAACCATCTTTGATCACCTCATTAAATATTGCGTCCGCCTTCAACCTAAAAAGTGCGTCTTCATGGTTCTCTCAGGAAAACTCCTGGGATTTATTATTTCCTATATGGTATAGAAGTTGACCCTGCTAAAGTCAAGGCCATTCTGGAAATGCCTCCGCCCACTGAACCTCAAACAACTCCGTAGCCTGCAAGGTAAATTGCAATCCATTCACCGTTTCATTTCACAATTATCGGATCGGTGTCAACCATTTCATCATCTGCTTAGGAAGGATGTCTCCTTTAAATGGGATGATGACTGTCACAAAGCTTTTGAGGCCCTAAAACAATACCTTCTCCAACCACCCATACTCATTCCACCTAAAGATGATCAACCTTTTTACCTATACATATCAGCTACCGATCATTCCTTGGGAGCCATGCTCGCTCATCGCGATGAACAACATAGGGAGCAGGTGGTTTATTACATAAGTTGTACTCTTTTGGACTATGAAACCAGATACAACTCACCCTAGAAAAGCTTTGCTTAGCCTTAGTTTTTCGTTGCCACCAAACTCCGCCATTACCTACTCAACCACAAAACCTATGTTGTGACCAACACCGACCCTTTACACTTCATGTACGCCAAACCTTATCAAAATCAGTGCACCGCATGATGGCTTATGCTTTTAGCTGATCTTGACCTCGAATTCATTCACCAAAAGTCCATTAAGGGCTAGGCTATCGCTGACCAACTGGCTGATGCACCTATTACCGGGGACCAACCCTCTAATTTTGACTTTCCTGATGAATCCATTACTACCCTTTCCTTGGATGAACCCCCTTACCAAATGACACTGTTCTTCGATGGTTCCAAGTGTCAGCGTGGGGGTGGAGCTGGTGTTATCCTCATCCCTCTGGATGGAGAACCCATGCCTTTGTCTTTCAAACTAGACTTTGAATGCACCAACAATATTGTCGAGTATGAAGCACTCGTACTAGGTCTCCAGACCACCTATGCCCTCGATGTCAAATCAATCCACATCTTTGGTGATTCACAATTGGTCATAAACCAAGTCAATGGTATGTACCAATGTCGTAATGAGATACTTCAAAAGTATAAACATCATGTAGACATACTTTTGACCACCTTTGATCGTTACACCCTTCAAACCATCCCACGGTCAACCAACAAATTTACAGACACCTATGGCCTACTTAGCTTCCCAAATACCCGCTTCCCCTACCGATTCCAAAATATTTGTCACTGTACAATGCCTCCATTCACCTTCTTATTTACCTCACGATGTTTACTCAATCGGAACTGAACACCCTGACCCGAGTGACCTTTGGTATAAACAATACTCTGACTACATTTCCCTCTCCATCTTACCTCCTGATCTCACCCGTAACGGACAACGCGCCTTCCTTAAGAAGGTCTCCCATTTCGTTATCCTGGGGGGACTCCTCTATAAGCATGGCTTTGATGGTATTCTCTTACGATGCCTCACAAGTTCTGAAATTCCTTATACCATCAAGGAGGTTCATGATGGCATATGTGGAGGTCACTTTAGTGGCCTTGCTGTTGCTAAGCGTATTCTTTGCCTAGGCTATTACTGGCCGACCCTTAACCATGATTGTTGCGACTATGTCAAATGCTGCGTGAAATGTCAACAACATTCCAACCTTCATCATACACCCAGTCATGCCTTACAGGTCGCTCGTGACCTTTGGCCCTTCTCTCAATGGGGTTTGGATCTTGTCAGAGAAATCAATCCTCATTCTTCCCAATGCCATCAATGGATCATAACTGCTACCGAATACTACAAAAAATGGGTAGAAGCCATACCACTCATCTCCACGAAAGCTGAGAAAATATGTGAGTTCATTAACCATCACATCATTTGTCACTTTGGTGTCCCTCATCGCCTCATCACTGACAATGGAAAACAATTCAAAAACAAAACATTGCAAAAACTTTGTGACGCCTTCGGCATTCAGCTTAGTTTCTCCTCACCTTATTACCCACAAACCAATGGCCAAGCCGAATCCACTAACAAAACCCTCAATAAAATTCTCATGAAAGTGGTTGACGATACTGGGAAGGATTGGCATACACACATTCCTTTTGCTCTATGGGCATACTGCACTAGTATTCGCACTTCCACTGCGGCTACACCCTTTTCACTGGTCTACGGTACCGAGGCTGTTCTGCCTCTCGAAGTCCAGATCCCCTCACTTCGCATTTCTCTCCATGACATGCTTACTGATGATGACTTTCGTCAAGACCGCTTAGCACAACTAGAGTTATTAGACGAACGTCGTCTTAATGCTCTGGATCACCTTCAAGTTTATCAACAACGTATCAAATGTGCTTATGACAAACGTGTTCATGAACGAACCTTCCAAGTTGGTGACCTTGTTTTGAAAGAAAATCAACACGTAACCAAAGCAGAAAAAAGTAAATGGGGAAAATTTGCTCCTAATTGGCTTGGACCATACATCGTAACTCATACCTATGGATCAGGTGCCTATCGTTTGTCCTCGCTTGAGGGTAAACCCGAACCTGAGCCCCTTAACGCATTACATCTTTGACCATTCTATTGTTGACTCGTTGTCCTACCTCACCCTATCTGTCTCTTTACAGGCTTGAGTCCCTTTAGCGCTTTTCCACTCCATCCATCTCCTAACGATTAAACAAGAATCATGTGATTACCCGTCACCCTTTTTCCTTATCTTAAATATGTGCACCACGGCTCTGCACATGGCATGATTCTCATGGATACTTTTCATCTTCTTTTAGATGAGATCCCATGGTCGTTCACCCTTGCCTTCTCAACAAGAACCAAATGCTTTGTTATAGTCTCGTCCATGACTTAAAAGCCAAAAAAAAAAAAAAGATGAATCCCTCAGAAGGACATCTTCCAAAATAAGGGATCAACTCCTTGAGTCAAACTTCCAATATAAAAGATGAATCCCTCAAAAGGACATCTTCCGCCTTCAATTGTCGCTATAAGTAGACTGCTCCCTCGAAGGACAGCTATAAAAAGCTCGCAACTCTCTACATAGTCTTTCCAAAAAGAGGACTATTTTCTCAAAAATCAAAATTCAAAAGCTTCCCGCATCGATCAGCTTCGCGAAGACCTCAAGGAGACATATATTCCTCCCGTATAGACTTCCCGCATCGATCAGTCTATCTAAAAAGTCAAAAAGAAAAGAAAAAGAAAAATAATATTTTTCATCATGGACTTGCCTATTGTGATCTTGGCTCTATTGCCCAAGGCATTCTACTTCCCATTTTATGACCCAATTACCTGCACCTCCTTACCCATTGTCTTTTCACTTCATACCTCAAGGGACCTACTGAACCTATGACATTTGGTGATCATGTGACTATTTGTCACTCTTAGAATTATCAATCATGTAATGTCTTTATGGTCTTACGTTCATTAGCCTATCTATAGATGTGTTTCATACGTTTTGATCCTTGCCAATCGGGTGGCTTTCTTGCCCCCTCTTATCTTTTCTCTTCTTCATTACCTTTTGATCTTCTTATATAGGACTTAGTCCTCGACGCTTACCTTTTGGGGTCATCCTCCCCTTTCGCCATAGTCACCCTCACCTGCAACATTTTTACTATCATCTACCCCCACCTATTAAACCCAAACCCACAACATGACCACAAACCTACCAACTCATTTTCATCTTTTTCCCTAGCTTATGGGAGAACTACATCGGTCTGAGGTCCCTTTTCACCTGGGACTATGTAGGCAGCACTTCCAGGGCATGGGGCCCTAGAAGGTTAGCTCGGCCACTCTTTACCCTAACCATTTCCCCCCCTTCTTTTACCTGATTTCCTGTTCATTCTCAAAAACCTCGACATCTAAACCATATACCACATAACTTTTACCACTTATATTATTTCACATTTTCATACATAACCAACATTTTCCACATTTTACACTATCTCATGCATTTATATTACCATTTGTTATCAAAATATCAAAATGACTCAACCATGCCTAACCAACCTGACTCAATCCATGCCTAACAACCTGACTCAACCATGCCTAACAACCTGACTCAATCCATGCCTAAACCAACCTGACTCAATCCATGCCTATATAAACCTAACTCAATCCATGCCTAAACCAACCTAACTCATTCCATGCCTAAACCAACCTGACTCAATCCATGCCTATCACCTGACTTGATCCATGCCTAAAACCAACCTAACTCAATCATGCCTAAACCAACCTGACTTAATCCATGCTTAAAACCATCCTAACTATCATGCCTAAACCAACCTGACTCATCCATGCATATATCAACCACTCATCCATGCCTTCATACCTAATCAATCATGCCTAAACCATGATAATATACATGTAACAACTGTATCAATCCATGCCTACATACCTGATCGATCCATGCCTACATCTGACCTCTCAATCATGCCAATAATCAATCCATGCCTCGACCTCATGATACATGCCTATGTATCTCAATACATGCCTACAATGTCTTCGGCTCGCATATCATAATAAATGCCAAAACTCATACAAATCACTTCAGCATCAGGCTTGTATCATATATCTCCTACATAAAATGTGTGTACTCGGCACGTAGGCCTGTATATAAATTTGTATCTCCAAAAAATCAATCGATCTCACAATATCTAAATACAAAAATGTCTTCGGCTCGCAGGCCGGTATACATCCAAAATCCAAAAATACAAAAATAGGTGATATACTGTCTCACATCTGCTATAACATATCTGCCTCATCTGTAATGTCCCAGTCCCCTCTAATTCAAAGTGGCAGTGGCTCGCTACTCTCAATCTACCACTAGATGGCCCGACATCTGATGCTGACCCTCGTGCACTGGTAGATGTCCTCTGCTCTCTCCTTTGGGCTCACCTGGCCACCTACACTCTCAACACTATATGTAGATATGTGTCTGTTCCTCAAGACTGTCATGGTGGTCTCATCACACCATCCACTAATATCTGCAGCTCAGGCTCCTCCTCCTGTACCTGTGCCTGAGGCTCTCACCTCTCTACCTGTACTACGGCTCTGGCCTCTCGGCCTACCTCTGACCCCTGCCTCCTAGTTGTCCCTGCCTGACCCTACCTCTTTCCCGCCCACCACTACTCTGTATCCATTGTCACCCCCCCCGCATCATCTGTGCGATGGTCCATGGGCTCCTCCTCCTAGGAATAACCGACCACGGTCTCCCTTTAACCAGCACTCGGTCACTGTTCTTGTGACCGATACCAGTCTCTACCCACCGACGTCGGCCACAAGTCTAACCAACGTCAGTCACTGTCGTGTCCCCGCCTGACTTTCCAACCCTACTTTTTCCCTTCCTCAACATTCTACCCACCCAAATCCCTCTTTACACCCTTATTGTTCCTACATTACCATTTTTCCCTACCCCCTACCCTTTAATATTCCCTTTTCCCTCTCTTTTTCCCATTTTGAAATTATTTCCCCCCAAACCCCATTTTTTTTATATTTTCTACATTTTACATAAATTCACCAAACAATCAAATAACAAAGGTTCAAATCCTACCTGATCCCTTGCTGCCGTCGTGGTGGAACCTCCGGCCTCTGCGTGTCGCTCCTCTCGAGCCCTCTCCAGCCTCTGCCATCCTCAACTGACCTCCAAACAACCAATCCTCAGCCACATGAATCGTGCCACCTGATCTCGCAAGTCCCACCTCTCACTCAATCACTCTCACCTATGTGGCTCACCAACCAAGCTCTCTGACTATACTCTTTTTTCCTATTCCTCTTTTCTATCTTCTTGTCCTTTTCTCCTTTTTCCAAATGCACAACTGACTTTTCAAACATGGGTTTTCCACTTTTTATACCCTACCTGACCCGACCGACGTCGGTTAACCCTTGACCACTACCGGTCTTCTACCCTAGACTACCACCGTCGGTTCCCCTACACCATCATTGGTTTATACTGACCATGTCGGTTACCCTGCCTACTCATTGACCCTCACATTTACC
Organism: Taxus chinensis; assembly: GCA_019776745.2. Classification (NCBI taxonomy): domain Eukaryota; kingdom Viridiplantae; phylum Streptophyta; class Pinopsida; order Cupressales; family Taxaceae; genus Taxus; species Taxus chinensis. The sequence continues at coordinate 815,919,661 of CM034149.1, forward strand.
TCATTTTCCTTACCTCCTCTTTCTTTTGCCTCCCCCACACCTACCTGGACCACTTTACCTTCACCTCTGGCCCTCCACCTTCTTCAACCTCCTCGTGTCTGTTGTTGACGCCTTATTATTTTACCCCTACCTTGGCCTTACCTGTGCCGTGATCTCGATATTTGGACCTGGACCATCGCTAGTGACCTTTGACCTCATGTGTTCACTATACCTTGCGGCACTGTTACCTGTGTTGTTGACCTAATGACCTTACCTAGCCTATTGTCATGACCGTTTATCCTGACCCTACCTTTGGTGTACCGGAACATACCTAAACGTTCCTGCACCTAACCTACGTTGTGTTTCCTGACCTTATCCTATACCTTGGATACCGGATTCACTTCACCCTTGTTTGGATAAACCTATCGACCTTAGACGATGTAGAGTTTTCCTGCTCTTCAACCCGGTAGTGTGTTGCAGTTTATACGTGTGTGTGTGTGTGCGTTTGACTGTTGCTACCTTTGACCCTGACCCATTACCTAGAATCACCCGAGTAGACCTTTCACCCTCTTCCCTTACACCCACTTACCTTTTCCTCACATTTACCTTTTATCAAACCACTCACCGCTTCAGCCTGTTGCTTCAGTCAGTTCCTGGTTTGAGGGGGATCACCTTCACCCCCACATGGGGCAACCACATCTTATTTTTGTTAGCATTGCTTACCAATACAAGCTACGCAACAAAAAGGGGCAAAATGTAGACACTAAAATTAGGTCACACTCCCCTTTGTCCCTCGACATATAAGCCACCCTTCATCACATCACCTAGCCATGACCCCCTTCACCCACTAATATTAATTTAATTAAATTAATTCATTATCCTCACCATATTTATTATTTAAATATCTTATTTAAATAATATCCACACATACACTTCACTTAGACACCTCACCAAGCTAACTCAACCTTAAGACCTATTCTTAGCAAGTTACCATAACTAACTAAGACTTACCCAAACCCTAAAAATCAATGCCTACACTCCCTCTAACCACATTCCCGCATGCTCACAAGAAGCTCCCAGTCTAATCTGTGAGGATAACGACACAAGATCTGAGGAAATCAGGAGGATCTCCCCTAAGTTTGGTAAACCTAGGAAATCCCACCTTGACCGACGTCGGTTACCCCTAACCGTCGCCGGTTAAGCCGGACCGCCATCAGTTACCCCTTTTAACCCCAAAACAACCTTATTCTCAAGGTTGGAATTTGGAACTTGAAGAAGTTGGAAGCATTAAGAAAGTTGACGAGCAAGAACGAAATCTCAAAAAGATAACACATCTTCAGAGAGCCAATTCTAGCAAGAACTCACATCCAAGGAAGGAGATTGAGCATCTTCTCCTACACAGCCATCCCAGCCATGTTCTGATCTATCCAAGCAAAGAGGAGTGTGCATGCAGCCCATGCAGAAGCTTTTCTTCAGTTGGTGATCACTTGCAGCCTCAAAACCCATCATCAACACCTCCATCCTTCACACATAGACTTTTAGGAATGAAATCCAAGTAAGTACAACATCATACTTTCCTGGTTATTTCATTTCATCATTATTTTATCACCCATTGTTTATCTTGCTCCTTATTGACCATCTCCAACACTTTTCACCTCCATAGACCCATTAAAACCTCGCCAAAACCTACTCCAGTCACCCATTACCTCGTCCCGACCAACCAAATCCTTTGTGCAATCACAAAGGAGACCAAAACCCCGTTCTGTGACATTTCCAGATCTCACAGTAACCGGTGCCGGTTATACCTAACCGTCGGTTGGTCACCCCTAACCGACGTCAGTCTCTATGTGTTTTCCCACACAGCCTTAAATAGAGACCTATCCACCTAATTTTACCTCACCCTCACTCACTTGTGACCTACCTGAGACCTTTATCAGACCTGCAGAACCCAGAACCAACCATTTGACCTGTGGATTCTATTCTAGCTTAGCCTGTTAGATTAGATCTATTTTCTTATTGTGTTTTAAGTGAGATACCTAAATCATTTTAAAATAACAATAGGATTTACCTTGTTTTCAGCATTAATTTGTTTAAAATAGTGGACTGACAGCCATCTAGGAAGTATCATACTTCCCGGATCTAGCTCAGGCTAGGCAGTTCACTACCCATATTGTTTAATTCTTTCTGGTGGTCTTGTTTTCATTACAGGTAGTTCCTCCTAGCCAAAAGGAAGCTCTCACGATCAGCTGTGGATTTGGAATTCATACACGCGTAATAACCCATCAACCAACATTTGAACAGGTATTCCTCCTATGCCCGTTACCTTATTTATTTTGTCAATAATTCAAAGAAACAATCTAAGAAAAAAAGGTCTTGGTCTTGTCCATGATTTCAAAGACCTCCAATGGGACCAAACTCCTTGATTCAAACTTCTAATAAAAAAAAAATATGACTCCCTCCAAAGGACATCTTCATCTTGACCAAATGGCTACTATAAATAGACTGTTCCCTCGAAGGACAGCTATGCGAAGCTTTAAAACAAAAAAAACAAAAAAAAACGAGAGAAACCAAAGCTTCCCGCATCAATCAGCTTCACGAAGACCTCAAGGAGTACCATATTATTTATCCCATATAGATTTCTCGCATCGATCAGTCTATCAAAACAAAAACACTTTTTAGTCATGGACTTGCCCATTGTGACCTCGGACCTCTTGCCCAAAAGACCTGTCACTCCAAACATATACAGTTAACTACTTTTCACCCACGTTACCATTTCCACTCTCAATTCCTAAATTTCCTCAAGGGACATCTTAGAATTTCAAAATTTGGTGATCCTGTGACTACTTTCACCATAGAACCGTTAATCGTGCAATGTCCTTTCAGATCTTGTGTTCATCACCCCCTTCAAGGTATGACCTTACCCAATCAGGTGCGCTTTATTTCCCCCCTCTTATCTTTTAACCATCTTTGTTTACATTTTGATTACCTTATATAGGACTTGGTTCTCGTCGCTTACCTTTGGGGTAATCCTCCCCTTTCGCCATAATCGCCTTCACCTGCATCATTTTACCTATAATCTACCCACACCTATTAAAACTAAACCCACAACATGCCCAAAAACCTACCAGCTCATTCTCATATTTTTCCCTAGCTCATGGGAGAACTACATCGGCCTGGGGTCCCTTTTCGCTGGGACTATGTAGGCAGCACTCCGACGACATGCAGCCCTTGGAGGTTAGCTTAGCCACTCTCTACCCTAAACAATTCATCGACCATGCCTAACTCACCATTTATCTCACATTTCACTTAGTTCCCCTTTTCTAACAAAATTCGAAACTAAGCCACATACATAACAAGTTGTTTACCATTTTATACATTTGTTACACCTACCATCTCTCTATCATCACTATGCATAGATTATGCAACATTTCACATATGACCCATAGCATCATTCATTGCAAACCATTATGAATCACGCCTAAACCAACATGACTTATTCACGCCTAAACCAACCTGATTTATCCATGCCTGTAACCTGACTCGATCCATGCCTATAACCTGACTTGATCCATGCCTAAACCAACCTGACTCCATCATGCCTAAACCAACCTAACTCCATCATGCCTAACTCACCTAATTTCCATCCATATTAAAATAACAAATCCATATCTCATCTAACACAAACCATAAAACCAATATCTCATAAACATATTGACACATCACCAAATACCATGAATCTCATCGTATAAATCAATCAATGTGTATCTCAAAATACATGCCCATCTCATCATGGCCATCATCTCAAAAAATTCGGCACGCAGGCCGATATACAATATAAAATGTCATCGGTACACAAGTCGATCTCATATATACACAAAGAATGAATGAATCAATACAAAAAATCTTCGGCACGCAGGCTGGTATATGCTCACAATATACAACAAAATCACTCATACATCCTCACTATCTTCGGCACACAGGCTGGTATGTGATCAAAAATACAACTATCTTTGGCACGCATGCCGGCATATATATCAAAAATAATCACTACTATACATCAAAATCAGGGTGGCCGCATATCAGACATCTCGCCAGATGTCCTCCATCTTTGTGTCCATTGCACCCTCACCCTCCTGTGTCACTGTTGGCACATCACTTGGCTCTGGTCACCGTGCGCTGGTGGCCTCACCCTAATCGGGCCTTGGAGGTCACTGACCTCCTGTGCTCTCCACACTATGTGTGTGGGATCTCGTCATCACACTAGACGCCTGATGTGCCATGTACTCTCCATAAGAGAGGAAGTCCATCTCGGCTACCATGAGCTAGTCCTAATAGTATCGTGCCTCATCTAGGGCATCCTGTAGCCTAGATATAGGCACGGTCTATGGTGGTCCCATAGGTCTCGACCCTTGTACCTACCCTACGCTAGCCTGTGAACTGGGACCAACTCCCTGCGCCTTGTGGTGGTGCCCCCTGCCCCTGTGCCTGTATCTGGGTTTGTAAGACCCCAATCTGTGCCTGGGCTATGGCCAAATGGCCATGTAATCCTACCACCTGAGCTTGTAAGGTTTCCACATAACCATCTCCATCTCCATCTCCTCCATCCGCTATCTGGGTCTGCAGACTGGCCACCTGTACTCGTAGCTCCGCTACCTCTGCCTCTGACCCCTCCAGCTGTGTCTACAGTATACCAATCTGCATGACCAGAGTCGTTACCTACCCCTGTAGGGTGTCTCTCTGCACTGTCATGGTAGCTAAATCTAGCTACCCTGGTCTGGGGGGTATGACTCATAACTGAGCCACCCACCACTGCCTATACCTATCTATACATCCAACGTTATCAATCCATTGATCCATTGGTTGTTCCTCCTCTCCTGTAGGCACTATAAGTTGTGGTAGAGGAAGAGGCCTCTCCACATCATCTCTCTGATACTGTGGGAAGGGCAGAGGAATATCCTGTATGAGACCAAACTACCGTTTGACCCTGTCGACTGGGATCATCTCATCCTCCCCAGCACGACGACCCTATATCCACCTCTCTAGCTGGAGCTCAGCTAGCTCCTTATGCATGTGCCTATATGAGGGGAATCCCACATATGGCCTCCAGATAATGTTCACTTCGAACAACCCCTCCAATAACTACTGAAAATGGGCCACATCATATGTCGGCCTATTTGACCTCTGCTCTCCTGCAACCAGAACCCATCTCCTGTATCCCAACCACACACATCTCAGTGGGATTTCATCTACTTGAGGCATCCCTATAGGTCAAACATAGACTATGTGCTCGTAGGCCCAGTAGTGTAGTATAAATGTACAACATAGGCTAAACCTGTGCAGCCGCCCATACGCCCTAAGCTCTTTGTATAGCTGCACCAAAAATGTTGGTGCCCAGGAAAACTGTGTCTTGTGCACCATCATATCATGGAGCACCCCCATCAGTGAGCAGGGAAAGCATCCACCCTTTGCATCAAGTAGTGCATAGTAGCACACTACCTCCATCAATAAAACTCCTAGCCTCATCTCATCCAGACGGGCTAGGTACATCTTGCCATAGCTCAAACTGGCGCTATGGAAGCTCAACTCTGCCACCCCCTCACCAAATACGGTCCTGATCAGCTCCTCTGAGGCCTTGGAGGAGATAGAGTACACATGGGCCCCCAATATGGGTAACCTCAGAATCTGGAACATATCCTCTAGGGTGATGGTCATCTCACCCGTCGGAAGGTGGAACGTGTTGGTCGCGAAGTCCCATATATCGATGAGCGCGACCATCAAACTAAGTTACTGAACAACATGTCAGTAGCGCATAATACCACTCAATCCCACTACCTCCACGTGTTGTAGCTCCAACAGGCTCGCTAGGCCACGCAATATCACCAATAGTGGTAGAACCATGTCTTGCATGTGTAACTGCGATCGACCCTGCATCTAATCTAAAGCACAACATTAATATACCTTTACCATGACCATATTCATCACTTATCATTACCTACCACCCTATTTTACCTTACCCATCCCAATCACCTCACCTACATCATTTTTTGGACCCTTTTTCCTAAAATCCTAACCGGTGTCAGTTCATCCTAACCAACTCCGGTCACCCTTAAACCGGCATTTGTCACCTATTTGGTGACCGATACCGGTTCAACTTGACCGACTACAGTTACCACGTAACTGGCATCAATCACTTGTTAGGTGACCGATCCCGGTTCTACCCGACCGATGCCGGCCAAGCTTGACCGACCCCGGTCACTATCGCGCAAAAATCCGTGACTTCCCAAACCCCCCTTTTTTTGTAAACCCTCCCACCTATCCCTTTTACCCCACCTACACTAACCTACACTACCCCAAAACCCCTACCCACCCCACCTATCCAATTTCCTACCCCTCCCCCCCTTCTTTTTTGCCCATTTTTCCCCCCCATACTCGATTTAACTTTTTTGACGCCCACAAAATACACAAACCCACCCAAATCCAAAAATAAACAACTCTTACACCATCTACTCTATCTAATTAACATTAAGGAGTTAGGTGCTTACCTTGTCGCGCTGCCGCCATCTCGGTGGCACATCTGACCACTGTGTTGGTGGTCCACCCGATCCCTCTCCCGCCTCTGCCATCACCGAATATCTACCCACACACTCCAACCAATCGAATCCCTCGCTCAGATCTCGTGGACCCACTACTCACCAACCCAATCACCATCAAATTCCATTGCCAGCTCACCGTCTCGTTTCCTCCAGACACTTTTCTCACTTTTCTCTCTTTTTTGTCGTTTCTTCACTTCGTAAATAACAAATGAATAACAAAAAACATAGATTTTTTTGTTTTTATACCAAACCGATGTCGGTTCCCCTAGACCGACATCGGTCTCATGCCCCACCTAACTGTCGCTAGATTTTCCTATATCGACGTCGGTTGTCAATGACCGTCATCGGTCACCCTTACCTACACATTGCCCTTACTTTGCCATTTTACCCGCCCCTTTACCTTGCTCTTTACCCCATACCTTTACCCAACCCATTACCTTACCTTTCTTGACCTTGTCACTTACTACCTCCATTTGTCCTCCTTTGAGGACTCATTATTTTACCCTTACCTTGGCCTTACCTGTGCCACGACCTAGATATTTGGACTTGGATCATCACTAGTGACCTTTGACCTCATGTGTTCACTATACCTTGCAGCACTGTTACCTGTGTTGATTGACCCAATGACCTTACCTAGCCTATTGTCGTGATCGTTTATCCTAACCCTACCTTTGGTGTACCGGAACATACCTAAACGTTCCTGTACCTAACCTACATTGTGTTTCCTGACCTTATCCTATACCTTGGATACTGGATTCACTTCACCCTTGTTTGGATAAACCTATCGACCTTAGATGATGTAGAGTTTTCCTACTCTTCAACCCGATAGCATGCTGCAGTTTATACGTGTGCGTGTGTTTGACTGCTGCTACCTTTGACCCTGACCCATTACCTAGATCACCCGAGTAGACCTTTCACCCCTTTTTTCCCTGTCCCACTTGCCTTTTCTTCATGTTTACCTTTTATCAACCCACTCACCGCTTCAACTTGTTGCCTCGTCAGTTCCTGGTTGAGGGGGATCACCTTCACCCTCACATGGGGCAACCACATCATATTTTTGTTAGCGTCGCTTCCCAATACAAGCTATGCAACAAAATGGTGCAAAATGTAGACACTAAAATTAGGTCACACTCCCCTTTCGTCCCTTGACATATAAACACCCCTTATTACATTTACCTAGCCATGACCCTCTTCACCCCACTAATAATTAATTTAATTAATTAAATTAAATTAATGCATTATCCTCACTATATTTATTATTTAAATATCTTATTTAAATAATATCTACACATATAGTTCACTTAGACACCTCACCAAGCTAACTCAACCTAATACCTATTCTTAGCAAGTTCCCATAACTAACTAACACTTACCCAAACCCTAAAAATCAATGCCTACATTCCCTCTAACCACATTCCTGCATGCTCACAAGAAGTTTTGAGTCTAATATGTGGGATAACGACATGAGATCCAAGAAAATCAGGAGGATCTCCCTAAGTTTAGTAAACCTAGGAAATCCTACCTTGACCGACGTCGGTTACCCATAACTATCACTGGTTAAGCCAAACCGACATTGGTTACCCCTTTTAACCCCTAAACTACCTTATTCCCAAGGTTGGAAAACATTGGGTGAAAGTTAACAAGCAAGAACAAATCTCATATAGATAACGCATCTTCAGAGAGAAAATTCCAGTGAAAACTCACATCCAAGGAAGGAGGTTGAGCATCTTCTCCTGCACAGTCATCCCAGCCATGATCTGATTTATCCAAGCAAAGAGGAGTGTATATGCAGCCCATGCAGAACCTTTTCTTCAGTTGGTGATCACTTGCATCCTTCAAACCCATCATCAGCACCTCCATCTGTCATACACAGACCTTTAGGAACGAAATCCAAGTAAATATAATGTCATACTTCTCTGGTTTGTTTCATTTCATCATTATTTTATCACCCATTGTTTATCTTGCTCCCTATTGACCTTCTCCAACATTTCCACCTCCATAGACTCATTAAAACCTCGCAAAAGCCTACTCCAGTCACCCAATACCTCATCCCAACCAACCAAAATCCTTTCTATAACCACAAAGGATATTAAAACCCTGTTCTGTGACATTTCTAGATCTCACAGTAACCGGCGCCGATTATACCTAACCGCTATCGGTCACCCTTGACTAACATCAGTCTCTGTGTTTACCCACATAGCCTTAAATAGAGACCTACCCACCTAATTTTACCTCACCCTCACTCACTTGTGACCTACTCGAGACCTTATCAGACCTGTAGAGCCCAGAACCAACCATTTGACCTGTGGATTCTATTCTAGCTTAGCCTGCTAGATTAGATCTGTTTTCTTATTGTGCTTTTAAGTGAGATACCTAAATCATTTTAAAATAACAATAGGATTTACTTTGTTTACAACATTAATTTTTTTTAAACATAGTGGACTGACAGCCATCTAGGAAGTATCATACTTTTCAGATCTAGCTCACGCTAGGTAGTTCACTGCCCATATTGTTTAATTCCTTCTGGTGGTCTTGTTTTCATTACAGGTAGTTCCTCCTAGCTAAAAGGAAGCTCTCATGGTCAGTTGTGGATTCGGAAGTCATATGCACGCAACAACCCATCAACCGACATTTGAACATGTATTCCTCCTACGCCTGTTACCCTATATGTTTCGTCAACACTTCAAAGAAACAATCTAAGAAAAAGTTGAAACACTATGGACTTCGTGGGTGAAGATGGTAATGTTGGTGAATGAGGTGGGGAAGGTTTTCCATCCTAAATGAGGTTGACGAGAGCCTTTTTGGAAGGTGGTGTGTCAAAACCAATGCCACTACAGTCATTGTGTTTACGAGAGGTACAGGAAATGATAGAATGGTGGCCCTGTTCATAAAATCTAAAGTTAAATCCTTTCCACGCGCACCGGTGGAGGAAAGTGTGAGCAAAGCAGGGGTTAGTGAGGGAGTGTAGGTTGGATGAAAATGGTTGGGTTTGGGATGGAGGTTTGGGTTTATAGGTGGAAATATCAAGTCCCCCATACGTTAGATTAGTGCGAAGGTGGGGAGGGCCATAAGGAAAAACTTCACATATGTGAATGTCATAACTGGGGTGTTGACATAGGTTCCCATACTCTTGTGGGGTGAGGAAAGTGTCAATATTGTATAGGTGATATTCCCCCAGAGTGAGGTGTTGAAAAACACCTTCTAAGGGATCAGTAGTTGATATGTGGGTAGCAGGGATAGACGACTTGCTAGAAGATGGGGAAACAGGTGAGTCAATAGTAGAGGCCATAGCGGCAGTAGGGATAGCAAGATTAGATGCGGGAGAGGTGGTGGCAGTCTTGGTGGATGGGCTTGTAGGTGAAGGTGAAGTAGGGATAGTGGCAAATGCCTTGACTGGTACAAGCACATCATTGGGACTGGTATAGCATGTTACAGGTGTTGAAAGGTGATGGGTCAGTAAGGATGGTGTAATTATGTCCCTTGTGTTCAAATTTGAGGCAGTGGTGTAAAGTCGAAGGGACACAACCCATGACGTGGATCCAAGACCGGCCAAGAAATAGATTATACTAGAACTCCCCTTCTAGGACATAGAAAAGTTCTGGGACAGTGCAGGGACCCATGCAAACATGGAGAATGATGGTACCCATGGTAGAGGTCATGGCGTCATTGAAGGAGTGCACAGCATAACTGGGTTACCATGCATACAATTGGCAGGTATTCACATTTGGTCGTATGCATGGGAGGAGATGATGTTAATACTAGCACCACCATCAATCATAATGCATGTCGTATGCGTATATTATCGATAAAGATGGAGATGAAAAGAGCAATTCGAGGTCATTGGACTGGAAGGGAGTGATCTCTTCATCTGAAAATTTGAGGGTGGCTACTTGGCAAGTAGGTGGAGGCGTAGAGGAAGGTGATGACCTAGTGAGAGAGGCTACGTGGTGAGGGGTAATGATGGAGGCCACGGGCATGGGGTCATTTGGTAAAACCTTAATAGATTGAAGGACCTCCATGAGGGCTTGACGATGTGACTCAGAGGTTTGGACGAGGTCATATAAAGACATTTTGAGGGGGGATTGGTGCAGTTGTTTTAGAATTGTGCGATGTGTGACCCCATCATGGAAATAGGATATGCAGGACCTCGAATGGTGACTTTGGGTATGGGTGCAGATGGTATGTTGGGTATAGGGTTGGTTGATGGGCTAGTTACCTTTTCCTTTCCTTTATCTTTCTGGGTGGGTGGCAATGTTGATCATGTTGATCTTGATTCTCAGGGGTGGATCAAAGACTTGCGTGGGTGGATATATTGGTCACTGAGTAGGTAATGGAAGAAAATATGGGGAAATTGATGAAGGATGAAATGGGGTCCTCATCAAAAATATCGTCATCGTCAAAATTTTCTTCGAGAGAACACAATTAGACAAGAGCAGTTTTCTAAAGCCTTACAATTCTCTACGTCATGTCCTAGTACACACGATGGTAGGTGAAAATTTATTTTCTTCAAACCCTTTTTGTTTGGGTTTGAGTGGGTCATAAGGTCTAAGAGGTGATAATGTGATGAAAAAGGTTTTAAGGAGATTGGTTAAGATTTTGTCGTGGGACCCTGCTAATGGATCGCAATGTGAGATGAGTGTGGGTTTGGGTACAGGTGTGACAAATTGTGAAGGAGGAGGTTTTACAAGAGGGTTAATGGGTTAGTCCACTATTTTGTTGTGTGGAGTGGTCTTAGGTCTTGCTTGCATTTTGCTTTGATACGGGTATGGTAGAAGAGCTAGCAATGGAAGGTTTTGGTTGGTTTAACTATCTAATTGGAGGGTAGTATATTTTTAGCTTTAGGTTACATCCTTTTAGGGTAAAGTTGACATGGGAGTAAGAGATATAGAAGGAAAAATAGATGGTACGAAAGAGGTATGAGTTACCCATGGGGGTAAACTAAATAGTGGTGGAGGTGGTTGGTAGAGGTTGGGTAGAAGGTGTGAGTAGAAGAGGAGAGAGTGTCATGGGTAGTGAAGAATTTTTTGAAGGTAGTGGTGGTATGGGTGGTAAGAAGTTTACAGGTGATGGTAGAGGTTATGTGGATCACTTAGGTATATTAGAGGTTCATGATGAAGAGGTGGGATGTTACATTCTTGGTTTGTCAGTGGAAGGAAGGCTGCTTGGCAAGGGTCGAGGGGTGAGGTCTTAGGATGGACGAGAGATGTGAAGGTGATAATGGTGTGGTAGAAAGGTTGGTGTATGAGGCCCAGGAGATTAGGTCTTCTTTTTAGGGGTCAAAATAATTTTAGTCATTGGTTTAGGAAGATGTGGCTAAATCTAATTTGATGGGTGGGTGAGTAAGGTTCGATGTCGGCATGAACCCTAAGGTAGTGATGGGTTTAGGTAAGGGAGATAATATAGGCGTGGGTAGGTGTTTGGGTGTAGATGTATGTTGGGCTATGGGCAAAGGTGTGTGTTAGGTTGTGGGTGATGAAATGGACAGGTGTTTCCAATAGCCATGGTTGTGTTTGGTTTGGTTTCTTGAAACACTTTTGGATAGATTATGGAGGTATCGGTGAGTGACAACTACATTTGGGTTGAAGCATGAAAGTAGAAGACGTCCCCAAAGTAAGGATCTATCAACATAGTCCAATTGATTGGCTAAGCATAAAAATGGTACTGTTGTAGGTGGGGATGATGTGGATCAAGTAGCAATCCTTGTAAAATGTGTCTTGAGAAATAGGGAAATGGCTAGCTTCAGACTCTATGGGTAAGAGATCCGAAAGCAGATCAATATGATCTTGGAGGTCTGATGGATGAATTGTAATCTAAGGGAAATTGTGCTTTCTATAGGATCCTCAATAGGTAGAGGAGATGATGGGCCAGATGAGGCGGAATCTCCTGTGTGATGGTGTAGGTTGCGTACATGTATCTACTATGAGTAGGAGAGGTACCACTAAAGACTGCTCCAGTAATTTTAGAGGCCAAAGGTGGAGTGCTAATTATAGGCTCTTCAACGAGTGAAGTAGAAAATGAAGGGGGTTCCTCTATGGGTGGAGGAGTAGATGAAATAGGTTCCTATGTCATGTAGGGGATCTTAGCCTAATATTTCATTCTATGGAAGGAACATGGGGCAATTGGGAAGAAATTGGTATGTCATCGAAAATAGTGTGGACCTCATGGAACATTGTTAGGATTGGTTGAAGTGCCACCATTTTGGTTGGAATAATGGGGCATGATTAGGGAATGGATTTTTGGAGATATGTAGGTTTTGGTTAGTAGGTGCATTTGGTTTATCCAAGGACTAGATCTCCATTATATAAAATTTCTTGGATGACATTCTTGAATGTGATGTAATTACCGTCACTATGAACATTGACATGATGATAGTTTCAAAATTCATGTTCCTTCTACCACGCGGGCATGGGGAAACCAGGGTCAAAACAAGTATGTGGTATTATAAGGTGGAAGGGTAATGGCACAAACCTTAATAATATTTTCTAAAATATAAGAATAAGGTTTTCCTATTCGAATTGTACTTTTGCTTGTTCTCATTTGAACTAGAAATTTTGGACAAGAGAGAGATTAGAAGAAGGTTTAGCTTTGTTTTATGGGTGAGAGGGTCTAGTTTTGAGAACTATATCGTTAGCAGATCCTTTAGGTTTTGAATATTTGTTCTAGGGTTTCAAATATGAAGAAGCATCATTTCATTTGAACGTAATGTTCTTGTTACAGCAGCTGAATCTTATCTTTATTTTATAACACAAATCTCCAATTTTCATGTCATGGTGAATGCCTTGTCAAATGTGTAAAAGGTCTGCACCTACAGGTTTGGTGAAATGTGTCTAGCACAAGCCCAGAGTAAACAACTCTATGAGCTCAATTTTGAGGTAACTAAAATGTGAGTGTGTTAATTAGACTACGCTAATGAGTGAAAAAGTTAGTGATAAACTCGTCATCATACTATCATGTGGAGTAAAGATTAGTCATGGTGACTTTCTTGACAATGTTGATTGAGAAGTGGTCTAAGAAGGCTTGGGCTACTTTATTAAACAAGTAGATGGAATGTTTGGGTAGCCCACTATACAAGTCTAATGCAGGTCCTGTGAGGGACATCGGGAAGGTTTGTAGGAGTAAAGCTTCATCGTGGGTGATCAGGTAACATCCATGTTTGAAAGACAACAAATTTTTTTGTGGGTCTTCTTTACTATTGAAGTAGTTGACTTTCGGCATTTCCCAATGTACAGGGTACAGGCGAATAGGAATGGATGGATGAATGGGTTCATTACAAATTTCATCATATGTGAGAGAATTGTGCAAGCCAGAAAATGATGCTTCTAGTGCCTGCATCCTTTCCATAATTAATTTGATGAGGTCATTGTTAGGTTCTGATCGAAAAAAACTGCCTCCTGTGGTGTAAGAGGGGATGGTACTAAACATGTGGTGTGGGAGGCATTCTAGTGTATGGTGATGCCAAATATGAAGGTTGAGAATAGGGGATTGACATAGAGGGCATATATCTAGAATGAATGATAGATGAGATAGGGGGTTGTTGATAATATGTATATGTAGGTGGGGTAGTCGCAATGACTTGAGTGACAATTAGGGTCAGAGACTACGTGATATAGAGGAAAAGATTCCATAATGGGGTAGGGGTCACCAAAACCACGAGCGGTTGTGTTGCAATTGGTATCTGTGAGATAATGGGTGTGGATGGGGTAATGGTCTAGGTGGTCAATGAAGGAATAATAGATACTACAGGTGTGACTGATATTGCAGATGCCACAGTCATAATGGGTATGGGGCCTAGCTATGAAATCATTAGGGGTAAAGAAATTGAAGGTAACACTGAACTAGTAGGAGCTGATGCAGAAGTGGGGATAAGGGTAGGAGAGATGGATACAGGCATGTCATATATAACCTGACCTAAGGAGTCCTAGGTGCAAGAGTGGGAAAGGTAGAATTTTAAGGCTATGGGATTCTGATCGAGGAGTCGTGCGAACTCCTCATCACCTATAGTAATGGTGGTAGGTAGGGTTAGATCCATGGGTGATAGGAAAGATGGTGGCAAAGGAATATACGGGATTGGCTGATGACTAGCGTGGAATATATGAGTGTTATCTTAGTTACAAGTCAACACCATGTGAATGAATGTATATCAGGTGATGATGTAGCCTAAAGATGACATAGAATGTAGTAGGAATGATAAAAATAGGTGTATGTAGGTAGATTTGGGTAATGTATCAATTGAGGATCAACAAAGGATAACTGACACCGTTTATGGATGACCGATGATGGTTCAGGTTTAACCAAGGCTGGTTATTGTGGGAAAATAATAGTTTGAACAAAAGGGGTGAAAAATGATTAATGTCAGATAGGTAAGTTGTATGATGACCATTTATGAGAATACAGAGAGTACAAAGACTTAGAAAACACTCAAAATAGTGAAGAAGATGAGAATATGTGTCCCTTGGGCAAGCTAACCAAAAGGAGAGGGAACCGATGGTGATTAATTAGAACCAATGATGGTGAGGTACAAACCAAATTTGGTGGATAAACCGATTCCAGTTACTATGAAAATTTGAAGAATGCAGAAAATAGATAGTTTTGAACTGAGATGAGATGAATGATCAACGCAGAAGCTTGAAGATGATATAATGAGGTCTTGACACACTGTAAAGAAGTCAGAATACTCCAACTATGATTTTGGAGTGTGTAAGGAAAAAGAATGGACAATGGAGAAACAAATCCTCACACCTCGAAACGTAAGTCAATAAAATGCTAAAAACACGTATCCAATAAGTGATTTTAATGTGTTGAGCTTATGCTATTTAAAATACTGCCTCATGAATTTAGAGTAGAGTTTTTGGTGAGGAAGGCTTCCTATGAAGAAGGATATCTAAAAGGAGAGGTTTCATGTTATGTTATGGCGGGAGTGGGTCGTCCTCTAAGGTAATGACTGGAAAAGAGTAACCAGCTAGGTGCCCACTGTCAATCTATTGATCGTGTGATCGTTGACAACTTCTTTCAGGTGATATGTTACTTATGAAGATGTGTATTTTTTAAATTTTTGTGCAGTTTGGTAGAAGAAGAAGAAATAGAGTTCTTTTCTATGATTCTTTTGTCAACCATCAACTGGGCATGACTTATTATTCAAGTAAAATAAGAAAATCCAATCATAACATGCTAGGCTATAGTCATATTTTGAATGGCGAGGTAACTGTCAAGGTATTAGGACTAGTCAAGGTTAGGTTCTGGGTTGTTCAGGTCACTTGGTAGAATTTTTTTGGTTTTGTTATTGGAAAAAGGTATAAAACACAGAGACTGATTTTCGTTGGGTATAACCGACAATGATCATGGGTAACCAACATTGGTAGGGTCGGGGTGAAAGGAACTCAATGAGATTTGATTGTGGAGATTGAACCTGAAGCTAATTAGATATGGAAAAGACAATGGAGAGGGCTATGGAGGTTTCATGTATACTTAGAAATGTTTAACATAAGGGTATGGGTGATTTTGTTATATAGGTGGAGGAATGACTGAGTTTACATGTGGGTAAATGATGGGGAAATAAGCATGCAAAGTATGAACTGATAACAAAAGTGACAAAGGTTATTATATGGAAATACAAAATGCTAATAGAAGGCCACTTACTATGATGCAGGTTTTATGGCTAGATGGAAACAATGGTTGATATGAAGAATGGTGTTTTGTGGTTGTTGTAATGCTTCTTGGAATGCTTTCGTGAGTGCAATACATCTGGATCTATCTTGGTGTTGGTTATGGATGTCTGTAGGTATGAAAATCCTCTGGTTCTACTTGCATGCAACTCACATATCCTCTCCCTTGATCTCATAATGTTCCAACCTCAAAAACAAGGTTGCTAAGTTGAATCAATGGTAAACGACAAAAAATCAATTTAGGGATGATCGGTATCAGTTAAGGAAGGATTCCCTAGGTTTTACTAAAAATGGCATATCCCCCATCATTTGGATCATTTTCATTCCTTTATCCGTAGATTAGAATGGATGTTAAGTTTTTATGAGTGCGAAGGTGGTTAGAGGTATAATAGGCCTTAATTTTTTAGGTTTGGACCAAGTCTTACTCATTTATGGAAACATGCTATGAATAGGTCTATGGTGAGTTGTCTATTTATTTAGTTAAATTAATAATGCGGTGAGGATGGGTATTAATTTAATTATAAATAATTAAATTAATGTTAATGTCGGGTATAAGGGTCATGGTTAGGTGAATGTGTGTAAGTTGGTTATTCGAAAGGGGACCAAGGGGAGTGTGACCCAATTTTGGTGTCTACACCATCATTCTACCATTGAATCTTCATGGCATGCAAGAACGTATCGGGGTTCCCTTCACCAATATACCTTAGTACTTGAGTTGATCCTAACTGCCTCATCATGCACGACGTAATCATTCTCATGACTATTCCTTTGAATTCACACCCGGCCATCTCGTACATTCCATGAGCTCAGTTATCACAAGCAACACTAGTAGTATCACTTACAAACTGTGCATCTTCCCACTAAAGGATGCCTTCCTTGGATGGTTTTACATTCTCTAGATCGCACACTGTCTGAGCATAGATTTGATTAAGTTTTTCTTCACTCGAGGGCTCAACATAAGGATCTGCCTTCTTATCATGCAGGGGTATAATCAAGTGTTCGTCTTTGTTCTCAAAACTGATGTAATTTTTGTTAAAGTGTAGATAGACATTGTTCGCATAACACCAGGGTCATCCAATTAATGTTGGGAAGGTGTTTGTTTAAGCTAGCTCCAATACCTAAAAGTCTCTAGTGAACTTGGATCCTTGAATGGTGATGGATGAATCCTTCAGCACCCCAATAGGCATAGCCCTAGTTTTATTTGCCATATACAACACATTTGAAGATGGCTACAATGTTAGTCTACCCATCTGATTCCATGCGTACAGAGTCAACACATTCACCTCTACACTTGTGTCGATCATAATGTTGTGTAATAACCACCCATAAATTATTGCATCAAATGTAATCTCCTTGTCAAATTCATGACTTTGAAGTGGTAGATTTGTGTGAAGTATTTGCCTCTCACACTCAACTCCAGCATGTGGTACCTTTTCTCGTATTCATTACCATAATAAAGGAATGATATTCTCCTTGAGAGTAACATCCTACACACCTCCTTCAGGTCATAATTGTCCTTCTGTGGCAATTCAATGTTCTTTGCATGTTCTCTCTCGCGCACCTGCTCTTTCAAGCACTGTATCTCTCCCTAGAGGTCCTTGATGACTCCCATGGTCTTTTGGTAGACTTCTTTCTGATGTGTCACGTCTGGATACTTAGCCTGTATAACTTCTTCCCTTGTAATGAGTGGACTAGCCTTCATAGGCTCGTATGTGTGCGCAGCCTCAGGGCGTGTGGTAACCAATACTGTATGTAAATCAAGATGGGGTGTCTTCTTAAGCATCCATTGATCATGAACGGCGTGTTGTACCTTTATCATCCCTGCACCCTTGTCCTTCTTGTCTTTACTCATGTTCTCATATAAATCCAGACATTCCTCTAACTTTATGTTGCTTCCCACACCATGAGCAAGTTGTATTCTAAGGGAAATCACGTTGATAATGATCAAGTAACCCATAAGTATAACAGGTTCCTCGTGCAAATCTGCCTCTACCACCACCGTGACCTTGACCTCGATATCCTCCTTGGAATTCTTCATTCCTGTTATCCCCATTGTTTCACTCTTCATTATTTTTTCCTTAGTGTTTCTTGGATCCGCTCGCCACACTAGTTTGGCACACTCCTGTCTCAATGTCTTCATGAATGTGATCAATTAGTCTACACTCAGTGGTGTCATGAGCATGTGACTTGAAAATCTTACGATACATAGACAACTTATTCTGAATAGCACATTGCAAAAGAGGACAATCTTGGAAATCATGGTTCAGGTGACAAACTTCACAATCTAGTAACAACGCGTGCACTGAATTATGTGGGCAACTATCCTTAGTATGTCCTTCAACCTTTCAATATGTGCACCATATACCACTGCGCATCTCATGAGCTGAATTGGCAAAACGATTCTCCAACTGCTTTGTCATAGCCATTATCTACGCCTCTAAAAATAGGCCCACTATAGACACCAAATCACACACTTTGTGTACTTATTTGTTCCTGATTACATACTACTATTCGTATGATTCCTAAGTACGAAGAGTAATGATTAACCCATGTCTTTGGCCACTTTTCTTTTCTTTATGTTTATACTTCCAGTTTTACACATTTACTTGCTCAATTTGTCTTTTCACCTTTCAGAATTTTTCATTCTAGACACTGGTACCTAGTCAGGATGCCAGCACCAGGTGCCCCATCCCCTCTGGGTGCCCTTATCCTCTTTGCACTTTGGTCACACTTTTTGGGTCCTTTCTAGCTGTTTGAGCATCTTATCTTTTCAGTAGTCAACCTTTTCAAGGTTAATTACGAAATTCAAGCAAGGGAATCATATAAATATAAATTTATGTGAACATAATAACAGACCAAACACTAAGCATTATCTATCACCACCTAAGGTTACATCCATCAAGGCATCTATAGCTCCATTTGCATCCATCTAGCCCTATCACAAGGGGAAAAGGTTGGGTCATCTACATCACACTTTCATAGGAGGGGAGTTTATTCTATTCCATGAACACATTATTTACATTCTGCATCTAGCTACTTGTTCGCTACTTCAAGTGCGACACGTACATGAGCAACCTAAGGCACAATTCCACGCACAAACACAGAACTACATTGGATCTAAGATATAGTGCATCACTCAGTAGTAAGTACATCATTATGGCAGTTGAGGATAGTCCAACCCCTCATTTTGCATCTTTATTTTTGGGGATTTGATGTCTATTCGAGGGTTTTGTGGGTGCTTTCTTCATTACAGGTTTACAAGTACCTCAAAAATCCAAGTGCGACATACACCCGACAAAAGGTGAACAAGTGTGAACCTCTCGTGACACCTTAGAGGAGGTTTTCTTACGTAGACCAAGGTACCTAGAAACCAGACCAGAGTGCCCAGGTGCCCCCATCCCTCTCCAGGTGCCACAATCCAATCAAATCACTCATATTTGTAGTTTTCCAAGCTTTTGTGTGGTAGTTTTCCCTTTCTTTTAGGTCGGTCATCACTGAGACATAGTTCAAAAATCACTGCGAATAAACTAAGGCTCTTCTTGTAGACACAAAATCACGCACTTAGGGTATTATTTAGTCTCGGTCTCATACTACTAGTCATATGGTTCTTGAGTGAAAAAAAGTACTAATTAACCCATGTCCTTTAGCCATTTTACTTTACTTGTCTGTCATTATTTTTAATCTTTCACCTGTATGTACTCGCCATAGTGACTTCTGATCACACTGTGTCATCTTATCCCTGACTTTGAATACGACATCCAGCCAAGTATCGGGTGCACCTCAGGATGCCCTAGTCCCCTTTGGGCCGCCCTAACCCTCTTTACTACTTTACCCTCCATCTTTTGGGCACTTTCTAACCGTTTAAGCTTTTCATATTTTTGGTGGTCGGCCTTTTTAGGCTTAATTACAAAATTAGATCAAGAGAACCATATAAATATAAAGTTATGAGGCCATAATGAGGGACCAAGTACTAAGCACTAGTACCATCACCTAAGGTTGCATCCATCAAAGGATTTTATTGATCCATTTGCATCCATCTAGCTCCATCATAAGGGACAAAGGCTAGTTCATTCTGGATCACACTTCATAAGAGGGGAGTTTGTTCTATTCCATGCACCATCTATTTACATTTCTACATCTAGTTATTGTCTCACTACTTCACAAAGTGCGACTAGCACAAGAGCACCTCGGGCACGATTTACACACACACACACACACACCTAGAACTATATTAAGATTTGAGATGTAGTGTAATGCTCAGTGAGTAAGTCCATCCATTGTGACCAACTGAGGATAGTCAGACCCCTTCATATGCATCTTTCTTTTTTTAGGGTTTTGATACTTTGGCTTGGGGTTTTATAGGTGTCTTCCTCCATCTCTGATTTACCAATGACATCCAGTGAATTTTAGCAATAAATACACGCGATAGACAATGAAGTGAACACAGGCAATCACTGCAGACGACACCTCAGAGGATTTGGTTTCCTAGTCATCTTCCATAGACCGGGGTGCCTAGATCTCAAACCATGGCACCCCATGCTCCCCTATCCTTCTTCAGGCACCTCAATTTACTCAAACTAGCTAAGATTTGCAATTTTCTTGAGTCCTCTGCATAGTGACAGTTTCTTCCTCCTGTCCATTCAGGTCATCCACTGCGACAGTACTATTGTAAGCTCGGTCGAATCAACTAAGGAATTTCTAACCCTTCTTGCACATTAGGGTTTCACATTTCTATTTACTTAGTTGTTTGGGTCATATTTTAGTATTTATTTAGTCTGATATTTATTGCTTTCCATAACATTAGATTAAACTAGATTAGACCCCCCATATTCCATTTTAGTTTAATCATTTTGGTGAACCTGTCATTTGAGCACTCTTGGATCCTCTCTTCTTCTCCACCTCATTATCTTAGGGTCCTTTCACCATGGAGGTCTCTCTCCATGCATTTTTGCATGATAATTTTGATTGTTCAAATAAACTCAAATCTTTTTTGGCTAATACTTATATTCATCCTCACACCTCTCCTGAATATCTATACCATAGGTTCACTACAAATTTATCTATCAATGAAGATCATATCACGTTAACATATGATGAAATCCACTTCTCAGTATATCTTAAGTAATGAATCCCCCCTTTATATTCAAGTTTGTATCAATTACATAAGGGTTAAGCGAGCTTTAGTCAACAACGTATTCGGGCTTACCATCATGCTAATCTCACATTCCTCACATAACTCGGGCATATTTGCAGCCTCCTTAACTCCATCATCCATTTGCATTCATGGCATAGATAATATGCCTAAACTAGTCTTAACTACAATCACACTTCCCATTACTCTCGGGACATGCACTTTGTCCATCCCATTTCATGCCATGTCTAACAATGTTAACTACAATCTTCTCCTCAGACAACCTTGGATCCCTTCAACCCTTCATGTGCATATTAAATTTTTATATCAAGGTGTGAGTCTATGAAGCATTAGCAGATCCCTCTCCATTTGTTTATCACAACGCTATTGATCATTCACCTAAAGGCCATACTTCGGCCACCTCTCCTCCTAACTTTGAACAACATGGCCTTGGATATAGGTACCTATAATCGTTACGGTTTCAATGGAAATGGATTAGGAAAACATGCAAAAGGAGTCAAAGAACCTCTTTGCATTCTAACACAATCCACCAGACTCGGCCTCAGAATATCGCTCTCAGCTCATTTCTTTTGTTCCATATCCGCATCTCCTTTCGAGGTTTACACCATCCCACATATTCATCATCATAACAAGTAATTTCACTTTTGTTCTTACTACCACAACTTCCTTTGATACGCCAACTACTCCTAACACGTTGCCACATCTACCACCATGGCATGATTTATTTTCCTTGCCTGGATAGATCTCCATCTCTTACGCATTTTGGGGGGCATCACGCTTATTCTTCTCCCCCGTCTAGCATCACCAATTGGCTATCATTTCCTACTATTACGCTTTGTGCTTTATATTTAATATCTTTGAGTGATCTTACACACCTTGATATATTATTATATCATCATTACTCGATGACACACTCTTGTGCTTCGGTTCACACTTGATTATTGAGGGCATTTTACACACATGAACCCCACACAATGCACCATAGATATTACACATTGTGAAGATTTACATATCTCACAGTACATCTCACATTATACATCTTACACTACATCATTTCTATTTTGACATTTGAGCATCCACATATCATGCATATTCTACACACCATACTAATATTCATCACACATGTGTCACACTCCTATTGTCTATGAGTCTAACATTACATTATATTCATCATACATACTACATAGCATGCATTTCACCCTATTAGGTTGTCTGCACATCTTGTATTTTATTATACACGTCACATATTTACACATTTTACTCATCACATGGTCGTCTATTATCATCACACATCCTACATCTTATTCTATGCACTGCACTCACTACCCGATGACGCAGTCTAGTCTCACGATCCATACTAGACTGTTAAGGGTATATATCAAAAATGGACCACATCACACTCACACATTCCTCATGAAATCTTTCTCTCGTGCGACATTCCTAAATTAGTGATATATGCTTTAGGCTATCGGGTCACTTCTCCTAGCATCATCTTATGATAGGTTATAACATCACTTTTGCTTACATCGTTTAGTGGTATATGCTTTAGGCTACATCACCACTTCTTTCTACTCATCTTGTCGTGATATACGCCTAGGCTACACAGTCACGCACAGTTCATCTCTATGTCGCATATCATCACCACATACTCATCATAATACGCTACACACCACACATAGTTCGGCCATTTCCCAATGACACACTCTCCTTTTTGGTTCATTATTGACTACTAAGGGGGCATATTAAATGAACCCCACTGCATACAATTCCATTCACTCGGGGGGCATGTGACTCCTATCATCCACTTTGCATTCCATTTCATCCATCCACAACATACTACATTGTATGGTTGCATTTACTCTTGCTTGCACTTGTCTTTACATGTTCAATTTACTACATATGTTAGATAAATATCTTGTATGTCATTATCTTTACCATACACACATGCACGTTCATGTCCTTTTCTAGTTGTGATCGTAGATACAAAGCTTCTACATGTAGTACCGATGCTTGAAACACTACCTACTGAGGGCATCCACATTCATACACTACAGGTGTTATTGTTTCATTTTGTACTTAGGACACTACTTTACTTTGTTATACGCACTTTTGACATACTAGTTATCTTTATAACATGCTAACGGGTGCTTCATGTGCAACTTTTGTTTTGTAGGATTACTTGTTACCATGGTTATTTGTTGCTTTTACTTGTTTATCTTTGTTTGATATTATCCACGGGCCTTGCCCTTTGTTTGGTGTTCACATTTGTTTTTTTGTATGTGGCCATTATGGCCTTGAGTGTCTTGTGACATCATGAGTGGTGTCCCATGTTTGCAACCCGCTTATCACGGTCTATATCAGCTTCTTGTGTGTTTACTTGCTTTCTAGCTTCTACATTATTTGGTAGCGTACACTTGTCTTCTATATGCATGTTTGTTTGTACTAACACTTATTTTGTAAGCCACTTGTTTGTGTGTGCCTTGGTTTCTACCAAGCACATTCCCTTCCCCCTACACGGCAAAGTTTATGTGGTTGGTCTTCTTTTGGGGCCGCATTCTCCTATCTGTGACGTTACATGTGCCCCCAAAGAGGGGGGAATCATTTGGGGTTTTACACACTAGACAACGCTCTCTACCGGTACAGTTCAGTTCAATTTTCATCCTTGACATTATGGGTTATACAATGAGTGGGGTCAAACCAATCTATGAATCCTGTACATAATGGATTTTACAGGACAAGTTGTCCTTAGCATTCTAGGGAGTAATTATAGGTTAGAGGATACAACGAATTTCCTCCCTACACTACTTCGGCTAACATTGTCAAATCACCCAAAAAATTAGGCAATACAAAGATCTCTTCATAAATTCTTAGGGAAGTAGTTATTGGTTGGAGAATAACGAAACTTTCTCCATACACTTCTTTGGCAATGGTGGCATGAGATTGCCTAAAAACTCGCAGTTACAAGATATCCTTTCTACACCCTTTCTCTCATCACAGATCAAGTGCACATGTTCCTTTTGCATTTTTCATATTTTCATTTACAATATTTTTATTATATACATGCGGTTTATACACATATACATGTGTATTTGACTACTTGATTGTCTTCTCCTTTGCAGGTCTGACCGTATGAGAAGCAAGCAGTTAACAACAAACAACAACAATAAAGGCATCAATAACAAATATAATATTTTGTAGCATCACACACCTCATACTAACATGTAGGTACATCACACACATCGGCAACTACACTCGTATTTCTGCCCTAGGTTCACTCTCATCACTTTTTTAGCTCTTTTGCATCTTTAGTCTTCCCGCTTCATCTTTTTGTCACTTCACACTTTTTCTAGTCCTTTGACATGCTTTCTACATCACTCTACATAGGCATCAGGTATGCATCTCTATATACTTTATGTTACTGAGCGTTCCACTCACCAACATAAAGTGGGGGGAAATGTAGACACAAAATCACGCACTTTGGGTATTATTTAGTCCCAGTCTTATATTACTATTCATATGGTTTTTGAGTGAAGAAAGTACTAATCAACCCATGTCCTTTGCCCATTTTACTTTGATTTATGTCATCACTACTGACCTCCTACATGTACTCTCCCAGTCACTTCTAACAGTTTGCGTCATCTTATCCCTGACTGGGGCACCCATCCCAGTACTGGGGTGCCCCAGGTGCACCCTGGTGCCCAGGTCCCATTCGGGGCGCCCTGATCCTTTTCCTAATTTACCTCCATCTTTTGGGCATTTTCTAGTCGTTTGAAATTTCCATATTTTTAGTGGTTAACCTTTTCGGGGTTAATTACGAAATTAGAACCAAAAAACCGTATAAATATAAAGTTATGAGACAATAATGAGGGACCAAACACTAAGCACTACTACCATTACCTAAGCTTGCATCCATCAAAGGCTTTTATTGTTCCATTTGCATCCATCTAGATCCATCACAAGGGAAAAAAGGACTGGTTCATTTTACCTCACACTTGCATAAGAGGGGAGTTAATTTTATTCCATGCACCATCTATTTACATTTCTACATCTAGTTATTACTCGTTACTTCACAAAGTGCGACTAACACAAGAGCACCTAGGGAAAAATTTGCACACACACATCTAGAACTACATTTGGGTCTGAAATGTAGTGCATCGCTCAATTAGTAAGTCCACCATTGTGGTCGTTGAGGTTAGTCTAACCCCTTCATACGCATCTTTCTTTTTTTAAGGTTTTGATGTTGTTGGCAAGAAAATTTGTCTTGTGGACAAATTGGTGAGTTTCAAGCCAATGTTATGGGAATCTAAGTCCCTCTACTTGAGCGGTACAACTTCCGTATGTGCATGCATGAAAAAGTGGATTTCAATGGTGGCCTTTCGACCAGAGATCTAACAGGGGCACTCCACTTACCCTGTGGTAAAGCTAGCAATTTCTCACTAGAGAAGAACTTTGTCTGAGAAGGGGAAAGGGAGTGAGAATGGAGATAGGAGAAACTAATGTTGTGAGTAGAATATCAGATGCCCACACACATTAATTAGAAATTTCAATTACATGCATTTATAATTAGAAGAAAAACAAATCCACATGAGAAGCTACAAGACCGAATGAAACCCATTGGTCATAAAGTACTAATCAATTCCTCAATCAAAGAGGCAATAATTCCTTCTTTTTATTATTGAAGCTCGACCAGAGTTTGTACATAGCTTGAGAATGGAATAAATTCGAGGAAGAAGAGAAAATAGAAGAAGAATGGCATTTTCTGTCTTTTCCAGGCACAGAGCACTCTGGTCTTTTCAAAAATAAATTGTCAGCCCTTGGAATGACATTGAGAAGCCATTATATCCTTTGCCAAAATGGTTACAATCTTTACAAATCCTCAATGCCTTTTCAAATTCCTTTGTTGTGAAGAAAACACTCATGGCGAGTTAAAAAGCATATCTTACAAAGCAACCATTACATTCAATTTGCCAGTTTAAATATAGACCATTTGATTTGCTCCTATATTTTTGAAATCAGGTTTTCTACGTGGCAGGAAGGGATTAGTGCGGTTATGGGGGAAGCCTTTCACATTTTGTGATTTTTCGTGAGATTTGACAATTTGGAACAAATTGGCCCGCAACCTCGCTTTGAATTTTCAACTTAGACATGTGGCACCTTCTGATTAGAAATGGGATCGCGGCCCTTTTCTCAACATTTTAAACTTTTTTTTTGGAAAAAGGCTCAAAAACTCAATTTCCTCTGTCGGCCCACTGCTCCGATTTGACTGGGACACATGGCACACTCTGGTTGGAGACGGGGTCACGACTCTTTTCTAAACATTTTAACCTTTTTTGGAAAAATGCTACAAAACTCAAAGTTCTCCATCGTTCCACTCTCCCGCTTTGACTTGTCAACAACAGGCTTCACCTTTGACTTTCTCCCTGTGGGCTTTAACTTTGACGTTTTCCCTTTAAAGCCAGATCGGGGCTGCGGGTCACTTTTTAACTTTTTGCCTTTTTTGCAAAGAGGCTCAAAAACAAAAATTTCTCTGTCGACCCACTACTCTGATTTAACTAGGACACATGGCACATTCTGGTTGGAGACGGGGTCGCGGCTCTTTTTTAAACATTTTAACCTTTTTTGAAAAATGCTCAAAAACTCAATTTCCTTCACCGGCCCGCTCTCACGCTTTTGAATTTTTTGGTCAATTCGGCTTTTCGGGTCCCAAGTGTCCCTCGTGAACTTGTGCATCCTGGGACAAAAACTTTCACTTTTTCTGCAATCGGCAATTTTAGCTTTTCAGGTCCCAAGTGTCCCTCATGAACTTGTACAGCCTGGGACAAAAACTTCCACTTTTTCCGCAATCGACAATTTCGGCTTTTCGGGTCCCAAGTGTCCCTCATGAACTTGTGCAGCCTGGGACAAAAACTTCCACTTTTTCCGCCCCAAGTGTCCCTCGTGAACTTGTGCAACCTAGGACAAAAACTCCACTTTTTTCGCAATCAGCAATTTTGGCTTTTCGGGTCCCAAGTGTCCTAATTGAACTTGTGCAGACTGGGATGAAAACTTCCACTTTTTCTGCAGTCAGAAATTTCCTTCACGAACTAGAGGCATGGAGGCAAAACAATGATTTGACGACCCAGACCATAGAACAAGTGAATAATTTCGATCAAAAATGGAGGTTGCAAAGAGGATATTACGTGCACAAACCAGGAAATAGAGGATTTCTAAAAACGAGCAAAACATAGGTTTAAACAGCTCCAGGGCACGACTTTTGCTAATTTCTTGAATCTCTAACTTGGCTTAAACACTAACAAAGGACATGAGCACAAAAATTTTGAATTTGGCTATGAAAATGCAGAGTAGTTTTCAGGAGACAACAAATGTTTGGCTTGGGGTTTTGCAGGTCTCTTCTTTATCATTGATTACCAACAATATCTGACGCAGTTCAGTGAAATACATGCGACAGGAAATAAAGGATTTACATCACTTAGTGACCTTGTAAATTTGGTTTCTATACCTCCTGCACAGACCAAGGTGCCCCAGGCGCCCTCATCCTTCCCCAAGTGCCCCAGTCTACTCAAACTGCTCGGATCTACATTTTTCTAGGCCTCGACATAGTTGTTTCCTCCTCATGTTTATTCAATAATATTTTTGACACGGTCCCGCGAACTCGTCAAATCAACTAAGCTCTTTTTAACCCTCCTTGTTCATTAGGGTTTCACATTTCTATTTACTTAGTTACTTTGGTCACTTTCCCTATTTAGTTAGCTGTTATTTATTGCTTTGCATCTAACATTAGATTATACTAGATTAGGTCCCCCATATTCTATTTTAATTTAATCACTTTTAACCCTCTTTACATTAAGGGTTTCATTACATATTGCTTAATTACTTGAGTACTATTTATGTACTTCATTATTCATTTATTTATTTTTGTTATAGCATCTAGATTAGGCTATAATATTACATTTTTAGCATAATCATTTTGGTGAACCCGACCTTTCCATTTAGGGCTATTATTCTCCTCTTACCATGGCTCACTCTTATGGTGACTTTACTTAAGAACATCTTAAATCCCTTAATGATCATATCATTGAGCATCCCCAATATCTAGACTTGCCCTTACATGTTGCTCATGAGGAAGCTAGAAATTTGGTGGATCTTCCTGATTCTACGTCCATCTCCACTTCCATTACTACTCAACCACCTGATTCTACTCTTCCACCTATTTCTACCATCCTTGTTTCTAGTACTACTCCCACCAATCACTTTATGCCACCTCTTATTTCTCAAACACATCAAGTTTCTTCTACTGACACTCAAGACTTAGCCTCCCTCTATTAAGACCTCCAAGCACAAATTTTTCAATTACAACAGGATGCTTCTCGTGCGTCTCCATCTTTAGATTCCACATTACTACAACACACTCCCTTCACACCTTCCATCTTTACTTATTTGTTTCCTCCTAATTTTGTCACCCCCAAGCTTCCCATTTCCAATGGGCATGGTGGCCCACGAGATTATCTCTAAGCATTCCATGTAGTCTATATTGATTTTGCAGATGATCATATTCTTTTGGCTAAAATCTTTCCCCGTAATCTCAACGATTATGTGATGCATTAGTTCTATGACCTACTTGTCCATTCAGTAACCTCTTTCACGCAACTGGTTGATGCTTTTCTCACTCACACTTCTATCAACATCGACTCTAAAAAATCTTATGCCCAACTTGCACAACTTAAACAAGGATCTAATGAACACTTAGAAAATTACATCTTATGATACAAAAACTACTTAGATAAGATGTCAAATGTTCTTGCAAACTCTGAGCTTCAAGACTTATTCATCCAGAGTCTATTACTACCTCTCTAGGAAAGTGTTCTCTTTGAGACCTCTCCTTCATTCGATCAACTCTGTCATACTCTTAAGCTTCATGAAACCAAGTTATCTATTGGAAAGATTAAATATCAAGAGCAAGAAACATCCTCTACGCGCTTTCAAACTAAGTCAACATTCAAACCATCCAAAATAAACCAGCTGACACAAAACTACGGTCAATGCGGTATCCACCACCAAAGAGCTTTAGTTGCAACCGCCACGACATACATGTGCTAAGTTAATTGTCCCTCTCAATATCTTACTACCACAACTTATTGATAGTAATCTTATCACACTTCCTCCTTTGCTCTAATTAGATCCATCTCAACCAAAAGGGCATAATTATAATGAAAAAATTCAACGGGGCTATCATCAGTGCGTAGGGCATTCCACATATTGTTGTTTCAAGCTTCATGCTCTCATGCATGACTTAGTCGACGAAGGTAAACTTAAGCTTCTAGAACCTATGGTTTCTATACTTGTCAACGAAAATCATGAGCTCGGAATCTTTAGTAATCCTCTATCAAAACATGTCACGAAAGCAGTCAAATCCTCGACTAATTAAGTGTATCATGAAGTGCCTCCTCCTATGTCAGGGGATCTTGACTTTCTAGTTGCATATACTGACACTTCTCCACCAACCATTTCCTTCTCTAACTGTGATTATCATGTAACTTTCACTTCTAATCACTTACATGTCAGTGCCTCTACTAGATCTATCCTTATCAATAATACTAAGGTCGATCCATCCAGGTCCATCAGTTAATGTTTTATTCCACTTCTCATCACTATTGGCTATCCACTCTCACAAATTTCATATCTGATGAACAATTCATATGGTTTCGTCAAACTTTGTGTTATGGTAGGTCCTCTCATTATGCTTGTACTCTTCCTTATCAGACAAGTAATCAACGGGTGTGACATGCTTCTAGGCCTTAATTGGATTCATAGGTCTAAGTCTATCATCTTCATGAATCATTTGCGTCTAAAATTTATCCACAACAATCAAGTCATTTCTATCGATGGCATGTCACCATCTAATCCATGGTTACCACCTCATCTAGCAACGGTCAATACATCACCTACTCCATCTAGTGCACCATAACCCATAACACTTAAAGTGTGATCTACTCCTAGCTTACCTACTCACGCACACTTTACACGACCTTTTCATTTTACTAGTCCAACACACTAGTATAGGCCCATTCCTAGGATAATTACTACGTCTAGATGTAAATCACCCCTCATTTTATTCCACGTAGGTGTACATCACCACCACGTTCTTCTTCACATAGATCTCCATCACCTACACATTTTGTTGCGCTAACACGCCCATCCTATACTCATCTATCGCATGCATATAGACTTCACTCACTTGCGCAACATTTATCTATTATACCACCACTACTAGAGCATGGTCACATGCTTTCGTCACCACAATCATCAGGTAGAGGACCTTCATCCTTTACTTTCATAGAATAGTTCGCTCACCATTACACATTTGGGGGCATTATGTTTACTCCACCCTAATATCAACACACTCTTTACATTCACCTTATCACACACCTAACTTCTCATATATACATCTCCACACACTCTAACATCGTCATTACCCAATGACGCACTCTTGTGCTTCGGTTCACACTTGATCGTTAAGGGCATTCTATACACATAAACCTCACACACTACACAATACACACTATACATTATACATCTTCACACATCTTATAATTTTGTACATACACATCATCTTACCTCATAACTACATCTATTACACATATTAAACATCCTATTTATCTACTTTTACGCATTGCACTCACTACCCTATGACACACTCTGGTCACATGATCCATACAGGACTATTAAGGGTATACATCTCCAATGGACCACATCAAATTCACACATTCAACCATTCCATATTTTTCTCATGCAACATTCCTAGATTAGTGATATATGTTATAGGTTACATCATCACATTCACTTGCATCATTTAGTGTTATACGCCATAGGCTACATCATCACTTCCTCTAGCATCATCTTGTGATATGCACTTTAGGTTAAATCATCACGCATGCTCGCACCTCGTCTCTATGTCATATATCACCCCTACACATCCACCACACTACAATACATATAACACATAGTTCGACCATTTCCCGGTGACGCACTCTTGTTTACGGTTCATTCTTGATTATTAAGGGGGCATAAACAAATGAACCTCACTACATACAATTCCATTCATTTGGGGGGAACACGACTCCTATCATTCACTCTGCATTCCATTCCACCTTGTCCATAACATACTGCATAACTTAGTTGTGTTTACTCTTGCTTGCATTTACTTCTACATGTTCATCTTATTACACATACTAGATAGATATCGTGTATGCCATTATCCTTATCATACACACATGCACATTCACTTGCTTTCTAGTTATGATCGTAGACTCTACAGATCCATTACATGCAACATGGTTGCTTGGTGTAGTACCTAGTACCAGTCCCACAATGGCTCTTGGGGGCATCCACTTTTGTACACTACATGTGTTATTGTTTCATTTTGTTTCATATCACACTACTTTATCGTATTATACACGCTTTGAAATACATCTTATATTTCTAATGTGCTAATGGGTGCTTCATGTGCAACATTTGTTTTGTAGGACTATTTTCCACCATGGTTATCTATTACATTTTTTGTACTTGTTTGTCATTGTTTGTGGTTTTTGCCCTTTATCTTGTATGCACACTTGTTTGTTTACAGCCATTACAACCTTACGTATCTTACAACATCGTGAGTGGTGTTCCATATTTGTAACACCCTGAACTGTTGTTACTTCCTCCTAAGCATACAAGTGTTGATATGTGATTTCTTTTGTAAAAAGGATGTGTTCCTTTAATTGAGAAGTCATGCTTGATATGTACTGAATCTTCTTTGCAGATTGCAGATCTTTGACTGAGTCAGAATTTGATTAGAATCTTTTATTTATTTCATTTTACATCTGAGTTTAATCTGATTTCGGAACGAATTATAAAGTTATTCATCTATAAGACCTAGCCTTGGATCAGTGGTATTGATCCAAGTGGTGCTTTAAGTTTTTCATGATGAATTGAAAATTATAAACCTTTCACAGGTTGCAAGGTCTGAATTCGTTGAATAAAGCCAATCCCGAGTCTAACTCAGGTTGATCGTGTGAAATGGAATGGTTCCCGATATCGAAGTATATCTGGAAGGTCTTGGTTGTGGACTAGGTAATAATTCTATTGCATATAATTCCGTAGCCTAAGGCAGAACAGGAGCTAACCCTGTTCAAGAATGCATGTTGTAGGTCTTTTTCTAAGCATACGGAATGTAGACCTAACTGGAATTATTAATGTTAGTAACCTAAAACTAAACTTAACCTAGGGGTTAGTGTTAATCTAACCTAGACCTAGGCTAAGAGCTAACGTCCTAAGTTAGTATCTATGTTCTATGAAGTTAGACTAGGTGTTATCCTAAATCCTAACCTAAGTTACTAACCTAACTATGAACAAGGATTATTGGGGACCTATGGAGGGGTGCGAACCATGGGCGGCAGTTTCTATGTTATTTAATGCGTGGATAAGCATGAGGGATAGGTAATTGGCGGAGGTTTTAAAACGGCTAACTTGAGCCGACGTGGCAGTTCGCCAAAATTGGAAATGGTCTTGGAATTTCTCTTG
This sequence comes from Taxus chinensis, assembly GCA_019776745.2. Taxonomy (NCBI): domain Eukaryota; kingdom Viridiplantae; phylum Streptophyta; class Pinopsida; order Cupressales; family Taxaceae; genus Taxus; species Taxus chinensis. Next base: position 815,952,609 of record CM034149.1, read on the forward strand.
TCTATCGCCAACTATGGCGGTCGGTGGCAGTGGAGTTTGAGCGGGAAATTGGGAGTAAATGCAATTAATGAGCTCGGTAGTCGAGCTCGGAATTCGCGAGAAGGCATGCAAATTGGAAAGTTAATGTTTTGTTTGGCTTATCACGAATTCCGGTTTTCCCTCTGCCTGTTCACTGGTTCTTCGCACCAGTCTTCTTGGTGTTGCATGGCGAGTATGAGCGTATCTAGCTCTTTCCTCTGGCAAGGAAAATATATATGTCATGGAGATAGCAAAATTTTGTTGGTAGCTCTAACTTGGAAAAGGAAAAGAAAGTCCGAGCTCTTTCAGTGGTCTGCTTCGGAATTTTGAGCAAATATCTAGGCATGTTAGGCCCTAACCTTTAAAAATCTTGCTGTCTTTCAAGTGATTTCTTTAGAACAACTCTGTTCAAATGATTTATGGAAATGGATGATTTTCTATGGTTGTCTTGTGTGATTTTGGTACTGTATCTTCATGCTGGTTCAATTTTTCATTTATCCCTTGATGGGTGTTTATTAAATTCGAACTGTTGCTATATTTCTTTGTGTTTTGCATTCCGGCTTTAATATGCGAAATTATTGCAAGTATATGTGATAGGCCTGCTCTGTGTGAGTCCATAAATTGTTCTCTCGATGGGTACAGACTATTGAGATGCTTGTTGATGGATACTTTTCGTTGATTCTTGTTGTGGAAACTGTCGGAAGGGATACTGAAGGACATTTGTTTGATTGTTCAGTTAATTGACCTTTTTCTTTTGTAAGCTCTGTCGTGGTTGTTATTTAGTGGTGGTTATGGATTCTGGTTGGGTTACGTTATGAAATTTTATAGTTATTTATGAAAAGGTAACTCGCTGTGTTACAGTATTCATTACGACCTTGCTGGAGTTGTTTTTCCCCTTGCGTGGAGGTTATGGGGATTAAACCCATTGATAGTATTGATGTATATATATATGATTATTATATTGAAATGACTCTGTGGAGTCCTTTGAATGAATCGTATATTATGGTCCACTGTTGAGGATATAGATACATCTTTGAGTATTGATAATTTGAATTTCGTTGGAATCTTGTAGAAGTAACAGGTCATACGACCTCTGTTATTTGTAATGAATTTTGGTACAGACTCCCTGGGTATACATTTACGTTTCCTTCTGTGTAAGCTTGTTCGAGAATTTTGAAGAGGTTCAGTTGAATTCCTTGTTATGAAATCAGTATTTTGATTTGCTTACACCTGATTTTTGAATGCTTACCATAGTTGGCATAGATAGAATCATTAACTATTTTTATCTTGTATACTGTTGTTGGGACTCAGTTGAATTCTTGATAGATAAACAGTGTAACTGCTTCAAATTAAGACTGTTGGGTTTACTATTGTTTTCGACACCGTTGGGTTCCGTGAGTATGGGAAGATATCTTGTATATCGGCTTCTGGAAAAGCTAAACTGTGAATACTGTTTACGGACTTAGTTTTAAATCCTCGAATGGTAATCTATGTCACTGTTTTCTGTATAAGCCTGAGTATGAACATGTAATGTTCTTGGCCTTGTTGGTTTTCTTTAATAGCTTGACATCATGAATTATGGCTTCTATAAAATAGGTCGTGAATACCATACTTTCAATTCTGGATGCGTTCAGAAGTGACTACGTTATGTTATGTTATGTTTTCTTTCTGACTACATTCCAGTTGGATGTGGCTGTGCATGTTGCTTGGATTTCGTTTAAAAATCCCTCCACATAGTCATAGGGAAATGTCATTGCTTAAATGATCATGAGTCTTTGGTTGACTGCGATAACAAAGGAGATCTTTTGATTTCGACCTTGTGTCTAAAAGCCTTTCAGTGTTTATCTTCTTGTCTGTCACTTCTTGCGCAAGGTCATACTGAGTCTGCTTGGTAGATAGACACCGTTGTTTGGCAAGAGGGTTACTGTACTGTAGTTGCTTTATTTTAAGTTTTAACAAAATAGTGTGTTGTTGATGGACTCGACTGATTTATTTGCATGCGTATTAGGTGAATGCCTTGCTTTTGAAAAGATGGTACAGTCATGAGCTAATTCAGAGGGAAACATGTACAATTTGTTTATTTCTCTTCTGTTGTAAATTATAAGTTGATATAATTGTTTAACTAACATCTGTAATTGTTTTTACATAATGACGGTATCAGGATTGATATGGTATTCCTCTTTTTTAAGTTGAATATCATGATTGTCTGATGATTGTTCATCTTGGGATTTACAATGAATAATTGCTTAGGATACTTTTGTTCTTCTTGATCCCTAATATTTTGATGAAATATTTGAGAAGTATATAGTACTACTCTGTAACGAAAATTATTATTACACGTTATAGACATGATATATTCCTAACGTATAGTCTGAATCATGTTTACTTGTTTGGTGATTTTATATCATTTAAACAGGGTGTTTGATGAAAACAATTGACGGATTGCAATTGTTTTAAGAGTTAGTGCTTATCATGCTCAGTTCATTGAACTGACCCATGTTGATAAGTTTTGCATATGGATGCCGTAAGTGGTAAAAGCAATGCCGATCTGACCGGATGATCAGATTGTTTAATTTGATTTATAATGAATTACAACTTGATTTTTCTAAATGTACTATATGTGGAAAGATGTTCCTTTTCCGTTGAGCATTGTATCAAGTATGCTGAATGCATAAAAAGTATTTGTATAGTTCTGAAAGGAATAGAAATAAGTATTTGCTACTTATGTGTTGTATTCTTATTTTGATAGTTGACCTTCTTCGGTTTATATACCGGAGGGGCAATGTTATCTTTGTATAATTTGGAGACTTTTGTGATTGTCAATGAAAGCTTACAAGAAAATGTGATTGAATTCTTATGAGTGTTTAGTAGTTCTAATTTGTTCTATCGAAAGCAAAATTGAAATTTAAATCATTGTCTTTCTAAAAGATAGGATTAAAATAAACCTAAGCAGAACGCTAATCAAGCTGAATTAAATTACTAATCCCTAAGTCTTGATTATGACAGGACAACATTTAATTGGATTCTTAATCATTTATATCTTGATACTAATAAGTATGATATAAATTCAGTTAGGAGAACTGATATAAACCTAATGGGGTTCAGATGGCAATCTCATGTGAAGTTTATGAGTTATTGTCAAATTCCGTTGTCTTCGAATCATGTATATTTTAAGAACTCCATGATGAGACCTTGGCCTTAATATCTCCACCGTGTAATGGGTTTTATTGAGGAAGGTCATTCTAAGACGAAGAATCTAGGGATCGGGAAAGGCTAACCTTAGGGGAAACGTCTTTAATGTAATTTAAACTCAACGTGCGTAACGCATATTAATAAGTAGATCTTTTCGAGGCGGATCTAAAGGTTGACGACACAAGTCAACTGCAGGGTTGTACCTCCGAGGAGATTAGGATCTTCTTGAAGTTACAACAATGCAGGTGACTTATGACGACACCCTTTTCATTGATCGCTAAGATTTACACTTTGATCTCGAACGAGTTACTCAGGGACCGATTAGGAATGTGGTCACGTTATAAGGCTGCCTAGGAGATTCGGGGTATCTTGACACACTGGTTTAACTAGGGTTGAACCAGTATGTCATCGTATCCCTAATCCTCGTGGGCATCCATATAACGTTATCACCTTGTTAATCCGTTTCCGAGTGAATAAGTTGAGATAGGAGGGACTGACAGAAGTCGGTATAAGACATTCTACATAACATAAGAATGGGGTGAAGGGCGTATTCCAGATTGACGAGTATGTCGTTAAGGAATACGAGACATAAACAGTATGTTTCAAATCTTTGGCCAAAGTATCACAAGCTGCTGATTGCGTTGTCCTAATTCACCTAGTCTAAGGGATGAGATGCCGATGAATAATGGTAACAATTATTCAGTTAGGTTCCTTGGACAGAGCATTCTGAATCCCAGAATAGGGAAGAGAACCGCAAGAGTGAAGTGTTAAATAAAAACGCCAACTCTTATTACGCATGAATAGATCGGTAGATTACCGAGTCATGGAATGAATAGATTGGAGGTACTCCGAGTCATTACAGCTGCATATGGTTGTCTGTTATAAGAATGGTTATTTGATTTGTGAGTTCTAAATTATGTATATAGAACCAGGATGCAATTATAAAAAAAAAATTCACTTGTTCTAAGGTATAAAATGAGGATGTTACAATATTTGCAACCCATTTTTTTGTGGTCTACTTTGTCTTCTACTTGCATCCTCGCTTACACATTTTTCTGCTTAGATTACATTTTGTCTTATACATGAGTGTTTGTCTTTTGCTTAGATTACATTTTGTCTTATACATGAGTGTTTGTCTTTTGCTTATACTAACACTTATTTTCCTAGCCACTTGTTTTCATGTGCCTTGGTTTTTACCAAGCACATCCCCCTATAGGTTAGAGTTTCAGCACAACGTTCGGTCCTCTTTTGGGTCACATACTCCTACAATGATGTCACATGTGCCCCTAAAAAGGGGGGCATCATTTTGGAGAATCAGTCAGCCCATATAAAGTACACACAACACATCACAATGTCGGTACAACATAGTTTCAATTTCGGACAAGGCTCAGAGTCAGACTTGGGTCCTTAATACATAACAACCTTCCCTGAGTGCCAGTAATAGGGGGAAATTACACAGTTCTTCGACATGCTACAGAGGCTTTTAACAAGGCAGAGAGTTCTTTAGCATTAGGCATTTACATTTGCATTTGTACACACCATCTGCAGTGGTGTTCCATGTTTCGGGGAACATTTAAAGGTTCGAGGATGACACCAAACTTTCCTCTCTATATTACTTCTTCCATAGCATAGGATCACCCAAAAACCCAACATTTTAGAGTGCTCTACATCTTCGAGAAACAATTAAAGGTTGGTGGACGACACCAAACAGTTCTCCCTACACTTCTTCTATTAGATTGGCATGAGATCACCCAAAAAAACTCGTACGCATCGACATCATCTACAGGATCCTTTCTACACTCTTTCCCACATCATGGATCAGGTGCACATGTTCCTTTTTCACATTTTTAACATCTTTACATACTTTCTTACATACTTTTTATACATATACATGTGTATTTGACTACTTGATTGTATTCTCTTTTACAGGTCCATCTTATATGGGAAGCATGTAATCAACATCATCAACATCACATATATCGACGCCAACAACAAGTACAACACCACATTCACATATGTGCTTTCGCCCTAGGTTCACTTTCATCACCTCTTTACATTTTTGTGTCTTTAGTCTCCCACACTCCACCTTGTTATCACTCCACACTTTTTCTAGTCCCCTCGGCATGCTTCCTACATCGATGTACATGGATATCAGGTATGCATCTCTATCTACTTTATGTTACCGAGCATTATGATCATCAACATAAAGTGGGGGCAAATGTAAACACAAATTCACACACTTTGGGTACTTATTTAGTCTTGATTACATACAACTATTCATATGATTCCTTAAGTATGAAGAGTAACGATTAACCCATGTCTTTGGTCACTTTTATTTGTTTTATGCTTCTACTTTCAGTATTGCACTTTTAACTTGCTCAGTCTATCTTTTCACCTTTCGGAATTTGTCATTCTGGACACCATCGCCTAGCTAGGATGTCAACGCTAGGCACCCTCATCCCCTCTGGGCGCCATTGTCCTCTTTGCACTTCGGTCACACTTTTTAGGTCATTTCTTGTCGTATTGAACATCTTATCTTTTCAGTAGTCGGCCCTTTTTGAGGTTAATTATGAAATTCAAGAAAGGGAATTATATAAATATAAAGTTATGTGATCATAATACAGGACCGAACATTAAAAAATATCTATCACCATCTAAGGTTACATCCATCAAGGCATCTATAGCTGCATTTGCATCCATCTGGCTCCATCACAAGGGACAAATGTCGGTTCATCTGCATCACACTTCATAGGAGGGGAGTTTATTTTATTCCATGTATGCATTATTTACATTCTTCATCTAGCTACTTGCTCGCTACTTCAAGTGCGACATGCACAAGAGCAACCTAGGGCAACAATTCCTCACACACACACAAAACTACATTAGGTATGAGATGTAGAGCAATGCTTAGTAGTAAATCCATCATCGTGGTAGTTGATGACAGTATGACCCCTCATTTTTGCATCTTTATTTTTCGGGATTTGATGTTTATTCAAGGTTTTTTATAGGTGTTTTCTTCATTCAAGTTTACAGGTACCTCGACGATCGAAGTGTGACATACACGCGACAAAAGGTGAACAAGTGTGAACCTCTTGTGACACCTCAGAGGATGTTTTCAGAGCATCTACGTAGATCATGGTGCCCAGAAACCAGACCAGAGCACCCCAGGTGTCCCCATCCCTCTCCAGGTGCCCCAGTCTAGTCAAATCACTCAGATCTACAATTTTCTAGGCTTTTGAGCGGCGGTTCTCCATTTTTGTTCAGCTGGTCATCACTACGAAATGGTCCAAAAATCACTGTGAATTAGCTAAGGCTCTTCTAAACCTCTTTGTATTTAGGGTTTCATTACTTATTACTTAGTTGCTTGGGTACTATTTATGTACTTCATTATTCATTTATTTATTGTTGCTATAACATATAGATTAGGCCTATAATATTACATTTTTAGCATAATCACTCACTCCAGTATCAAAACTTCCAACCTCTTCAGCTCACATGGTTGCTTCCAAGGCCTTGTACAGATCAATATATGTCTTATGAGATAGAGCTCTACGGAATGAAGTCAATAATCCTCCAATAAACCACTGTGCATGCCGACTTTGATGAATGTCATAAGACAATTTTGATAGCAAAGTCTTAAAACGTGCATCATATTACCTTTCACTTTCAGATAATCCCTATTTGATATCCTTGAGCACGTTGATGCTCTACTGCTCAAACTCTAGGATGTGAAACTCTGCCAAAAACGTAGTACTCAAAGCATTATAATCAACCAAAATCTTATGTGGATCATACTTCATGTACTAGCTATGTGCGCGCCCTTGAAGAGTAGTGGAAAATTGACTTGCCTTCCTATCTAAAGTTATAATTCCCTTAGCGGGCCATAGTAGCTCACACTTATGCACATGCTCTGCTGCATCTTCAATACCTCGATACTCTGGCAAGTGGAGATACATCTCAAAATAGACCTGGGGTGTCTGATGTGGTTATAGAGGTGGTTGTTGTGGATGAGGACCCTATCCACCAGATGCAGAAGGAAAACTTCCAGTATTTCCTCCTCTTGATCCTCTTGATCCACCTGATCCTCCTGATACTCTTGATCCTCCATGCCCCATGCTGCAGGATGTGCGACCAGTTGACATACTCCCTTGTGTCCCAGTTGTAATACTAAACTGGACACCCATGGTTTGCATAGTCGCAATACCCACATAAGTGCTTCCAATAGTCTATGCACCCACACTCTGTCCTGATGACGCACCTAAAAATAATCCTCCAATTGTACTCCCAAATAATGGCGCATGTTGTGCTACCATAGGCATATTTGTTGTTTTGATGCACTTTTGAATTTACTGTAAGATGACATATACTCGTATCTGCTTTCCTACATGCATTAGCCTACTTCTCAATGAATACCTCTAGATTTGAAACACCATGCGCAAGGGCTAGGTGGCTAAGTGGGATCAGATGCGCGCCTTATAGTCCTCATTCTTTCTTGTGGCGCACTCGCATATGAAGCCGAAGGGTATTCTCTACTGTGCTTACCCAAAGTTGGGAGTGTCTGATGCTGCAAGCTCCTCGTCTTCTACGAGAGCTTCAAAACCTTTGCAAGCCATCATTCCCCACAACCCGAGTGACTCCTCAATGTCCTACACCTGTGTCATTTCCCTCTCTCGTGCTTCATTAAATCCGAGCAGTCTTTCCTCTCTCTATCTATTTTCCACCAGGTCTGTCATCTTTCACCACACATGCTCCTGCCCCTACACGTGGTGGGGGTTTAACTAGCCATAAGGAGGATCTCTAAATCTAGTTCTATGACCAAGATTTTAATCGCCAAGGGCATAACGTGTAAATACAATCCTCTCAGGGTTCGCGCAAGAATCTGAACTCAACTTCCTCTGGACAGAGATAAGTAGAAATAACGTACCCCAATGTATAATTGCGTAAACACCACCATCCCACCAATGATCTCAACGACTCTAGTCCACTCCACATCAACATCAAACAAAGTCTGGTAATCTTATTACATCTAAAGCTGGTAATTCCGCCTAGGACCCCATTGCTTCCCTAATGCGTATGCATCCAGCCACTCATACAATTATACTGGAAAGAAGCTGAAGAACGTCTCATAGAGCTCATGATAAAGATTATCTTCCACCCACCATTGTTGCATTGAAATCAGGTCCAGTGCCATATCTCTGTGCAAACTTATTTTGTCCATCTTCTACCCAAATTTCAATACTCTCCATAGTTAATCGATGCGCCATCTGTTTTGCAACATCTTGACAGACGGTTTGAAAAGAGGTCCCAACAATGGAACCAAAATGTAGTATTTTATTTGCTCACTCAAATGCTATGCGCGCTGACACCTCATTCAGACAGATCTAAATGCTCACCCGAAGCATGCGAAGCTACCAGGTCCCTCCTTTGTGTTTGCTTGTCAAGATGTTATCATACATGTTCATAATAACCATTATCAAAGCAATCATTGAAGTACAAAACAATACATATATCATATCATGCGCTTATATTGAAAACACACGTAATAAGGAGACATGATAGATCAGATAACAACTAAGATCAATTACACCACGTAGTCACCATACTCAGATACATCAATAATCATAATCCATCCTCCATAATCCATAATAAATTCTTACATAACAAAATTTGAATACATCACCATAGCTAGGCACTGGAACATGCACAAGTATCAAACCCTAATCCATAACAATACTCTCAGTACTCAAACATAAACAATAGGACTTGGTCATGGTACCCCAAAACAATGACATACAACAAATATTTATAGGGGTGGGGTTTGCCCCTTCACCACCCATGCATCCTCAAAATAGACTACATGCTCAAAATAACCATGCGTACATCACATGCATTGCATCACAAAATAACCATGCCTTAAAGCTTGCTTTAATCCTATCAATAACCTCCATGTATGTGCTTAATCTACATGTTCATTCTCTAAAAATAGCCCTTTTCTTGGCCGCCAAGTTGTCATTCTTTTATCCTTTGCTTGAGCCGCACTCCAACTTGCTTTTCTATTTTTAGTATGTAGTTCTACAAAATTGGCTAAGTCCTGGGTTCTATCTTCATAGGTGTGAGACTTGCATGTGCTACTTTAACTGGTCCTCGCACACATTCACATGCCTCACTTGCACACAACAGCTTCCCCTCGTGCTCTTCCTACTTAGTCATTTTTTCTGTCCAAAAATTACTTCTTGCTTACTATTGGGTGAACAAATCACCCTTCCAACATCACAGAGCTCCAAAATAGAACAACATAGTATAAAATTAGCACATGCACATAATTACAGATTGCTCCAGAATCAAACTTGGACCAAAAAACACATAGTAGACCGACTAACGCCCAATATCATACAAGAACGATGGGACACTTGTATCCTGGGGAAAAAAACAAACAGTTTTTGAGTTTAACATAGTTGCCAACATTACAATACAGATCTATAGTATCAGGCACTTGCCTTCAGTTATAGACTTCATTCAATCAACTACAATTCGAGTACAATATAATTACAAATCAGGAACGTGCCAATATGCAGTGACACTTATCATTTGAGAATTCGTCATGGAAGGAGAGAAAAACATACCTCTCTCCCCAACACTCTTCTCTTGGTGTGAAATCACCCAAAAAAACTCCTCCTTGGCGTGAGATTGCCCAAAAACCTCACTCTTGGCATGAGATCGCCCAAAAAAACACTTCTTGGCAGCAAGATACTCAAATCCATGGCTCAATGTTTTTTTGGCTGGGAATTGATCACCCCCAACCCCATCCAACAACATCTCCAAGACAAACAAGGAAAATCTCTATCCTCTACTTTCTCATACAGTAGGTGCATTCTTTTCCTTAGCTACTACTTTTACATACTTATACATACATTACTTTGATTTTTCACATACGAGACTTTGACTACTCTTTTGCTCTTATTTTGCAGGTCCATTCTTACAAGCAACAAGAAATAACTCACATGTACAAGCACAAGCTCCAACATCACGCTACTACACATACAATTCACCCCTAGGGTCTACCTCCCGTTCCTAGTTGCCATGCTTCACATTACGACCACTTCACGCTTCACGTGACTACTTGTCCACTCAGCACGCTATCAACTACACTTCTCTTTGGTTTACAAGGTACAACATTTTCTATGTACTTCATGCTATCCGAGTATTCACTTAACAACATAAAGTGGGCGGCAGAACGTAGACACAAAATCTATGCACTTGGGTACATTTTCGAGGTCCTAAAGCATACTAATGTATACATGATTCCTAAGCAAGAAAACTAGTAGTTGGCAACTCCTTTTGGCATTTTGGTTACTTCATCTCTTACACTTTAGTGGCCTTGTACATCTTATAGCTTTGCCAAGTACTTAACTGATTTATCTTTTGATGGCCTCAGATACTATCGCTTGGCTAAGATAAAAGTGCCTAGGCGCTCTTGTCCCTCTTGGGTGCTCCTGTCCCCCTCTTTCTTCTTTTTTACTTCTTTTGGGTCCTTTTCGCTTCTTTGTCACCTTTTAGTACTTTAGGTTGGCCTTTCAGTTATCAATTACACAATTCAAACAAGGGAATCATATATATACTTAGTTACTTCTCTCAAATAAGGGGCCAAGTACATGGTAAGCATTATCTATCACCACCCTAAAGTTACACAAAGGCATAAGAGCACTAAAAAGCATACATCTAACATATCCATATAAGGGACAAGAGCTGCTTTAGTCTGTATACACAACATAGGAGGGGAGTTCATTCTATTCTATCACACACATTTTGCATATTTGGACAATCTAGATCTAGACTACTATCATCGTGTAACTTGCACAAGGGCAACCTAGGGCACATAACACACACACACACACATAAAGAACTACATGGATTATGGGATGTAGTGCAATACTCGGTCATAAGTTTCACCTCTTTGAGTGATTGTCGAGCTCAATCCAACTCTCCATTATGCATATTTTTTATTAGATTTGATGTGATTTGTGGGCATGTGCAACTAGTCATTTGTTTTGCATGTTACAAGTGCGATCAAAACCCCTAACAACGAAGTCAAAATGACAAAGCGTAATATTGGAGCGAAGACCTTCCGACCCAAAAAAAGTCTGAACCTGAGCATCTAAGCGGACACTAGCATCCAGATTAGTCACTAGTGCCTGAGAAACTTCTGTCCTCCTGCGGGCGCTTCTGTCCTGCATATTTTTGTACTTTTGAATCTTCATCGAGCCATTACGATGCTATTCCCAGCCTGTTCCAACAGATACATAGTCCTGATCACTCCCGAATCACACAGAATCAACTAAGTCATCTTTTTACTCTCATTTGCTTAGGGTTTTACATTGTTGAATGCTTAGTGCTTGCACATTATTGTAGTTTTTAATTTGAATATCATTTGTTATAGTAGTTACTCTAAAATAAGATTTAATTCAATTTAGATTAAATCATAAGGTGGTTTTTAATGAGATCTTGTGCAAGAGAAAGATGTCATAGATGAATAAAAACAACGAGTGGATGAGGAAATGGCACATTGACTTGAATGCATGTCCTAAGAACAACAAGGAAATAAAGACATTTGTTATGCATATATTCCAAAAGTCTATGTGTTGTAAAGCATTAAGGAAAAAAAAAGAAATATTAACTTGAGGAATTTAACTTTGCTTCTGATCACCAACAAAAAGCCTATACAGGCGCTAATATCCGTTGGAGAGTAAAGTTTCTCATAACTCAGTTAAGGACAAACTCACATCAGCTTAAGTGCGAAATATGTAGGTGCAAAAGGCCAAAAGAGGCATGGGAAGAGAGAGTTTGCGTCTTCTGCATCGCTGGAGTAGTAGAATCCGAAAAATACTTTATTTTGAAGTGTAATGCTTATAATGACATTCAATCCAAATATGCAAATGATTTAACAACAAATTCGTGACAAGATATGTTCACCAAGGAGAGGGTGGAGAAAATGAGAGAATTCATTATGAGAATTCATTATCAATTTGAATAACAAAAGATCAAACATTCAAAAAACAAAATTGATAAGGTCTCTCGTCCCATGAACCTTTTTTTGACCTCGTGGATGTTAAAAGATATCTATCGTTTAAAAATAAACTTAGCACAGGTTTTTTTGTTTTTTTTTTCAAATTTTTTTAGGGGGGCAAGTTGATGAAACTAAAATGGAAAAGGGTCCTAATTTTTTCTTAAAAAACCCTAGCCTCGTCTCCCCCCTCGATAAAAGTATCCCCTCCGTTTCTTGGACCACATTGGTTCCCAAAATTTTGACCATACTTACCATTGTACCATACGGTTTGCAATTCATTCCGAGGACGTTCGCCCTTTTTGGTCTAGACTTAATCGAGAAGTCGTCTTGGATATAAATATATATACGATGGTGAAATAATTAAACCCTTCGGAAGTGCAGTCCAATAATTTCCCGTTATTTGCCGAGCTCTTTAAATCTCCGACAGAAATCTGGATAAATAAAAATACAGCTTTGAGAATTTCATTTCATGTCGATGTCACCTCCTCATGCCGATCAGACAGTCGGTTATGATTTCGGCGAAAATCCCTTTTCCTCGAGAGATTTTCCTAGGCAAATGGAAAAAAATGCTCTTGCCCTGCAAATGTATATAAGCAGAAATTCCAGTTCCATTTGAATCGCACTGCTGATTTGGTGGATCCAAAGGCATGCCATTCGATCATTTTCCGTGTATTTAATTTCAATCTCTATCCCCCTGCCTCGCTCTGTCTTAAGCGACATTCCGCATAAATCAAGTAGGGCCTTTCTCGTACATTGAGACGGATTTTACCTTAAGCGGAGGGCCTTATTTTCTGTGTTTATTGTGTATAGAATATTTGTTTATTGTAGTTGCAGGATGCACTGAAAATGGCAACCGCTTCAGTGGCCGCTTTTGGAGCAACGGATGATAGGCAAAATGTTCGGGGTTTTGAGGTATGTGGTTCAAATTAAATTAAATCTCTCTTTTTATAGAAAAATAGTGTTGTTAAGTGAATTTATTAATGGCAAATCAATGTGTTCTTCGCTGTTTGCTCAACGAAGAAAGTTTCTTTCCGCAACACCTGCAAATTTAGGGCCTAGAGAACTGGTGTTAAATTTATTACTTCGTTTGTTAAACACAAATTTCGAAACAAACAATATTTAATGGGAACTTTTTTTTTTCATTGTTTACTGAAGCACAATTTTCGAAGTAATACACATATAGAAAATCCTGTTAAATTCAGGCAAAGTCTTGAAACTGTTTTGTTTAAATTTTATATAACTTAGGCTCACAATTTCCACCTACCCGCCTCAAATTATACAGGAAATATGACCTTGTGTTTGAACCTTACGTGAATTTTAGGTTTACTAAATTAGGTCATCTGGATTTGGCAACATATACGACTTCCAGTGTTTTGATCTTGAATTTTATAAAGTATCAGGGTAGGTTCTAATTCATGCAGAGAACTCTATTTCTCAGCTTCTGTAGCGTGCTGCAGCCTTGATATTTCCAAGATCACTCTTTGTAAGGCCCTTTCAATATGTTTTTTTTCTAATGAGGGAACACTTTTATCAGAGATTTTTTATTTGTTTATCCTCAAGTTGCTAGGTTTTTTTGTTTAGGTACTAATCATAATATTTCTGGAACAATTTATATTCATGGAGATGAAAGTACATAATCTTGACTTTTCAGGGAACACTTTTATCAGAGTTGTTTTTAGTGTTTATCCCCAATTTGGTAGTTTTTTTTAGTTGAGGTACTCATCATAATGTATTTGGAACAATTTATATTCACAGAGATTAAAGTACATAGTCTTGGCGCAATTGGCAACATATATGACTTCCAGTGTTTTGATCTTGAATTTTATAAGGTATTAGGGTAGGTTCTAATTCACGCAGAGAACTCTATTTCTCAGCTTCTGTAGCGTGCTGCAGCCTTGATATTTCCAAGATTACTCTTTGTAAGGTCCTTTCAATATGTTTTTTTTTCCTAATGAGGGAACACTTTTATCAGAGATTTTTTATTTGTTTATCCTCAAGTTGCTAGGTTTTTTTGTTTAGGTACTAATCATAATATTTCTGGAACAATTTATATTCATGGAGATGAAAGTACATAATCTTGACTTTTCAGGGAACACTTTAATCAGAGTTGTTTTTAGTGTTTATCTCCAATTTGGTAGTTTTTTTTTGTTGAGGTACTCATCATAATGTATTTGGAACAATTTATATTCACAGAGATTAAAGTACATAGTCTTGGCGCAATTTGCTTTATTTGAGAGACGAACCATTGTTTTTGGTTTCGGGTTGTTCCTATTTTTGAAGTCAGAATCCATGATCTTAATTTCAACAAGTGGCCTTAGTGTTTATCCTCAAGTTGCCAAGGTTTTGCTTTTAGGTACTCATCATAACATACCTGGAACAATTTATGTTCACGGAGATTAAAGTACATAATCTTGACTTCACTATTATTTTGGGTCAGGAAAATTCAAATAACGTACACTTTAATATAATTGAGAGACGAAGAGTTATTTTTGGCTTCTGGTTGTTCCTATGTTTGAAGTAAGAATCTTGAATTTTCTATTATTTTGGGTCAGAAAATCTCAAATTTACAATTTAATAGAATTGAGAGACAAAGAGTTATTTTTGGCTTCTGGTTGTACATATATTTGAATTAAGAATCCATGGTCTTAATTTCAACAATGGTTTCTGTTTTTAAAAATATCTAAGAACCTCGTTAATCTTATAAGCTAAATTGTATATATACAGATATGCTTAGGCTGTACTGTTTAGGGCAAAATAATGAATTGGAGCTGCTTAGTTATGCCGCTTCAAAGGACAAATTTACTTGTGGTTTACTTTACTGGTTATATATGATATTTTGGATGTTACCTCTTGTTTGATGATTTAGTGGAGCTTTGCTAAACACTTTTCGTGCTAAACAATGTCTATTTATGTTATTGTGTGAGCCCTTTTCTATCTGTACAGAACCATGTTTGTTGTAAACAGGAGCTTTGATTTCTTTTTGTTTGCTTCTTAGTCGTTTATAACAGGAAATATATTGATATGATATAAAAAGCTAGAACTATGTGTTATAATCAGAATTACAGATTGTGCTTCTAGTTGCTATTAAAATGTGATGCCAAGCAGTTTTTCCTAGCATGTGCGCTTGCTATTGTTCTTGTATGACAATATTTTACTGCGAATCTGCAGCAAGGAGGGCAAGCTGTTCAGTCGAGCCAAGGGCAAGGATCTGGCGACACACCTATGCCTCCTGCACCCCCTTTACGTCCACCCATTCCTTCAGGACACAGCACAATGCCTTGGAGTTCATCACACCAGATGGATAACAACTCTGGAGTAGACAGTTCTAGCATTCCAAATTCCAGCTACTATCATCAACAGAATTCTTACCAGCATGATGCAATATCCGGTGCACAAGATGGTCAAGCAGCTGCTAACTCTTCTTCTTCACCGCCCGCCTCATCAAGCATACCATTAGAAAATGGATATGGTGGTTATACTGGATACACATCATCATATCCAAGCGGCTACAATCAATATCAATATGGGAACACGAGTTATCCGGGTTACAATTATGGATATCAGCAGCAAGGTAACCATTCTTACTCTCAGCATGTGGGAGCCTATCCAAATTCTGGTGCTCCTTATCAGCCTAGTAACTCGTTTCACAATGCAAGCTCATATACGGAGCCAGCATATTATCCGAGTACAACAACTTATTACGATGCTGGTGTTTATCAGAACTCTGAAGGGTACCAGAGCACAGGCTTTAGTGGCCATACAAGTTCATGGAATGACAATAGTTACGGAAATTATGGGGGATATTCAAATTACTCAGGCTTTGTACCATCAGATCAGACTCAAAAGGAGTATCAATCATGGGAAGATTATTATAGACATTCTGCATCTGATGTCAGTTGTGCCCCGGGAACGGAATCCACAGTTGGTGGTAGTATAGCCACTCCACCACCTTTGGATTGTCCAATTCCAGGAGTAACTAATAGTTCTGCCTCAATCACCCAACCACCTCCGCCTGGCACGCAACCATCTTGGCAATCAAATATTAGTACTTACTGTGAGGCCCCATTGTCACAGGTACTGTAAGGATCTGTCTCATAGCTTTCCTTATTTATTTGTGCATTGGCGATTGCTTGGGAAGAAGTTCACTATATTACCGGGCTTTGACATTAATGGTGATTCCTTCTAAGTTATAAGTCTGGTCAGTAATCTGTATTTGAGGTCACAATACATTTATAATCTGAGGGTCTGTATATGAAGTCACAACTGCTTTTTGCCAGAGATTCTTGGTATGAGATCATAATGTATTCTTTGGTAGACTATGTTAATGTTTGCTTTTGATGCAGATACTACATTGAAAATTGAAAGCTAATCTTGGGATCTGCAGCTGTAGAGTTGACTTTGTTCCTTTTCAAGTGTACCGAGTTTTGTTTTTGAGTGCTCTTGGATCATAATTCAAAAATGAATTCTTTCTTTTTGCCTGTTTAATTGCTACTGCTTGTATTTGTTTTCAGCCTTTTTGAAATTCGCCGAAATACCAAACACGACTAAAAAACTCGTTGAAATTTGTTGAAATCCATTAGACTTAATTGAAATTCATTCTTTCTTTTTTGAATGTTTAATCTATACAAGCATAATACTTCTTTTAGTTGGATTTAATCATTAATTTTATGGCTGATTTTTGTGTTAGTAAATTTTTTACGAATTTTATCCTCCACAAATTTCGAATGTGGCGACTTAGGTAATATCCAATGTCTCATAATTATGGCCTTTTATCTGAGTAGTTGGGGTGCGATTCGGGTACCAGTATGCCGATAATTTTTGCCTTGGGTATGTCTGTACAAAAAATATATAAAAAATAAAAAATATAGAAATTACAACCTAATAAATCAGAAATCAGAGACATTAACCATATAGTATGCATATGAAAAACAAAATAACCACAAAAATGAAAATATTATCCAAATCCCAAATGCCATAATAATCAAATATCTCAAATGTCACGTGCTGATCATAATTAATTACATCAAAATTAATATTCATAGTCATCTTGCTCTTCATTGAGAGCATCAATATTAACATCATGTGGTGCATAAGAACCACAAGAACTACCACTACCGCTAGCTTCACCACTCCCGCCAACTATACTATGCTTCCCAGGAGAGTCAATGTCAAACAATGAGTGGTGCGAAAGGGAAGAATTCAGGTCAACATCCTTGGGATAGTTTGTGCATTTGTGTTTTGCTTGTCTTTTGTGGTCTTTTATCTTGGTTTTTTGTGTTTGAGTTTCTTTTTAGCATAGTTACCAGGTTCGAAAATCCGATTAAATTCGGAAGGGCAAAAAAATCTGAAAATTCATAGTTCTCGAAAAATACGGAAAAATCCGGTTCAGAATATATACTTATATACTTATATATTTATATTATTGTATACTTATATTATTATATATAGACAAATCATACAAAAAAGGATCCATCTACCATAATCATCATCATCATAATGATTCTTTCAAAAGATTGCAAGAAGTTGCTTGGTACAATAAGGTGCAAAAATAGATTTTATGAAAAAAAATAAAATATTGCCATCAATGCGTAGAGCTCGAGAAAATATACACTTTTAGAGAAGACGACACTTGAAACGGAGCCACAGAATGAAAGTTATGCCACATGCAAGTTTTTGCTACTACATCTTCTTGGACCCTTCTCAAAAATGGCAAATTTTTTTCTATACTTGTGATTTCTTCACCGAAAATCCAAAAAAGGAAAGAAATGCCAAAAAAGGAAAAAACGATTCCAGCAGAAGAAAACTGGTGAACAAATCGCAGAAACTAAAAATGATTCGAGTAGGGGGGAGGGAAACGTCCTGTCCCTTAGGTTTACGGTTCTCTTTTTTTTTGTGCAAAAATGTGGCTGAACCGAACCGGATTTATTCGGTTACTTCAAAAAATGCGGTTCGAACCAGATTTCATACAAATCTGGCCGAACCTAGTAACTATGCTTTTTAGAGTAATAATTAGTTTTTTATTATACTTTTTTTTTTGGTAATATCCTTGAAAAAGAAACTTCTAGCAAATCTGGATATTTCTGTTAAATCCTTGGAGCAGCAGTATTGCAAAAATGAACTTTTACAACAGCAGCAATAATCTGAATTTTATAAATAAAAACAACGAACCAATATGAGAAAAAAAAGTCTTTTATTTACTTATTTCCAACCAGATACAATGAAACAATACCAATGTCTGAATACAATTTCTTGGAGTTGAACCGGCAGAACAATTGCACCCTGAAAGACCTCTGCAACTCCTGAATGGAATTGCCCAGCTGAGAAGTGGGGGATTTCGTCCCCAATTCCGTATGCAAAAGAGGGTTTTTTTGTCCTCTGTCGTTTTTTGCAGAAGCAAAAGCTACTTGCAGATAGAAAATAATTCATAAATTTCCAGGATGTCCTTCCAATGATCCCCAAATCTGCCTTTACAACTTCCCTTCCTTCTTCCAAAGTGGGCGCCCCCTTCTGGTTTACATGCATGCTCCCAAAAACAACTAAAATAATTACTTTATTCCCCTCAATTTGGCACCCATCCTAATAATAGAATCAATAGCTAGCAGCAATATCATTTGCTATAGATAGCTGAGTTTGCACCTCTGGAACTGCTTCCTCCTTGCAAAGGAATTCGGGCTGGAAGGGCCTAACAAAAGATCCAGTGTTCGTCTTTCGAGTATGTTGGTTATTGTTTCCCCTTGAAGAACTTCCCTCACCATTGGGAGTCCTTTCTACATTCGTGTCCTGCATAACTTGGATAAACTGACCCATCGTATCCGCTCCTGTCCTTGAATAAGCCTGTCAAAACATGCCTCTTCTGGGTTGTGGTTTTCCATGACTTTGGCTGTTCCTAAAGCTCTCTTCTTCTCCCTTTGTTGGTATCTGACTCTTTGCCACCAACTTGCATGAAGTTCAAAGTTGCAATTTTTTTCTTCCTATGTTTTAAAAAAAATTCCCTTCCACAAGCTGGGAGGAAATTTGCTCTGATACCACTGTAATATCCCTAAAAAAGAAACTCCTAACAATCTGGATATTTCCGTAAAATCCTAGGAGCAGCAGTATTGCAAAAATGAACTTTTACAACAACAACAATAATTTGAATGTATTTAATAAATAAAACAATGAACAAATAATGGGAAAAAACAACTCTTTTATTTGCTTATTTCCAACTAGATCAACGATAAAAACAATACTAGTGTCTGAAATACGAATTGATTGGAGCTTGAAATGGTGGAACAATTGCAAACCCTGAAGACCTCTATGCAAAAAGAGGGTTTTTTGTCCTCTGTCGTTTTTTTGCAGAAGCAAAGCTACTTGCAGATAGAAATAATCATAAATTTTCCAGGATGTCCTTCCAATGATCCCCAACTCTGCCCTTTACAACTTCCCTTCCTTCTTCCAAAGTGGGCGCCCCCCTTCTTGTTTACATGCATGCTCCCAAAACAACTAAAATAAGTACTTTATTCCCCTCAATTTGGCACCCATCCTAATAATAGAATCAATAGCTAGCAGCAATATCATATGCTATAGATAGCTGAGAGTTTGCACCTCGGAATGCTTCCTCCTTGCAAAGGAATTGGGCTGGAAGGGCCTAACAAAAGATCCAGTGTTCGTCTTTCGAGTATGTTGGTTATTGTTTCCCCTTGAAGAACTTCCCTCACCATTGGGAGTCCTTTTCTACATTCGTTGTCCTGCATAACTTGGATAAACTGACCCATCGTATCCGCTCCTGTCCTTGAATAAGCCTGTCAAAACATGCCTCTTCTGGGTTGTGGTTTTCCATGACTTTTGGCTGTTCCTAAAGCTCTCTTCTTCTCCCTTTGTTGGTATCTGACTTCTTTGCCACCAACTTGCATGAAGTTCAAAGTTGCAATTTTTTTTCTTCCTATGTTTTAAAAAAAAATTCCCTTCCACAAGCTGGGAGGAAATTTGCTCTGATACCACTGTAATATCCCTAAAAAAGAAACTCCTAACAAATCTGGATATTTCCGTAAAATCCTAGGAGCAGCAGTATTGCAAAAATGAACTTTTACAACAACAACAATAATTTGAATTTTATAAATAAAAACAATGAACCAATATGGGAAAAAACACTCTTTTATTTGCTTATTTCCAACTAGATACGATAAAACAATACTAGTGTCTGAATACAATTGATTGGAGCTGAAATGGTGGAACAATTGCACCCTGAAAGACCTCTGCAACTCCTGAATAGAATTGCCCAGCTGAGAAGTGGGGGATTTCGTCCCCAATTTCGTATGCAAATGAGGGTTTTCGTCCTCTGTTGTTTGCAGAAGCTTGCAAACAAAGAAAAAAATTCTTCAATTTCCAAGATGTCCTTCCAATGATTCCAAAATCTGCCTTTATAACTTCCCTTCTTCCGAAGCGGGCGCCCCCTTTTGGTTTACATGCATGTTCCCAAAAACAATTAAAATAATTACTTTATTCCCCTCAAGTTGGTGCCCCATCCTAATAATAGAATTAAACACATTAAAAATACTTTCTCCACCTCCTATCCTAAAAATAGGATCTATTCTTCATGCAGCCCATACTATACTTGGCGCCCCCATTATAGAATGCTTTATTTAATTAAAAACTTTGACTTTGGCGCCTAATAATGGAAGTACATGCTTCTATTATTATTTTATTCTATTTTAGTCACTAAAATATAATTTAAGTGTCCATTTTCCAAATAAAATATAATATTACCCTTGGACCACTTAATTAATTTATTTTCCCTCTTTTAATCACCCCTTGGCCTACGGAAAATAATAAAAATAGGCTTTAGATATGCAGAATTAATTAATTTTTGAAAAGGGGACATTACGCTTATGTTGACTTTTGATTGAAAAAACAAAAAAATTAAAAATTTGTTTATAACTGTGGGTACCCCTTGGACGTACCCGGACATACCTGTACATCCAAGACGTACCCCATACCCGTACCACGTCTCGGGTACGTACCCAGGTTGGATTCGAGGGATGAACTGACTTCTTAGCCTTTTATTCAAATGGAAGCTACAATACCCAATCACACTGTAATATTTGTAAATTTGAATAGTTGAGGTCTTTGGCATGTATTTCCTTCTGATGCTAAGAGGAGTTAAGTGTGCTTAAACAATTAACTGGCTGCATTGAGTTCAGAAAATACTGCATATGCCTTTTGTATGTGCTCTTAGCATACATGTTCAAAGAATACTTTGTATTTCTGGAGTCATACAAATCAATATTGTTTGTGCGTTAAGTGTAGTGTTGGATGTCTTCCATCTCTCGAATCCGATTCTTCTTGAGTGTTATAGAACTAGTTATATCTTTAGAAACGTCAAGCTTCCATAACCCATAATGGTCAAGAACAATCTTCTAGAGAAATTGAAAGATAGGTTTAGAGAATTGACTTTTTGGACCACACTTTGTGGTCCATTATCAGGATCAAAGTG
Source organism: Taxus chinensis (assembly GCA_019776745.2). NCBI lineage: Eukaryota > Viridiplantae > Streptophyta > Pinopsida > Cupressales > Taxaceae > Taxus > Taxus chinensis. The sequence goes on from CM034149.1 coordinate 815,974,355, forward strand.
TGGTCCGAAAATTCAATTCTCAAAATTCAAATTCTGTAGAAGATTGTTCTTTGTAAGTCATATCTTCTAATAGTCAAGCTGTTTTTCCTCAATGTTATTACTAAATGGTTAAAGCTATCAAGATACTCTGATTATTGAATGTGTTATATCTTTAGAAACGTCAAGCTTCCATAACCCATAATGGTCAAGAACAATCTTCTAGAGAAATTGAAAGATAGGTTTAGAGAATTGATTTTTAGACCACACTTTGTGGTCCATTATCAGGATCAAAGTGTGGTCCGAAATTTCGATTCTCAAAATTCCTCTCTCAAATTCTGTAGAAGATTGTTCTTGTAAGTTATATCTTCTAATAGTCAAGCCATTTTCCTCAATGTTATTACTAAATGCTCTCAAATTCTGTAGAAGATTGTTCTTGTAAGTTATATCTTCTAATAGTCAAGCCATTTTCCTCAATGTTATTACTAAATGGTTAAAACTATCAAAATACTCTGATTGTTGAATGTGTTGCTGGATGGAGGTAAAACTGACTTTTTTTTCGATTTTTTGAAGAGTATTTTTTCAGGAACATCAAGAAAAGATATTTTATGTAAGATTTTTGCTGGAAGACATTTTGTTGAATCTTTTTTGGATGAACTTCGTAAAAGCTAATTGACCATTTGTCCGATGTTCGAGTGAGCTACCTCATGCATCCTCAGGGAAATGAAGTTTGTTAGCAAGCTTTTTGTCTGACATTTGGAGTGAGCTACCTCATTCATCCTCTGTGAAATAAAGTTTGGTCTGATGTTTTGAGAGAGTTACCTCACTCATCCTAAGGGAAATGAAGTCTAGTCAGACATTTTGAATGGGTTACCTCACTCAGCCTAAGGGAAATGAAGTTTGATCCTGGATGAAATCTTGATTAGCTTCTATGATGTTCATCTAGAAAATACTCAATTTAGAAAAGATGTTACCTGTCATTAATGATGCATAACAACCCAATTTTTGATGCAGTTATCACATGTTTCTTTTACTTCAACTTAGATGTCTCAAATTGTAAGTCTTGCATGCCACTATAGCACTGGAGTTATCATACTGCCAATTTTGTTTTTAACGTGCAGAATGTAAGCTCTGTTGGAGTAGTTGATCATGGATATGGTGTTAAGGATTCAACAACGATGAGTGGCTATCAAAGTGATCAATATAATCAGCCAGAAGCTCTTCATTTCCAGCATGTGCCACAGGGGCCCTATTTTCAACATCCTTCACAATTGCAAGTTCCTCAGTATCATCAATTGCAACAGAACGAACAACCATTAGCATCTCAAGGGCAAAAGGTGCAAAACCTTACAACTTATCAGTCTAATCATAATTTGACATCCTCAGTGCAATCGATTTCTAGTTCTCAAAAAAGGAGTGGCAAGCTTCAGATTCCAACAAATCCAAAAATAGCACCAAATCTGGCCTTTGGATTGAAAGATATGGCTAAGAAGAGCACACAAGGAGCATCTCCAGTCCAAAAACCGGCGTACACTAGTGTTAATGTAAAATCTTTAAATCACAAAGCTTCATCAAGTGATGTGGCTGATGCTATGCTAAAGGTAAATAAGTTCATGTCGAGAAATTTATTTTCTTTTGTGGTACTGGATTGTTTTTCCTTTTGGTTTGCATATTGTGATTCAAGCACGGTGAGCCCAAATTGAAATAGACAGTTAAATGGGTCCTGGCAAAGTTTTGATTTTTCATTTTAAACATTTCGGTTTATGGTTGTGGGAAATGTTATAGAGATTTTGGTTTGAGAGTATCCAAATGGCTGCCATAAAACTGGCTTTTGATTTGCCTCTAGTGTTCTTAAAGTTTTTTCAAATTCAAATCTGCATGTTTCTAGCAAAAAATTCTTGATATTAGTTAGACAGTGATTTGGAAGATGAAAAATGTAAGAACTAGATCTTTTGGATGGATTAGCCTGTAGTTGTTGGTATTAAATATTCTTTATCTCAATCTCACTACCTATGATTTTGAAATTGAAGGATAAAACTTAGAAATGTTGTCTTTTGCATGGGTTAATAAGGCTTTTGGTTTTGAGTTTATTTAACTTCCTGATTTTTTATGGATTTCAATGTTCATCAATTTTACAATTTGAAATTGGATTTAGGTCAAACACTTATCATTAGAGTTTTTTTAGGATTCTTTTTAGTAGTTGCCTTAAGATTCTGTGTCTGAACCCATGCATTGTTCTTTGACTATGATAAAGCAGATAAACTATAGTTAAGAGTCACAGGGGCTCTGGTTGAAGTTCTGTGTGTGTTATCTCTTACTAAGCCCTTGCAAAGGCAGTCAGAGGCCTTAAGTAGGAAACATATATTGGACACTTAGATTCATACTGCAAGAGGGCCTTTTGCAAACTATTGTAAATCAATTTTTTTCACATTGTTTGACACCCTCTTTGACTGCCTGTAGTTCAAGCCGAGATTTCCTGTTATTGGAAGTAGCTGTAAGAAAGTTCCTCTAAAATTAGATTGAATCTTGACATACTTATTTGGCATGAGTTGAATTTTTTCGTATCAGCCCCTTTTGTCAGGATGATGCATAAACATCTAATCTGCAGTTTCATCTCATATTTATTGCAAAGTAAATGGAACTAAAATAGCTCATGAGAGAATTGATATTGGAAAACCGCAGCTATCACATTGCCTCAAAGTCTGCCTGAATATTTAGTGCATATAGTTCTCCATGTCACTGCATTCACAAAGGACCAATCCTTAAGGTTCCTAGAAACCTAAACAATTATCCCATTCCTCCTAGTTTCTGTGAAATTGCATCGCAAGCAGCTCTGCATTCTTCTCTTCATTTTAGTTTTCTTTATGGGAATTGGACCCAACTGTCGAAGTCCCATCCTTAGAATTTGAGGTAGGAGGCATGCCTACAATCTGGAGAGAGAAAGGAGTTTCCATTTTCTCTTCTGTTGTGCGTTAAACTTCAACATCTCTGCCTGCTAAAAATGAGTATTTGCTGCTTATTCCCTGAGATGTTTAAGGAGTTGTATGCATAGTTACCATTTCCGGATCTATTTGGTAAGACAAGAGATTTTGAAATTACAGAACTCTTCAAAAAGTTTGGAAAAATTTGATGCAAAATATATACATATCTTATATCAGCATATTTATAAATATGCAATAATTGACAAATCCAAGGAAAAACATCAATAACGTAATATAAAATGTTAACATATTTAATACTAAATACGATATAAGGTTGTTTGGTGTCTTTATACTGCAAATTTATTTTTTTTTTGGAAAAAATAGGGCCGACCCAGACCAAATTTATCTTGGCTGGCCGAAAAATTCAGATCCGGATGGATTTGGTAACTATGGTTGTATGAACCATGCATCAACACACTTTATTTCTTCTCATTAACTCGTAATTGTTCTAACTTTTGTGATCAGGGTATGTATCTTCAGCCAGGATAGTATCAGTTTCTTTGTTTATTCTCAATAATGAGAAAAACACAATTGCGACTATTCTTATTTTTCTAACATTTAATAAGTTTAACCAACGCGATTCAGAAGTTTTGAATCTGGGCTTATCTATGTCTGGCGTCACATGTTATAAAATCTAAATTTGTGGCTTTAGCAAGGTGATGATGAGCTCAAGTGCTCTTCCATTCATCTTGAGGTTCACATGCCTGATCCGGACTAGTAAAATCTCAAAATATTAGGTTTTTGGGCTCTCTGTTTATATATGCTAAAGTGAAACACACAAAATCATTGAGTTATGCAGGTGCAAAATATCTTGTATTATATCTGCTTACTGCAGGATGGTAGTCACAAAAAGATGACCATTGAAGTGTTTCAATGACAGAAAGGAGTTAAAGCTGCAAGTAAAATAACCTTACGGACCAACGTTGCTAATCATGCATTTTAGTTGTATCTGGCTGCAACTTACATTCTGTTGTTTTGTCGAACAGTGTTACAGATGAGTGTTATATGGAGGGAATCTCTTTTCTCAAATGTTGAGGACTGGATGGAATGGTGATTTAAGTAAATTGCTTCTTTCTACAACACAGAAGACTTTACTGGCTAAAGCCATGCTAAATATTGAATTTCTTTCAAGCTTCATATTTACCATAATCTGTGCAATTTTTGTAGAAGTTGTTCCACAAACCTCTAAAGATATTTAATCTCCAATTTAAAACTAGCCTTTTCAGTTGTCTTGGAAAAGCTTTGAATGGAAGTGCTCTTTCCAGCAAAGCTAAACTCTGATAAGAAAGAAGATGTCAAAGTAGAACTTAAATAAATGCTAGGTTTCACAAATGAGGAAATGTCAGCAGTTTGCAAAATGGGTATGTGTTTTGGAAAGAATACCTTTAAAATTTTTGGGAATGAAGAAAGGGGCAGTAAATTATATATATATATAATGCAATTCTGTCTTTTATATTCTAAAACTGTATATATGATACGTTGTATGGTTTTATTTGTATTATTCTGATACATTTTGTGAATAAAGAGAAATAAGTCGTGAAACACCTCTGGCATTTCCCAGTTCAGAAAACATTCATCACAGAAGTTTTCTAAGCTCACAAATGCGTATCTAAAGTTTCCAAGTAAGGGGAACGCATATAAAAGATTTACCAGTTTCCAAAATGCATTTCCTTCCAAGGTGGAAGTTTCTTGTTATATTAGACGGCAACTTTTAGGGGTAGCTTAACATTGGCTACAAAATATGATTTAATGTAGAGCAATGTGATTAATAAGTTGTCTTCAATATGAAATAGACAGCTATGGCAACAAGATCAATAAGCATAGTTCAGCTTTTTGTAAATAATGATTCAAATTTTGAACATTTAACAACAGCTATGCTGTTAGAAAAGAGATAGTGAACGAAATCTGCACTCTCTTACTTTATATTTTATATCTTAAGAGACTGTATTCTTCTTAAATTCTAGTTGTATTTCCTGGAATGAAGCTATTACTTTTCTATTAGCTGCAGTTTGAACTCTCATATTTTGCCTATTGGATATTGGCTTGGATTTATTATTGGCTAAAATGTTCTATTTTGGCTATGCAGCCAGGCATGTTTCCTTCATCTTTGTTTCATTATGTCGAAAGGGCTTTGGCACGTTGTAAAGATGAAGCCCAAAAGACCGCTTGTCAAGATATAATGAAACAGGTGAGGTGTCCGGCTTCATCTCCAGTTTTATTTCATTGCTATAATTTGGTATGACATACTGGTATAGTTTTTTTTTTCCTGTTGTCTCGAGTTTTTCAAAGGCATGCCCAAAGCATATATCCATCATTTTGTAATCATTATTAATATCGCGAAGTCATGTTTCCTATGTGTGAATGGCTCCCTTTTTGTGCATTATTACTTTTGTTATACTGCATGTAGTTTTTCTGTGCTATGGCTGGAATGTCTTATACATGCTTGATGTTAAACACCTGAGCTTATATAAACCTATCAGATTCAAGATTGTGGCTATACGACAGTTCATAATATTTGATAAACAGCTTTTGTAAATTAAACTGTGAATGCTTGAAACCGTGTTTAAACTTTTTGAATGTGTTAAACAGTAAACCGTGTTAAAGCCTATCATATTATTACTTTTATTATGCCATATATAAGTAATTCTTCATATGACTACAATGTCTTGCACATACTTCATTATCGGGGTTCGTTTTTATTAGCCCCGTTCTCCCATGCAGGTACAACTTTAACTAGAAAGGGTTACTCCCAGAAGACTGTCTGGAGCTCAGAAGCACTATCTCTCAATTCTAATTTATTTGAACTGTGGTCCATGCTTTCCAGTTTAGTTATTTGAAAAATGCTGAAAACACTAATTTTTTATTTGATTGTTGAATTGGGGGTTGTAATAGCCCCCTCTCCCGTAAAGCAAATCCATGGAAAACAATCTAGCAATTTGTTATAGACCAGACCAAACCAAGTTTGCAGGATTCAACTGTCAAACAGGTCTTTTGTATATGTGAAACATAGATGCAATCTATTGATTGATACATTGTAGCGACGAGACAACATGTAATGCTATGGAATTATGAGGAGATTACATTCAGAAGCATGCTCAAAAAAACCCGAATTCCTCTTCCACAAAACCTTCTAACCTTCTGCATGTACAGGGCATCAGAAACCGTCTTGCCATTTCTTAAGCAAGAGGTACTCCCGGTACCCAAGATTTACAACTTACAGCACCTCCACTTTCTACATTGATCAACACGGGACCAAGAAAAATCAACAAAAGAGATAGCAGTACAAGGCTTACCCTTAAATAGTTTGCTAGCCTTAAGATTGCGGCGTATTCATTACGGGACGGGACAAATCATGCTTTAAGTTAGGCTGGGTGGGGGCTGTGCCCCATCTGCACCTTCCATCACAGGAACACTCTGAGCTGCCTCTGAGTTTCCTCTGAGTCAAGCTGAGGAGGGGAAGGCCATTGAAATCCACAGACAGCCACCTTGCGAGGGCTCTCAAGTGTAAGCCCACACAGATCCTTGGTTCCTGCACTTTATACTCTCTGGGAGATTTATACATGGCTTTAAATTGTTTTTTCATGGGGAAAGGCATAGAGCTTGAGATCGCCAGCAGATCCTCCCTATGGATCCATCTTCCTATCCTTCACATTCTGGGTGAAGTCTTTGTAATGTGCATTAAGGGCCTCCAAGTTATTGTACAACACCTGGTTTTCCTTTTGCAGGGTCCACCTCTTCTTTTGTGGGTGGCTCCACCTCTTTTGCACTTGTCTTGATCACCAATTACCATGGAGGGCAATTATTTGCTTGTAGAATGTGCTTGAGAATCCAATCATAAAGCTTTTTATCTCTTACCGCTCTCGCTAGCTTCACTTGAAAATATGCTTCAATGGTTTGCCCAAGAATATATCTCTAGTGTTCCCCACTCCATTTTCGCCCAAGATGCTGTGAACCATGGCCAGGGTGTTTGCTTTGGTTGTCTGGAAGATTTTTTTTGAGCCTTTGAAACTGCCTTTGCCTGGAGTCTATCATGTCCCAGCTTTTCTCCATTTAATGTTTTTAGTCTTTAGATAACACAACGAAGAGAGAGGCATTGGACGAAGAACGGAAGATTGACAAAGAAATAGATTTAAAGTATGGGTTAATGCAGGTTATGAGGAAATGTTATAGGATGAAGAGGTGGTGGGATCAAGCATGCGAGACCAATCAAAAGCCCTGTTCATTAATTTGCTTGAAGCCACATTAATCCTCTTGGTTCATACATGGTCTTCAATTTGTGCCATCCAATCTTTGCCATCATTTTTTTAAATCGCAATCTTTCAATGCAGCCACCTCAATGATCAGGGTAATTGGTTGGGAAATGCCTCTGACTTTACCCGTAAGAGTGAGCATTCGTAATGAGTCAAGACCATGCCAATCTTCTGATCGAGCTCTTTGATTTGAGGTTATTTGATCCAGAATAGTGCAAGCATTTGTGAGATAATCCAGAGCGATTGCTTTTTTATAGCAGTGAAAAAATATGATTGAGGAGAATGATCTGGCCACTTCCCAGGCTTCACATGAAGGATGCCATTGAGCTTCGAATTGTGGTTACTTTCCTTTTTCATTGCATTAATCTTGATCTTGGATTCCCACTCTACCACAATATTCCTAAAGCCTTGCTCCTCTAATTTCAGGCTTTCCACCAATGTGATGGCCTCAAATTATCCATTGGAATAAAAAGAAAAAGCTCCATTGAAAGATTCCATCGTGATCCCGCAAAAGGCAGCCAGCTCCAGGTATCCCCTAGGCTGCCTTTTGAAGCTCTGTTGAAGTTGAGTCTGACATGACCAGGGGCAGATACATCTATTTTACCAATCTCCTCTTTTCCAAGGAAACCCTTAATCCATTAGGTGGAGCCAAAAACACAATATGCATGCATTTGTTCCATCTAATTTACATATTGTTGTGGTCTACAATTTGCAAGGTCCTATACAAAAACTTATTTCTTGTTTGCTTAAGAGCGACCTATGTTATTTTTATTAATTTCTATCATTATGCTATCTATTTGAAATTTAAACAGAATATCTTTTGGCATGGTTGTTTCTTCAATCTTTCTGACAAGATAATCTGTTTGGACAGATGATAACAAAAGCATCTGCTGATGGTTCACTTTTTACTAGAGATTGGGACACAGAACCACTGTTTCCTCTACCAAGTTCAAACATGGTAGAAAGCATGGAGTATGACAATTCATTTCCTTCTTTTGTTCCTTCTTCTTAGACCGTCTTGAACTATTTGTGATGATATATTTTTCTCAAACAATGAGAACTGCAAAGATTTAACTTGAAAACAAACATAAACTATTTAATCTTCACATCCAAGATCTTCAATGTCCAGCAATGACTTGCCATTCTGGAGAATGATTGAAGGAAATGATGATCTCTGTTATAAGGAACTTATTATACAAAATATTAATTATAAACTATTTAATTGTTTGAAATTCCTGCAGTGTATGTTAGTTTGTCCAATATTTCTGCATAAATCTGTCAATATTTTTTTCTGGATAAATTTTTATGTATAAATAGTATTTATTTTAATTGTGCAAAAAATGTCTTTTGAACTGATTTGCTATGACGGCCTGGTATAGTGGACCTGGTTGCTTGTTCTGTTTGGAGGCTAATGTTGTACTAGACTAGAATGCTGGTTGCATCTGTTTTCAATTTCTTTTTTTGTTAAGAAGTAGCAGTGCTAGTTTTTCTATGCAGCAGCGAACTTGTGCAGCAATCTGGTATTTGACTAAAAAGTTGCTTCTTTAAATAATTGGTATTCTAAATCATTTTTAGTTCATTTGCAACAGAAGAAATTAGACACTGGAAAGAGTAATTATCTCGTGCAATATGTCACTTCCATTTTTTGTGGGGATTTTATGCTGTTCTGTAAGCCTCGTGCAAAACAACTGAGATCGTCCTCAAGAATTTGTACTTTTCTGAAAGCTTTATTAGTTGCAGTAATAATAAATGTATCTGGGTTCTACCTTTTTTTCATCACCAATCACATTATTTTTAATTTTAGTTGACGTTTTCAGCGTTGCAGTTAGGCTTCAGCAAGGATCACTTTGGCACAAAGTTCAAAATATCTTTATGCAAAGTCTTTATAATATAAAAAATTTCAGAATTTGTCATGTATATGCTATTGAGTAAGTGTAATCACTTACAAAACCCCGGCCTAGGAAATATTAGGTGTGAAATGGCTTAACCTACCCAAAATAAGACACTTTTTCCTGTTTTTTAAATTTATAAATTATAAATATTGGACTTCAAAACTTCTTTTTGACTTGAAGATACCATTAAGAAGTCTTTATAATATAAAAAATTTCAGAATTTGTCATATATATGCTATTGAGTAAGCGTAATCACTTACAAAACCCCGGCCTAGGAAATATTAGGTGTGAAATGGCTTAACCTACCCAAAATAAGACACTTTTTCCTGTTTTTTAAATTTATAAATTATAAATATTGGACTTCAAAACTTGTTTTTGACTTGAAGATACCATTAAGATTGTATGACATAACATCTCTTGAACAAGGTAGACTTCTCTATCGATAATTTGGCTTCTAATTCCGAATGATTTTCTAGGCACATTATGTGTTTTCTGATTTCTAAATAGAAATCACACCATAATGTCAAAAGAAAAATACCCAGAATGCATTGGAGATATACTAATAGCAATTTCACCCTATTGATGACTGTTTGCAATCCCCATACCATGATATATTCAACGTTTGACACAATGATCTTGATGTTAGGTTATGGGTTTTGTGATCAAGCCAAGGGCACTGTACACACATTTTTATTCGTGTGTTTAGGAAAAAAATGAATAAAAATAAATGGAAAGTAGTACAGATTGTCCCTATCTAGGCATAGCCTTGGGCCAACTTATGCTACACAAGAGCCATGAAACATAACCGTTAGATACATAGAAATACAGCTTGTGGAAGAAACAACTGACATTAGCAATATCTTCACCATAACCCCAACCTAGGTGATACAATATTGCTAATGAGCACTTGGTCCTCTTAGCAACCTAGGTTACAATAATGATTTAGTCTAATTGATAATCTCTATCGCTCCACTCAAGCATTTCATTAATAAGCTGATTTAACTTGTACATGGATGCATCCAATTATTATCCTTGCATCATTGTCATAGTGGAAGTTCCAGAAGCTGAATCACATCTGATAGTGTCGAATATCCTCAATTACTTCGGGCATTCACAAAACAGAATGGAAAACGAGATAGTTAAAGTTTAAACACAGTTGATAGTACAATAAGGCAAAGTGAAGAAAATGCATTTTTCATTCACAAATAATACTTGATGGGTGATACACTTGATAAACTGCATCAGACAATTTTTTAAAATCCTAAGATACTCTACTCATCCTAGATTAGATTAGATGAGCAACCAGCTGCTCCACCTGTGCATGATAGTACTAAATGGTTTGCACTGGTATGCATAAGGACTCCACATTACTTCCCCTTGTGCCTATTGTAGGCAAAAGCTTGCTATGGTTTAAGTAGGGATATGCCACGTTAAGTCACTTTGTATTGTCCTCGTGTGCTAGATAAACTGCATCAGACAATTTTTAAAATCCTAAGATACTCTACTGATCCTAGATTAGATGGGCATCCAGCTGCTCCACCTGTGCATGATAGTACTAAATGACTTGCACTGGTATGCATAAGGATCTCCACATTACTTCCCCTTGTGCCTATTGTAGGCAAAAGCTTGCCATGATTAAAGTAGGAATATGCCACATTAAGTCACTTTGTATTGTCTGCACACACGATTAAATTGTTCTATTTAACAAAATACGGTACTGCTTTTGTCCACATTCAGTATCGATGTGGCTAATTTTATCACCAACAATTTCTACTACAAATTTCCTACAAACATCTCCAAATCTTTGCAGGAAGCTGGCCACAGGGTAACTGTCAACACTCACAAAATCCCAGTGTTACATGGGGATGTGTGTCCTAGATTTTGGTGATGTCCTGGACGTCCCAAACGTTTCAGGAACTTGGGGACTTAGAGGGGATGTTCCCTATTTTTAAAAAATCTTTCAAAAGTTTTCTGATGTTTTTACTTGAAAAAACTGTTATTTTTACTACGAACACTAGATTATAATCTTAAATGTACCTAAATTACATTAAATACAGTTTTAATCCCTAAATTTCATTGAATACAGTTAAAATATTCAAATGTTAATTTTTATATATTATTTTAATAGCCGTCCCCTTGCTGTCCCCAAACTTTGGGATTTTTTTTGCCGTCCTGGAAACCCCGTTCCTCCGTCCTCCTGCCCCCCTGTCCCTGAGACTTAGGTAACTATGCAAAATCCTGTGTTAATGGGATTGACCAGAAAGAGTCATAGAATTATAAACCTTAAGAAAGAGCTTGAGGATTAAACTATATAAGAGAATTTTAGATCAAAAATCTGTTACATAGTTTATTCCAGAAGCTCTCTTTCTTAATCAGATGGACCATGGTAGCATATCTCTTATATCATAAACCTTCTTCATGGGTTTAATTATAACGTCTTTAATATAATTGTTGACTGGTACAACTACAATTACATAGTTCAAAACTATGTCACAAGGTATGCCATATTTTATCAAAAAAGTTTGAATTTTTCCGTACTTTATTCTCATCATCCATTAATTTTGCATGGGAAATTCTTGACATGCTTTTGCATTATTTTATAAATATATGTATATATACAAATGCCGACTGAAAGCAGAGGACATAAAACTCTCTCCACTGTGTCTCTTGACATATTTATGCATTTCTTTCCTAAAATAAAAATGATAGAAAAAGTTATTTGTTCGAACCTAAAGACCTTTTTTTCCCTCAAACTTTATCCATTGGCTAACTTGAACCAAATTTTATCCTTGTTGATCATGAACTCAAATTCAAACCTTGTGACTTAGGTTAAAAGCATAGATTTAACTTTTGTAGGGACTTCAATAATGACTTGTTTCTCACATGACTAAAATTTCTCTCTTTTGATAAGAAATGCAAGTATACACCCACACTACATTAATAGGAATCAAACACCGCACTGGATAGATGATTTTTGTCTCTCTGAACTTACTCTTTTAAGCCTGTTGGCACCATTTTATAAGACACCTGATACATGACCTACTACAAATATTCATGTACAGAAAACGTCTTCACTATATATATAATAGTTTAAAAGGTGAAGATGCCATTGAGCCTATTGATGAGTAAACCCCTTACTGTAATTTTTTAAAGAACTCTTTTTCAGTTACGATTATTTCTGTTTAAATAAAATGGGGGGTAAGTGACTGTTACAAGGAAATTAATGATTATAAAAAATAACATCCCCATGGGAGAAGAGGGGGTTATATAACTCAACCACCTACAGTTTTGAAAATGGGGGTTTAAAAAAGGTACTAAAGACCATTACACACACAGATATATATTGTCATTGAGCCCATTAATGAATAAACCCCTTTCGTTAATTTAAATAAAAATTATTTGTCAGATATGATTATTTCTGTTTAAATAAAATGGGGAGTAAGTGACTGTTACAAGGACATTAATGATTATAAAACATGACATCCCCATGGGAGAAGGGGGTTTTATAACCCAAGCACCTACAATTTAAAAATGGGGGTAACCCAAGATTCCTTTAATGAAGACCCATGCACCCTAAAAGACCAAAAGGCACTAAAGACCATTAATATATGACCGTGGCAAGGAGCAGCAATTTACGCTTTTTGAACATAACATTTCTTTTCCAACCCAGTCGATTAAACAGATTTTTGTATCAAACTTTACAGTTGAAACTTCTTATCTTTCTTCTTTGTAGAAGACTACATACTAGTTTTAACACAAGCAGTGGGAGTCTGGGACACAAATCATTATTAGCCCTTTTTTAAAAAGAGAATCAATTTTTAGTACTCACATGATTCAAATTATAAGCACGGGGCTGAACAATAGACAACAAACATGGTAGACATTTACAGTTGATGGCAATAAGGTTAAATTTTAACTGTTTAAATTAAAACATTGAATATTTAAGGATTCACCCTCACCATTTTTCGGTTGAGTCCATCCTTTCTGATTTTCATCAACATGTCTACATACACATCTACTAGAAGCACAGTATCCAAGAAAATACTCAACCTACATGATTTCTAGCAAAACACCAACATTGACAGCAACGTTGAATGTAGACCCGGTCTCAGAATTTCCTGCAAAGTGGCATCAGAGAGCACGTACGATATGATTTCTTTTACTACCAAGACTAGGAAAGCTGCGGCTAAGAGCTCCTCTAACAGCTCCATCAACTTCTATCTGCCATTTTTTGAAACTTCACTAATAATCTACTGCTGCAGCTTGTTGCGACTGAGGAAGAAAGAAAATTGAAGACCAAATTTGCTATAAATATCTGCCTGAAGTTGTTTCACACTGAATTAGGTTGAGTATAACAGCCTTCAAAAAACTCATATGCTAACGTACTACTCACTGCTATAATTTTATGTTGCTAGAACAATTCTTACTATTGATAACTGTGCATTAAGATCGTGGAAGGTATGATACCATGTTGTAATCGAGCCAAGGAGACTGATGAACAAAAATACTTAACTTCATCATTAAAAAAATATGACGAGAAATTAATGGAAGTACTCATTGTTCTCTGCTACGGACAGCCATTGACAAGTTGACAGTTATAGTCGTGCAACAACCTATAAACAATACAAAGAGGTAAAATGTACCGAGTAGACAAATAAGGTAGACATATTCCGGTATAAAGATACTTTTTTCAAAAATGTAGGTGGAATAGAAACATATACACCATAACTCTGCATGAGCCCTCTTGAGACCTAGACACCCAGACATTACAATCACAACTTAATATAATTATTATTTTATATTATTGGGTGTTATTCCCCTATTCTTGATTTGTAGAGAAACACATGAGTTCTTGCCTTGCCATTCACAGTAAATTGAAATCCCTGTTTCTTACCTGGCTTTGTCTCTATCCAATTAATTTTCTTATTTGTTGAAAATCCCCTTTATGTCTTGTTTCTCTTTTTCTTCTTCCTTGATGCAGGGGGATCAAGTCATTGTTAATTTGCAAAATATAGGATTCTCTCTTTTTTTTGACATATAGGTTGATACTTTAGAATGTGGAGCTAGCGTATTATCTCATTTTTATTATTCTCTGTACTTCCTTTGGTAGTTGGGTGGAATTAGTTGTGATCACAGAGTTTTATATATCTTTGACATTTAATAAACAGAGTGTTCTCTACATAGTTGATCTTTCTGTATGAAATTCAGCAGTTGGTGTAGTTTATGTTCAGATTCATGAAATGTTGTTTTTCATACATGGTAAAGAGTTTCATTCTTGGATTGTATATCTCAAGTTTTATTTTTTTCGAAGTGAGAGTTGTGATTCAGCTGTTCTGAAGTTGCATACACATTACAATTGTTTGTTCTCAGTTTATTTCCCGACGGAAATTCTGATTGAAGCTGGATACATGTTGTGTGTCAAAGCTTCGTTTCTACTTGTACAATAAGACCAATCTAAGTTGTTGACTTCTATATCAGAAGTCTTTGGCCCACTTATAGAATTGTATTAACCACTTCTTTTTTGTGTTTTTAATTTGCTAGGCACTGGTTTCTGATGTTAACCCTTGGCATATGTCAGAAATATGCAGAGCTCTTTGGCAGTAGGTTCATTGCAAAAACCTGAAAGCAGTAGCCATGGGAAGCGCTTTAAGAGTCGATGGGAACCTGTTGTTGAAGAGAAACTAGAGAAAAAACATGGTGTGGCTGTAAATCACGAGTTTATCAAGGGGGATGCCTTCAACGATGGTCAGAATAAGGTAATATTTTTTTGTAACATGTTTGTGTCCTGTAGAATTTCTGAAAATGGCATGACCATTTTTGTATCTTCTCTTTTCTTTTGAGGAGTATTCTCGTTACAGGTTTATTTATTTACAACATCTAATGGTCATTTTTTCTCACATTTATTCATGACGTTTGAAGTTCAGTTTCATTTATTCCCAAACATTTATGGATGAATGAATCCAAAAATCTAGATGCCATTGCTTTCCAATTAGTAGATTAGATTGAATGATAGTGCATATTACAGGTGATACAAGCATCCCTAGCCAAATGGAATACTATGAATGGAGTATGGAACAAGACCAAGCAATTGCAGCTGCAGGAGCAGTTGGACTCAAGCAAAATGCCTGCAAGGCCATCAAAGAAGGCACGGAAAGAGGTCGACCAAGCTGCTGGTGGATGTGGGGATAGCCTTAGTGATAATGAAGAGGAGGCTGGACAAGGAGGGCATTGTTTTGGCTCTCGAGAGTTGGCTGATACGCTAGAAGAAGAGAAACGGAGGCAGAGTAGGAGTAGACGTTTTGATAAAGGAAATGGGAGTGATGTCAAAACTAAACAGCCTGGAACTATAGTGAGTGGAGCTGTAAATGCTGCAAGAACAGCTAGTGCTTTACTGCTTGCTAGGAGCTATGGAGATGGTGGTGGAAGAGCAGTTGAAGACATTGATTGGGATTCACTAACCGTTAAGGGGACATGCCAAGAAATAGAGAAACGCTATCTACGGCTTACATCTGCGCCCGATCCAAACACCGTAATGGGCTCTTTTTGACTGGCATCATTTTTTTTATATTATATTAAGATTTCTGTCTTGTAGAAAATTTGCAATTAAAAAATGTGTGGCCTTTATGTTTAATGTCATTATATTTATGCTAGGTACTTATTTAGTTATATGCTATTGCTTACAGGTGAGACCAGAAGAAGTGTTGCAAGAAGCTTTGGCTATGGTGCAAAATTCAACAAAGAACTATCTATATAAATGTGACCAGTTGAAGTCAATTCGTCAAGATCTTACAGTGCAGCGCATTAGAAATGAATTTACAGCAAGGGTCAGTGTGAAAATTTGATTTAAATTGTGTATGCTAGATATAAATTATGCTGTAAATTGAGTAATGATTTTCCTTTGCTTTAACTTCTAAGTTTTTTGATTGTTAACATGATTATTCTACCAGAAACATATTTATGAATCCTATTGATATTGTATTCTAAGGCAGGATGAAAATCACCTTATAACTAAATGATGCTGCTTTCATATTTTCTTAACATCAAGCCTTGTAAGAGACTATTTTCTGTCAGTGGTTCACATTTTTGCTTTCTCTTAGGGTGTGGATGCAGTAAATGAGATATATGGATGATCCATAGGGTTTGTCCCAAAGCCATTGATGTATTTTGTTTTATCTGCATAAGTTATTTACTTCATTGTTGCTTTGTTTTTCATGCACGGTTTACTGGGCCCCATGCCATACCTTTCTTTGTGAATATGTTTTAGCTCTTAACACTATTGCCTAAATTATGCTTTTCTGCATTTAGGATTCCAGCTAGTAATATTTTTTGTTATCTTTGGTGTTATGGCGTGCCTTTGCATTGTGTTCCTAGCATGGGTGTCTATAAGAGGGAAAGGTGTAGGCGAAGAATAAGGATGACTAAAAGGTGAACTGCCATATTCATTCGTAATTATTAAAAAATGGCAATGTAAATCAAATTTGTATATTACCCCATGGTATAGCAACAGGGATGAGCCCCTCCTTTACTCATTTCTTTTGTTTAGATTTCTTAGATTTCTTCCAAAGTGTGCTTTCTCGCGTGCAGATTTTATTAGATATCATTTTCATAAGTTTTGAGCAGTATGGAGTTAGTTGCACATTATATATCCAGAACTGGGAAACAACAACATAACAAGAAACATGGGAAGATTGTTTTGTGCATATGCAACTGAAACCTGGAAAATGGTGTTTAGAACTTGGGGCCCTCCTTCCTTGTGTTTTTAGTTCAATGACCTCCTTTTTTTTATTCATCCAGTTGCCTAATCCCTGAAATTAAAATAGAAAGTTCTAGTACTTAGAGGTTGTAGATATTTATACAAGGATTATGATGTGACATTGACAACCATTGATTCTCCTTTATGAAAAATTCCACGTTCCTTTGGGCAAGGTGCATGTTAAATCCTCCCCTTATATTTGGGTAGATTCATAATGTAAGAGAGACAACCACTACTTCCAGCTGCATCTCATTCTACGCAACTAATACATGACTTATTGGTATCCAATGGATAAACTCCTCGATGCTATGACCTTAATGAGATCATTCATAATGCCCTTGCTGTGGCAGAGAGAATCCTTGGCCAAAAAGCGAGGCATCCAAAACAACAAGAGAGGGTAAGGTGAGCCAAAATTTGCAACAGGTCGCTTGCAGGAAATCTGTTGCAACTCTTGAACTGTTGATTGTAGGAAAACTGTTAGTCAACAATTGAGCTGTTGACTATTGTCCAAGGACACAAGCATGCAGATGCCTGCTATTATCTGATATTTTGTGCAACATTATTTGTAACATTGCTTATGGAATTGGAATTTTACTTGATGTTTATTATATATTCATATCTATTGTGACTGTCTCTGTAGTGATCGTTATAGTTACTAGGTCTGGCTGAACCTGGATGATGATCTGTCCAACCAAACTTGGATGCATTTTTACATTAACATGATTAAAAATAAACAATGAAAGTAAAAAGGATACAAAATGAAAGTAAAAAGAATACAAAACAAAGACAAACAATTTTTTTCAATAAACCTGTGTTTTCATGTTTTTGATTTATTGAGAAATATGTTATCTTAAATTTTTAGATTTTTCCAAGCCAATCTAAATTTTTCTTGAAATTCCAAACTTATTCTTCCTCTTGAACAAATGAAAATATTTGACCATTTGCAACTATGTTTAGCATAAGTTCAATAATGAGTTGCCTGTCCTTTGACCTAGCCAATGTCGTAAGGTAATCTTGGGAATCTTCACCATTGGGAGGATTGTCAAAGTGACTCTCATGGTTGTTAGATGAAAATTAATATTTTATCAGTAAATTTTATTTTAGGTTTCTAAGAAATATTGCAACTTCTACCAGAAATATGAATATAAACAGGCTCAAGAGCATTGCTAGAAATGGTGTTTCACCAGCTGCAGCTATTTTGTCTGTATTACATTGAAGGACGAAACTGGAAGCCTCTCTCTTCCAGCCCATCTTTGTGTGGTTGAGCTGAAACTAAAAGACAATTATGCCTTCTCATCTTGTATAAAGTTGAGATACGGTTTTGCAAAATTCCTAGCAATGTTTGCAACAATTTTACATAAATAACGTCATCAGCTCTGTCAAATTGCACGTCAAAGAAATGTGCTGTTGATTTTTGCCTTGTACAAGTTGATTCCTTTGTTTAGACCATTATATGAATATACTAAGCATCATGTGAGTTGGTTAAGGAGTCATAAGATTTAGTGCCTTTCTAGTCTTATGGGTTTATCATTAAATGCAAGTCATGAGAGCTTGATATGATAGATTCAAGTTTATTATTGATATTTTGCATATTCATACAGGTTTATGAAACTCATGCACGATTAGCACTGGAGGCTGGAGATATGTCGGAATTCAACCAGGTATGAGCTACTGATTTGTGTATCTGGTTTTTTCTTATCTATTTTTTTTTCCTTCACTTGTTTGTAGTTCACGGAGATCTTTCAGAATGGTGGTTTAATTTTTGTCCTGGGATCAAATGCCTTGTATTTATATTTTGGAAGCATGTATAATAATTGAAGTTAACGAACTGGATGCTGATGAAAAATGAAAATTTGAAATTGTTGACTAAATGATAAATCTGAAATAGAGCAGTATCATGGTTTTGCAAGATGATGGGCTGTTTTTGGTTTGTTCTATTAGAAGCATTTGTGGTCCTAATAGGTTTCATAGTATTTCAAGTTTCCTAAACTTTCAAGTTCATTGTTTATGAAACAAGAATAAAATAATTTCCTTAGAGTCTGCAGCTGTGATAGAAGTTCCTTGGTAGGATAAAAAAAAAGTAAATAAACGCCATTTGGAAAGGTCATTTTGGAATACTTTTACTTATTTTTTATCTGAAACTAAAATGAAAAGAAAATGACATTACTTTGACATAAACTTCAAAGCTTCTCTTTTCATCAGAAAGTAATTAAATCTCTAATTTTGTAATACAAGATGCCAATCATTAAATTTAACGTAATTAATGAACCTATTATACTTTTTCTTCAAACTTTGCATATGCTATACAAGAATTGAGCTATCTATTGACTGGGTAGGGCCTGCCAATTTATTTTTGTTTTAGAGTTTTTATTTGATTTGACAAAATCCACCAAGGTAATGTATTTTCCATCTTTCTTTTCTTAAATTTGGATAACTCAAATGCAATCTTAAAGAAATATATTGGATGGAGTATTTGCACATCTGAGGGTGCAGGCAAGTTGCAAAGGGAATTATAATGGGTGACAAATTAGAGGTTTATAGTGACCTGATGGAGATACCTGAAGCTTCAAAGAATCCCTGAACTGATCTTCAACTAGAATTTTTGAATGGTTTCTATTTCCCTCTATGCTTTTCTCAACAAATAAGAATACCCATGCACTGACATATCACTTGAGAAAATAACTCGAGCATTCACCTGAGGTGCAGTGAGAGATTACAAAATCCACCATTATGAGCAAGATGTGTGAAGATCAACAGTGTGCACGAGGTATCCATTCTAACCTTATTATCCAGTATCAAAGCAATTAAACTTACAAGCAAAGACACATGATCTCCATAAAGATCTCATTCGTTAATCAAGATACAAACGTGTTTACACAATTCATGGCATACAACTCCATGAATGTTCAGGAGTAAGATATCATTGTACAAAACATCACAATCTCACCTAAACTCCTAATTTGATCCTCTGCAATCTCTTTCAAATCCAAGCTCATTATCCAAAAGTCCTGTTGAAGTGTGTGAAGTCACAGTCTCGTCTCTAATCTTCAAGTCAAGGGGGTAGTTATGTTGCTCCCCCACCTCACGAAGACCAATCAGGAAAGTACAATTTATTGAGTTTACCACCATTGTGCGGTGGTATTGCGTAATGTGTGAATAAGTGACAGAGCTCACTCCATGTTGTCAGTGTTATTCATCAAGGTTAGACAAGCACTATTGTATACCGCTGAAGCACCAAAGATATCGTAGTGACAACAATGGAGATACAGAGAAAAAAAAGAGAAGTGATACAAGAGATGTGAGGTATCAAACAGAGCTTCGCAACATATTACACTCACACTTGGATGAATATTGGAAGATTATCGAGGCCATTTAAATATTCATACATACCAAGGGATCCAAAAACATACCTCTGTGACAATAATGGTGATAGATGGGTAGGCACATGAAAGAAGCACTATGGGACTGTGCGGCACTAAACAGATTCTCGCGGCATATTTCAAGGACCTGGCTAGTGAATAGACATGTCCATTCATATCTCAACATATTGATGAATTAGAGATGCAGCTGTAATATATAGGGTGGTAGCAAGGAAAATGCATATATAGAATAGTAAAAATAAGTGTAAATTAACAGTAAATAAGAGTAGATTAATAGTTATGAAAATTAACTAAGGTTTGAGGAGGTGTAACCTTTTCCTTTAAAGGCTATGTACAAATGTAAACTAAGTGGTGAGATAGATATTCATAGTAGAAGAGATGTGCATGAGAGGAGAATAATGTATACTGGTACACAGAGGGAGCAGAGTATGGCAAAGATATATTTGAGTGTAATGAGATAGAGAATATATGTGGAATGGTATTATAAATGGTGGTATAAGATAAAGTGTAACTGAGGCTTGTTATGTACTTGATAAGTTAATATGAATAAAGAGAAGATACTTTGGGGGATATTTGTGTTGTGTGTATACAATAACTAATTTGTCTAATATGCTTCATATTGATTTAAGTTATACAATAATTAAATTGTCTTCCTTTGTGTAATATTAGCTCTACCCCAGACCCTTTAAACTACATAAACTAATAACCATTATCTAGTTGATGTCAACACTCCACTTCCTTGGGCAACAAGCCTTTAGATCTTGCACATATATGCCTTTACACAAGTTGATTCATCATAATGCAAAATCTTTTTCAGTCAACCCTTTCTTAGCTGAAATACATGTTATCCAAAATACCCCCTCCTAGGGCTATTTTAATAACTTGCATTTTCATTTGGACTTGGATAATATAAATTGATCAAAAGTGGGAGAAATCAATGTTTGGGACATTCCTTTCCTCCTTGCCAACCCCTCACTTCCATACTTAGCCAAATTGTGAGAAAATTGGGAAAAATGCAAGTGAATTGGATAAATCGGCCTTTGGAGGAACAACAGGAACATTTCCTTCGTTCCTCCTGTTCCCCGCATTTCCGCATTAAGGGTTGGGGGCATTGAAATCGGTTAAATTGGGGCTTTTTGTAACAGGAGGAACAATTCCTTTGTTCCTCTTGTTCCCCATTTTACTGATCCGGCTGCATTGGGGGGAGTTGGAACATTGTTGCGGGTAGTGATGGCTTTTCGGGAACAGACGGAACAGTTCCCGCGTTCCTTGTGTTCGCCGCATCGCCAATCCGGCCGCTGGAGCAGTTGGTGCACTTCATTGCGGAAAAGGCGGGTTTGGAGGGAACGGATGGAACAATTCCGTCGGGTCGTTAGTTCTTCGATTGACCAACACGATCGGCTAATGGAACAAGGGAACTAAGCAGAGGACAGGAGAGTAATGTGGGCGAAGCAGTTAAAGCGGGCACCATGAGCTCAGATGGAACTGTTCCACTATTCCAATAGTTCCCCGATTGGCCGATTCGTCCGTACCAAGCACAAACACATTAAAGCGAACTGTGGAGACCTGTGTGGAACCTTGTTGCGACCATCCTGAGCCCCTGAACTTCAAAAGGTCATAACTTTTGCCCTGTAACTCCAAATTTCACAAACTTGGTACCGCTAGAAAGGTCTCATCATGTACTACACCACGGAAATTGGATTTCTTAAATTTGGTGAGGTTAGGTGGGTGAATAAGAGGAAATATAGTCCAGCATTAAAGGATATAGTCCCAGGTAGCTTAACCACCCAATTTGATCAAGTATGGTGCCCATTCCTTCTACAAGCAAAACATCATGGGGGAATGGCCTTGATAGGGTACCCATGCCTATTTTTAGACATTCAATACATGTTGTTGGTGGTTGAAGATGGAAATTTGAGTTTCCCTCTATTTTCCCTCCTCTCTCTTTCCCATCTTCAATATATTGTAAAATGATGCTCATTTGTAAAGGTGCATCATTCTTCAAGTGCTGCATGTGTGTTTTGAGTTGCAAGCCTCAGATTTGGATCTTTGCAATGGTTTTGTGCCTTCTTCCTTCATTGTAATGGGCTGTGCATCTATTTGAAGCAATAAAATTCATGTTTTGTGGCTATCTTCTGCCTTAGCTTGTGTTTATTGCATTATCTTGCCTCTCCATCTACCTGCAGTTATATTGTGCATGTTTATTCTCCATTTGCAGGTTTTATTTCTGTTTTGCTCCATGAAGATGAGAGTTTGAATGTTGTTCTGGACTGTGGCACTCATGTCTGCCCTCTCCTCTTCCCATGAATAACATATTGGTTGAAGGTTGTAGTTTTGGACTTCCCATTTTCCTCCAAGTGTTGTTGGTCAATATGTTGACTTTTGTGCCAGTATCAATCAAAACATTTCATATTGAGGGGTGGTAAGAGAATTCCTCGATGCAGATGCTAGATGCTTCGTGAAAAAATCCGCCAACAGTTGTTTGCTTGAAGGGCATAGTTGTGATTTCAGACAGGGTAGAACAAAGGAGTCGCGATTTCCAAAGGAAGGAGAGAAGTTTAGACCAGGGCAGAGTCATGATTTCCAGAGAAGGAGAGAAGTTCAGGCCAAGGCAGAGTCGCGATTTGTGCTCACATATACATTGCCATAAATCACAACTTAATTTTTGTGGTGATAAATCACGCATTTCTGCCTGGTATATACAGGATTGCATCCTCACTGCTGTTTTTTTTAATTTCATTTGTACCTTCACAAATACGTTCTGGTTTGCACATATTTCGACACTTATTGACAGTCAATAGAGGAAAGACCAGCTAATCGCAATTATACAGTCGTCTAGGGCACAAGAGACTGCATATCAGAATAGTCATTTTTCGCAGTCGTGATTTCAATTTTCGTGTCACTTATACAACAAACAACTTAGAGGTCTGCATGTTAGGTTTTGCTGTTGGTTATGGGGTAGGGCACGGGTCATGACAAAAGACTTAGACCAGACGTGTATTGCTTGGCAAACTAGTCTTAGTAGGTTCTAAGATGATTGTCCACTGTTTGACAAAATGCACTGGGCATTTGGTTGGCTTCCAAGTGTTTGACAAAATTACCAAGCATACAGTTTCAGCTTACTGCATATTTTAGCTGCAACTCAGAATATGGAGATTTCCTCTCTGAATCTGGAGGCTCTTTTGACGCAAGAATTACGAACTCCTGCCCCATCTCATTCTATGTTTCGAGAACCAAAAACACGCACTGTCATGACACCCAAAATCCAATACAATAGACTATTGAACAAGATTTCTTCTATTGAAAAAACGGGTACCAAGTTTCAGGAACTCCTTTCACTTTTCCAATAGCAGCAACAAGAGAAGGACCAAACCATGTCCCTCTTCAAATAACGATTGCAAGAGAAGGATCTTATCATCACCGATTTGCAAGCTAGAATCACTAAGCTCGAACACACCCAAGCCACCCTTGAGGATTCCCCATGCTTGCAGCAACTTAATGAAGTGGTTTCATAAATTTACAATAAGCAATCCAAGATAATCATTCAACACAAACACCTTAAAAAGGAAACCACAGCCCAACAACAACCTATCCAAAAACAAGTTGAGGAACAAAATTTGTGGGTACAAGTGGTTAAGGGGAAGAAAGAAAGCACCTCTAGTTGCGGAATTCACTGTCCAAGCGAAATTTGAAGAGGAAAAGGCACGCCAAACCAAGGCACTCAACCTTCGTGTTCGTTGCCTCCCTAAACCAACTGATCTCTTATAAGCAGGGCACACATTCTTGCGTGAATCTTTGGACTTGAAAGATATCTCCCTTAACAAAGCTTGGAAACTGTCGGACAACACCCTTGTTATCCGATTCCAAACTGCAAAAGAGCGTTTGCAAGCTCTTAGAGCAAAAAAGAAGCTATTTCCCCTCCCACAAAATTTATGCAGATGCCGATCTCATATGACTCTAGGTGGAAGAGCTTCAGAAAGCTCATATTTAGGTAGTAGCTGCCAGGAAGGAGAACAAGCTGACTGTTATTAGAGACTGTAGGGCTGTCATTCGTGATTCTCCCCCATCTGGGTGGTCGCGCCTTGGACCATCAACATGATGACGTTCTCGTGTCTTAGTAGGTGGCAATGGCATCTCCATTGCTTCTTGGAACTGCAATGACACTTTATGGTCTTCTCTAGGTACGACGCTTTATTGCTTCTCGAGATCTCTTCTTCACAAAGACCCATGGGAGCCTCGAGCGGGCCCTCCCTCCAATCACAGGGTACTTGTGGATTTTGGCCTTTCATCATGAGACTCGCAAATCAGGTGGTGTTCGTGGTTCAGGGGGTGTGGCTTGCCTCATTTGGGATAACATCAAGTCTAGAGTTTCACTTGTGGTTTCTGATGTCCACTTTAGATACATACGGCTTAGATTCAAAGTAATACACCTTTTCGGGATGTCTTCATAGTTGTTTGCTACATGCCCCCACCACATCTTCATTTTCTATTCATGTTGATGGGGACTCGTACCGTAACCTCTATCCAGAGATTTCTCGATACTCCATTATTGGTGACATCATTCTTTAAGGAGATTTTAATGCCCGTACAGGGAACCTCTAAATGCCTATTCATGACCTTGCTCAGGATGAGTTATGCCTTCACGAGTTAGAGCTTGAGAAGTTTGGTTTATAGAGAGATTCTGTTGATAGCAATGCTACAGTTACATTCTATGGGAGACACCTTCTTCAATTGGGTGAATCTCAGAATCTTCACATCCTCAACGAGCTTCCTCACTTCTCCGGTTCTGGTAGATTCACTTGTTTCCCCCATGACGATGATGTGAGCGTCGTGGACTATGTTCTCACCAACAAATCCATCATCCCTCATATCTGTGGCTTCCTTATTTCGCCTCAGTTCCCCCTTGTTGACCATGCTGTCTTGACATTCACCTTGTATATTGGTTCTAATCCTTCCCCCCACCCCCTACACCTTCCCCCTCTCCCCCTAACACTCGACACATCACAATCCATTTTGATGATGATTGCACCATTGATTTTTCTGCCCATCTCTCCCTTTTATCTCCGGGTTTTACTCCCTCCCTCTTCCCACCATTGATTCCATGTATGAGTTTTTACATCAAACCCTCTGGGATGCTGTCCCCACAATATTCACTACTCCAAATCCCCTACCCGTCTTGGAACTTGCCCCATGAAGTGATGGTATGATAATGAGTGTAAATCCCTTCATCAAAGACTTCGGTTTTCCCTAATCTGTGACCCTTCGTTTATACCCACCCTTTGTAAGGAGTATCGTTGTCTTCTTTAATGTAAGAAACATAAGTTTCTTGCGTATAGAGGGTTTCAATCCTTGCTAATCTCCACTAGTCCCCTTAGAATTTTGGCGTACTCTTCTCCCGAGAAAAACCACCATTTCTGACATCACACTCGAAACATGGGTCTCCTATGCCAACTGCCTGTATGATATTCCAGCCCATCCTACAACAATTGCCACTACTCCGCCACCTTCCTCTATTTTCTTTGCTTCCTCTTTCAAGAGAGCTATTTTGAAATTACACACCAGTAAAGCAGCTGATTGTGAAGGTCTCAAAGTTGAGTTCATCAAATAATGTGTGGATTCCCTTACCTTTTCCCTTGCCACACTATTCATTAGTCAGGTGATCCCTCTATCCGTTGCAACTACAGGACCATTATGATTGGGCATACATTTGCCAAATTTATGCCATAGTGTTAGACATGCAACTATCCTAATACTTGGAAAGGAATAATATCAGAACTCAGGGGCAAGCGGGCTTCAGAAGGGACTGCCAAACTATTGGCCACATCTTTACACTCCGAGCTATCATTGAAGAAGCTCGTGATTGGTCTTCCAAAGTCTTTTGTTGTTTTCTTGACTTAAATAAAGCCTTTGACTTGGTACTGAGACATCCACTTTTCTAGAAGTTGAGAGAGTTCGCATCCCAGATTCTTTGATTACCGCAACTTGGAGGCTTTATGAGACAGTCATTGGGCAATTTTGTACTTACAGTTTATTTGACTTTGTGAAGAATACCATTGGGTCAAACAAGGATGTCCTTTCTTGCCGACCCTTTTCAACATTTACATTGATGAGTTAGAGGAGTTTCTTTCGTGACATACCCATTTAGAGGATTGTTGTCTTCTTCATGAGGTGCTTATAGCCATCTTCCTTTTTGCCGATGATGTTACCCTCTCACACTCTATAGAAGGCTTACAATGACAACTTGATGCCCTTTCTCGCTTTTGCGAACTCCAATAGCTAGTGGTCAACATTAGTAAAACTAAGATCATGATCTTCAATATCTCATAGCGTTTTCTCTCTAGATTCTAGTTTTTCTACAGAGGGGAATTTCTTGAGATCACATCAACCTACACTTATTTGGGGGTCCAATTTTCTTGTCCATGCTTCAACATGAAGTTTGCCGCTCAACTACGCCTTTGTAAAGAGTATGCCTCTCTTTCTGTTTTCTAGCGTCAGTGTTTCCAGATCTACTTTCAGGGCATCCCCTTCGAGTTACGCTTGTTTGATACTATTATTAAACCTACAATTTTGTATGGTTCAGAGGTTTGGGGACTTAGCCAGAGGGTCGTTGACTGGGCCCGTATTGAGATGGTCCCGTTGGTTGTTGGAGACAATCAACAATTCATGGGACAACAATTCCTCCTCTTAGGGGGGGGGGGTTCCCTTATTTCACCAAAAATTTGAAACTCTTTAAGTATTTACAAATATACAATCTAACTAAATCTGAATGAGGATATTGGTGCATGTGAATGATTCCATATTCTCAATACAAAAAACAAACAAAGCAGTAGGGTTTTGAGGAAAAACATCAGCTTATACAGGCAAGAAGGATGAGTTAGGGAAACAAAGTTTAGGCTAACTCATTAATCAAGGATACAAGTACCCTCCTTGATTGTGCAAGATTACCCACTAATGTAAGGAGAGAAGGGAAGAAGCAATACTTTCAAATACAAAGAATGCAGATTTATATTTTACTAATGCATGCAACAAGAGCTTAAGAACATGTGATTCAATATATATGAAAACCCATATAACATAAAATGCAGATAGACACAAAGTTCATCACATCTTACTTTATGGATTGAACACAAAGTTTCACATTTCACATATATTAAACTATCACATTCACAAATTGTAGGAAAAGAAAATAGAAAGAACATAGATGAGGGAAAGAATGTCTTCTTCTATATTGATAAAAAAGTTTGTATTTACATTCAATGGCACCAATATCCAACCCTTTACAAGTGAGAAAGAAGCCTTATATAGGATGAGGGGAGGATGTAACTACCTTTCTAACTAATTGTCATTTAATTAAGTGCTAAACACTTAATTAGTTAATTACATAAGTTGGCTTTATTTTACAATTTCATTTTCAAAATAATAAATCCAACCTCAAAACATAATGATTAGATAGAACAAGTACTATGAACTAGGAGAAGAGGGAACATTGGGAATAAACACAACTAGAACCTTTATCTTGAGAACTTGAACTCTGAACCTAGTTACAGCAATAAAAGTTTCCATGCACTTGGGGACTATGGTGTTTTCCATAGGAGCCAACCAAATTCCAAAGGAATATTCCATCTCTTTATCAACACCTCCATTCTGTGAGAGTCCTTTGGCAGCTTCAACAACTACATATGCAACTCAGAGAGTTCTTCCATCTTATCCTTGTTGACTGATTCCTCTTTGAAAAGCTCATCCTTGATCAATGATTTGAACCTTGCTTTAAGTTGATCAATTGGATTGCTCTCTGGAGAATTGTCTCTATAGAACTGACAATGGAGAGCTTGCAAATCAGCAAAGATTTCTGCTTTCAATGATTCTCCTTTTTGCACCATGTTTTTCAATTCAACTGCAACTTCCTCTAGCACTTTGATTCTCCATTCAACACTATAGGTCCAATTCTTTGACAAGTTACTCTTGGAATCAACAAAAATTTTGTGTGACAAGAGGATTTTCTCATCCGTGGTGCTCATGATTCTGGAGATCTTGAATGCAGTCAACCCAAAGTTTAAGTTCTTTGTCAATTGTATCTATCCCTGAGTTGATTTGATCTTGAGCAACAATGATGTTATCATACACCCTGTAAGCCTCATCAATAAACTGCAATCCGAAGATCAAAATACCTTCCACCTAGGCCTCAGAAGCTTTGCCAAATGTTGCATGCTTGTGGATTTCTGCTATGGCTTTGACATCAATTTCAGTAGTGACAATAGTAGGTGGAAGTGAGGAGAGAGGAGTGGGATCCAAAGGAGTTTTATCAGATGAGAGAGGATTTGATGAAGTTTTGAGAGAACTTGCACTTGTTCCTCAAGCTGTTCCTGTGTTTTCTTACCTTTCTCTACCCTCTCAATTACTTTTGAAAGAGTTTCCTTGAGATTTTACACTTCTCCTTCAGAGGTGGACTCTCCAAGTGGGATCCTAGTCAACTCCAAGTCTGAAATTGATATCTCCTTTTCATTCTTGTCTCCCTTTGGCTTAAAAATTTCTAGAAATTGCTGTCCTTTAGCATCTGAGACCAAACGAGAGGTTGTCTTAGCTTTCTTGGGAGGTGGAGGAGTTGTGCCTAGCAAAGCAACCACTGCATCAAATCCAGGATCAACAATCTGTGATGAAGCCTTCCTCTTTTTGCTGTCAATCATGGGTTGAACCCATGTGAATGAATCATTGCAAGGTGGAGCTGGAGGAGGTGGTAATGCAAGGACATTTGGATGACCGAGAGGTTGAGAAGTGGAAACCTCAAGAGTAGGAGCTTCGATAGAAGAAGAAGATGATCTCTAGACTTCTAGTCTTAGGCCTACTAGTTTTCCTTGTATTTGGCTCTATGATTTCTACCTCATCTTCCTCATCTTCACCTTCCTCATTGCCTTCTTCTTCTTCTTCATCATCTTCATCATTCCTTTTGTTCCTCACCCTCATGTTCTGATTCATCTTTTTTCTCCTCAGTTACTTTTACTTCTTCCTTAGAAGGCTGTGGTACTGGGTCAGGAGTAGGAACAACTTCATCAGTTGGTTCCTGTATCTTTTCTTGCTCCACTTCCTTCTTAGGTGTTTCTTCATCCTTCTCTGCCTCTTTTGTTTTATCTTTCTTTACATACACCTTGGTCCCTGAATCCAAGGGTGAGGAAGGAGATTCACTGTGTTGGAGCATCCTTATGAGAGGTGGAGGCTTCCTGAGAGGAAGATGTCTTCATCATTTCTCTGTATTCCTTTCATTTTCCTATTGAACCTCATTTCTTGTCCTCACTAGCATAGGATTATTCAATTCAACAGGATCATCTCTTTCTTTCATAGAGCAGTCAATGGTTGGGATAGGCATGTGTTGAATGGTTTTGATGTATTCCACATGATACAAATCAAAATCATCATCTTCTAGGCCCTTAGGAACATGGTACAAGTTGATATCTTTGATCTGTTGCAGTGATAACCTTCCAAAGTACCTTTTCCTTACTTCATACTCATCTGCACAATCTTCCCAATAGTCCTCGAATGTGGGA
The DNA here is from genome assembly GCA_019776745.2 of Taxus chinensis. NCBI lineage: Eukaryota > Viridiplantae > Streptophyta > Pinopsida > Cupressales > Taxaceae > Taxus > Taxus chinensis. Next base: position 816,004,126 of record CM034149.1, read on the forward strand.
ATGTGATAGTAAGTCATTTTAAAATGCTTGAACATAAAACCCTTACTATGAAAGGAGGACCTCTTCTGATAAGTATGAAATTTAAAATCTGAGATTGTTCTCTCAACATTCTGTGCATCCAAAGCAAACTTACATGTGTAGTTTCCGAATGAGATAGGAAAGTAAATACCAGTGATCTTCTTGTCTCTACAAGTTCTATGCAACATATCCAATTGCCTACAAACCTCCACTAGAACCAACTTATCATTACAATACATTGGCAATTTATTAGGCACACCTTCAAACCCGACTATCTTGATATATGAGAATTTTCTGAATTGGATAAAAAGGCTGCCATATGTAGAAATCAGTTGTCTTGCTTCTACAGATACTCTCTCAGCTACATTTCCTTCCAATAGCCTGACTAGGAACATGGTGAAGGCATCATTGACTCTCCTGTGACGAGTCTTACTGTTTTCATATGTGAGCTGAGGGTAGTTTTCATACACTGGTGCATTTTTCTCGTCATCTTGTGGTGATAACCCTACCCATACCCTGTAGGCTGCTATGGTGTACATTAGGTAGGATGTCATGTGGAAGGTTTTGCTTTGGTGCAAATTGACCAATTGTTCACTCAGCTTCTCACATATGATTTCTCCCCAATTCAACCTCTGTTTATCTTCACAGATGACATTGATGTACATGCACATCCAATACTGAAATTCATTTGTGGAAGGCATGCCCATCATTCTTGCAAACAAGGTGATCATGTCTGACAATTCTTCTTTGAAATCTGACCTGTAGACAACCTTGGGCAGCTTGGAGGCTCCTTTCTTTTGAGTCTTGAGCCAGGACGTAGCTATCATTGTCTTATATTTATCCTTAGCTTGATCAAAAAGGTTTTGGGCTTCAACATTGGTCAGAGTTTTAGAATTCTCAAAGGTGGGGATTCCTAAGGCTGCATTGATATAGTTGGAATCAAACTTGACAATTATTTGACCTTGTGGATCCTTGATTTCTTTTGTTTGTGGGTCAAAACTTGAAGCACATGCTAGGACAGTGTCAGTGCATTGAATGGAGGTAAGGAAGCTAGTAACATATGCAATTCCACTGTTTTTAATGCATTGGACAATTATGGTGGGAGTATCTTCAGAAATGGGGGCCCAAAAATCATCTAAGTTCATGTGCCTGACATCACTGTCTCCAATATTGGGTACAAAGGTCGTAAGGGAAGAAATATGTTCATATCCCTTATACTGAAACTTCATTGTGGAGGTGTGGGAGAAAACTCAGAGAGCATGGAGGTTCAACAATGGTTTTCCAGAGATATTTGAAGGAGAGGACCAAGAACACAAACAACTATCAAATTAAACCAAGAAGGGATGAAATCACTCACCTTCAGTATGAAAAGGACGATGCCTCCACAACGGTTCCAATGTAATTTGAATTTTTGAAATTGGATAACAAATGACCAAGTTACGGGCAAAAAAACTCTTTCTTAGGGCAGGAGGACGAAAGCGCAATGTACAGTGAAAATCTTGAGTTACAATGGTGAAAAATGACTAAGTTTCGGGTTTTATAGCAATGGGATCAAAATGGGTGTAATTTAACACAAGACAGTGTGATGCGGAAGTCGACAGGGTCGTGGGAACCTTTTTAACCATTTCCTTTGCTATGCGGACATGACGAAAGTTTTGGGAACTTGAGGAACTCAATATAGTGCGGGAAAAACAGAGGTGCGGGGAACAATGAGTACAACAAAACTTGTTCCTAACATTTCAAATATTTCCGATTTATCCGCAATGAAAGGGGGATGATGGGATGTGGGAAAACAATGTTGCGCGGGGAATAATGCAATGCGGAGAACCACGATCCGATAGGAACCAGTTCCACAGGGAATTAAAAAGGCTGCACAACACTGCCAATCAATAAATTGCGGGTAAAGCGAGGAATCAGAGAACAAGAGGAATAAAGGAATTGTTCCTCCTGTTCCACCAAAGTCTACAATAGCCGCAAAAGACCCAAACTCTTGAACTTTTGCCACTCATTAGACTTCAACAAAGAGAAATACATCAAGGCAAGCGGTCACTTAGCCAATTTTTTTTTTTTTTTTTTTTGAAAATTCCACAATTTTGGTTGTGTAACAGCAGATCCAAACTCTCATGTTGCAATGCATGATCTGTTGCAAGTGGACAATTTCTCAGTGCATCATCCAAGCTGAATTCGCTGCCCGCCTGCTAAGCCTTGAGACTATCTTTAGGCTTACTTTCCATATCCACAAATTTAGATCCTTGGGGTGCTCAGCTTCTAGTTATGAGAGGTATCCTTACTTAAGGGGTGCTCAACTTTTGGTTGTGAGAGGTATCCTTACTTAAAACTTTGCTCTTCATAGAGGTTTGCCTCACCAGTCCCCACTAGACGTCAACATTATTGGTGCTTTGAGCCTTGACTGCTCCTTTCTATTGGAATCTCTATTGACAAGTTACTCCCTTTCATGTACACCTTGGATGCCCCTCCTAGGCTCCTTCCCACTAAGGATGTCACCACCAAGGTTGCCAGAGGACATCTACATACAGTATATCCAGACCCCCTGGATCTCCCCCCGTGAGCCACTCATCCCCAAACTTGCTTTCTATGTTGATCATTTCTTATAGGTGGTGGGTGGTTAACACAAGAGCATTGCAGAATAATTAGGTGATTGCATATATTTTGGGAATTTTGGCTGAGTTAGGTGGCGCGCGTGAGATTAAAATGGCATAGCTAAGGAGATAGGCAAGGCAGGAAGGTGTGCGACAGTGCACAAAAGTTTTGGAGAAGGAATGCGTGAAAATTTGATAAGTTACAAAGGGAGAGAAATGTTGGAGCCAGGCGCATGATTTTGGATTAGACTCAACAAAGGGTGCGCAAATCTTTTGAAGGAAAACATAGCACGCGTGGAAAAATATTTGAAGGTAGAAAACGACAAAGTGGTAGGTATACGAAGGATGCCAATTCAACCGTGACGTGGAGTTCCAGATGGACTTCTCTCAAATATCAAGCCAGAAGTAGTTAGTCGCCATTAATGCACAAAAGTTTGAATTTGGGTTTGAGCAGGATTATGAGAGGATTCTATAAGGAATGTCAAAATCCTTATGGGCGGGAAGGTTGTCTATAAATACTTGAAGCCTTGATTAAAAAGGGGGAGAGAGAGAAAATGATAGTATTTGAGAGAGGCTACAAGGTGCTAGGAGGAAGACCTTTTTTGGAGTTATCAACCCCTGTAGTTCTATAGATTGTAAATCCCACTAATGATTAACTTTTGTAGATGCCATATGGCTTTCTAAGAATAGAATCTACGGTTTAAGGCGATTTTTTTGCTGTGTTTACTCTACAAACGTTCTAGGGGTCGTTTTAATTCGAGCAGTCGATGTCAACAGTATTATTTGTCACCCTCAGTATCTGGAGCGCCATTGGTGTCATGGCTTTGAGGATTCCCCTTGGGTAGATGAGAGTTTGTTCCCACTAATTACAGGGTGAATTAGACCATCACACTCTTTATCAGGACCAGAACTGTTGTCTTTGCTCCCTCCAGGAGGTATAGACCAAGCGCCACTTCATTTTTAGATACCCCATTTACTATGAGATCCAAACGGAGATATCATTGCCCTCTACAGAGACTCAAACAACACTCTAGCTACTTTCTTTAGATATACGGACCAACGATGCGTGGCTCTTTATCTTCACAAGGCTGTCACCTTTTGCTGCAAATCCCTACGAGAGGAACCTAGAGGCTCTAAAGCTTCCATATTGATCACCTCTTTCTTTTAGCCCATCCAGTTGATTGGCATCACTAAGTGTCTTTTGGACACTGATACATCACACATCAGAGCTGATAGATTAGTTAGGCGGTGCTTCTCTCAACGCATCGTTATTACCTAGACTGCATGTTATCACGAAATTAAAACACCCCCCGAATGGCCTGAATGTGGATGGGGCATTCAGTGTAATTTGTGTAACATTGGGTTACCTCCCAAGCTGTGGGACTTGCATGCTTAAGATAACCCTCCAGAGAAAGTTGGTTCTTGCTCCTAAACTACCTGCCACAATCTACTCCTAATGCAGGTAAGCTATCTAATCTTATCCTAATATTCCAAGGGACCAGGGAGAGAGAGTACATGAAAAGTAAACCTACACTAAAATCGGTGATACACCAGAAAAGGAGGTTATTAATCAACTATCCAACTACCTAAAATGGAGAGAGGTAAGAAAAGGAGACAATGGAAAAGAGGCACCATAGACCAGAGGTAGAGTTCACACAGAACACCACTTCATTCACAGAACACCATTTGAAACCCATTAAACCCATAGCTTTTTAAAACTTACAATGAACAGCAAGAATATGCACAATAAACCTTGTAATGGAGAGAGGCAAGCAAAGACAATAAAATATGCAAAGGGATGGAAAAAAAATGCATCACAAAACATAGTTTATTTACTCCAATAAGTATGCATAGTACAAAATTAGTGGGAAAGAGGCAAGAAAAAATGCCATTACAGAGCTTGGAAAGGAGGCTTAAGCTCCAAATTCAACCCTAGCAGAGAAGAAAGAGAGATGGGGGTACGAGAGAAAAAATGACCTAACTCCCCTCAGAAAGGAGCCCACAAGTTACAATTTATAGAATTGAGAAGAGAGAGAGAAGTGAAATCCCAAAATCCACTTTATAGACCACTTTAAAGTGATAATAAATGAATGACAATAATGATGATTCATGACCTATAGAAGGCACCCCATACTATCGCATAACTTGTAACAGTGATAGAATGATGACCCATGTCCATTCAATTGCACTTCTAAACCACCTTTAAAATGATCTGTTCTGAACCTAATGGGTTGGTTTCCTGAGACATTCACTAGAAAATCTTCATCAATTCCTCAATTTATTGGATTGCTCTGCTAAGGTCTTGGAATCATGATTTCCAATGAGACTAATTTTGTGTAATTTCGTTAAGGGATACTCAATGTTATGAGTTGTTTGAGTGACTGACAACCCTCTTGAAACTTTTCAAAGGCTTGGCTTTTATTTCACGGGACTGTATTAATTTGGCAGTTGGAATTCATCATTTAAATATTTCTCCCTCTTTTCCTAATGTTTCTTCATCATTAAAATGACTTGGGCATTTGAAAAATATGGCCTAGGGCCCACCATTGATTTACATTACTTTGCATCGAAGGGGGAAGGTTGATGTTTGTTTTAAAAGCCATTTATTGCCAGCTTGGCCAGCTCGATCGAGCTAGCTCTTTTTTTTTGCATTATCGGCTGCCTCCACGACCCCAATGACCCCTTATGTCTCCAACTTGGTGCCACCAACTTTATCATTGACCCAATTGTCACCATCGCTGCTGTGCCTTGCTTTTTGGCGATTGCGGGTTTTCATGTTATGCTTGTCCTGTGCTTCATGGACTCAAAAAACCCGTGTTCCCCGCATCATTGACATCGCCACACCTCGACCTTATGCATTTCGGCTTTGTCCACTTTGATGTGTACCGAGGCCCATGTCGGCCCGAGCCTGACTTCTCGCAACTCAGCGCTTTCCCTTACAACTCCATGACGACCTCCTCCTTGATCGGCCGGATGGGCCATGGATCGCCACTACCGCTCGCATCCCTTTGTCCTTCGGAGATCTCGGGCCTCCATGTCCCACATGTCCCGCAGGTCGTTCAAACCCTTTTCCTCCGCCTTCTCTGCAAAGGCTTGTGCGGCATTTTCGGGTATTTACATCCCGCATGTCCCGAGCCAATTTTGGGCCGACCAGGCCATATTTTCCCGCTTTCCCCACACTTGTCTCATTCAACTTGGAACGACTTCACGCCCAACTAACTGCTCATCGAGCACATCCTTGAACCCTGTCATCTTGTTAAGTCATTCGCCTGACTTCGAGCTCGCATTCCAACGCAAAGCTCGGCCTTTAATGAATAGCTCCGTCCATTCCAACGCAGAGCACTTGACGCCTTAGAGAGCTTCTTTAATTTCTGTAACTCGATGTTGATGATGGATATCTCATGGGATATTTGGTCTCCTCATTCCTATGCAACAACTCGGCTTTTAATTCATTTGTTGGTTATCTTCAATATACAGGCTTTATCGTGCTCCTTGAATGTCTCGGCTTCCAATAATGCCAATGTAGCTCGGCTTGGCTCAATGCTACCCGTTTGCCTATCATGATCTCTAGTTTGATGCATGCCCGACTCGGCTCAAAGTGACGCCGAGCTCCTTCCTTAATGCCTCGTCATGCAAGTTCAATGACTCGAAGAGCTCGGCGTTCTTCCTTTGTGTTTAATGGTCTTGAATAGACCTCCAACCTCAACCCAACTCCCTTGGAAGCTTAGTCCAAAGGGTTGTTTGTTGCATAGTGCGTGAGCTCACCCTTCAACACTTCATGAGACCGCCTCACTTGCTATCTTAATTAGCTCAGACCTTGTTCGTGGCCGTGTTGGTTCCTTTGAGGCTTCAAGACAATGCCAACTATCCCACTGCTATGAATGCTTAAAATGAGTTGGTCCACCATCCTTAGTTCGATGAGTCTTCTTAGCTTGTCCTTATCTATGAACTTGACTTCATGTAACAACTTAGTCAAGGGCTCAGAGCATGCATTTTTCAATGAAAAGAGCTCGGTCCTTTGTGCCTTGTAGACTCGGCGATTGATATAACCGACTTGGCTTCGTTTAGAGTTCCAACTCTACAGAATGGCTCGCCCGGGTCCTTCAAGCTCAATCTTTCAAATGTAATGTTCGGCTATGGGCTCAAGAGAATACATATGGTTCGGATTGTAGAAGGACGTCTGAATGCACCATGCAACTTGCCATTGCTGAAACAACTCGTTGCTTATATAAGATAGCTCGCCCTGCGATGATGGGAGCTTGGCTTTCTTCTGGACGACTAGCTCAATGGGGTTTAAACAACTCGACATTTCATATAACCAGCTTGGGGGCTCCTCATGGAGTAGATCAGTCTGGTCTTCTAAATGGCTTGGTGCACATTACAATAGCTCGGCCCTCTCATAACATGACTCGGTGGGTGATGTAGAGCTTAGTGAGTTGTTTCTAGGAATAGGAGTTTTTCCTTCGGAATCTGTATTTCCTTCAACTTGAATATTTGCATTTTTAAATGCCAGAAGGATGTGTGGAGGTGTCGAGGGTGTCCTACACAAATTACCATTTCTTTTGCAAGTGGGTTTCATTCTCTCTACTTCCAAACTGAATAAAACCTTGAAATCCAATGAAAACCAAGAAGAGAAAAAATTCCTCATGTAACCTCCAATTCTCTCAAAGACCTTGGTTCTGTCCGGAACACTGAAATCTACCTGCTTCATATGAGAATTCCCTAGTGCAAGCCTGTTCTGTTGTCCAATTTCACCTGGGGGGTGAAATTGGGTAACCATTTGGCGACTCGCGGGGCCATTTGCCTGCTAAATGGATTGACCAGTGTCTTGAAGTTATCCATTGGGCATGGAGTCTGTATGATCAACATAAACTGGTCCACACTCTGAAAATCTTGACCCCAGAACATTAGCTTACCCATACTAGCAATGCCAAAATCAGTTTGGCTATGGAGCTTATCAAGAGCAAGGGTATGCATACAATGACAACAGTCAAATGGGAAGTGCTGATTTGCAGGAGAAGATCCAAGGATTGGAGGCCTAAATGGTGCAGTTGAGGGCTATATCCCAGATGCAAGCATTCAAGGTCGGATTTAGGACTCCTTGTCCATGGGAGGGCCCCTTTCCAAGACATTATAGCCCGGAGCAGAAACTGTACTTCATATCTGAGATGTTTCCAAGGCTCACAAAGTGGATTATGGAGATAGAAGCTTTTGTAAACAATGTTAGTCAATCTTGTCAATGGGAAAACCTAACATTACCATCTCACAATCCTCTCCCCACTTCCTAATTTGTGTCATCTCAGCTGGAGCCTCAAGATTCAAGCCCATTGTATGTTGTCCCTATTGTCGAATTCCCTTCTCCATCCTCTAATCTACCATCTCATCTCAGCTTCTCTACCCTTTTCCCTTCCAAGCAGTCATCCCCTCCAAACAAACAAGAAGTTCTACCTTCCCCACCACTACAAACGAATCCAAAACCGGTTGTAACCCAACCCAACCCTCCTCTTGCAGTCTCAAGTTTATCTTGGGAAGAAAACAATCAAGAAACCAGCCAAGGGAAGCAAAGAGAAGATCCTAAAAGAGAAGAAATGACAGAAGAATTGAAAATATGGGCTCTTAAATTTGGAATTGAAAAGGTTCCCTTGTTGGTAAAGCCTATGGAGGAGGTCAAAGTGCAAGAACTAGCTTTCTCTTTGAGGATTATCTCAAGCCCGCAAGTTCCACAACTTGAGAGGTAACCCAATGTTACACAAATTACACCGAATTCCCCATCCACATTCAGACCATTTGGGGGGTGATGTAATTTCGTGATAACACGGCCCAGATCTGCAAGCCCGTTATCTCTCGGCATCATAGCTCTACTCCTCGTCGGTGTGGCCCTGCCCCTCTCCGACGATATAGATCTACTACTTGCTAGATACCCCCCAGATCACTATGGAAAATTGATATTACAAGCTTGTTTTCTACTACGGGAGCTACACCGGCCTTGGATGTTAGGGGAGATTCTATAGGAAGTGTCTTGCTTCATCCTAGGATCCCCCAACTTGGCTCCTCCGACCCCGTATACTCGTAGGACAACATTACTAGATCCCTCATGATGATCGATAATGGCTTTAGATGATTCCTCCATTTTAGGCACAATTAGGGACATTCGATGAGATTTGCCTCCAATTATTATTGACACATGTTCTTTGGGTTTTTCTTTGCCCCTCATTAGTATTTGTATTTGTTTTTTTGCCATTTGTGTTAGTTGTATGTAGCTCTATTTTGCTCTTTGTACTTTATTTCTTTGGTTTACCTCTAGGATTCTCTCTTCCTAGAACTTTCTATTGCTAGTAGTGGTTTCCTTCAGTCCCATTGATCTACTTTTGGTTATTTGTGGACATTAATATAATTTCTTTCGTCTTTCTTTCTTTAGATGCATAGGTATGAAGAACCATATAATATTTATTATCAAAGCTTGTACAATGTAAAAATATCCCATTAAACTTTACAACACACATCCAAGCTATTATAATCTTATTGAATGGTTTTCTTTATGGGACCTGACTAACCAACAGGCCCAAGTAACCCGAGCACCTAACATAAGTAAATTAATGTTAAACATTAATTTACTTACTAATATTACTAATACATAGCTTTATTAATCCTAAGGGGCTGTCTCACATCAGATGCATGCCCCGACACACACACACACACTAATATATATTAAATCACTAACATATAGAACACAACACATACTATGGATTATGAATCCAATAAACCCCCTTGATCCAAATGGGTACAAATGAAGAAGATCTAGAGCAAGAAACTCAAGTCTTCAAGTAATCTCCACTTTAAGACATCATGGTACTGATCAACCAGTAAGTCGGTCCATTGTACATCATGGTACTGATCAACCAGTATCGATTTCCTCATGAAGCTTGCTAATCAAGCAAGTTTTGACACGAATGATGAATACCTTGCATGGCATGCTCATCCGCTATGACCATTGTATTATAATAAATGCATGATCACAGTCTGCTCAACTACATTGATTTACATAAGGCTTCACACAAAAGCCCATCCAGTGATAATGTAGGACATGTGTATGACACATCTCCTTGATGCCCAACACTACCGACTCCCTTTTGCTCAACTCTTCCTGTGCTAGCAACACCATCAGCCATACAATCACTGAGGAATGATCAAAGGTCACTATACAATGCCTTCCCCCCATTAGGCGAGAGGTGAGAAGTTGTGCAACGAGAAAACCAATCCAACCATTCTGTATGCTCTGCAGCAATGATCTCAACAAAGCAAAACAACGAGAAAACAACACAAGCCAAAACCAAAATGCCACTATTAGATCCCTATCTTGGAGTTTGCAACTCACTCAAGATGGGTGTGTCGTTGGCTCTGTCAGCTCGTCAGATCACTAGGGACTTTTAAACCCTGAACTGCATCATCTTCGACTACACAAGCAGCGGGAAACAATGTTACATCCATGGTTTCAAAACACTTGCACCTGTCATACATTTAAAACATCTTATTACTACACATTTTAATACTTTTCTCAAATAATCATATGGGGAGATGCCAAAACAAGAAATTAACCTCTTCAATAGATTCAAAATGGTAAAAAACTATAAATAATTGAGTGGTTACATGTCACGTCCCCTTTTCGAATAAGTAAAATAAATTAATAATATAACATAAGTGTTGAAAAATGAATTTTATAAAAGACACTTATTTTTTTTTATTATAATAAGTAACTTTTTGATAAAGCAAATCAATGCTAAAATAGAAAATAAGAAAGTCACTTTAAAAATTAAGTGCAAATATCCTACATGGAGCGCCCCACTTGGAAAAGGGAGACAAAAGATTATAAAAGGAAGTGCAAATATCTTTTGGCCATAATCTAATGTTATATTGAGTGTTTGAGATGTTGCTCCAACTTCTTCTGCAGTAAAGACGAAAACCCTCCATTGCAACGAAGCTCGTGGGGATGAAAACCTCCATCTTCTAGTTTTCAATCCGAGGACGAAAACCCTCAAAGTTGCTTGTGGTGATCTCATCCAAAGATTGCAGCTATGCTTGAATCAGCGATCTGCAGTGTTGGATCAGTTTTATTATCAGCTAGGGCACATTTTTGACATCAACTAACAGTTAGGATACATTCTTGGGCATTTTCAGGTGCTGTTTGCAGTCACGAATCAGTCACAACTAGGGCATCATTTACCGCAGCTAGGGCATCATTTACCACAGCTAGGGCATCATTTCAAGGTCTGTTTTTCCCATTGTTATGCGGGGACGCATCCCTCCCAATACCCAGGTGTGGAGGAAATGTTTCCTCGACGTTTCCTAAATGCCAGCGATGAAAGGAAACGTTTGGAAAAGGTAGGAAATGTCCTGGGGACATTTGGAATTCGAGGGGGACGTTGGGAGCGTTTGGACGTCCTCGGGACAGTTGAGGGACGCCCCCAATGTCACAACTGTTTTTTAAACACCTTTTCTTAAAAAAAACACTTTTTTTTCACTTTTTTTGTTCCCCTACAAATGGCTGAAATTCTAAATATAAAACACATGTAGAAAATCCTTATTAAGGAAACTAAAATGATAATATGCTAACCAACATGGATGTCCTAGAATCCATGGTGAAGGGATCAGATTAAAAAAGTTGACTTTTGAAGCAAACTAATACAATAAAAAGTAGTGTTACACGGGGACGCGTCCCAGAGGTTTACACCACATCCTGAACGTCAAGGACGTTTTGGGGACTTGGGGACGGGGACTAGACGTTTCCTTGCCGTCCCCATTTTCCAAAAAAAAGGGGGATGTCCCCTAAAACCAAGGAACGCACCCGGGACGTCTTGGGTGAAACAGAGTTTAGGAACTTCGTTGGGGACGTTGTGATGTCCCCAGGATGTAGGGGACGTCACGACGTCCCCAACGACTTCCACGCCATGCTAAAGCAAAAACAACTCTTAGTTTATTATTTTTATGTTTTTTTAAATATTTTCTTAAACTTTTAATGCTTTCTAACTAAAATTAACATGACCTAACCCTAAAAGCAACAAAAAACCTTATAAAAAGAGCATTTCATACTCATTCTAATCACACCAAGCAAGAGCAAAAAAAAAGAGAAGGAAGGAGCAAAAGTAAAAAAAGAGAAGGCAAGAGCAAAGAGCAAGGAGCAAGAGCAAGAGCAAGAGGTATGTACATACATTACTAATTTACCACCATTCTTTGTTTTGTTTTTTTAATTTCCAAATGCAAAATTGGTTGAAAGTGAAGGCATTGCATTTGCTTGTATTTTTTTTCCTATTTGAATTAGCAAGTGATGGAATGAGATAAAGCATAAAGGGAAGGTTTTTTTATTGTTTGTTTTTTTTAATTTTTAAATGTATTCATCGCTGTTTTTTTTTTAAAAAATGTATTCATCGTTGTTTTTTTTTTTTTTAAATGTATTCAAAAATTGCATTCATTGTTTTATTGTATTGTATAGTTATATTGTTTTGTATTATAATTATTGCAACTTCAAAATGAGTTCCGATAGTGATTATCAAGCTGAATATGAGGTTGAAAGGGGTGTGCAAGGAGAAGGAACACAATCAGAAACACCTAATACTGCTACTAGTTCACAGGGGAGTGTGGACAAGTTCAGTTGCCCCTCCGAAATGTTGAAAAAGTATGCTAGGGGGCCTTTTGATAAAAAAAAACCTTTGAAACAATTTGGTCAAATTATGCAGGGTCCTAGATCAAACATTTCAGGGGGCACTAAAACATGGAAATGCAACATTTGCTCATTATCTTGGTCAGGCAGCATTACTAGGTTGAATGCACATTTATTGCACATTGCGGGGAAACGTGTAGGCATGTGTGGACAGCTATCACTTGAAGAGAGGGCAGAAATGGTGAGGTTGTATAATGGAGATATGGTGGAAAAGGTTCCAGAAGTTCGTGGTCGTCATGTTAGTGGCACTGGCACCCCTTCTAGTGCTGTGAGAATTAATACCGGTAGTGTTACAGGTGCATCTTATGAGGTGTCTGAATTGGATGCTTTTGGTAGTAGTAGGGGGAAGAGGAAGGTTGTGGCCTCCAATCCACTTGTTGATATGTATGATACAAAGGCTAGAGAGGAGGCCGATGATGCCATTGGAAAATTCTTTTTTGCTACTGGCATTCCATTTCATGTTGCTCGCTCTCCTTATTTCAAGGAGGCTGTGGCTAAGATAGCCAAAGCAGGTGTGAGTTATGTGCCCCTAGGAGACATGAAGTTGAGAACCACAATTTTGGATAAGAACTATTCCAAGGTTAATTTACTGATGGAGGAAATGAGGTGCACATGGGTCTCTCACGGTTGCAGCATCATCATGGATGGGTGGACAGATATCAGACACCACCCACTCATAAATATCATTGTTTCATGCAGAGAGGGTCCTTACTTTTTGAGGGCAGTTGATTGTTCAGGGAAGAAGAAGGATGCAGAGTTCCAATTCACCATTTTGCGAGATGCTATTGAGGAGGTTGGCCTGCCAACGTTGTGCAGGTTATTATAGATTGAGCATATGTGTGCAGGGCAGCAGGTAAGCTTGTCGAGGCTCATTACTGACATATATATTGGACCCCATGTTGTGTGCATGCCATGAACAATGCACTAAAAGATATTGGAAAAATTGATTGGGTCAAAAATGTAGTGGCTGATGCTAGAGATGTGCAGATGTTCATCTGCAACCACCATACGTCATTGGCACTCTTCCGTAGCTTTTCGAGGAAGGAATTCCTCAAGCCAGTGGACACACGTTTTGCATCATATTTTATTTTGCTGGATAGGATGGCTAAGTTGCAAGAATCATTACAGTGCATGGTCATGACATCAGAGTGGTCTAGGTGGGATGGGTCGAAGACAGAGCAGGGGAAGAAGGTGAAAGCAATTGTGGTGAATGAAACATTTTGGATAGATGTGAGATATATCACATCCATAATATCTCCAGTTTTCAGTGTGATAAAATATGGGGATTCTGAGAGCCCTAGCCTTGGTGAGATATACGAATGTATTGATAGTATGCTTGGCCAAATGAAGGTTGTTGTTCGAACAAGGGACCCCACCTTGGAGTTCTACCATCAGCATATTCAGCCTATCATTGAGCGGAGATGGGAGAAGTTGAACACTCCTTTACACATGGTTGCATATGCACTAAATCCGAAGTGGTATGTTGAGAGGCCTGGCAGAGTTCTCCCAGTAGATGATGAGGAGGTGAGGAAGAGTTTCTTGAAAGCCCTAAAAAAAATGTATAATGCAGAGGATGCTTCACGAGTCAGAACTGATTGGCTCAAGTTCGCTTATCTGGATGGCTACAAAAAATCATCAAAGATAAACAGGACCACATTGGCATAGGAGAGTCCAGTTAGTTGGTGGCGATTGTATGGACATGCAAGATTGCTACGTACACTTGCTATTCGTCTTCTTTCTCAGGTTTCTAGTTCTTTTGCTTTTGAGACGAATTGGTCAACATATGGGTGGATCCACTTTCTTAAGAGGAACAGACTTACCTCTAAGAGAGCAGAGAAACTTGTTGCTGTACATAGTGCCTTGCGTCTCATGGATCGCAAGACACCTACGTATAAGGAGAGCCCAACATTGCGGTGGGATGTGGATCCCGAGGATGCAAGGCAGGTTGATAAAGATTAGGAGCAGCGAGGACTGGTTGATATCTCCTTTGCAGATGCAAATGACATTGATACAGATACACGTAGTGAGGAGGAGCGGTTTGCAACAGTTCCTTTGGAGGGCTCTGATAGTGATTTTTGAGTTGTACTTGTCACTTGTCATTTTGGTTATGTAATGTCATGTTGGTTATGAGACATGGCATAATATTTCATAGCATATGTAATGTGGGTGTAGATGTACTCTTCTCATGTTGATTATTGAAGAGTAAGAGTAAGACTTGTTTTTAATTTTCAGCTTTACTATTTACTATTTAGTCTTTCATTGTCATGTTGAAGTTTTGAACATTGAATATAATATATATAGCCGTAGCATTTTGGGCCTTGGCTTATGTGATGAATAATTGGATTAATCATTAATGGTTTCAATCTTCAAACTTTCAATTTTAAGTCTTAGGTTATTGAATTATTCATGTTATATTTGTAAAATTATTAAATTATATATATTTTTATTAGCTGTCCCCTTGCCGTCCCATCGCCGTCCCGAAATTTTCAAAAAAATTTGCCATCCAAGAAACCCCGTCCCTACGTCCCACCGTCCCGCTGTCCCGGAGTATTAGGTAACTATGATAAAAGGCTAGCCAACATGTATGCCCAGGAATCCCTGGTAAAGGGTCATAAAAAAGCCAAAGAATTCTGATTATTAGTGGGCCCCATCCCCAAATGGAATCTCCAAACTGAATTTTAGTGGTTTGGTAGAAGGAAGCTTGGGCCCATCTTGAGCAGCGTGAGTCCTACATGGAAAACATCATGACATTAAAGCTTGTTTTGACCAAAATCATAGAATCAACTTCAATAATGTGGCAGAGGTTGAGGCAATGGTGGTTGGACTTAATATAACACAAGATTTAAATTTAAAATCAGTCCAAATGGAAGGCTGTCCATCCTTAATAATCAACATGATGAAAGGCTTTGAGCTAATTTCATGCACTAATTGGAAATTAAATAGTCTACAGGAGATGACCAAATCATAGCTTCTAATTTTGATATTACAACTTATCACTACATCTCTAGGTAGATGAATAGGTGTGCAGATCATCAAACTAACTTTGGGATCAATCTCCAAGTCACAATAATTGCTATGATAGTCATGGGCCCAATTAAAGAAGAAATTGAAGGATTAGATGATCTAATAATCTAGAATTATTCCTTTTATCAACATTAAAATCAGAGATAATAATGTGGCTAAATTAAAAGGCAACATAGGCCAACTCACGCCATCTTTCCTATGTGAGTGTTTGCATGATAAAGATACGCCATTTTCACAAAAATGATATAGTAAAAATCATATTAATGATTTCAACTTATTTAAATCTCAAATGATTTTATTTCAGTTTATTTATATAGTTTAGTCACTATCTTTTATATTTTACATATTTATATTTTTTTAATCAGCCGTGCCCTTGCCATCCCCAAAATTTAGAATTTTTTTGCCGCCCTGGAAACCTTGTCCTGCCATCCCGGAGTCTTAGGTAACACTGGTTTTTCCAATATTTATTTACAACTGTGTTGTATTTAGGAAATCTGAAAATTTTCCTAGGATTTGAAGTTGTTTTCATCATTTCTAGCGTTTGTGAATTGTTACCGAAGGCCCTTTTTTGAAATAAAAATCAGTTTTATTAATTCTGCCCTAGGGTTTGCTACAAAAATCCATATTTCATTAATTTTTTCCCAGAGGGGACATTTTAGTGGAAAAAAATTCTAATTTCAGTGTTATTTGGTACGACTGCTATTGTATTTGGGAAATATGTATTTTTCCTAGGGTTAGAATTTATTTCAATCATTTTCAAACAATAATATTTCTGCAGTTAGAAGTCCAGGATTTATTATTTTAGCCTTAAAGGGGACATTATAGTGGTATTAGAGCAGTGATGTTGCCAACATGTGGATTAGACAAAGAAGGAATCCATGACAATGTTTATTCAAGCAAAGTTCTTACATCGGGAAGAAAATATAGATCCCATTCATGAGGTGTTGATAAAAATAGAAAAGTACAAACTTGAGGCCCCCAGAATCCTTTGATTAGAATCTTAAATCTGAAGTTTCCTTTGATGATTACTCGGAGTTACTCGAAATGAGGAATCCAAATAAAAGAGGCTTGTGTGAATACATAAGATGGTTGAAGAAGAAAGAAGAACAATCAAAGCTGGAAGAAATTGAGATGAATCAGCCTATAGAGGAATCCACCACACAAGAGGAAGTTGAAAAAGATGTTCCTATTCGTGAAGCACCCATCAATCTCCCAGAGATTGAGTTTGTGCCGTATGAAAGGGATTTGCAGGATAGTTGTAAAAATAAAAGTGAGAAGTCAGGGGGGAAATGACATCACTTGTTGGATGCAACAAGCTTAAGATGGAAGAAGATGCACCAAATCATAAGTGATCCCTCGAACTTCCAAAGGGTAGGCCATTGATTAATTTTTAGAGTAGCATTATGGATGGATATTCTTTGGCGGAGAAAATTTTGGTTAACACTAATTCGGGAGGTCTTGAGTCCCATGGAGGTGTTGAGGGTATCTCAACAATTTCTATTTTGGCACAGGAAGGAAAGCACTTTGATTGCAGCGTAAGGTATAAGAATATTTTAGATTTGCTGCTCCCTATTATGTCATTTCAAGATTGTTGTCATCATGGAAAACATGCTAAATAGGGTGATAGGGTGAAGGATACAACTTGTAGCATAGGGCACGCACATGAAAGAAATGACTCAACAAATACTAATGTTGGCATTGAGCTTGCTAAAACTTTCAGATCAACAACAAATGGTAAGTAGTTTGGGCAGCAGTTTGAACAACAGTTTTTTGGACAACGATAGTTTGCACAGTCATTTATGCTGACATCACATGAAGAATTGAGGACTGGGAGTTGCAAATTCCCAAGGATGATTTGGGATCCTGGGTTTTTGATATTGCATTACTTGAGGACAAACAATCTTTGGGAAGGGCGGATTGTCATGTCCCCTTTTCGAATAAAGTAAAATAAATTAATAATATAACATAAGTGTTGAAAAAGTAACTTTATAAAAAACGCTTAGTAAACAATGACTCTTTGATAAAACAAGTCAATGCTAAAATAGAAAATAAAAAAGTCACTTTAAAAATTAAAGTGCAAATATCCCACATGGAGTGCCCCACTTGGAAAAGGGAGACAAAAGATTATAAAAGGAAGTGAGGGGAGGGTTCATGGATATCTTTTGGCCATAATCTAATGTTATATTGAGTGTTTGAGCTACTGCTCCATCTTCTTCTGCAGTAAGGACGAAAACCCTCCATTGCAACCAGGTTTGTGGAGACGAAAACCTCCATCTTCCAGTTTCCGATTTGAGGACGAAAACCCTCAAGGTCATTTGTGGTAATTTCATCCAGAGATTGCATCTACGCTTGAATCAATGAGCTGCAGTCTTAGATCAGTTTTATTATTAGCTAGGGCACATTTTTGGCATCAACTAGTAGCCAGGGCACATTCTTGGGCATTTTCAAGGGCTGTTTGCAGTAATGAATTAGTCACAATAGCTAGGGCATCATTTACTGCAGCTAGGCCATCATTTCAGGATTTGTTTTTTTAGTATTCATTTACAGCTGTGTTGTATTTAGGAAACTTAATATTTTCCTAGGGTTTGAAGCTATTTTCATCATTTCTAGCATTTGTGAATTTTTACCAAAGGGTTTTGTGAAATAAAAACCAATTTTATTAATTCTGCCCCAGGGTTTCCTACAAAAATCCATATTTCATTAATTTTGCCTTAGAGGGGACATTATAGTGGAAAAAACTCTAATTTCAGTGTTGTTTGGTACAGTTGCTATTGTATTTTGGAAATAAGTATTTTTCCAAGGGTTATAATTAATTTCAATTATTTTCCAGCAATATTTTATTTCTTCAGTTGGGGTTTTACAAAACAAATCCAGGTTTATTATTTCAGCCCTAAAGGGGACATTATATTACAGCCCTAGCTCCTTGTGAAAAGCAAAAACTCTTTTTTTTTTGGCTTGGACATATGCATATACACCAAACTGACAGAATTTTTAAAATTGTCCTACATTGCCAGGATACAGGTACGAGTATCGGTACGGGTACGGGTACGATACGCGGATATGCCAATTTTAAAAAAACCCTTGGATACGATATGTCTTGGATACGTCCGTACATATATATTAAAATATATATATATATATACACTCATTTTACTCATTTTTTAGTCCATAAAAAACTAAAATAGTAATACAAAACTTGAATCAATGTTCAAAACATTCAATATACTTAGGACTTTGCATTTTTATTGATCATGCGGCTGCCATACATATGATATACGAATATCATGTCAACATGAATACGAACAAAACTTGAAATTTGAAAAATATACTAACACATGTTAAAATTTTCAAAACATTCAAAATGAGTGAGGGTGTATTATTTTATTCATTTAGTTTTTAGGGTTCGGTTTTAGGGAATATAAAAGTCAAAAAACAAAAAGAATTAAAACTTTAAAAAGACTTTTTTGGTGAGGGATATGTATGGAAACCTCCCGGATACGTGCCCACGTATCCGGGAGGTTTCCGTACGTATCTCGTGCGTATCCGTATCAGCACGTATCTGTATCTGATACGTATCAGGGGGGATTCGTGGAGGGGCAGGGTGTATCTCGGCAACGTAGAAATTGTCTTTTGGACTTTCAAAGATTTGATCTCTTACCTATTCAATCACAATGACTATGCAAGACCTCTTTGACCAACTACCCAATGCATTCACACGAAAACCTAAGTTTCAAGTTTCAATTTGACTTAATATCAATTGTGTTAATTTTTGAAATAGGGTTCTAGATGCAAAAGACTAATGGGTGAGACTTGAACACAACCTCTCATTTACTAATGGCTTCACTCAAGGCTTATAACCAACTCACCAAACAATCCAATTGTTAGTGGAAAGGAAAAATGTTTTATATGAACTCTTTACAATGTTGTTCAAAAACTAATTAAACACATCACTCTTCCAATCCTCATGCCCAACAAAGTCACTGTTTTATTTGGCATTAAAACTCACAGTGAGCATATATTGCCATAGCGAGCATATAATTTTCAATGATTATAAAAGTTACACAAGCAACCAATATTTTTCACAAATGGAGGAAGCCATGCTCCTTTCAAGCCAAATAAGATGAAAGCTAAAACTTTTTACATGCCCAACAAGGTAAAAAGTATGGCCAACAAATGATTTATTTCCAACACTTTGTCATGGCCTCCTCAGACATGTTCCAACACTTCATTTATCATGTCCTTATCAATTGATTTTTCCAGCAAGCAATTTTTAATCCGATAAAAAAAATTTACAGAAAGTTTTTGCCATAGAGGATGGGTCCCACAAGCTTACTTTTGTTTTGTCTTCAATGCAATTTGCTAGGCTCTAAAAATATTTTCCAGCACCACTCCAATTTAGACATCCATTATAAAATTCTCTTTGATTGATAACTATTCCTTATTGTTTTATATTACTTCGAGGTAAAATAAAAACTTCACCAGAAATACAATTTTCAACTTCTTCCAGCTCTCCACATGCTTCTCTGTGGCTGAATTCCTTAAGGATCCATTACAACCATTGTCCTCTGATACCATTGATAGAGCTTAAAATGTACAGGTAAATGGAAGAACTATATAATATTTATTATCAAAGCTTCTACAATGTAAAAATCTTCCATTAAACTTTACAATTGACATCCAAGCTTTTATAAGTATGGGATGGTTTTCTTTACGAGATGCAACTAACAACGGGCCCAGCCAACCTAAACAATTAACATAAGTAAATTAAAGTTAAACATTAATTTAGTAACTTACTAATATTATTAACGACCCACATATAACTATATTAATCCTAAGGTGGTGTCTCACATGAGTTTGAGTTACATGCCCCAACACACACTAATAAATATTAAATCACTAACATATAAAGTACAACACATACTTTGGATCATAAATCCAACATTCTCAATCATTAAACCTTGTGTCAATTGTCAACTCTTTATCAAGCCCTCTTTTATTTGCTTGTGGCCGTGCTCCTGTGCCTCTCCCACCCTTTGCTTTAGCCATGTCTTGAGAAAAGGTACCTTTAAGAATTCTCTAAGAATTCTTCAACATGGAGATCTCTAAGAATTCTTCCAGCTCTTTAGGATTGGTACCTTTCTTTTGGCTCTCCATGATATTAGACTCCATTTCTCTTGTCATCTGAACATCCGCTTGGAGATTTTGAATCATCTCCTTTTCTTCTACCATAATCAACTTCTGCAATGGTGCATCAGGATAATCCATACCCAATTCTTCGTGTTTGCGTATTACCTTCTCTATTTGTGGAATAGGCTTTTTCCTTGCCTGTGTCTCCATTCACTTCTTGGTGTTATATTCACCTTTGGGCTTGCGTTTCCTTTCTGCACATTCTGTTTAGGATCCCATTTTCCCTCTTGCTCTGGGAAAATTCTCTAATTTTTGGACGTGTTTTGGCATCTGCTTTGCCAAACATGTCGATTGACTAATAAACAAATGTTATGATTCTTTTCATCCAGTACTCTTGACATCATTTTCATCATTTATCTCCTTGGCTTCTCCAAATTTTTTATTGAAGCATGGAAC
Organism: Taxus chinensis; assembly: GCA_019776745.2. Classification (NCBI taxonomy): domain Eukaryota; kingdom Viridiplantae; phylum Streptophyta; class Pinopsida; order Cupressales; family Taxaceae; genus Taxus; species Taxus chinensis. Next base: position 816,025,066 of record CM034149.1, read on the forward strand.
AGTTTTGGAGTACCCTAATAGAATGTATGCAACTTGTTGATGGTATCCTTAACATTAGCCATACCTTCCAGAAATAGAGTCAGTTCCATTGTCCGCTAAGCATGGTTACCTAATCCGGTTTTCTGGTTCTGTTCGTGAAGGCAAAAAATCCAAATCCAAATCCAAAATTCTTGAAAAAGTTTGGAATTTCTTAATGATTATATATATATGCAAATTTGATGAATACAATGAAAAAATTAATATGTAATATAATTATGCTTAACAAAAATTTAACAATATATATAATATATATATATAACGTAATAAAATTATACCATACAAAAAATTAACTCATTTTTTGCCATATAAATAAATCTTTATTAAAAATTTATAAAAAAACACATCTAACATGTACTGAATTTATTTGGGAGAGCTGAAAAATCCTGCCCAAACCAGATTTGGTGCAGATCTGGGCGGATCTTGTAACTTGTTGCTAAGTATTGTGCCCTTACCATATAATAGAGAGTTTAACATTCTAAAAATCTCCCTTTGCTGGTAAGCTAAGTCACAAGGTTCAAGTTTGAATTCATGTTCGACGAGGATAAAGTTCAGTTCAAGTTTGCTAGTGGATAAAATTTAAACAAAAGATTTTTTTATCATTTTAATTTTCTAAAACTATATATAAATATGTCAAAAAGACAGAGTGGAGAGAGTTTGCCATCCTTTGTGTTCCCTCAGTATATACACACCTATATAAATTAATGTAAAATCATGTTAAAAACTTCCTGTACAAAAATAACGAATAAAGTTTGTGTTCTTGATCGGTGAGGATAAAGTTTGGCAAAGTTCGAACTTTTTCCATAAAAAAGTCAGCATACCTTGTGACATAGCCGGTTAGTCATTGGGAATGACACCATAAGTTAACAAGCTTCCCTTATTAAACAAGCATCCTCTTTGTTATATCTTTCACTTATTTCCAACATACAACTTGATTTCAATTCCAAGAGATTTAATAACTACATTCCTCCTCCCCAACAGCATGTCTGAATGAGTTGAAGAGAACACAGCAGTTTCTGGTGGGAAAGTGGCTGATGTGATTTCTAAAGTCAACAGTGGAGAGTTCTATCTGAAAAGAGCATAAGTGTATTTTCTAGAAATTGTTGTAGAATGAACGAAATTATCCCGAGAGGAACTTGATGCAAAGAAACCTAAAAGCCAAGGCATGCCATACAACTAATTTCTTTAAGGAGCTACTTGATCTAGAGGACGAACACCACTAAAGGACAACTAGAAGTGGAAAACAATAAATGACATAAATGGATGATTTTTCACCAGCCCATCCAAAACAAGTACATATTAGTGTATAAAATATTTCCTCAAATGTTGCTACAGAAGCTCAAGCTCTTAAATCAAACCAGGAACAATGATCTCCTTTGTAAACTACTGTTTTCATCAATTACATGGAAGAACATACATTTATAATGGCAATAATATTACATGAATTCCTCAAAACAGCTCTGGGTTGTCATGTTTTTTTGAGATATAGATCTGGTAATATTGGTTCACAATAATTTGGCGTAGTTAAAATATATTTAAGGTTCAGAATGCAGGGAAAATATAAAAATATATAAAGTTTTCATATAACTAAGAATAATCACAAAATCAAATAAATCACATATAATTGATTATACAAAACTAGTAAACAAGATCATTTTTTGTTTATGGTATTACATGTTCATAATATTCTTTTTTGCTTTGCTTTTCTGTTATTAGTAAAATAACACATAATAATAAAAAATAACAATAAAAATTCAAACATGAAAATTCATTAAGTACAGTATAAAGCTTGTGGTTCAGACTGGGTAGTAATTCATAATACTAGGTTGTAAAAGTGCTAGGTTTCAGAGTGGGGAGATTTGCAAAACATTGGTGTGTTTGATAAAGATAGAAGATTCAGAAAGCAGGGAAAATATATAAAAATGTAGAATTTCGATATAATTGAGAACTATTATAAAACCAAATTAATCACATTACGTAATTACACAAAACAAGTAAAAAGAGATCATATATATATATATATTTGTTATGCTTTTTTGTATTCAGTAAAATAAAAAAACAACAAAAATTAAAAACAAATCATAAAATTTAAAAAGTAAAACAGAAAGCTATAGGTTCATGCCATACTATAATTCATCTTTGCATGAGAACAGCTATTATATATGGATTTACAATCATACGCAGCATAATCTAATAAGATGGTGTTAAAGGAAGGATAAAATTCTTTGAAAATTGTATTTACATTATACGTCAGAAGAAATTGCGGGGTCTGGTATATGTTTCATTGCTCTTATAGGTAACTAAGTAGCTATGTTGAAACTATTCTATGTCACGAGTTATAATATAGTATTCATAATTGGATCTTACTCTTGCATATCTACTAATGTGATAGTCTATTGCCTCACAACCCCAATAAAGATCTGATTCATTCCTAATGGAAAGGTGTCTTGAGGTCGTAATTATTCACACGAAATCAGACCTTGATGGATTCCAAAGGCATTTGAGAGGGGTATCAGAAAACTAAACAAATATATTTTCATGTAATTGAGAACTATCAGAAAACCAAACAAATCACGTTTGCATATAATTGAGAACTATCCAAAAACCAAATAAATCACATCTATTTAATTACACAAAACAAGTAAAAAGAGAACTTATTGCTAATAATTCTTAATATTGTTTTTTGTTTCCAGTAAAATAAAAATAACAATGAAAAATAAAAATCGAACACAAAATTTAAAGAGTAAAATAGAAAGCTTGAGGTTAATGCCGTTTTATAAACCATCTTTGCATAAGAGCAGCTATATATATGAATTTACGATCTTGCACTGTATATCTTATATGCTGGTGTTAAATGAAAGATGCATTTCATACAAAATCTTATTGCATTATACATTAGGACACATGTGGTCTGGGATACGTTTCACTGCTCCTATAGATAACTAAAACTGCTATGTTCCACCAGGTTTCCGTGTCGGGGACGACATGGGACGTGTTTTTGGGATGAATTTTTTTGGAGGCCATTTTTTAGGGGATGGCTATTAAAAATAGGGAAAATTTTAAAATATAGGAACTTTAAAATATTTCTATGAAAACATTGATAAGGCATTCATCATATATGTTATAGAACCTTATTACATAACATTAGAGCGGAATTGAGATTTCACATAATATTCAATTTGGATATATATAATAATTACAAGTCATTTATGAAGGAGAGAGTTTAAGACAAGTAATTTACATATTACATGTACAAAAACTCAAGACAAGTAATTTACATAATTACATGTACAAAACACACTTGTCTACAAAATTTGCCCTGAATGATTGCATATCCATAACACATTCAAATTCACTGCTGCATAAAACATTGTAATATAAAAATAAAAGCAATGTATAACAATAATAATCTTATATTAATCTAGTAGTAACAAAACTAAAAATCAATTCCAAAACATATATGATATATTAGTTTATTCCAAAAAAAATTAGGAACAAGGGCACCAAGATCATATGTTCTACGGTGCAATATGGACATAAGTGACATGAATTTTCAAAGCTTCAATCTTCACCAAAGGGAGCTATTGCTTCCCACCAGTGTTATGCGGGGATGCATCCCCTAGATTTTGGTGATGTCCCGGATGTCCTGAACATTTTGGGGACTTGGGGACTTCGAGGGGACATCCCCATCTTTAAAAAAATCTTTCAAATTTTTTACGATGTTTTTACTTTTAAAAAAAATGTTATTTTTACGAAGAACATCAAATTACAATCTTGAAAGTACTTAAAATACAATTTAAATCCTAAAATATCAATTGGAAAAAAGTTAAAATATTGAAATATTAATTGTTATGTATTATTTTAAAAGCCGTCCCCCTGCCGTCCCCAAAATTTGGGAATTTTTTTGTCGTCCTAGAAACCCCATCCCTCTGTACACCCGTCCCCGAAACTTAGGTAACTATGCTTCCCACCTTTATCATATGACATCATTGGAGCTGCATATATAAGCATCCACAATCTTCATTTGCTCCCTTCAATATCATGCATCAAGCCATTTTTTAACCCACAAAAATGGGGCATATAACTGCTACATGTTGAATAGAACAGTTTCAATTTGTAAAGAACAACACCATCCCCATCCAACCTACCCTTTGTATGACAGACATGTCTATTCAATAAAGCTTCCTCTATTTGTTATCTCGTTTAAGTTAGACCTTCAACTTCATTCCACTCAATTGGAATCCATTCATCATGTTGATGACAAATTGTGCATCTTTAGGGGAGTCATAACTCATGAAATGTGCAATTTTTTTCTTTTCTTTTTATAAAAGAAGTATTTTTTGTGTGTTGGGACATAGGGGATTTCTAGCCATCCCTGGTACAACCAGGGGACTTCTAGACGTCCCCTGGCCACCTATCCCTTGCCTCAAAATAGGCATCTCCGAAACGTTTCCTAAAGAATTTTTGGAGATGTCTAGGGGATGTTTCCTTCCCATCCCCGCGTCCCCAAAACGTTCCTCATAGGAAATGCTCCAAAAAACACAATGGATGTGTCCTTGGGGTACACTTTTAAATAATTATTCTCTATGTCATGACCTGTAATATAATCTTGATAATTGGATCTTTTGCATATTATCTGAAAACCCCAATAAAGATTTGATTCATTCCCAATGGAAAGGTGACTTGAGCTCATACTTATTCGCATGAAATCAGTTTTTGATGGTTCCATTGACATTTGAGAGGGGCTTCTCTTTTCCATGATTGGATTTTTTTGATTTCTACTTCATGTCTTCCGGAAAGTGTCTAAGGTGAAAATGGACAAGGCTAAAGACTAGAAATACTTGCAAGCGAAATAGAGAATCTGGAAGTTGCCAAGAAAATCCATAAAAAAGGAGAAAAAGAAGTGGGACAAGGACCTTTTCGATTGGCTATTGAATGCAATGGATAGGAAAAGGAAAACAACTTGCTTTGTGAAAAAGATAGATCTCTAGAAACACAAAGTCTTCTCTGGTCAATTCTTCCTGGAGTTCTATGGCATACTGTCCTTGATGAATCTCACAAACCCAATTTTTTAATAAAATCCAACCTCTTAACTCTAGAAGGAAAATTGTTGTTACTAGAAATAAACCATCCTCTAAAACTAGGCAGGTTGGAGTGTGGGAACCAATGCTTCAATTGATTTATATTTCTTAATATGTAAATTTGATGATTTCACCTTGCTTATCATGGACGGGAAACAACGAAACTACAAATCCATGCTATGTGGTAGCTCCATCTTTCATCCATTCCAATCTATAAGCAAATGCAACAACCTTTTTCAAAATTTTTATGCCATAGGTGTTCTGCAATGGGAGCAAGGGGTGGAACGTTATGTAGTGAGTTGTTCATTTTATATCTACTCCTAATTTTGATGTCCATTTTACCATCACATGGTAATTTCAACCTTAAATTTGACGTCCATTTGACCGTTGCATGGTAATTTCAACCTAAAATTTGACGTCCATTTGACCACTAGAAGTTTTTTCATTTTGCTTGGAGATGCCAATTGAAAAATCAAAATATCTTGGCCATACAAGGGAGTTTGGAGCCCTTTTTTTTTCCCTGAAAGAGTTTTTTGAGCCTGATATTGTGGCGTAATTAGCATTTTTAACCAGTCACTTGAAATGTTTGGAGCAGGTGATGGAGTTATTAATCAACGTGGTATGTGGAAAAAGCTAGGATAAAAACCTTCAGATTGATATTCTTGGTGTATTTCAAATAGATGTATTTAAGATATCTGTACTAGTATTATTGCATGGACCAAATAGCCTATAAGAAAAGAACCACAACCCCTCATTATTTGATTTTACATCCTTTATACAAGAAACAAGTACAACTACTTGCAACTAGCTTCTTAACTTACTCTTCTACCAACTCAACCTTGTAACTAGTGTTACGTGGGGACGCGTCCCCTAGATTTTGGTGACGTCTTGGACGTCCCGAAGGTTTCGCGAACTTGGGGACTTGGAGGGGACGTCCCCAATTTTTTAAAATATTTCAAAAGTTTTATGATGTTTTTACTATTAAAAAGTTGTTTTCTTTACCAAGAGCATTCACTTATAATCTTAAAAGCACCTAAAATATATTAAATACAGTTTAAATCCCTAAATGTCATTGAAAAAAGTATAAAACATTGAAAGATTAATTTTTTGTATTATTTTAATAGCCATCCCCTTGCTGTCCCCAAAATTTAGGATTGCATCCCGGAAACCCCGTCCCTCTGTCTTAGGTAACTATGCTTGTAACACTTAACTATTATTTCCTATTTTTACTATTTAATTATTTTGCGCCTTTTTAAATATTTTAACTTATGCCCTTGTAGTAACTTAATCAAAGTCACTTTACATTGCATATCCCAGCAAATAAATCATTGAAACATGTCCAAATTTTACATTGTATTTATCATGTATATGATTTTACTTATGTATGAGACTGCCATAATTTGAATAATTAAACTTACACTCCAGGACTTTAAATTCAGGACAGGACATATAATTGACATGATTTAACGAAATATTTAACATTCAAACTTCAAGAATAGGGGAAATTTTGCAGATGCCTTGCTCCTAGAGACTGCATCTGTGCAAGTGATTGCACATCGATGACCTTTGTATGAATGACCTCTTTGCGAGTATATTGGATCCATTTGTGCCCAGAGGAGTACAAATGGCTGTTATACCTTTGCGGGTTTAACCATATCAAGGCAGATCTCGTACTTTCCAATTTTTGGGGAAGAGTTTTATTTGATAGCTTGACAGAATGATGCTAGGAAAAATAGTCATGGTAATGATGAATATGTGCAACTGTTTCATTCTAAATTTTTCCCCTGTTTCTGTTTCATTCTCTTCATGAAATGAGATAAAAGGTAATAAGAGGACCTTGTTTCAAGTCTATAAGAAGAAGGCTTCTTAGTCTGGACAATAATTTCTAGCTTGGAGAATGCAAATTTGAGAAGCTGGTAAAGTATTTTTCGCAAAAACTTTTAGAAATTAACTTAAGGGACCTGTTAAACATGTCATATGCCTGTTTAGCATATATAGGTCAAGCTATAAACGAGATTCACAATAATTTACAAGTTGATCATTTTTGAGGTTAATTTTATTAAGCAGGTTATAGGACGTGTCTGTTTGGATCTCAATGACAGAAAAAGATATATTATTCAAAAATCTGGTGGAAGAAATAGAATTTATTCATTTTAAATATGCTTCTATGGGACAATCAGATCTATATAGATGGGGAGGGACCCCCCATCTAGAATCTCCAATGGCAGGGGGAGTTCCGAGTCTTTATATCCATCTATGTATTATAGGATGGATGCATCCAGTCCAGTGAGCAGCCCCTGTAGTAGATAAGATAGTTTAGGGGTGGTCATTTTAAATATGCTTCTATGGGAAAATCAGATATGTGGTGTCGCATTGGAGAGTTGGTGTTATTTGTGATTGAATGTAGGGTGAATTCCTATGATGAACTTTTGCAAAACAAGCAAGTACAACATGAAGTCGATTAGTTGTTAATGCTAATAATAATTCTTGATCTATCCACTTTTTGTAAATTACGTCCCTAGTGCCATCAATTTAGTTCTAACTAACGTGTATATTTGGTTTTGCAGTGTCAATCACAGCTGGAAGGGTTATATGCTGAAGGCATTAAGGGATGTCATTACGAATTTGCAGCTTACAAGTTGTTATATCGTTGTCTGAAACTTAGGCAACACTCGTGATCTCTTGTCCTCTATGGGAAGGTGTGTTGTTTTCCCCTTCAGTTTTTATGTGATGGCCTGAATTTAGCTTCTTATGAGTTCATTTTCAGTAGCTCAGTGAAGATTTTCTTCTCTTAATGGTTTTGGTAAGCTGTTTTGCTAGAAATTAAAACTTTTCGATGCTACTCTAATGTGGTGTTCTAGTATCTTAAGGTTATCAATCGCTGATATATTTTGCTGTGGATTCTCTCTTTTGGGCATTTTTCCGAGTTCATGTTGATGCCATTGTGAAGGGGCATGATTTTGATTTGTAGAATTGCAATTTCCAGTTGAGTCATGTAATCACAACTTGTGTTTATTTAATTATTGTGTTTTTTTCATTCATTATTGTGGTGCATGTTGGTGCCATATGCATCAATCAATGTTTTTTTTGCCATGTTCTATGAATATCAAATGGTAATATATGCTTAACATTGGAAGTACAAGCAACAAATTGGAGTAATCATTGTATTCCTGTGAGATGGGCATGTTCTAAAATCATTTATTTCAGTAGGTTCCTAAACAAAATAGATGTGAGGCAGAATTATTAGGAGTATTACTTGAACTTCTTCAAGATTTCGAACCGTTTTGTAAATTCAATTGGAATAAAATTCTAAAGTCAGTGACAGTTCTAATTTTGTATAATGTCTGTGTGTGGATATAAGCACACTCTTCCTTGATCAAATGGGGGTTTCCTATAAAAAATGATGGAACTATATATGACCTAGATTTAAAATGCTTAAGAGTCCTAGCTAGAGAGCATACCATCTTTAATTATGAAACAAGTTTGTTATTTTTTTTATAATGGTTGTTAAATACCATGCTGCTTAGGTTTCTTTGAAAGAGTGTGTTCTATTAAATTTTTTACACAATCATATTGTGTTATTTCCTTGTTAGACTTAGGAATAATGTACGTGCGATACCCATTGGGTTATAATGATGTCTGTGAAATGTCGGAACTCATGTTCAGACTTCAGGTATAGCCGAAGACATAAGATTAGTATGAAGAAGGTACTTTCTAGTTATGCTAATAGGCACCCTACAATGGCAGCCAGGATTATTGAGGGGCTGTAATGTCTGTGGATAATGAATTAATTGAAAACCTTAAATTTGACATCCATTTGACTGTCATTAAGACAGTTTTTCTTTTTGCTTGGAAAAGGCAATCGTAAAATTGCAATAACTTGGGTATACGATGGAGTTTAAAGTCCATTTGTTTTTTCCCGAAAAGATTTTTTTCAAGTCCAGTGTAGTGGTATAGCTAGATATCACCACTCAACAAGAATTTTTCAAGGGTGATGGATTCAGATTGATAACTTGGGCATATGGTTGAGTTTGGATTCTGTTTTTTCCCGAAAACATTTATTTGAGTCCAATGTGGTGGTATGGCTAGATATCACTAGTCAACAGGAACTTTTCGAGGAAAGTGATGGATTCAGGGTGATATATATATTTGCGTTTTTCAGATTTAGCTTTATCTAAGATGTCTGAACTAGTTATATACTGTTGCTTTCAATAGCTTTATCTACGATATCTGTACTAGTTATATACTGTTGCTTTCAAAGAGGGTGGAAACCTTTTAAACCTCTTGAATTATTTAAATGTTACGAAGTAGGTCGTTTAGCCTATCATTCTCATCGTTTATATGAATGGTCAGTTATGTTGGATCATCAAGCACTAGCTCATTTTCATGCTCATGGCTTTCTAAGGATGTTAGTTTTTTGTTTGTTTGTTTATCTGTTGTCTTATGGGCTGTTCATGAGAGTAAGCAAAGATATATTCTAAGAGCAAATTCAGTGACATTCCTCTGATATCTTTTACCATAGGTATTATTATGGGGGGGAACTTTCCCTGGATTTATCAGAATCTGTGACACTTCTGGTGTCTGACGCTGTTGGCAAGCCACGGTGCTGCTGAAATTTATCACCAGCGCGCCACTGACTTGAATGTACACTACTCTTTATTTTAATTCGGCTGTCAGAGTCAGTTATATGAATGAGAACCCCAAGGCCTTAGTCCGAAACTCATGGTCTACACAGATCACTCTTTTATCAGATCCGAGGAAACAAAAGTGGCTCACCCACAGAATGGAAGCTCTTAAATAAGATCCTTGCTGCTTACTACTATTCAGCATATTCACTTCTATTCAGTATTTACTGAAGTATCTTATTAATATTTGCATGGTCCATTGACTGCAGCTGCTGAGGGATGGGGCTGAAGCTTAGTACCATGTTTTGTATTTGTGATCTGCATGCAAAAAAAATGTTTTTGATTATTTCTGTAAGCTGTAATGCCCATTGACAAATAATTTAATTGACAACCTTTGACCATCATAAGACAGTTTTTGAGTCCCAGGGTTTTAGGATACGGTACCAATACTGCTAGGGCGTGCATATCTGTGTGCTGTGCGGGATACCGATATGGGTAACAACACGGCTTAGATACAGTTCAGATATTGTACCCAGCCATATCTAGATACAAACCAATAATATGGCCACATCAGATATAATCTGGTACGGTATGTAGGCCAACTATAGTGGTATCTGATTTAAAACCATAAAAAAATAAACCAAAAAATTCCTTCAAAAGGCTCAAAAGATGCTAAAAAACTGCAAATGACCTTCTGTGCTGCATTTTAGCAGCAGCAATTGAGGTCATGGAGGTGAGATTGTTGATTGGTTCTTTTGCTTCAAACTTTCACATTGGCTTTGCTCAACCTGCAATTGTTTTGATTTGTTTTCTCTGGCCTGCTCTGCTTCATTTCTTTTATTTAGTCTATTTTCCATTGGCCCACCTAACCTGCAAACTTTTCTAATTCATTGAAATATTTTTAACTTCTTACCTTTTCCGTGGGCTGGGAGTGTATAATTTCAATGTAATGAATAAATGGATTAGGGTTAAAGTTAAAACAGGCTGGGCAAAATTATTTTATTGTATTGTCAACACTCAGCTAATAGCCTAATACAGTAAGCAAGTGTTGTTTTGTTGAGATTTTTCTGGAAAGGGTTTCTTAGGTTAAATCTCATGTCTATTGTGTGTGCGCCATTATTTCACTCCATTATATTTTAAGATTCTGTAAGCATTGCTTCTCCTGCATAGGTTTATTGGTACTGTTTTTTTCTCTTCATTTGCCTTGCACTTTAGTCCACTTGATAGCGTTTTCAACTTTTCCCGATAGGTTTGCATCCTAATGAGTTAGATATGTAACAACAAAATGTACTGTTGATTTGTGATACTCTTTCAAATCCACCCAACCTCCTGATTCATATTGTGGAAGTTCATGTGTACACGACATATTTTTCCAGAAACACACTCTTAACATATGGACTGAAAGCATTATCTATCTATTTTTTTTTTTCCTGCAACTTGAGACTTTTGATTCAAAATACTGTCTATGAAAGAAAACTATTCGCAATGATTCCACTGATTATTAATGAAAATGAATTTGGTCATTTGGACTATTGTAAGTACTGCAAGAGGACAAAAATTAAAAAATGACAATCATGCAATACTTGGTTCTGTGCATGTCCCAATAACTTATATGGTGCCAATGATTCTTGAAGATGTCAATGTGACTGTTGTATGGACCTTATTGGATGGTTCCTTTGTTCTTACACGCTGTATGTTTTTTATTCCCTTGATCAGGTTGTCACTAAATGCCAAAAGTGATGACATTGTAAAGCATGCATTAGCTGTCCGGGCAGCTGTTTCTTCAGGAAATTACACAGCTTTTTTCCGTTTATACAGAACCGCTTCAACCTTAAGTGCCTGTCTGATGGGTATGGGTCTGAGAAGCTTTCCTTGATTGTTTATTTGAATCATGAACTGTTATTTGGTGAGATTTACAATATGATTATTGTGTGGTAAGTTCTAACTTTAAAATTGTAGATCTTTATGTGGAGAAAATGCGATTCGAGGCTGTCAGATGCATATCCCGTTCTTACCGTCCAACAGTTCCAGTTCCTTTCATTGCTCAAATATTAGGGTTTGCAGATGTTACTTCATTTAAGAATACTGATGAAGTTGATGGACTTGATGAGTGTGAAGAATGGCTACGAGCACATGGTGCAATTGTTATCACAGACAAGACTACAGGAGAATTACAACTCAATGCAAAGGTAACGTGATATATTAAAATCCTATATAATTAATACGATAGAGAAATGTCAAAGCTTAGTTTTATTTTTCTAATTGTTATTTGTTGGTGGTGTAGGATACCGCCTCTAGTCTTTATATGCCTGAACCTGAAGATGCTGTTCCTCATGGTGATGTTTACCTTGGTCTCAATGATTTCTTTGCTAGGGCGTAATTTTTATATACTGTCAGCAATACTTTCATTTTTAATCGCAGGCCAAATTTAGTGGTCTAATTAATTTGTAATTTAATAACTTTCTTGGTGGTTTTTAATATCATCACCATTGCCCATCTTCTCATATTCCTGAAGTTTCTGGGGTGAAGCATTGGAGCCAAATCTTGCCCCGTTCTTTATCCTTTCAAGTTCGAACAAAATGTTTAAATTTGTATCAAATACAAAAAGAAGGTGAAAGCATGTAACGATAGCCGAGTTAGAAAAATTCATCGGGCTCTTTGATACATTTATGAAGAATGTAAACGAAGAGTTTGACCTTATGCAGCCCATATTGGATACCATTTTTAGATAATGCCATATACCATGACGCAAAATAATATGGCCATGCACGGACAGTGAAAGCATGCTCGATGTCCTATAAGATGAAAATTCAATGAAATTGAGTCGATAGTTTCTTATCTTCTATGATGTCAACAGGGAGCTACAGAAGAGTTGTCATACATTAAAGGATGCTCTGTTTTTAGACAACACCCAGCAGATCTTGCATATTTCATGCAGATATATCTCTAAAATGTTAGGCATGAATATTAAACATTACTCCAATGGGAGCTAGACCTGTTACTTTGTGTACTGAGTGCAAATTCGGACACCCAACATTATTGAATTGTGTAACAATACCGAGTGCCTTGCTAATGAATCGTGGATCATGTAAGGTCAGAATTTTGGGTTTTGTGAGAGGCTGCTTCTAACACAAATGTACACTTATGAACTTTTCACAGCCATAAATGCTCTTTGTGAGCAGCATGTAAGACTAGTTGTGTGTTACTACCTCCTCTCTGATTGTTTTTAAACATGTCAGGATTTGGATGCTATTCCCATCAACAATTTGATAAAAGCAATTTTACGGGCACCAATGTAATTCACAACATCTGCTCATAAGGGCGTGCATATGTTTTCTTGTTATTTTTTAAAGAGCTGTAAAATATGCAGTTGGGGTTTGTAGTCCTTAAGTAATAAACTGATATGCCATACTATTTATTCTCGGAAATATGGTCAGATCCGAAAAACTTAGTACATTAATTGGGTAGAGCTTATGGAAATGCCAGTCCATATAACATGCTTGCTTTTCTTCTCAAAATAATGTGTACTTTAGATGTACTGAGGCAAGCACGGTTTCATTAATTTTTATCTTGATAAAGAGTGCATGTTGATTTCAATTTCTGATATCTTCAGACGCCCAACAGAATGCATGATTATCCAGCTGGAGGTATTCAGTGGTAGACAATCTTTTCGACGATGGTCAGAAATTAATTGCAAAATAGAAGCTATGCTTCTGTTTTTCAGGTCCTCCAATTGTCATTTATTTGGACGACTGTTAAAAAGATAATTAACGTGTATGTCAAGGCCTTTGTAACAAGGGCTGCCTTGAGGCTAGTATCTGGTGAGAAGATAGGTTGGTGTGAGAAGTTAGACATGTCTGTTTGAAGCTTTGGTGCACATTCATAATTTTTTTTTTGTTTTTCCTCTTTCGGTAGATGCTCTATATCAGGTTTCCAAGCATTTCCATGCATTCGTCATCGGGCTTGAGTATGAAGTATAGTGAGATGGGAGGCACTTTGAAGCTTTGGTGCACGTTCCATCAAGGTTTGATAGGTTTATAGAAAAATCTTAGCTTCCTTCTTTCAATAATGTTTTATAATAAATTATCAAGCATTTTCACGTGCTGTAATTGTTTTTGGGCTTGGGCTTGGGCTTGGGCTATATGGTGAGTAAAGGAATATACAAAACAGGTTAGTGTATACTAAGAGTATGTAGGCCATCATTCCAAAAGCACCTTTAGAGAAAGCAACTTCAATGCAATAGTTTATATAATTTGTTCCCAACCTCAACCCAAAAAAAGTTTCGCCTCGAACAACAAAAAAATGAAAATTGTTTATAATCTATAAAAGTTTATTAGCGAGTATGATAAAAATAAGTTAGTATGATAACAATAAGATGTTTTTGTTATAGACTAGTTATTACTTTTAAAATTGCATGTTTATGCAATATTTGTCCTTTTGTCGGATGTTGGTCCAAATCAGGCTTTTATTGATGCTTTTCAAGTTTTATGGTAATTTCTTATCATGTTCATATTGTTTTTTCTTTCCTCTTCTCTATCTTTCCTCCCTTGGTCCCCTTGACTTTTTCTAATGTTCATGAAATTTCCATTGAATTGTTAGGGGGTACTTGGTGGTTCTGGGTTTCTCTATGTTGGTTTTTTTCATTGCGTGCCAACATGTGTGCTAATAGTGTACTAATTTTAATTCGAGAAGTCTATGAATACCTAAGGGCATTAGTGTATTTTGACAAGGAATGAGTAAGCAAAAGAAGAGCATCCATGTTTATAAAAAAATTCAAGCATTTAATGAAAACATTCAAGCATTTAAAGAAGACATTCAAGCATTTGAGAAAATCTGAACAACATCTAGCATTAATTTTGTTGTATCAAGCAACATTGAAGTTATAAGAGTTGGGTACTTCTTAGTTATGGGCTACCGTCTGACTTGCATTATACTTGGCATAAAATTATATTTTTTGGGGTAATTGTGTTTTGTAGATTTTTATTTATATTGAAGATTGTTGTAAAACCATTATATGTCCACAAAAGGCAATTGAAAATAACCATGTTTAAACCTCCAGATCAACGAAAGGGATCACAAGATTATAAAAAAACCATATAGAACACTAGTCATATTAGAATCATAATATGTCTAGTAAGAATAACAATAGAGAATAATGAGGAGCAAGAAAAGGTCTAGAACTATAGGAAGTTTAGGTCCCTTAGTTTGGAACAAACCATGTTCCTTAATCAACAGCAAATCTTTGTCAACAATGCCTTGGTTATGTTAAAAGAGTTTCCTTATTCAATTCAACAAGCCCCATGAAAGAACTTACCAACAATTTCATAACCCAAAGGAGCTATAAGATTGGTCATTGTCAAGCATAATAACACCGATAGAAGCACCCTCATGCAAATGAGGACGCATATGAACTTGATCTTGGGGTAGTCCTTTGCCCAACAATTAATACTATGTTCAACATATTGCAAAGGTTGTTGATATTGAAATGCACATTGTAATCAATTTGATCAAATAACCTAGGAGGAATGTTGCCACCAACAACATACCTCCAAATCTTAGAACTTTAGCATGTTGTAGAGGAGAATCACTATTGTCCACTTGTTCCATGTTATCTAGAGAAGTATGAAGGGCATTTAGAAGAGTCCCATCCCTTTTTTAAAGGATCAATTTCGATTTCAGGCACAATTTTCATAGTCGCATAGGGTCACGAGTGTTACATTGATAAAAGCCAACCTCCCTAATCAATGTCCATTCATGCTTAGAAATGGAGACCTTAACAACAATCGAATATAAAACATATCAATAAGGCGAGGGGCTCTATGTAAGAAATCCCACAACACCAACCAAGAAGTTAGACATGTCTTTTATAAAGCCAGTTCGAAGGAATTGTTCCACCTGGTTCTTAGGCACTTGTAGATGAAGAGAAACCAACATATGTAAAATTCTAAGCATGACTTGAGAAAATTTAGTAAGAACCCGACTACTACCCTCAAAGACATTTGTTCCTTTTTTTCCATAAGAGTCATAAAATTTTAGATGACATCACAAGACAACTTCCCACCATTATAGGATTTTTTTTTTTACAGAATAAATATAACCAAATAACAAATCAAATCAAGAAATATGATGATCAACAAACAAAGATTAAGGTTTTTAAATACTGTAGTAGTATAAAACATAAACATAAGGACACAGAACAAACACACTCAATAGTTTCTATTTCTCCATGAACAATGCAACACCAAGTTTGGAGATGACAACACTAACAATAAGCTTTTGGTGTAACATTAATCATCTAAAACAAAGATTTTTTGGTTCTGGCCAAGTGAACCACACAACATGAAATCTATAAGACTTGTGACAGAGGATACCAAAATGATCATTTCTTGTTGAAAACAAGAGTAACCTCTTGAGAGAGAGAGGCCTTCTCATAAAATTATGTAATCATAATTTCACATAGGGGAGGTCCTTTGATCCAATTAATGCTTTGCCAAAAAGATTAATCATCTTACAAAATCAGGGTTTCAGATAAAGGACCAATAACCTTTTTGAGGATTGTATAGGTTTTGAGATGAGTGCAAGTGAGTACAAATTTTAACCTACTTTTATCCCAAGTCAACATCCTCCCTTCCTCATGAATGTCTTGGAAAGATCTATTCCCATTGGTAAACTAGAAGCTAGCAGAACACCCCCTTAGGTTGGCCAACAAGGTGTAATCTCATTGTGAATTCCACCAAACTGATCAAAAACCTTGACACCTAGAACCCTGATATGTGAAGAGGGATTGTGTGTGAACCAAATGCCTAACTTTTTCCCAAGCCTTCCACATAGAAGCAAAAATAGGAGAACAATCTTGACAGTGAAGGTCTCCAAACATTAAATCAACGATATTCAAACTTTGCCAGTTTAATTTGTCTTTGAGATGAACTTGTCGGATATTGTGCCTAACAAGGACCTTCCAAGGCTCTCGACCCTAAGAGGCCTTAGGATTCCACTTGACAACCACAAAAATCCCTTGGATTTTTAGGGTTTTAATACCAAGGCCATCCAACTTCTTAGATAAACAATATGTTTTCCAAACAACATAATGCCACTTCTTTCTTGTACTATTAGACCATAAGAAGCCTACAAGCTTTTTACATTTTGTCAATGCGAGAGTTGGGAAAAGAAAACATGGTAGTAATTGGTGAAAGAAGAGTGCACTTTCTGACAAACTTGGATTCTGCCCAATAGGGAGAACATATGTCCTTTCCATTAAGAGAGTTTTAAAACAATCTTGTCAAAAACCCAATTCCACATTTTCTTGAAATACGAAATTAGAGAAAAAAGATTGCATAAATATCTTACCATTTTATGAGGTCCCTTCCAAGATCATCCTAAGGAAGATATCTAGTTAGATAGGTCATCATTCCAATCTAAGATTAAGGACTTTTGGACATAGACTCTAGATGTAGAGGCATTGCAATAGACTCCCAACTTAGAAGAAATTTGATCAACGTTATCTAAGGTAGGGATGAGATAAGTGGTCACTAACAGAAGAAGGTCAATATGCTCTTGATTATTATGAAGTTTGATACCCTTAATTGAGGGGCCAAGGGATGTATCTGTTAGAAGATATTGTACGACAATAACAATGGCAAACATAGTAGGGGCAAAGAGGCAATCTTGTTTACTGAACCTATGTAGAAGAAAGGGCTTAGTGAGTTCATCATTTATTTCAATTCGCGCTAAAGATTCTTGGGATAATACGCTGACCATTTTGCAAATTTTTTTCCTAAAAGCCAAGGGATTTAAGCATGAGATCAATGAAAGCCCAATCAATTTTGTCACAAGCCTTCTCCAAATCTAGAAAAGACATACACACCTATTGATTCGAGTTCTCTTAGCCCAATGCATCCCTTCCCAATTATTGAGCAAGTTGTTAAGAATATATTTGCCCTTTACAAAATCAATTTGTAACAAAGATAATAGATCGTAGGATGGGGGTGAATTCTTCTAGCAAGAACCTTGGCGAGTATTTTATAAGAAACAATGATCAGAGTAACGAGTCTCTAGTTTTTGATATGGGAAGGGTCACCTTCCTTAAGAATGAATTTGATCACAATGTTATTAATATCTTTGCCAAGAGTTCTAGCAAAGGGCATCCTAGGAGATATCAAGAAGTTCAAGAACAACTTAGTCCTTGCTAGTTATAAAATTATATAGGAAAGCAATCACACCTAGGGGATTTATCATTCTTCATGAAGTCAATTAGATGACATATTTCATTAAGGAAAATATCCTTATCCAAAGGGGAAGAAACAAAAACATACATTTTTCGAGGATAATCTTGAAACAAATTAGCCTATTCTAACCTATATTTTTTTGGGATAATCTTGGAACAAATTAGCCTATTCTTAGTGAGTGTCATCAATACCATCATGTAAAGAGGTTATTATAGAAAGAGAGACACTCTTGATCTCATTAACGTCATCAATGATTCTCCCACCAATGTCGATACTTTCGACTCTCTTTGTCACATGCTTTGGCTTTTAGTATCCTAAAATTTTTTGGTTTCTTTATCACCTTCTTTAAGCTAGGTTAACCTTGCCCTAAATATTGCACCCTTGGCCCGATATTGTCGAAGAGATCTTAACAAATGTTTGTTATTCACCATATTGTCTAAGAGAAGGGTTAGTCTTGTAATTTAACCTCAAATTTAATGATCTCTTCCTACACTTCTAAATTTACCAGTCCTGATTTTGGCCTTTAAATGCCTAAAAGACGTCATAAAATATCTTACATAAGATAATAGAATTTTGTTAGTGTAAAATTCTTACATAAGCTAATGGCAATAGATCGAACTATGTTTGGTGCTTTCTTGCATGTTCCAGTTGTGGACTTTGCACTAGATCATATGCAAGCATCTTTTTCAGCCATCCACATTAATTTGGGGTTGATTTTTGATTCAATTATGGCGGCGACATAAGTATTCATTGAGAGGACTCTACAAGCACGACTCCACCATTCAGCTTCTTGTTCCATTTTCTTCTCCTCCTGCATTGTAACACTCCTTGTTTTGAGCTATTTTCTTTAGCATGTGTAGATTGTATCTTCTTTTTTGAAAGATTTTGTATATGTATTTTTTGACGCTTTTTAGGCATGTTGACAGTCTGTTTTGTAATGGAGCTATTATGGTGGATCTCAGTGTTATCTCGTCAATGTTTGAGTAGTGGTGTGGCCATTCATATAGATTTTGTAGCGCCACTCCACCCATTCAATAGTATGGGAGAGTGTGGTGCCGATCTTACTACTTCGGGGCTTGTGTCCTTGCTTTGGTTGTTATTGGTTCGTGACACACCTTTTTCTAGCTGTAGATCAAATTATGTTTGGTGAATTCTTGCACTTTCAACATCACCTCTAACACTCCTTTAGTTAGTTTTTGAGCTTGTTCTCCTTTTGAAGGGTAGCTATTATGTTGAATTACAATGTTAGAGACTCCATTGACAGTCTCCTAGTATGGAGCTATTATGTTGTATCATAGTGTCAGTTGATTTTGAGTTTTGTGATATAGCAGTGAATCAAGACCATAATGCAGACAAAACTTCTTCTTCAACAAAGTACGGGTTGTTTGAGCCAAGCTTCTTGGGATGCATTGTAGAGGGATTTTTCTCCCTTTACATTGTTGTTACTAGTTTTTGGGTACCTTGTGGTGAGTTTTTTCATCCATGGTAACTCTTTTTTCCCAATTATTGTATGTCGGTACCTCATCAGGCCTTGTTTTTGGTACTGAATTTCTTTTCCACCCACCTAATCTATGCTTACGGGGGGGTGTTAGTAAAGACTATTATTTATCCTTTTATTTGTTTATTAGGATAATTCTTTCACTTGGGTTATCCCTACACTTAATGAGTTATCTTTCCTAGATGCACTAGTTGTGTGGAGTTAGCTTGCTAGTTTTGTAGAGTTAGCTTGATAGTCTCATGGAATTAGCTTAACTGCCACTATCAAATAGTGAGAGTTCTCACCATTGATATAGGTGGTAGTTGCATTTCCCTCCTCATATATGTGCATTTGATTACTGAGCTAATATAAGGTAATGTATTGGATTGAATTCTTTGGAATGTAAATAGGCATTGTATAAAGTTTCGTAGTATATGATATTGCTCTGTAAATTACTTTCATGATGTTATGTTCTATTATCATCAGATATCTTTATGGCTTGGAACAATATTGTTTTCGTTCCTTTTAGAATTGTCCCAAAGAGAAAGTTTTTGAATTTGTGGAAGCACTGCTTTTGGCAATTGTCTAGGAAATTTTGATACCATCAATACAATCATGATCTTGAAGATGAGCCACATTTAGCTTATGTAACCCCTTCTATACTTTATAATCTTGCAATGGGGTAGAAGACAACTAAAAATCCATTTTAATGAGGCATGTTGGTGTGTGTCATAATTACATTTGTTGTAAGGTCCACCTTAAGTTGTATTGTTATCAAGGCGTGATTTATTATGTGCAAAACATATAGTAAATTCACACATGTGTGAGAAGGGTGAGGTATAATTTGGGGAATGATGCTATCCCACCATTCACTCAACCAAAATCTCCCACTATTTCTTACTTTTCCTATATAATGCACCATTATTTCCTTATTGAAAGTTAGATTAGAGCTTAGAGTCATCTCCAACGTCGGTGGATATGTAGTTTGTTAGGGAGATTTTGTTCTGGTGCAACCTTTTTTGGTTGCACGTTATAAACACCCAAAAAATACCCATTACACATTACAATGTCCATCAATAATATTTAGTTCATTATTCACCCATATCCCACTTCTAGAATTAATTTAATTAATTCTATTACACTCACTATATGCCTCTTTGGCTAATTTAATTCACTATTTAAATAAATAAAAATCAATTATCTACTCACCTTCTACTCATCTCCACTTCACGAGTCAATTCACTCAAGTTGACTAGTCGATCCACTCAAGTGCTAGAATCCTACAAACATGGAAGCAATTATGCACATACAATTTAGAATAATTCAATAACTAAATAATTTGAAATAAAGCCTCTTAATTTCTTATTCAAAGAGCCAACTGCACATAATAAATCAACCATGCTAAATAAGCAAAATGAAATCAGTAGCCTGCAACTTAGTCTATTCCACCTTCCTCGATCCATGTTTTCTTTTTCATTATATAAATAATATGCTTCATTCCTCTCAAATCATCATTGGAATCTCGAGGAATTTACAATATTATTCTATCAAATTGTCATTGGAAATCACTCTTACACATCATTATGTTGTCCAATTGATCACCAAATCAATCGTCAATCAATCACTGTTTGTTCGTAGCTTGGATTCACTTCCATTCAGAATATCTTGGACCATCCAAAAATCAAAAGAAATCAATCGCTCATCTGGATCCAACAAGAGTGTCACTCGACGCCACTCTTGAGCTGGTCCAATATGAGGTTGTAAGGAGCTTGTTTGAGAAAGGTTTGCACTTCATTTGTTATTTCTTTATTTCTTTGTTTGCATTTTATCTTGTATATATTCTGGCACGCTTGGTGGGACCCCACATTATTTTGATCATATTTCACAAATCTAACATTATTTTTATGTTCTTTGTGTTGTTTAAAGGTCACTGACCAATTTTCAGGTTATTACATAAGCAGGTTTGAGAGTAATTTACAAAAAAAAAGATGTTTTGGTGATGTTCTAATAATTTTTGTAGGTACAAGTGATTTGTGTTTCCGTAGCGCAAAAGCATTCTTTGCGCTAGCGTAGCTCATGATTTGCGCTATGTGCTAGCATGCTTAAATTTTTTGATATTTTTACAGGTTTGCACTAATGTCAAATTCTGTGTGCTAGAGTTATACAGTCCACACTTCTGTCAAACTGTTTGTGTTTATGTGCAACTATGCGTTTTCATTCTAGGTTTTGTGTCATTGTGCCTTTAGGTGTGTTTTTGTTATATTCTCTATGTTATCATATTTGTTTTAACTCTGTTTTTGTAGGTCCGCGTTTCTGTCATGGTCCCTATATTTGTTTTAACTTCAATGTGTTTGCGTTCTAGTATGTGCATTTCTATAGCAATAAGGTTTGCACTTTTGTCAAACTGTGTGCATTTCCGTTTAACTGTCTCACTAGTTTTCTTCAGAGGTGCATTTGCATAGCTTTTAGGTGCGTGTATGTAGTTTAGAAGTGTGTTTCCGTTATGTTATATGCGCTAGTGTTATGTGTTAAAGTTCTAATTTCTTAAATTAAATTTCCTACAAGTTTTTCATAGAAACCAGAATCCAACACGTTTGATCATCCTTTCTAACCAAAGTTGCACTTTTTCTCTTGTTTTCTTTCATTTTTTAACATTTGATTCTTACAATCCAAATCATGTATATTCTTCTATCACACCCTTTTTAGGAAAACTTGAGAATCAAAAGGGATTAAGATTCCTATATTGCATTACTAATACTTTTTTCATTTTTAATCTAACATGTTTTTAATTTCTAAACATTTCATTTATACAACCTAAACCGTGTATGCTCTTTTCTCGCACCCCTTGGGTGAAATTGAGAGTCAGAAATGATTGAAGTTATCTTCTATTAATCTTGTACTTGGTTTATTAGATTGTTTTGTGAGGATCAATATGAAACCTTGTGCACATCGAAGAGGATTGCAATTCCAATGGTGATGAGAACTCTTTACGTAATCAACAAAAGAATGAATCACAAAGGAAAATCAATTAGAGAAAGACACAGGGTGTCCGACATGCTCATAGATAAAAAAATAAGAGGTACATATAGGAGTGATGTGTAACTCATGTGCATTACATGTGTACACAACCCTAACTAACCCTATTGACCTACTCTCATTAAGTGAGATGACTAACCACATGAGGTGGACAAGACGCTGAGTGACGATGAAACAAGTCATATACACCAACACCCCCCTTCATCAAAGTTGAGGTAGAGGTCATGGAAAGTCAGAATTGAAAGAGAACTAAACGCCTGATAATAAAAAATATGTGTCAATTGGGCTTAACAACTAAACGCCTGATAAGAAATCCATGCATAAACAAAAAACTCTCTGGAAAAGCGGAAGAGGAGAAGAATGGTTCCTGACAACTAGGATGATGAGGTACCCATGTACAATAAATATATCAAGGAATGTAGGAAAAAACCCTAAGGGAAAACATCCAATTACAAGAGATAAAATATTCTCCTAAACAACTTCAGAAATATGCGTCAAATGGGTCCTAAAAACTAGGAATGATGATGTACTCATGTACAAACAACATCTCTCTTGAAGAGAAGAAGAGGAGAAGAGGACTATAAATCTTGAAGAAGATGAGTAACTGCGATTGACCTTATCCCAAGAAGAGACCGCAAGTGAAGATACTTCACCTTAGTGAAGGGCTTGATGAAAATGTCTACAACCATATTAGATGTCTGATAGTACTGTAAGTTGATGATGTCATTGTGAATCAACTCCTGAATGAAGTGCATATGTATCTTGATGTGCTTTATTTGCTGATGCTGAACTGGATTTCAACAAATTGAGATGGTTCTTATGTTCTTGCAGTAGATGATAGTATGCCACCGATAGTGAATACCAAACTCTGTTATGATACCTTGTAACCAAACAACTTTCGTGGCAAGCGTTAATTGCTCCTCTGTACTCTGCCTTTGTAGAAGATGTCACAATTCCATTTTATTTCTTGCTAGACCAACTAATAGGACTCTAACCAAGAGAAAAACTGTACCCTGAGGTAGATTTATGATGATCTAGATTACCGGCCCAATCAGAGTCAGTATACCCAACTAAGTCAATATATACTCCTCCTAGATGGTGAATGTCATCGGTATAAGTGCCACAAACATAATGAAGGATCCGCTTCATTGCTTTCCAATACAACTCATGTGGCTCATGCCTGAATCTGGACACAATCTCAACAACATACGATAGATCTGAAGGAGTGTGAGTAAGGTAAATCAATGTCCTCACCAACTACCCATAAAGGGTAACATCAACCAAGGGAGTAGAGCAATCAGAAACCAACTTAACCCTGTAAAGGAAAGGAGTAGGATAAAGCTTACAATCGATCATATGAAACTGAGAAAGAAATTCAAGGGAGTACTTAGGTTGCTAAATCACAATACTTGAGTCAGATTACAAAATACGAATCCCAAGAAAATAATGAAGCAATCCTAAATCAAACATAGAAAGCTTGTTCGATAAGGCAATCTTCACAAAATCTATGATAGAGGAAGAGCTACCCTTGATCAACAAGTGATCAACATACATAACAAGGATGAGTATGGAGTCACCCCGCCCTAGAATGTAAACATTTGGGTTAGAGTGACACCGAGAAAACCCTTATGCAAGTAAAAATGAGTCCATCTTGGCATACCAAACCTGAGAGGCTTGTTTAAGACCATAGAGAGACTTATTTAACTTACAAATGAGGGAGGGATCATGGACATAACCCAAAGTTTGTTCCATGTAGATATATTCCTCTAGGTCCCCATGAAGGAAGACACTCTTAACGTCCATTTGATGGACTTCCAATATGTTAGAAACAACGATGGATAGGGTCAGTTGAATAGAATTCATCTTCACAACCAGAGAAAAGGTTTCTGAGTAATCAACCCCAACCAAATAGGAGAAACCCTTAGCTATTAGTCATGCTTTAAACTTATCGATGTCTCCATCAACACCATAATTTGTTCGGAACACCCACTTATACCAAACTTTTTTTCTTCCTTTCGTAAGAGGGGCGAGATCCCAAATATAGTTCTTCATGAGTGAGGAATTCTCCTCATCCATGGCAGAATACCACTTAGGAATACTAGAAGCCTCCTAGGAAGACCGAGGTCATAAGCGAAGGCGAAGGAGTGAGGTCTAATGAACTCTGAGATAGTCAGTCTCTTTTCTGAAGGATATCCAATCCACTCTCTAGCACTTTGCAAAGTTTTCCTAGCCCAACGAGGACTAGGAGGATCAAGATCAGATTCAGAAGATTCATCACTTGAGTGAGAAGGAACAAGGTTCCAATCAACACCACTGTCAAAATTGGAAGACTCTGAAGCATGATGGTCGGGAGGCACAAGAGGATCAAGTGGAGGAGGACAATGCTCAACAACATCATCATCCGAAGAGTTAGATTTAAAACTAGAGAGCATAAGGACCTCAAAAGGTAGAGAAGTAGAAGTCGAAGAAGACTCATCAAATTTCACACTTCTCTCGATATAAATCTCATGAGTTGTAGGGTTCAACAATCAGTATCCCTTCACGCCCTTAGGATACTCTTCAAAGATGCAAGTATTGTACTATGGTTCCAAAGCCTTACGTTTCTTTTTGGGAATCCGTGCCATAGCGTTGAATATGAAGACACAAAATTTCTCAACATCAAGCTTGTGTCAAAACCAAGATTAAAAGGGTGTCATCCCTCTTATTGTCTTGTGTGGAACACGATTCTGAATGTAATGTAAGCACAATTCACTACTTCAACTCAATACTGCATAGGAAGGGACTTCAAGTTAACCATGCAAGTGGCCATCCCCTTAAGCGTTCGATTCTTTCTTTCTGTAACTATATTTTGCAAAGGGCTATAAGCAACTATACACTGCAAAGCAATCCCTTAAGAAGTATGAAAATCCTCGAACATATTGATCACATACTTTCCTCCATTGTCAGTTCGAAGAACCTTAATAAACCATTTCGCTTGTTTCTCAGCAAGAGCCTTAAAGTCCCAAAAGTGATCAAAAAATTCAGACTTAAGCTTAAGAAAATATACCCAAGTATAACTATAGAAACCAAAAATCTACACACCTCGTTTTTACACAAATGATCAAGTAAATGTACCTGTCCACGTACCATTTCATGACCTTTTAATTAAATCAATTAAACTCGCCATCACATCATTTAGACAAACCTCCCTAAACCTAGGTCATTACCCCCACACACCTTTAATTAATTAAATAATCCCATGTTTCCTAAAGTCATATCCCCCCTTTTTTCATGTCTAATTGATTAATTAATTAGTTAAATAGATATGCCACTTCACCCCAACACCTCAACACGTGAACTCATCCTGATTCACTAGTTACGACTAGTTCAATAAGGAAACCTTATAAATGCATCCCTACTCAATTTACCTCTATCTTCATCTAACTTATCCCTATGACAAGCCCCTACTTCACTAGTTATGACTAGTTTAAAATAGGGAACCTGATAAAATCATTCCCACATCCATCCTAACCACCTATATCCTCATTTAATCACATCTCGACCTCTCTAAGTTATCACACTACAATATTTCGAAATCCCTAAGCACCAAAGCTCAAAATAAAAGGTTTGTCCTTGCACATCTCTCCCAAATTTGAACTAATTGAAAACACCGATGATTTCCTCAGTCACCGGTGATCTATAAATACTAGTTTTCCTACCTCTCTTCAGGACCATTCACGACCATCCAAGCAAGTTCAGGAGCATTATCAGGTATTATCAAATGTTACCAAGTTTCATCAACATTGTTTTGCATTCATCCATAACAAACACACATCCATCAAACATTTTGGAGCTTTGCAAAAGCCCGTTCATTGTCCAAGTATAATCACAGTCAACATGTCATCTTCCCTCTTCATTCAAAGGTTCGTCACTTTATTTTTAATCATGTTTTCCATCTAAAACAAGTTTGTTCAACCATTACTTACTCACCTCTAGTCTCTAGAAGGTCATAATTTTGTGCTAGCTAATTAAATTTCATACTTTCGCATTCTATTAAAATTTCACAGAATCACATGCGTTTACTGGAATCACTTGCGATTCCTATAATCATCTGCCTTTTTTTTTGTCAAACTAGCATTCAATTTTCATTTAGAAGATTTTATCAAATATTTTGTCCTTTTGTGTTACTAATCTCTTCTCAAGAATGGATTTTAGATGGTCATAGGAGGATCTAGTCACTCGATCACCAAAATCAATTCACTACCAATTGTTCAACACCCTCTGCATTGGGAACAATACTACCTACTGCACGACCTAGAGTTGTGCACCATTCATGCAACTCTAATTGATAGACTTGAGACCATTTTCGAATCCACCAAGAAGATCTGTGAGGCCACTGAAGAATTATGGGAAGCCTAATACAAATTACAATGTATCCAAGATAATCTAGCCTGGTTCGCGTACCACCATGAAGCGGGATTTAATATCCCTAAAGACACAAACACTGAACCAAAATAAGAACCTGGGAGTGAAATCAGCCTTGCAGATTCTGATTCTGAATTTTCCCGTCACTATGATACCGAGGAGGAGCTTTCAGACTTCTTAGTAGATGATTACATCGAGGAAACTGACTCATACTTTACTGAGGTGGATGACCTCACCTGTTCAGTGGGATCTAATTTCTCTGAGAATCTGGATATTAACCTGGATTCTGACTTCGAGTTCTAGATGCATTTATTTTCATATCATCATTATTAGCTGAAATTTGTAATATACTAAATAAGTGTTAGAAATTTGATCACATTCTCACATATCTTATATTGTATCCCATTTTCATGAATAAACTTAAGTGTTTTTAAAATCGGGTTGACATTGACGTAAGGAAGTCCTTTGGCTTCTAGAAACTAGCCTTTTCCAGGCATCCCGCCTATCCATATTACAAATTCCATCTTGTGTAGTGTTTGTAATTGTAGATTTAGTCATAGGAATGGAGCTTGATCATTATTCACGGAGCACAACAATCAACACCCATCAACATTATCCGTGGGTACCTTGGAAACCCTGTCATATTCGAGGTTGATCTGGTTTTACCTCCTTGTGTTATCCACCCAAATGTAGAGGTGAAATTGTCATCAATAATAACACTAAAATTCATCAATGAAGGTTAATATTTAAAGAGCTCTAGTAAATGAAGGAGACAGGAAGGGGCCAAAAATGTCACTATGAACAAGATAAAAAATATGAGTAGCTCTCCAGGCTTTTCCTTTGTCAAAAATATTTTCAAGGTGTTTCTCGAAGGAACAACCCTCACAAAGACCCTTAGAAAATATGACGTTGGGAAACTCGTTGATGATTTCATTTTGGCTCAATTTTTCAAGGTAAAAAAAGTTCAGATGCCCAAAACGCTCATGCCATAGCTTATTAACCTCATTTGCATGAGTGAGCAACGCAATGTACGTCAAATCATAAGTAAAGTGGGAGAAGGTATACAACCGTGAACGGTGATTTTCCTTTTCTTTAGCTATATAATGTCAGAGTGAAGCTCATGAATAATGACTGAGTTAGGAATAAATTCCACTCACATTCCTTCACCAAGGTGAGTGATTTGGTAAACTGATAGGAGATTGGTAGAGAAATCAACAACACTTAACACTTGGTTAAATGATCCCCCATCCATCTCTACCGATCCACTACCGGAAACCGAAACTGTAGTGTTATCACCTAATGTGATTTGAGACATGCTAAATGGCTCAATGTTGGATAAATCAATATGCGAAGAAGTCATGTGGTACGAGGAACCAGAATTTATAATCCATGTCAATGAAGGAGAAAATCTAGCTACAAGGAACTTTCCTTTCCTCTTATCAAATTTAGACTCTCTTGTAATGGAAGACTCAACTTTCAGAGAATGTTGTTTGATAGAATCTGGAACACCTATATGATTTTTCTCAAGTAAATGAGTAGGGTGATCATTTTTCCTCTCATATATTGATGCTCTTCATGACCAGTCTTCTTGCAATAGGAACACTTACACTTTTCTTTCCTCACTTTAGGACCATAAGTTGAAGAATTTGTGTTAGGTTTGGTTTTTGCTTGGTTGGTCTTGGTTTCCTTCTTAGGTTGGTCCTTTCTCTCTTTATTATTTTTAGTCTTCTTTCCCTTACCAGTACTTGCTACATGGGCATGCGACTTGGACTTAAGAGATCCCATTTGAATGAGTTTTTCCTATTATCGAATGAGTTGGGATAAAAAACTGTGAAATGAGGGAATATTCCAAGCACTTCCTAGAGCGGCTTTCATAGCGTGAAAATTTGACACAAATACAAAGTATTTGGGACCTAACTTAGAAAGAATCAACAAGATCAACTGTGAATAATTATTCTCCTCTTTACATTCCTGTAATAATATAGTGTGGATAAACCTCGAGAAGAATTCATGTAGGTTTTCAAAGTCATTAGGATTTAATCCTAGTAGTTTGTTTTTCAACTCATGTGCTCTCATGTCATCTTGTTGTCTGAACATATTATCTAAAGTTTTCCACACATAATTGGGTGTTTTAGACGACCCATTGTGTAAGAGCAAGTTAGGAGAAAAAAACATACAAATAAGACCTAAGGCTTCGTCACTTTGGTTAAACCACTTAGATTTTTCGGGCTCATTGCCAGGTTCAGTCTCAGCTCCCATGGTGATGCGAAATAACCCTTTACCCCTTATTTTCATTATCATTTTAAATCTCCATTAAAAGAATGTGAATGGTGTAAGAAAATGAATTGAAAGTGCATCCATCATGAAGAGAGAGAAAGAAGAAATGTAGAAAATAAAGCCAAACAACACAACCACCCAGGATAATATTATAACCCCCCTGTTTTTGACACTTTACAATTTAGTACGTTGGATACAATCAGGTGTGAATGTGCATTGTGAAACAATTTCTCACTCACCTTACAATCATCATAATAATGCACAAGAGTGGACACCACAATCAAGTTTCATTGATCGCAACAAATCGACACCATAAACAAGAACAAAGAGCTAAAAACAAGAGAAGGGCTGAAAGCAAGTATTTTTGTGAGAAAAAGCATCTCACGTTGTAGCAGAGCCCCCCTTGCTGCAAGAATATGGTGGACAATCTCACTAGTCTGCAAACAAAAATAAGGGAAATTACAATGCAAAAAATGGGATCAAGATGAGTCCCAGGAACCTCCAAGATGCCGAAAATGCTCCAAAAAATGTTAAAAGGTGTGCTATACACTTCAACAAATGATTAGTATAAAAAATGTCTAATAACACTAAAAATCACACTTTGGAAATGCCCAATAGGTCTAAATTTAGAAATTATAAAAGGAAAAAAAAGTGACTATAACACTAATAATGTTAAAAAATGACAATACTACTACTAATCTAGAATATTAAAGAGCCTAATAAATGAAAATTAGATGCCTAATTTAAACAATGAAAGGTTCTGAAGAAGAGATTAATTAAATTAATCTACCTTTTTTGAAATTATATTAGATCCTAAGATAGATTAAGTATAATAATCACCTTTTGATTTAAATTATGTTCTAATTTAAATAAACTAGACCTAACTATAATTTAAAAACACCCTTCAATAATAAACCACAATCTTTTAACAACCACCTATTTAAACACCCCACTTTAATTATACACCCCACTTTTAAAAGGCCCCCAACTTATTTTAAACCCAATCACTTTTATTTATTAACAACCCACTTAAAAATTAAAAAAACCCTACCCGTTATATTTTATTAAACCCACTTTAATATTTGAAAGGGATTCAAAATGAAAAAATGGGATAGGATAAGGTTTTAAATGTGGTCAAAGCGGGAAAATGAGCCTGGTCATATGAAGGCGGTAACATGGTCAAGACCTTGATGAGATGTGGAATGAGATAGGAGGAGATATGTTGGGGGGATTGAGGCTTGGAGGAGGGTGAGTGGGTGACTGGGTGGAGTGCGGTTCACGAAACGACTGGGCAAGTGTGGTTTAATGCTTGCGCAAGACACACCCAATTTTCAATGCAGAAGAGGAAAGGAGAAAGCCCTGTATGCCAGAGAAGGGCATGCTAAGGAATATGGATGGCCAGTGTAATGAGAAGATACCAAGCAGTGGAAACCAATGCACAAGCAAGACCAAAAGCAGAGGAAAGAACGATGTAGGGGTAGCAAAAAACAACGATGTAAAAGAAAAAATAGATGCAAATGAATGAGAACTTGGTGCAAAAAAAATGTAAACCCCAAACAATCCACCCACATGCAATGAGCCAAAGGTCGTGCAAAAGACAATTTGAACATGTAAGGGAAATGCGAATGTAACATACAATGCAACACAGAAAATGAGATTATAAAATAGAGTGAAAGTAAAACGAATGCAACATCCTGACCTGGTAGAGTCAAGACAACTCGTCCCCAATGCAAAAGGGAAACTTGACCCTAAGAGACAGCTCGCATGCAAAGCAACAAACCCCACAACTAAGAACCAACTCAACTTGCCCAAGGAGATCGACATGGGTAAACAAATGCAAACCAGGAAGGATAGGGATTGAGACAGGTCCAAATTCAGAACTTTAAAAAAAATTCATTTCAATTAAAAAATACTGATTAAAACCAGAGATGCAAAATATACCTTCAAATTTAGTGGATCCTCCAAACTTAGTTGGAACTTGCTAGATCTAGCTGTGAAACACCTGAAACCTACAGATGCACAACAAAAAAACCAGCATAAACTCTACAAAATGAGATTGTTAAACCTGTTAATAAGATTCCACTAGATGATAAAAAACTTGCACAAGAAGTGTAACATCCCACTAATTAATCCTTTTTATTCGACATTTAATTATTCATATAAATATAAATAATGGGAAAATGTATGTTCATTCGAATAATTAAATATATCTTATTATTATTATTATTAAATGCGGTTTGATTATATTGTGGAAATTCGTTGTCTGGTTCAGGTAGTGTCATTGTTATAATTATATCATGACTGCGGAAATCATTTTTGAGTTCACCTATTATGGTAAAAATCTGTAAAGGCTTATAATCCTGGTTGAATTGCTTTATAACACTAATGTTGTGCCTCTATTTAAAATATTCTTATTATAAGTAAGGGACATATTGCCACACCCATCGAGTTGGTAAGCAATGTCATAATTTAATATTATTGACTTTAAAAATAATAACGTGGTGGTTGAACACCATGACGACATCGATAATCATAGGGTATTATTTATTGAGATTCAAATTGTAATTGGTGCCAACACCATACTTGTACGAAAGGAATCTAAAGTTTTAATTATGTTTGGGATTCAATTTTTTAAAAGGGTAATGATAACCCAAACTTTGCAGGGACGGGTTTTAATTATTACAAAACCCACAAGGTGGAAATTCATGTATAAGGGAAAGGATATTATTATAGTTTGAATATTCAACTAATAATTACAAGGGATCCCTCCCCACGTTGACATTGGACTCCCAAACCATCCACTTGGCATTCTTTGAGTTGAAGAAGTAAATGCAAGTTAGGGTTTTTAAAAGAAATGATAACCAGATTGTACCAAGCCAAGAACACAGATGCTAATCAAACACCATGATCAATAAGATGAAATTAATTTTCCAAAATAAATTTACATAAACCTTTGCAAAAAAATGAGCAACAATATCATATATTATTATGGAACTCAATGAAATAAAATGAGAATGGGCCTTGTTTATATAGGCAAGGAATAACAATCTAGGAACCAGTCAAGGTCGTAGATCAAACCATAGATCAAGGAAAAAACTAGTCATAAAATAACTACTCAAGACCATAGATTTATGAAAGAACTAGACATCAAGGATCTAGTCAATACCATAAATCAAGGAAAGAACTATACCTAACAACTAGATAATATCTAAACAAATAAAAGGAAATATCCACACACATAAGTGGGTGATGATAAATACAATAAAGGTAAATAAAGTACCTAGGTGAACATAAGCTAAGGTAAATACCCACTCTAACACCCCCCCTCAAGTAAAGCTAGGGGGAAAACATAGAAGTGGCATGTCTATAGTATGAGTCCCATAAACTAAGCCTGATGAGATACTCATGTATAATATATCCATGAAGAAATATCGAACCAAAAGAAGGAAAGAATCCTGCTAGAAGGAAAGAGAAAGAAAAAGAAGAAGAAGAAGGAAGATGTTCTCACGAACACCCCCCAAAAATAGCTTCTGAAACCCCAAGCATTCCGTGTAACTCAAGGTAGCGAGGTGATGCAAAAGGCTTTGTACAGATGTTCGCAACCTATTACTGAGTTGAAATGTACTCCAAGCAAAGAACTCCATCCTGAATGCGTTGACGAATGAATTGGATGTGTATATCAATATGCTTGGTCTGCTAGTGCTCAATTGACTTGTGAGAAATGTGAATTGCACTTTGGTTGTCACACCAAAGTATAGTCGGTGAATCCTGTGGGAATCCAAACTTTTTTAATAACTATCAAATCTAAAGAATTTGCTGACTCACTGTAACTGATGCCCTGTACTCTTCCTTTGAAGATGAAAGTACAACTTGTCACTTTTTGCACGCCCATGCAGCTGGAGAAGAACCAAGAAAAAAAGATAGCCAGAAGTGGAACACCCGTCATCAATAGAACCTGCCCAATCTGAATATGTATACCCAACCAACTAAGTAGAATCCCTAGTGAAGTGTAGGAAAAAGTGGAAAGTGCCCTGCGAATATCACAAAATCCTTTTAGCAGCCTGCTAGTGACTACTATGAGGAGAATGTGCAAACCGAGATACAAGACCTACTGCAAATAAAATATCAGGGTGAGTATGGGTCAAGTACATGAGACTCCCAACTAACTGCCTATACAATGTAGGATCACAAAGTTATGTGGTACATGTGGAAGTAAGAGTAACCCTAGACTAAAAAGGAGATGGAATTGGATTGCAATCAACCATATCAAAGTGTTGAAGAAGATCATGGGTGTAATTTTTTTGACTTAAATGAATCCCTAAATATGTTTGAGAAATCTACAAACCAAGGAAACAATTCAATAACCCAATATCTATCATGTCAAAATATGTAGAAAGAGCCCTCTGAATAGTCTAAATGTGTGAAGAAGAGCTGCTAGTAAGTAACATATCATCAACATACGAGACAAGTATCACAATATCCTCACCAAAATGCTGGAGATACACTGTATGATCAAAGTGGCAATGAACAAAACCATTAGATATAAGAAAATAATCCATCTTCTCGTACCAAGCATGAGGGGCTTGTTTGAGACTGTAGAGAGACCTTCAGATCATACAAACAAGAGAAGAATCCTGAACAAATCCAGTAGGTTGCTCTATGTATATTTCCTCTTGTAAATCTCCATGTAAGAAGGCACTCTTCACGTCCATTTGGTATACGGGCCACCTCTGTGATGCAATAATAGCAAGTACAAGGCATACAAAATCCATCTTAGAAATGGGTGGAAAAGTCTCAGAGTAATCAATACCTTCAACTTGTGAAATACCCTTTGTAATAAGACGAACCTTATACTTGTCAATGGACCCATCAACTACGTATTTGGTTCGGTATACCCACTTATGCCTAACCATATTTCTTCCTTTAGGAAGAGATACTAAATCCCAAGTATGATTCTTCATCAAAGAAGAATATTCAGTTGTCATCACATCATCCCACTCCTATATCCCATGAGCCTATGCAAAATACTTTGGATCCTCAGAAACTACTTGACACAAAATTCCAGAACTGGTAGAATGTGCGTGATGATTCCTAGTGGGTGGAAGATTTTGTATGAAAGGTGC
This sequence comes from Taxus chinensis, assembly GCA_019776745.2. Classification (NCBI taxonomy): domain Eukaryota; kingdom Viridiplantae; phylum Streptophyta; class Pinopsida; order Cupressales; family Taxaceae; genus Taxus; species Taxus chinensis. Next base: position 816,059,350 of record CM034149.1, read on the forward strand.
TGCCTCAAAAACTGTAGTACGATCCCACTTAGGTATAGTGACAACATCAGTGGGAATAGGATCCTCAACGACATCTATAACCTCCTCATCAAACTCCTTAAAGAAATGATCCTCAAGATGAGATGAAGGAGGCATGGAAGAATATGAAGAATCATGAGGACTGAAGTGTTCATAAAACTGAACATGCGTTCAAAAAAGAACGTCATGAGTATTAGAATTTAAAAGTTGATAAGCTCTCATGTCCTCACAATACCCTATAAAGATCAAGGGTTTTCTCTTCTTGTCGAAAGCTTTCCTTTTCTTCTTTGGCACAAATACCCAATCATGGCTCCCAAAGAATTGAAAAATGAGACATTTGGCTTAGTGTTGGACCAAGCTTCCTCTAGAGTCAAATGCTCAAGTGCTCTATGTGGTGTGTGATTTTGAATGTAGTTAACACAATTAACTACTTTTGCTTAGTAGATAGGAGGTACATATCTAGAATGCATCATACAGTTAGCCATTTCCTTCAAAGTTATATTCTTCCGTTCTGCTAAGCCATTCTATTGTGGAGTATGATGAACAAAATGCTGGTGAATAATGCCTTGAGTTGCCAAAAAATCAAAAAATTCATTTCTGAAGTACTCCCCCCCATTATCAGTGCAAAGGTTCTTTATGTGACTAGAAGATTGTTTCTCGACCAAAGCCTTGAAGACTTTGAAATGTGAAAAAACATCACTTTTGTGCTTGAGAAAATAAACCCAAGTATGCCTCAAGAAATTATCAATAAAGGTAAGTGCATACTTAGCTCCATTGAAAAAGGGGGTAGGAAAAACCATCAAGTCACTATACACAAGCTCAAGGGCGAATAAGCTCTCTGTGAAAAATTCTTAGGAAATGGATCTTGGTGTTGTTTCCCTAATGCACATCCATAAAAAACTCCCTCAAGAAAATAAAATCTAGGAAGATCATCAGCCATACCATGAGTGCTCAACTCCTTCAAATATATGTAGTCGAGATTTCCAAATCTTTCATGCCAAAGCTTACTCTCTGAATCTGCATGAGAAACCAATCCTGTCCCTATAGAGGAAGTTTCATCAAAACTATCAAAGTGATATAGTATAGAACTATGATCAAAAAAACCCCAAGCAACAAGTGAATAAGTCTCTAACAAAGTTCGTACTTCTGCCCCATGTGGTGTAAAAGTCACTGTTTTCTCTTGACCAAAATTACAAATTTTATATACTAAAAGAATTTTTTTTGTGATGTGTGGAACATATAGTGCATCTTGGATACTTCCACCATCAAGCTGTATATCATCTTTTCCCTCAATAGAAAGAAATGAAGAATCCACAACCTCAATTTTGGAAGTAGAACTCAAACCTAGAGAAAAAAAATACTCCTTGGAAGAAGTCATGTGATGAGAAGCACCAGAATCTATAACCCAACTGTCTACAACTAGTGACTGAGATCTCCCAACAACATTAAGTTCTTTGCCATGCTGATTAGAAGGAGGTAGAGTGAGATATAAATTTTGTGTTTCTTGACTACATCCTTTGAGGCTTATATTCACTTATAACACCTATGTTCTTCATGACCACTACCCCCACAAAAAGAGCATGAAAGAATAGACTTATTCTTGGATTTAGAAGACTCATTGGGTTTAGAGTTGTTTTCTTTGGGTTTGGGAACACTTTGAGATGGAGAAGGAGTGGATTTTGTTTTACTTTCTGGTTTTCCCTTGCCCTTAGGATTAGATGCAACTAATTCCTTTTGAGAGGTGGAAGACTCAAGGTGAGACAATTTGGATTCTTCCCTAGTAAGTATTTCACAAAATGTTTCTAACTCAGGCTTTTTGAATGTGTCACCTAAGGCATCCATGCTAGAGAAAAAGGTAGAATAAAATATTTGAAATGGCCCTCTCAACTTGGATAGAATCAAGTAAACACACTCTTCATCTTTCTTATCTCTTCCACCCCCCTTCACCTATGTCAACAAAGGCTTGAACTTGGTAAGATAGTCTATAATTGTTAGAAAATAGTCAGGATTAAGAGAGGTGATCTCTATTTCAAGTTACATGGCTCTCATATGACCCACCTTACCAAATAAATCCTCCAATTTTTACCAAAATTTGAAAAGAGAGTCAATTTTTTCCAAATGAAACAAAATACTGTCACTTACATAAGTTCTTATCAAACCCATACACTCATCAAATTTGCACTGGTACTGAAATTTCTCATATTCTCTAGTGAACACAGGTTGTTCTGAAGAAGTTAAAGCCCATAATCCTTTCTGCTCAATTATTGTTTCCATTCTTGGTTTCCATGTGTAGTAATTATGTGTTGTTAATGGCTCAACATGATCTAATTCAAAAGTAGATAAAGACACCATCCTAAAAAATCACCAAAAGAAATGCAAGAACCAAGCAATGCAACAAGACCCCCAAGCAATGCAACAAGAGCCCCCCCATATTTTGGCATGTTACAATATGCCATTTTATAATTATAGTTCAATTCTTAAAATAAATATTTCCAATGGAAAGAGAATGAAAAAAAAGCACTTTTACAAAAATAAGGCACTCAAAATCGAGTTACCGATCAAAAAATACAAGCTTTTCAATATTATGCTCTACTACTTATTTTAGTTGCCACTTAAACAAAATAATATGCTTTTTCCTTCACCACAAAAATAAAATGAAATGGGGCTCGAGTTAAGCACCTACTAGTAGGAATCACAAGCTTTAATCCCTTATATGACTAGGGGCTAAGGATTTCAATTGGAAGTCTCTGTTTTGCATAAAAACGCACACAATAAAAAAATACAGACAAATCCCGAATATATGAATATACAAAAAAATGTTTGCAAAATGAAACTTAGAGACAGATGTCAACAACAATCTCATGTTCTGATACCATAAAAGGAATGATAACTAGATCGTACCAAGCCAAGAACATAGATGCTAATCAAATACCACGATCAATAAGATGAAAGTAATTCACCAGAATAACTTTACATAAACCTTTGCAAACAAATGGGCAACAATATCATATATTATTATGAAACTCAATGAAATATAATGAGAATGGGCCTTGCTTATATAGGTAAAGAATAACAATCTAAGAACTAGTCAAGGTCTTAGATCAAGCCATAAATCAAGACAAGAACTAGTAATCAAAGAACTAGTCAAGACAATAGATTTAGGAAAGAACTAGACATCAAGGATCTAGTCAATACCATAGATCAAGGAAAGAACTATACCTAATAACTAGATAATATCCCCCTAATATCTAAATAAATAAAAAGAAATATCCATACATAAGTGGGTGAGGATAAATACAATAAAGGTAAATAAAGTACCTAGGTGAACATGAGCTAAGGTAAATACCTACTCTAATAGTTTTTTTGGGATTTCGAGGAGAAAAGGGGGGGGGGGGGAAGAACAAGAGTTATTTTGCATGGAATTTTGAATTGCAGTTAGAGATCCCATCATGGAGATAATCTGCCAGATTTTTCACTACATGTGGTTGTGGAATTAGTTTTTTTAATTTATAACCTTCTAATATCATTGAGGAGTGCATTGTGGAGGTTTTGGTTGTTTTGGAGAGCTAGAGTTTTAACACCCATAGCAAATTGATTAGGGTTTTAGTGTGAATCTGGAAGCAAAATAAAATATAGGCCTAAATTTTTTTAGGAAAGGGTTTCTCTACTACTCTTCTGGTTTTTGATTGATAAAATGATTATTATATTTTGTGGGTTTTACATTTTCACTGGTTTTTGGGAAATGCAAATTGTGAATCTATTTTCTGATCTTGATTTCTCTTCATAATTTTTTTTGCTATTTTAGGTTGTATTCTTTAGATGTGGAAATCGAGTTTGTGGGTTTTCAACTGAATTTTTGGCATGAAAATTTTGGAAGTGATGGGTAATGGGAAATATGCTTGAATCTATGATTGAGATTGTCATTTTTCAGAAAAATCGTATGGATTCTCTTAGAGTTATTTTCCAGTTGTGTTTATATGGGTGAATATAAACAAATAACAATAAAAAATATCAGGGTATTTTGGGTACTCCCTATTCTTCCACGTCTATCTCCTTCAAATAAGTCGATTTACTCCCTGATTTTTATGGGTTTGTGAAAACATACGACTGTAGGGTTTGTGTAATTTTATTTGTGGAGTTTTGTGGGGTTTCAAATTTGCATTCTTGCTTGAAATTTGAATGGCTGCTATGGCTTTGGAAAATTATCTGGAAACACTTGTGGGATTTCATTTTTGAGTTCATTCTATAAAAAGTCTGGCTGTGTGTAATCTTTAGTGAATGGTTTTATGAAATGTGGGATTGAATGTGCGTTGAGGAAATTGGTTTATGGGATTTTGAACTTGTCTTCCTTTAATAAAATGTATGGATATGCTTTCATTTGTGTAAATGGTTGATGCCGACTATTGTTACACTGATTAATTAGTTTGTTGGTACTCATTCCTTGAAAGAAAATTAGTGCATATATATTTTGGATTTTCAAGTTATGAAATATGAATGAATGTTATCCATGGACATGAAATGGAAATAAGGTAGAATTTGCATTTATTTTATATGGCATAGATGCTTAATCATTTTTGCAGGGAAATTCTGGAAAATGTTAATGGAATAAAATAGAATGCTGATGATTTAACTGGGTAAGGCTATTATTGTCATTAGTTCATTTCTTTCTTTATTTATCCCAATATCCTTTGACTCAAAGGGTTAGATAAATTGATCCATACCTTTTTATATGAAGCGTATACTTCGTTATTTGGTTTAAATTAGTTATACTGATTTGTGGAAAATTTTAAAAGTGGAAAATACAAGGGGATACTTCAGATTTTTTTTCCCAGAATTCTATACTTAGTCATTTTATGGATTTAAAATATATGGATGAATTTCATGGTGTTGGATCTCAAAATTTCACTCACATTCAGATTATAGACAACCTGAAATTTGAGTCAACATGGGACTATCTCTAAGTTGTTGGACTCAAACTGAGACATACCTTTGGAGAAGGCTGACTTTGTCAACTTACCTCTAGTGCTAAAACTACTCCTAGAAATTGAAATGCAACTATCTAGTCCTACTCTAACTTCCCAAGAGACCAAAGTGAGAAAGAGATACATAAACAAAAATCCTAATCTTACAAAGGTGATAACACCAGAAAATAAGGGGATGAATACAGTTAAATAAGGGGAAAGGGAAGGAAATGATAATGAAGAGGACTGGATATGAGACACAGATAAAAATCAATCCTAGAATCCACTTTCATGATACAAAATAGATCTAGATTCAAAAAATGAAACACACAACACACTTGCGAATGAAAGAACGGAAATGAGTGCATAAAATAAGAACAAGGGCAAAATGAGCCACACGATTAAATTTTATTGCCAGGAATTATCTAAAAACTATTACAATCATGATAGAAAGATTTGAACATTCATTGAATCAAGATCCAAGGCATGCGACCCTTAGGAAATACACACAACATAAGAGAGAAAAATTATATTACAAGATGCCCAAATTCTAAGAGTATCCAACATTAAAAGAAGACATCACTTTATAATATCTAGAAAAATCGTGGAATAGGAGAAAGAGAAGAAATTAGAGGGAAATTTGAATTCCTCAACCAATCCCAACCACCTTCATTAATTTCTCTTAGGGAACATGGTGTCACTCTGTTTATCCACTATTACATGCCTTCTTTAACTAAGAGCCCATTTTGCATTTAATACTGGTGGTTCTGCCACCTGGAACTGTAATTTTTACGTGCTGGAGAAGTTTCCTTGACTCTTACCCATTTGCCTCGATTTGACTCATGAAATTAGATTTGATCACATATATAACAACAAAATCTTATTAGATTTTCAAATATTTTGACAATCAAATTGAAGGTAGATTGATTTCTGTTCCCACAAAAAATTATCATTTTACTTCATTGCATGGTGATTTGCTCTCAGTCTTGCACGACTGTTTGACATCCACAAATAATTCCTTTGTATCGCAACACCCTACTTCTACGTAGATTTTGAAAATCTTATGAAACTTTCCCCAATGATGTGAATTACTTCCTTGTGACCTACGACCCTCCTTTCACTATTGTCTTAGCCTGCGATACTAATTATAGTAGCGTGACTTTGAATATCCACCCGCGGAGCCTTTTTTTCATTCCGCAGAACTTTCTTCTTGTTGCGGTTCCTTCTCATCACTGTGGTTCTGTGTAGATCCTCTGCGGTAATGTTCCTCCATCTACGGCATGCTCAAAGCCTCCGCAATTTCTTCAAATTTACCTATGAAAATATACCAAGTCCAATACTTGTGCAAGTTGATTAAATTTTGTAAGGTATGTAAAATTGGGAAATAAATGACATGATAATTAAATTGTAAATATGTTGGATGCAAAACAAATTTAATTTACTTGAATGTTATCACTTTTTTGTTGTTTGGATTGGTTTTGTGTGTGCAAAGATAGTGGATCCAATACAGTTTGGGATCTCGAATCCTCCGTCCATTGCATATCTTGTGATTGAGGAAGCGGGAGGAATGTATGTGAAGTGGTCCTTTGGGAATGCTTCACATATATTCCCCATGCTTCTTCCATCACCAACTATGGGATTTCTGGAAGATTCTAGCTCTTATCTGTTGTGGAAGCATTACCTTTGCAATGTTGGAGTAGCTAAGTTAAGATGAATAATCTTATTATTTTCCAAAAACTTAGTTGGGCATGTAGATTTACTTCTTTCTAGTTCTTTAAATTGACACCCCAAAACAAAACAGTGTCACATGTTTAGTAATGAAGAGTGGACCTTCTTTCTCCGGCTTGTGAAGATCGACGTTAGAAGGGATGATATAAATTACGTATCTTGGATCCTATTATACTTGTACTTATGATTAAATACACTGCCTTGGGCAAGTTGTACTCAATAATAGTCCTTTGATGGAAATTTTTTGTTATATATAAATGAGATAGCTGATTTTATTATTTATAAATACTTGTTGTACTACGGGTTGGGAAATAGATGATTTAATTGCTAAAGATAAGAATCATATAGTTATGTATCTTATGACTTAAAGAATAGTACATTATGTAACTAAAATATGTATCTCATATTTAGTTGGCCTCCCATTGATGTAAATAATTACTATGGGTAAATAAAAAGAAAAGAAAGTGAGATACGAAACTGAAATTTGAAGGGAAAATCATATGTATTTAGTCTTAACTTTGTAAAGGACCTAAGGTTTCTCATATTTTATGACTCTATGAATAAATTATATATGGGATATGTTATTAAATTTATATCCGAAGTATGTGACAATCGAATTCTTTGTAGAGTTAGTTATGGGCAAAACTAAGGATTAACAAGTAAGTTTTAAAACTGAACTAGAAGGGAGTAAACATGTGTGTTAATAGCTTAACTTTAAAAGATGTAAGTCTAAAATTGGGTAATAACCTTGTGCAATTTATAGTGTTCATTACGAGGTAAATACTTGATAGCAAACTAATCAATGCATAAAAATAATAGGCTTTAATAAACATCCATTTTAAAAAGGGACTACAATCTAAATTTAAGGGTAAATGGTTAACCAAGTAAAGGGTGTATGAGCCATAGGTAAAGAAATGATTTTAATCTACTCAAATTCTTAGGGAAACTAATCTCATTATTTTTATCAACTTAAATGTTCAAAAATATGCCTTGGTGAATTATCGGATCAATCAAAAAGTGATAAGTAACTAGTCCTTAAAGGATACAAGCCTAGTTAAGTTTAGTTGAAGAAAATTTAAAAAGTAATATGATAAAATTATCCTGAAAAGTTAGTTATTACTTATAAGACATAATATCTTATACAAGAAGTCATCATACTCCACATTGCAAATCTAGGTTACCTTAAGCGGGAATTACCTAGCTTTAAACAAGTTAAATATTTGAGTTCATTCCTAATAATGTATTATCACCTTGAGTAGTGGGTATAAACTCTAGATAAACTTTGTTCCAACTATTTAGGGCTAGTAGGACCTATGGGGAATCTTGACTAAGGTTTTAATACTCTTTTTATATAAAAAATGTTTAGAATGTATGAATGGGGCAACAAGGTGATAATCACTTCGTGACCTTAACCTTCTAACCTAAGTAATTAAACATTGTGAACTATATTTCATTAAGTTAATGGATTAAGAGTAATGAATCTAGATAACTGTGATGAGATGTTTTTGAGGTGATGAGAATACAAGTTTAGATGTGTTGTGCACTCGTCTATACTAAGCGTACATAGTACAACTAAGATAATTTGGCCAAAGTAATGTGCTTGCTAGGTACATTGTCTAATCACTGTGATTCCCTCAAATCCTGAAGTGTAGGATACAAGATGGAGTTTACTAAGTGAACTCTAGGTAGAAACTAGAGGATCCATCACATGTTCTCACTACTGCAATGTGGGTAAAACCAAGTGAGGCTAAGTCAGAACATTCAAACGAATGTTAAGGGTGATCATGGAGATCAAGGATATATTAAACCCTTACAGCTGCACAATATTTATCACATTGTTAGAGGATGAATTGATTAATTATGACACGCTACATAAGCTAGCCTTAGCTAGTTATCTGATTTATTTATGCAGGGGAATGTCTAGTTTCTATTAAGATAATAAGACTTGCTACATTAAACTAGCTTAACTAGCTACCTAAATTATATATGCAGAGGAAGGCCTATTGGATAAAAAAAAAATTTCCATCTAATTTGGGTGTCAAATTTTGGGTCACTACAAGAAGCATGAAAAAACAAAAATGAAGTAATCAACAACTAGATTCAAACGAGTGCAACGTTTACCAAACAATAGCTCGGATACCATACCAGATTGTTCTACGAGGATTAATACGGAACCTCATGCACAGTAGAAGAGGGTTGCACTTCAACTGGTGATGAGAATGCTTCACGTAATCAACAAGAGAATGAATCACAAAGGAAAAATCAAGTAGAGAAAGACATAGGGTGTCCAAAATGATCACGGATAAAAATAAGATGTACATATAGGAGTGTTGTATAAAATCATGTGCATGACACATGTACACAACCCTAACTAACCCTATTGACCTATTCTCACTAAGTGAGATGAATAAACCGCATGAGGTGGACAAAGATGTTGAGTGACGACGAGACAAGTTATATACAACAACATGGTTAACCTTGTTTTTGCAAGATTTCCAAGTCAAATATTGCCAAACTAGGAATAGATCAAACAAAAACAAATCAAAACTACTAATCATTTTAATGTAGGACCCACTTTTTGCTTGGAAAATATTGCTAAAAAATTCAGGTATAACTTTTCGTTTACACTTGTCATTTTTCACAACTCATTTTTTGGTTAGAGTTGGAAATAAATTACATATTAATCACTCATAATTATATTAGCACATAGTGACGTGGATTTCATAACCACTTAGCTACACTAGTGAAGTGGAATTCACTACCACAACACAACTTCATATTACATTGTATTACACTTGAGACCTAGTCTCAAAACAATGTTCGACACTTTCCTCAACCTATTATAGGTAAATATGTCATGACGAGTTACTACGAGCATGTGCCTAAAAATAGCTATAAACAACGAAGTATGTGGCATCGTTTCCTATAAATAACTTCAGGAAAAAAATAATAGTCACCATTCACATATCATATCCCTGAGTACCCCACCTCCCAATCATAAAAACTAACTCATTGGAGTGGTGATTCACTTCTCTAAGAGGGCTATTACTGATTAGGTGAGTCTCTTTCATTACTCCAAGGGTTCCCTGTACCACTTCTATATTCATATAAATTTGGTATATCAGGTCTGAGATATATAAAAAAGAAACATGTATTGGAGTTATAAGAGCCTTTGCATTCATCTATTTGACGACATTATGCTTGATGCATTATGAGAAACTTTACATTTCTCAATGGTATTTTACCTTTTAATCCAAAAAAAAATCAAAATCATATCACACTTGCTGCTATGTTTTTTGTTAACAAGAAAAGTTAAGCCAAATCACTAGGTCAAAAAATTTGTGTTTCACATCCTACATCAAAATCCAATCCAATCAAACCAATCCAAAAAAAGTTTTAAACCTTTGGGTACATACTCTTTGATCAACAAAATCCTACCATTTGATATAAAAATCTTGAACATTTAGTCCAATTTGACTATCATAAATACTATTATAACCCAAACTTATCCAAAAAATCCAACGCTTATCCATTTTCATAGTTTTACTAGGACTATTCATATAAAAATTCCTTGACTCCTACCTTTAGAAAAAATGGTGATTACTTGTAATAAAATCCATATTATCTATGATAATTTTGATAGAACAAATCCTCTTGGAAAAATATAGTTATGATGAATGAATACAATGATGCAAGAGAACCCCGAAATCACGGAAGAATATAAAAAGAACAAATAGAGGATCTATTAAGGAAAAAAAAACCAATATCTTTTTCACATCCTATAAATAGGAGTCAAAATATCATCGGATTTTGGGTAATATAACTTAAAAACATATTCTCACAACAAACCCAAATCTAGAAAAAAAAAATCTAGCAATTCAAACAAAAAAAATCCAATGAAGCTTTGTTAACAAAAATCCATGAGATGACACAAACAACTTTCCCATATGGCTTATAAGGTTTTCGAGAAAACTCAAACAATGAAGAAGAAAAATAAACCTAGTTAAGAAATCTCAATAAAACCATGGACACCCCTTAAAAAACTCTCCATTTTGGACAAAGAGTGGAAGAGCATGAAATAAATACTAATGGGAATGCAAAAATGAACCAAAAAGTTTCAGAATTTGAAGTGATTTTTCCTTATCCATTTGATAAAGACATGTTGTGCACACTCCATTTCCTCCATCATTTGAAAATCCTAAGTTTGAAAAATATAAAAGAAAAAAATTAGCCAAGAGAACATGTAAAAGATTTCTTCATAGGCATGTTAAGAAGTAGCTTATAATGATATATACCTCTCTCATGTTTGTTCCCTATAAGTTTAAGAGGAAAAGCCTTAGATTGGTTTTTACATCTTCCCAAAGGCTCCATAACTACTTTCACTAACTTATCAAAAATTTTGTATCAAACATTTCTCCTTTAACTTAGACTCTGAAGTCATTATGATGGACCTTTGTAGCACAAAGTAAAAGAATAAACAAAACAATTCACATCCTTAAAATATGGCGAGGGATCGCAAGACGATTACCTTATTTAATACATGAGAAACAATTGGGTCAACATTTTTCATACCCAAATCTCAATCTAGAATTATCATTCCAAAATGCAAATGCATTAGTTAACCAAATTTTGAAGAAGTAATTAAGACATGAATACAAATAGAGAGAGCCCTCATTGCTAAGGGCATCATCAAAAACTCTCTTTTAGTTATTAACCTAGCAATGATACTTTTCAAAATCATGAAAAATCAAAATTCATCAATCAAAATCACAAAATTGTGAATCAAAAGATAACTAATTCTCATATTGTTTTAAAATGTTCAAAACACCACAATCAAAAACCAATCAAATCCCCTAATCAAAAAAATCACCATTCCTAGTAAAAAACACTACTCGTGAATTCAAATGAAGACAATTCACACAACTTAGAGAAATCATTTCTAGGATATTCTGTCACTTAATAAGTGTGGATATGATCATTTACCCAATATACATATCTTTGAAGAAGGGAAAACAAAAATAACACGGTAAAAAAAACAAACATTGCAAGTACCATCATATAAAACGGGCATCACATAGATCATTGTATGAAACTCTGCCATTTCATTCAAGATTTAAATCGATCATGGTAATATTGAGATTGAAAACACATCTAACACTAATTTTTTTTTTTTGAGAAACTAAAGATGTTATAGAGCCCCTTTTCCAAAACATGGTATAAAACTACAAAGATAAATACAAGAACCAATCCTAAAATAATGTTGAATTTGATTTTTATCATTTCAATTATAAAAACATCCAAATTGCCATCAAACATCCAATCCAAAGTCTACTCCTAATCCAAAACAAACATCCAATGCTGAATCTCCCTCTGATTCTTATGATATTACCAAACAATTAGAGAAGACATATGCATAAATATCCTTCATGAATTTACTTACGTCATTACCTATACTTCAATAGATCCTTACTCTTGAACTTCACAATACACGTGTTCCTAAGGATATCAACACCCAAAAAATTCTAAGCTTTGATTATAAATATTTCACCCAAGAGTCCTATCCTATCATTTGGTCCTCATGACCTTTTAAATCAAAAATATCAAAAATAATAATTCCTTATATATTGAAGCATTCATTACTCATCATAAAATCAAAAGAGTGATTATATATAATGGAGAAAATGCTAAATATTTTCATCATGAAGCTATTAAGATGTATTGGATATAACTGAGGAAATTATAAGAGCTAATGTCATCACTATTCATAGTTATGATAACATTGAAAAAAAATCCATAGGAACAATCACATTATCCCTTAAGGTTGGACCAAAAATGTTGGAAATGTTTTGTTATGTCACAAATGTTGAAATCTCTTACAACATTCTCCTTGGTGGCCCATAGATCCATGCCATGCAATCCTTTCCTTCCACCTTATACTAGTGTATTAAATTCCCTCACGATGATTTAACAGGAATGCAATCTAAATCAAAGGACTAAGATCAAATTAATATAACAGTAAAAAGTAATATATATCATTTAATAAACAATAAAGTATAAGTAATAATGAAATAAGAGTGACTTATCTTCTATTCAGAGATCTGGGCTGGAAAATTAATGGAATAGGTTGGATCTAAGTTGTATATACTTTGTCTAAAAAACTAGGATTTGAAACTCCTTAGGACATGCCTGCTCATATGAGGACAATACCGTCCGGGCACTAGTGTTTGAATTAGGTTTCAATGTCCTAACAAAAAATCTGATTATGGTATTCTCAGGGTGTGAACTCGTCTTCTTCATTTCACTCTTTTTTGTATCCACTTCACTGTAGAGTTTCATTGTCACACTTGAATGTGTAAAACAAACCTTGGATACCTGCAAAAGGCTCAAGAAAACATTAGATAAAATAAATAATGCATATTCTTGATTCGTATCGACCTCGACGGTCACACCAATGTGATTTTCATTGAGCGTTGTACTACATTTCATACTCTATGTAGTTCTAGTGTGTGTGATTGAATCATGTTTCTTGAAGCTAGGTTTCCCTTATGCCAGTCACACCAAGATATTGGGATACAACTAGTTTTCCCCCAAGATGAATGTGTGAGATGGAATTTAGAAATATAACCTCCTATGCAGTGAATAATGCATCCCAAATTCAATCATTGAGTGTTTATTTTTTCCCAAGTAGTAGATAATAAGTAATAGCCTAAGTTGTCCAACCCATAATAATGGTGAGTAAGTTGTGTATATAAATGAATTCCTCGTTTTAATTTTGACACTTAGTGATACCAAAGGATGACACAAAGACTTATACAATACTCAAAGATAAGTGCCAAATGGTAAGTTAGAATACCAAAGAGAATAGACAAAAGTTCCCAAAAGAGACACTAACATTTGAGTGATAATGTCCTTGATGGGCGGTACTGTCATAAAGCCAAGCAATAGAAACAAGACCAGGAACAGGAATAAAGATCCCCGTGACTCAACCAAAAGATGTAAATCCAAGAAGTATAAGACAATGTCACAATCAAAATTAATCAAAAGCAATAGGACTAGGAAAATGTGTCAGCAGTGCCTAATCTTCGTACTTAGAAATCATGTATGCAACAACATACTAGAGGCATGATGTAATAGTAATAAGTGCATAATTTTGTGTCTAAATTTTCTCCCCTTTATGATATTTGGATGAAATTCAATCGTGTAAAGGACATACGAAGAACATACCTGTAGAGGGATGTCATAGTTGTAACCAAGGCATGTCAATAGTAAGAATATCAATGTGGTTAACCATGGATCATTGTTTTGATCCATGTGGGGTGAATGTGTTGTCCTAGAAGGAGTCATTGGATATAAGACATGTTATGGCGATATAAGGGACTCTAAAAATTGGAGATTGAAGGAAGGGTCGGGAGTGATCAATTCCTGAATCTGGTGTAAAATACTCTATGAATTTGAGTGTCCTCTTGCTAGAGAAAGGGTGTTGGGAGAGTGATCAACTTTTCTTTCCACCATAACACTTCCATAAAATAGGTTCCACTGCTGTAGAAAGAAATGAACCAATTATTACTTGCTTATTGGACACAACAAACCCGCGTAAAGTAGACAAGGATAGGCAATGCCATCTCATTTCCCCCACTTTATGATGTAAGGGTGTAAAAAATTCCAAATGGAAGAGTGTTTTAATTTGATTGGATCCCAAGATAGGTCATATGGGAGACAACATTGATCACGTTAGAATTGGATTTGGAAACAACATATATCAATTGAGAAATAGTATTTGATTTAACTTTTTTTGATTTGAACAAGATTTGGAGAATTGAATTTCCCGTATTGTAGGTCATTTGGGGATGAAATTGTGAGAATATGAGAAATTGTGAGAATCCGAGATAGTTTTGTACTTGGAATAAATTAAACTATGTTATTTCGAGGAAGAAATATTGTAGGATTTGAATATTGCTTCATGATCAATTGAGAATAGAGTAGAAATGCATAGTGTGGTTGTATGTTCTGCATTGGAATTTTTCTTAGTTCATTTTAGGAGGGGTAATAAGATAACCCCAAATATTTGAAGGGTGAGAAATGAGCCAATGAACCATGAGCCGAAAGAAAAATAGATAGAGTGTTTAGAGAGTATTCATAAACATATTGAATATAATAGGAAGTGTTGAGTGAAATAAAAGTGGAGCATGTAATAAATTATAGGAGTTGTGGTGGTCAATGTTTAATGTGGTAGACGTTGAAGATATGGTTCTAGGGCCATAGATGACACGAAAAAAAACAAACGAAACTCAAGATATGGAGGAAATAATTTTGGTGAATTAGGTGTTGTAAGAAGTATAATAACTATAGTAATGATAGAAACCATAATATTTACTATAAATAGTAATGTCTGAAAAGTCAATAATAATTCCATTTGTGAATTGAATAAGTGTGATTTGAGCTCTAGTTTGTGACGATACCACATGCACTAGAGGTGATTCTGATGAGGTTCGAGAGAGTTATAGAGGTGTTATCGATTCAGATGGAATATCAACTAGTAATTATTTCATTTTAAAAGTAGGCTAGGAATTATTGTAGCATGTTTTATCCATTTTTTCATTTTTCAAATTTTTGAGAATTTCGACACTTATGTCTAGAATGGAGCCAGTGGGGCTGGTTTTTTCCTTTGGACGATACTATCTATTCTGGGAACTAATGCCTAAGTATTGAGAGGTATTATCCAAGACAATGGATGTTCCTATCTAAGAGTATATATGAAGTATTTATCATGTTTTTGTATGAATAAATCACTAAATTTGGGTTTTTATGATTGTTTGTGTTGTGCAGAGAGATATACATTTGCAGGAGTTATGTGCAGGAAGACATTTATCTACCTTGTTGGCATTAGGATCAGAGGAGGATGAGTGGGAAGTATTAGATCATACCAGATTATTGCATATCACTAGATTGGGGGAGGTGCTCCATAATATGCATATGATCACTACACTCTGTGAGAGATGGTGTATAGATACATGTACATTTTGGTTACCTATTGGAGAGATGAAAATGACTCTGGATGATGTACACAAAATACTGCAATTACCAGTAGTGGGGGGGTGAGTTTAGGTTATGCCCACAAGAGATAAACAATGACAATAAAGAGTTGCAAGAGAATATTTTATAGGGTCTCGGACTCAGGAAGAGCCATTAATTACTATGGATGACATAGTGAGATCAAGTGTTTCGAGGTTGTGGAAGTTTGTTGCAGTTGTATTGAATTATTGTGTCGCTATTGATGGAGGAGGTGTGTCCATATCATATAATATGCATGAGATTTGTATGAGTATATAACAACATGGGGACACGATATACTTAGAGCCATTGTGTGTCAGGTCACTTTTATAGATATTTTTATAGGTTTATGTAGGAGGATCATGGTTGGGGTATTGGTACTACTACACTATTACAATATGGGCTTATGAGTATATAACAATAATGAGGTTGTTGAGTAGTCCATGAGTGGATTGGGCATGACTAGAGATTTTTGTAGCGATGTGTGTTAGATTGAGGGGTTTTGGGTTTGATACTATGACATATTATTATATTTTTAACATAATGTGTTTTGCATAAAAACGCACGTAAAAAAAAAATACAGAAAAATCCTGAATATATGAATATACAAAAAAATGTTTGCAAAATGAAACTTAGAGACATGTGTCAACAACAATCTCCTACTCTGATACCATAAAAGGAATGATAACCAGATCGTACCAAGCCAAGAACATAGATGCTAATCAAACACCACGATCAATAAGATGAAATTAATTCACTAGAATAACTTTACATAAACCTTTGCAAATAAATGCGTAGCAATATCATATATTATTATGGAACTCAATGAAATATAATGAGAATGGGCCTTGCTTATATAGGCAAGGAATAACAATCTAAGAACCAGTCAAGGTCGTAGATCAAGGCATAAATCAAGGAAAGAACTAGTAATCAAAGAATTAGTCAAGACAATAGATTTATGAAAGAACTAGACATCAAGGATCTAGTCAATACCATAGATCAAGGAAATAACTATACCTAATAACTAGATAATATCCCCTTAATATCTAAATAAATATCCACACACATAAGTGAGGTGAGGATAAATACAATAAAGGTAAAATAAAGTACCTAGGTGAACATGAGCTAAAGGTAAATACCTACTCTAACAGTTTTTTTTGGGATTTCAAGGAGAAAGGGGGGGGGGGAGAGAAGAACTGAGAGTTATTTTGCAAGGAATTTTCGACTTGCAGTTAGAGATCCCATCATGGAGAAAATTTGCCATGTGTTTGTGGAATTAGTTTTTTTTAATTTATAACCTTCTAATATCATTGAGTAGTGCATTGTGGAGGTTTTGGTTGTTTTGGAGAGATGGAGTTTTAACACCCATAGCAAAATCGATTATGGTTTTAGTGTGAATCTGGAGGTAAAAATCAAATACATGCCTAAAATTTTTTTTAGGAAAGGGTTTCTCTACTACTCTTCTGGGTTTTGATTGATAAAATGATTATTATCTTTTGTGGGTTTTACATTTTCACTGGTTTTTGGAGAAAATAAATTGTGAATCTATTTTTCTGATCTTGATTTCTCTTCATAATTTTTTTTTTACTATTTTTGGGTTGTATTCTTTAGATGTGCAAATTGATTTTTGTGGGTTTTCAACTGAATTTTTTGGCATGAAAATTTTGGAAGTGATGGGTAATGGGAAATATGCTTGAATCTATGATTGAGATTGTCATTTTTTCAGAAAAATCGTATGGATTCTCTTAGAGTTATTTTCCAGTTGTGTTTATATGGGTGAATATATAAAAAAATAATAATAAAAAATATCAGGGTATTTTGGGTACTACTCCCTGTTCTTCCACGTCTATCTCCTTCAAAATAAGTCGATTTACCTCTCTGATTTTTTATGGGTTTGTGAAAACATACGACTATAGGGTTTGTGTAAATTTTATTTGTGAAGTTTTGTGGGTTTTCAAAATTTGCATTCTTGCTTGAAAATTTGAATGGCTTGCTATGGCTTTGGAAAATTATCTGGAAACACTTGTGGGATTTCATTTTTGAGTTCATTCTATAAAAAGTCTGGCTGTGTGTAATCTTTAGTGAATGGTTTTATGAAATGTGGGATTGAATGTGCATTGAGGAAATTGGTTTATGGGATTTTGAACTTGTCTTCCTTTAATAAAATGTATGGATATGCTTTCATTTGTGTAAATGGTTGATGACTGACTATTGTTACACTGACTAATTAGTTTTGTTGGTACTCATTCCTTGAAAAGAAAAATTAGTTGCAATATATATTTTCTTTTTCAAGTTATGAAATATGAATTGAATGTTATCCATGGACATAAAAATGAAAATAAGGTAGAATTTTTCATTTCTTTCATATGGCAGAGATGCTTAATCATTTTTGTAGGGAAATTCTAGAAAATGTTAATGGAATAAAATAGAATGCTGATGATTCAATTGGGTAAGACTATTATTGTTATTAGTTCATTTCTTTCTTTATTTATCCCAATATCCTTTGACTCAAAGGGTTAGATAAATTGATCCATACCTTTTTATATGAAGCGCATACTTCGTTATTTGGTTTAAATTATTTTATACAGATTTGTGGAAAATTTTAAAAGTGGAAAATACAAAAGGGATACTTCAGATTTTTTTCTCTAGAATTCTATACTTAGTCATTTTTATGGATTTAAAATATATGGATGAATTTTCATGGTGTTGGAGCTCAAAATTTCACCCACATTCAGATTATAGACAACCTGAAATTTGAGTCAACATGGGACAATCTCCAAGTTGTTGGACTCAAACTGAGACATACCTCTGGAGAAGGCCAACTTCCTTAACTTACCTCTAGTGCTAAAAACTACTCCTAGAAATTGAAAATGCAAACTATCTAGTCCTACTCTAACTTCCCAAGAGACTAGAGTGAGAAAGATATACATAAACAAAAATCCTAATCTACAGAGGCGATAACACCAAAAAAATAAGGGGATGAATACATTTAGATAAGTGGAAAGGGAAGGCAATGATAATGAAGAGGAATGAATATGAGATAGAGATCAAAGTCAATCCTAGAATCCACTTTCATGATACATAATAGATCTAGATTCAAAAAAATGAAACATAACAACACACTTGCGAATGAAAAGAAAGGTAAGGAGTGCATAAAATATAAGAACAAAGGGCAGAATGAGAGCCACAAGATTAAATTTTATTGTTTTGGAATTGTGTATAGACTATTAAAATTGTGCTAAAAGGATACAAACATTCACTGAAATCAAGATCCAAGGCATGCAACCCTTAGAAAAATACACATAACACAAGAGAGAAAACCTTATATTATCAAGATGCCCAAATTTTCTAAGAGTATCCAACATTAAAACAAGACATCACTTTAAAATATCTAGAAAAATCGTGGAAGGGAGAAAGAGAAGAAATTCGAGGGAAATTTGAATTCCTCAACCAATTGCAACCACCTTCATTAATTTCTCTTAGGGAACATGGTGCCAACTTCTGTTTATCCACTGTTACACACCTTCTTTAACGGAGTGCCCATATTGCATTTAAACATGGTGGTTTCTTCCACTTGGAACTGTAATTTTTACGCGCTGGAGAAGTTTCCTTTGACTCTTACCCATTTTGCCTTGATTTGATCCTTGAAATCAGATTTTGATCGCATAGATAACAACAAAAATCTTATTATATTTTTCAAAATATTTTGACAAATCAAATCAAAGGTATATTGATTTCTGTTCCTGTGAAAAATTTATCATTTTTACTTCATTGCACTCGGTGATTTGCTCTCAGTCTTGCGCGGACTATTTGACATCCATAGATAATTCCTTTGTATCGTGACACCTCTACTTCTATGTGGATTTTTGAAAAACCTTCCGTAACTTTCCCCAATGATGTGACTTACTTTGTTGTGACCCGTAACCCTCCTTTCACTACTGTTTTAGCTCGTGACACTAAGTATAGTAACGCGGCTTTGTATATCCACCCACAAAGTCTTTTTTTTAATTCCGGGAGGAATCATACCCTAGGTGGCTCTTATGCATGTCACACTTGATAGCGAGAAAGTAAGTTTAGATGTAAAGAAAGGTAATAAATGTGTGCATGGAATAGAATGAACTTCCTTCCTATGGAGTGTATGTAGAATTACTCGCCCTTGTTTCCCTTGTGATGGTTTTAGATGGATGCAAATGGAGATCTTAGATGCTTGATGGATGCAAACTTAGGTGGTGATAACTAATGCTTAGTGTTTTGGTTCCTTTATTATGATCACATAACTTTATATTTATACGATTCTTTTTGCTTGAATTTTCATAATTAAACCCCCGAAAAGGACAACTACCAAAAAGATAAGATACTCAAATGACTAGAAAAGGGACCCAGAAAGAGTGAGTATTAGTACAAAAAGGGTCAGAGGTACCTAGAGGGGACGAGGGAGCATGGTGTTGGCGTCTTGGTGTGGGCGCCGATGTCTAGGATGATAACATACGAAGTGTAATAGGGAAAATTGAGAAAGTAAGGGTGCAAGACTGGAAGAAAGCAACAAAAAAGAAAAGAAAGGTGGCCAAAGACATGGGTTAATTAGTACTCTTATTACTTTAGGAATCATATAAATAGTAGTATGCAATCAGGACTAGATACTATTCCTTATTTTCAATAGATTTTCTAAACAAGTGGGCTGACATCCTTCCTAAGAAAGTTCATCAACTTCTTGAGAATGAATTTGGTTAGGCCAAACCCACCATCCAAATCTACTAATCTTTGTCTAATGTATCTATCCTTTGTGTTGTGCATATCATCAAGCTCAATGCGTAAAGGAGATTTGTGTACCCGAATTCCATCACCATCACCATCACATTCACTATCAAACATTGGAAGGTATCCTTAAAACCCTCCCATCTTTGGAGTTTCTTGTTTTCTAGAATTTTATTTTCATTAATTTGGAATAGGATCATAAAAACTTATCAAAAAATGCCTTTTCAAAACTAATCTCAAAAAAAGAATAAGAGTGTTGGAAAAATGCCCAATTTATTCACACCATATCTCTGAAGTGCTGCCCTAACCCTAACAAAGAACATTGCTATGGAAGATCAACGCGGCAAATGACTCAGCTCCTGATGTAAAATATCCTGCTTCCTTAGACGACACGGGTGCTGGAGGGATAATGTGTGTAGGCGACAACTCTTTCTTCCCCTGTAGTGGGCTTCCCTCTCCCCTGTTCTCACGTCGACGGATCCTCCTTGAGGGCTTCTGACCCTCCCAATCAGGGAAGTGGTTACAACCTTACCTCCTCCTCAATCTCAGTTTTGTATGACAGAGTGGCTATTATGTCCTCAGTGAGTGGCTAGCTTCCCACGGAGATGCTGTCTAAAAACCTTGTAATGTCAGCTCGTGGATGGCTTAAATGGCACTGATAACACGGTATTTTCTAGTGCAAATTTTGGTTTGAGTAGTGGCTTAAACCCTGACCAAAATTTGAGTGATAGAAAGGAAATTTATTCCCCTCCTCAGAATGATGGCACCTCTATTAGGGAGACAACTGGCCACACTTTCAAAGATGCACTGCAGGGAAGACGGTCCCCCAATCCCATAGTCCCTACCGCCACTACTCTCCGTGTCACATTCGGGGAGGAAGTCGTCAAATCTGAACACTACTACCAGGAGCACGCCTTGATCTGCAGATTTGGCGGATTCTGGGCCTAACGTACCAGTCCTTCATGAAGGGATCTCCAAGTATTTGCATCTTGCTCTTTAGCTGGAAGGTTAGACCTTTATCCCTCTGCAAAAGGAACTTCAATTATTGTGGTTTTTTCTTCTATTGCTGATAAAGAAACCATAGCGGGTAAACTCTGGATTTGTCAATCATGCTACCTTGTTTTAAAACTCTTGGTTCACTTCTTTTAACCCAATCGACATAATACTTTCTCTTGCAAACATGTTTGGATCATGACTACGTCATTTACCCTTAGCAATTTTAGAACCGTGACTGTGTGATCTCCATTGGCAATGTATTGGGTAATAATCTTTATATTGACTCGCAAACCACTTATTTCACTGATACCACATATGTCAGATTTCATGTCGAGCTCGATGCCTTTAAGAATCTCCCTGCAAACATTGAGCTCAAAGTGCAAAGACAGGACATGGACTCAACCTTTAGACTATGAAGGTTTACCCCTCAAATGTAGAACGGTGCTTCAACCTTAGAACATATTGTTGTTGAATATGGGATGGCAAAGCGTAACAATGAGAAAAACAATTGGTGGAAAAATGCCCTACCTGAGCATTTGGCCTTCGATGCTAAGGAAGCCTTGGATTCAAATGATGACATCAGAAGGGGTGGCCGAATCGGTCCCTGAAACCCCTCTTTCAGAAATTTCTAGACTGTATAAAACAAGGAGAAATGTAAACTTGATGTAATATAGACCAAATGAATATTGTTGATTCCAATAGCTTGTAAAGTGGATAAGGAAAATATTCCTCCTCACTATCCATGTTGAAAAAAACACATATCTACCGATAGAAGCTATTGAAGTCTTTCATCTTGTTGAGGAGGTTGCAGATGGGTGGAAAACAATACAAAACAAGAAAACCTATTTTCTCAAGGAAACTATTTCTCCTACCTAGCTGTATCTTCGTTGTTGGGCAGTTGTTTATTTTTATTTCTTAGTGTGTTAATGCTTTATCTAGGCTTTAGGAATTTTTGTACATGGGTAGGGCCCCCACTCATAAAACCTTTATCCTTAATAAAAAACTAATCAAAATTTTTATCATTGTCCCATGTTTCCAATGTTGCAATTTTATTAGTACATTGAATAACCAAATTTACATATTTATGCATTATGTAAAACCATTTCTACTACCACAATAGTATTCTAGTTCTTAAAAGAGCATGGAAATGCAGGGATTCACTAAAAGAGGTATTGATATCTTATAATAGTTCACATTGGCACTTTCAATCCGAAATGTTTGTTTACACACGTGTATTAATGATGATTTAAATGACATGGGGTGATGTGAATGACAATGTGACATGCATCAAATTGATTATTAAATCTGCTTAATATTTGTACGGGAAGCTACAAAAATTACTTTGCACTAAAGGCGATAAACAACCATTAGTGCCAAGGAGAAAGATGACCCATAAAACATCATTGATGTCCATAGGTAATGTTGTTGAGAATGTTGTTAGAAAGGATCATGCCAGAAAGGCTTGATAATTTTACAAGGTATCCCCATAATAAGATGCTTCCAATGTAAATATAGGTTAAGGTATCATTTGGTGGTTAAAACTTATTAAATATAAGTTGATATGTCATATTATATTATGTCGTTTAGTAATTCAATATCGAATATTAAATTATAAGAATTAATAGAGGTTGAAATATCGTTTGGTACTATTTTATTTTTGAGATTTATCATGTAACAATTAAAAAGAATAAGATTTTTTTATATTATCAAATCAAGCATTTTTCAACCAACGAAGAAAAATATAAACGTATTTTTAGATAATGAAAATATGTAAATTCAAACTTTAAAACATAAAAATTCAACATACAAGAATAATAACATATTATGAAATTTGATTGAAAACATAAAACTTAGTAATAGTGAGTTAAGAAAAATTGATTGATAGGAACTAATAATATTTGATCCTTGCGTTTTAAATGTATTTTGATTTGACACATGCTTTTTGAATATATTTTATAGTTTCTAAAATCATTCACCAATGCTCTATGACATGAATTTATTTGTAGAATTCAACAATCTTCATGACATATCTGTAGTAAATTTTTATTAACATCAACATTACTAAACGAGAGTTGCATAGTAACTAGTTCTATTCTTAACAAGTTTAAATGTTATAATATCATAAAAGGGGGAAAATAAGATTGATTTAGTGTAAATATGTTTAAATGAGATATAAAGCTCAATGACCTTGATGCATCCCACATGATGGTAAGTTGGAGAAAAAAGATGTATGCATTTTTTATAACAATACCTTAAGAGAATATCAATGCTTTCTTGAATACATCTAATAAATAAAAATAATAATAGATTCTCTACTCGACAAATTTAGTAATGATTAAAAATAATGAAATCGTAAAAAAATATTGATGATGGTCTTAAATGAGAATTGATGTTATAAATATTAATTAATGAGGATATTAATATTTAGGCAATATCTTTCTTGACTATAAGGACATGTTGGTTTCATATTGTTTTAGAAATGAGACTTTAAAATTGTTACATCAAATATAAATAAGTAAATGATAAACAAAATAAATAATAGTGATATAACTTTTATTCAATACTTCAATGAATTTATTAAACTTGTTACATCTCTTATAAATATTAGTATAGTATGTGTGTTAATTTTAGAATTTGTAATTTAAAATTTTATTGAAAAGTTGAATTTTAATAAAACCAACAAATAATCCAATCAATTAAAAATGACCAATTTAAAATTAAATAAATTATATTTTTAATAATTGAACTTAAAATTTTCTTGAACTATTTTGTAAATGTAGAAGGAAGGTGTTTGGCAAGATAAGGAGGTTTATTTGATGAAAGTTTAATAGGTTTGACCTGTCTTAAAACCTGTGCTAAAAAGGAGGTGTCGTGGAGATAAGTTCTTCCTTTTTTTTTAAAAACAATTTGTTGGAAAAAAACAAATTTGATTTTATTTATTCAAACTTATTAATGTGTTGAGCTAGTCAAACTTATTTATTTATTCTTAGTGTTTATATTTATAATGTTGAGATATTAA